>OW052221.1:164992356-165214856 GCA_932526605.1 Nephrotoma flavescens | reverse complement strand
TTGTTGTATATAAAGCAGGTGTATGATTGGCGCGGCAGTAACTGAGAGTTCCTGCTTTAAACTTGGTCGTGCATTGAAATCAAAACAAAATTTATTAATCCTACTTTAATTAATGATGAATTGATATTTCAGATTTAGAGACAGAATAATAATATAATTCTTAGTGTAGGTTTATTTTAGTTAGGTGTTGATTCCCAGAAGAAATTGTTGATGACCATTAAAACTTTTATCCTTCGTATTGTCCTGTGCTGTACGATCCCAACCTATCGGCTATTTCTAGGTGTCTGTAACCGGGCTGATTCACTCCCATCCAATTAACCTATCTAATCCCTCGGTTTTGTTATATGTAAAAAGAGTGTGCGGTGGGCCCGGCGTCAACCGGGAGATCTTGTCTAAGAACTTGGTCGTGCATTCAAAATCAAATCAAATCAATATATATATATATATATATATATAGATATATATATATATATATATATATATATATATATATATATATATATATATATATATATATATATATATATATATATATATATATATATATATATATATATATATATATATATATATATATATATATATATATATATATATATATATATATATATATATATATATATATATATATATATATATATATATATATATATATATATATATATATATATATATATATATATATATATATATATATATATATATATATATATATATATATATATATATATATATATATATATATATATATATATATATATATATATATATATATATATATATATATATATATATATATATATATATATATATATATATATATATATATATATATATATATATATATATATATATATATATATTACGGTGACTATGTAGCCCGCATTTTACAGGACTAGCCCGCATTTGAAGGTCCTGTCCCGCAGAAATATTTTTCCTTAAAAATGACCCGCAAAGTAATATAATAGCCCGCAAGTCCCGCATTCACCCTACAAAAATCAAAATGTTGTCAAAACCGCGACATCTCTCTTTGTAATGCAAAAAATCTATATAAAACGGACTCATTAACAAAAAATTTTAAAAAACGAACTCATAAACGCACGTATAAAACTTATTCAACTTTTATTTACATCTTGTTTACGTAATTCACCGAAAAACACAACGAAGCTAGTTGCATAAAATTTTCGTCGCATGTGCCACTTGAGTATGTATGTGATTAAAGATGTAAAATATTATAAGAAAACGTTGTGAATAGTGAAATTCAATTAAAAATTCGTTTGGTTTGTGTTTATTTTATGTTTTAAAAGTGGTTCCTAATTACATCAAAAATAAAACTACTGTCAAATATTAATTAAACGTACTAGTGCGTTCGTACAATAATTTATAGTACAAAATAACAAAACATAGAAACTGTTAAAGGTATTGAGTTGAGAACTATTTATTTATGTTTATATGTGTTAAGACGAACTAGCTAGGTACGGTACGACTCTCCAGATGCAACCGGAAAGGGCAGGTCTGGGGAGGCCTATAGCAGCGCTTAAATTGACGCTCAGTAAAAAGGCAATCGCCTTGACAGATGAGAGGTGGACCAACACTCTCACGTGCAGGGTAGCAAAACAGGTTTGGCCAAAACTGGACCTGCGGCGCTCCAAGGCACTTATATCCCTTTGAAAACGAGATTTAGGATTGGTCGTAGGGATACTGACAGGACACTGCCTTTTTGGGGAACATGCGAGAAGGCTGGGTCTAGAGACGAATGACTTTTGTAGAAGTTGTATGGACGAACAGGAGGAAGAGACGTTAGTTCACTTCCTATGCTCGTGTCCAGCACTATCCTACAAAAGACATAGGTACTTGGGTGTGTACAACATGGACAGCCTTTCTGAACTCGCGGACTTTGGGGTGCGAGATATTTTACGCTACATCAGTAGCTCTGGTTGGTTTCAGCGGGAGTAAGGGGAGATTGGATCCTGTGGTATCACAATGGGCCATTATTGGCCTAAGTGTGCGATAGCAGCCACTCTAACCTAACCTAACCTAACCTATGTGTTATTGAGTGAGGTAAGTAAAATAAATAAAATTAAATTTACGTAAATATAAAACGTAATTAAAATAGTTTCAGTTTTCTTCATAATTTCTGAATTAGAATTTGTGTTTTAAAGTTGAAATGGCGGTTGCTTCAAGAGAATGTTCTCCGAAACGAAGGAAGCGGTACTGCAAATTTTCTGTAGAGTTGAGTGAAGAATTCCCCTTCTTAAAAACAACGAAAAAAGAAAGTATGGTAATATGTCAAAAATGTTTAAGTGAATTTTCGATTTCTTCCGGTGGACGAGCAGATATTACAAGACATTTTGCATCTGAGAAACACAAAAATGCAGATCAAGCTGCTGCATCTTCCTCCGTTATAGCCACATATTTCCGCCGAACGGAATTTGGGAACAAAGAAAAAGAATTAGCTATTGCTGAAGCAGTTTTTTCTTTCCATTCGGTTTACGATAACCACAGTTTTCGTTCAATGGATTGCACGTCTAAAATCATAAAATGCTTATTTGAGAAAAAATTTACTTGTGGTAGAACCAAATCTGAGGCAATAGTGAAAAATATCTTGGCGCCATATACCTTGCAAAAAATTAAACATGATTTGAATGAGGCCAATTTTATTTCTGTTTTTACTGACGCTTCGAATCATAAAGAAGTTAAACTTTTTCCGGTTCTTATTCGATATTTTAATGTTAGTAATGGAATTCAAGTTAAATTACTTGAATTTGTATCACTTCCGGGAGAAACGTCCGAATTAATTACGGAATTACTTGTTAATGTTCTCGAAGAACATCACCTTTCAAATAAATTAGTGGCATTTTGTGCTGACAATGCAAACACAAACTTTGGGGGTGTCAATCGAAATGGAACTAACAACGTTTTTTCTAGAATCAGAGGTAATATATTAAGAACGTTTTTCAATAACGAAACATCTGAAATGTATCTTAAATTTATGCATAACCTGGCCGCAATATTCCATTTTACGGTTAAATCTATCGAAGGTGATAAAAACACGTTTATGCAAGTCGGACAAGCACTGATTGATCTTAGGCTTAAACTACACGAACGTTATATGTCGAACTATATACCAATTTTAGTAAGATCCCATTTAAACATATTGATTCGAAATGGAAGCTGTAATGAAAGTAAATTTAAATCTGAAATGCAGCAATTTTATATGAATTGCTGTAAATACTTGGATCGTTACACCCCACAGTTCGTTAGCATCAATTGTTTTTCAGGGATGACGTTAAATGAGGAGGTTACATGGGAAAATGTGGAGAAGTCATTTGAATATATTACCAACAAGTTTCCAAAAATTAAAATTGATAATAATGAATTATTCGACGAAACGGTTTTATGTAAAAAGTACGCAACTGCTGAACAAATTGAAAATTGGAATGACAATGGAGTTGTAATTGATAAGCGATGGATCGAAATGTTTCAACATTTTAAAATTAAAAATCTGTCGTTTTCTAATTTAAAAAAAATAATAGAATTTGGTTTGTGTCTACCTGGAACAAATGCTTCCACAGAACGAATATTTTCTTTGGTTAACAATTTATGGACAGCTGAGAAAACACAAATGCAAATAGAAACCATCAAAGCCATCCTATTGATTAAAGGAAACCACGAAAGTTGCGAAAAATTTTACGAAGATATTTCGAAAAATGATAAAATCTTGAAAAGTATTCATAGCTCCGAGAAATACAACTAGAAGAACTAGTAAAGATCGCTGTTAATTTAATTATACTGATTTAATCTTAATTTATATTTTAATTAATTTTTATTTAAGTTTTTATTATTTAACATTATTCTGTACTGCCAAAAGACTTATGAATTTATTTATTTTATTTTATTTATTTATTTTAAATATAAACCAATTTTTTTTTAATAAAACAATAATGTGCGGAAATTTTTTTGTTTTTTCTTCTATATTTTTTACCTGTCCTGTATTTGCATTGGAAAATTCTGGTCACCGTACTAATATTTAATATGGATACAAAAAATCCAAATTACTTAATAATATTCCATTGTCGATGTTCGCCTTTTTTGTGGTGAATTAAGTTGCAAAATTTATAGATCTATAAAAAACAAATATGAAGCCAGATCCTAGATAAATTAATAATTAAAATTTAATGGATAAATTTTATTTATGGCGGTCTGTAATGAAATATATGTCATTGTAATTTTATTATTTAGAGTATTAGTAATCCACAGATTATTTTTATTTAATTTTTCTGTTAATGGTTTTTTTAGATGTTTTGGTCGCAAGTTATACTTAAATAGGGATCATTAGTATAATTGGCATTTCTATTTATAACAGACTAATTCGTGTATGACGAAACAAATTTTCATAAAACTCTTTAAATGTTGATACAAATATCCCTAAACACCGTAATCAAATTTTGACAGGTTAAATATTGACACCTTTTCTTCAAACAAGATGATTCGAGATGGTTAAGATACAAGGATGTTGTTTTACTATTTTTATTAGATATTTGAATTCATACAATATAATAAATATTAATAAATAACTAATGTACATAAGGAAAAAAAATTTCGCTAAAACATATATTAGAAAATGTCTAGACATTAGATTAGTGATTAGTCCGTAACCGGTACGTGCTCTCATTTATAAGTCCTCGATACACAATATGAATAAACCATTATACACATATACATTATAGGTTCAGCTCTCAATGAAACATTTTCATTTAAAATCATTCTATTTTACACTTATTTTAATTTCAAGAATCAAAACGGAAAAAATGTCCATAAATAAAACGAAAAACCCGAATTGTATTGCTCAATTCAACTGGAAATTTTGAAATGAAAAACATTTTTGCCGCTTGCTGTGTTAAGGATGAAAGGACATTAAAGTAGTAGAAATGTTAAATGGTTGGTTTGTAAAAAAATAAAATAATCTTGTGTTTGTTCTTTTGTTATTTATGCACGGTATACAGTGAAATTGAAAGGAACAATTTCAGAAAAAAAAATCTTAAAGGAGTGAGATTAGTTTCAACAGTTTGGTGAACTAGAGTGTTGGAAACGCTATAAAAAAAATTCATTCAATAATCAAATAGATAGATAGATGAATAGACAATTTACAACACACGGTATAGCTTATTACGCCGATTTTGTTAACGTGCTATACAAACATCACAGCAATAAATATTGTAAGTATTGTTACGAATTTTGGGTGTTCGGTATGGATTCGTACACGACCTTGCAAATAAAACACTCAGCGGTTTTCGGTTGTTTACGGTTATTATTTTTATTGCATGTATGGCGATGTATGTGTATTGCAGTTGTAAAAGACTTTCCCTTAGTTGTGTTCGCAGTTATTTCACGTCATCATTTCCTCTGTTTCGATGATTAACGCCCGTAATTATTACCAGTATTTCTTATGATGATTAGAGACGCCGTTTACAATCGCTTTCGTCATCTCCCCTCTACTTGGAAGTCCATTCTAAAATACAATTCTCAAGCAGTATTGGAGAAATACTTGATCCGACAGCATCGATGATGTTAAGATTAATAATCGCATAATAGAATTAACTGCTCCTGTCCCCAACTGGATTCGAACTCGTGACCTTTGGCGTGATAGCAGTACGCGGTGAACGAGTATACCTTAAGCACTCGACCACCAAGGAATATGCGTGTGTACAGTAGAATTCATAACACTAACCCCACCTTAAGCCAATTATCAAAGTTAAACCCTTTCAGTAGAGGACCGGTTCGGTTGGCCTTGCTTGATGTTATTATAATACTTGGTAAAAATGGAAAGCCAAAGCATTACAAAAAACTGTCGATTTATAGGAGCAAAAATAATACTCATTTTCAGTGAGATATTAATTAACTATCGGTTTAAAATCGTTCAAAACGTTTATACAAACAAAAACTTAAGTATATAAACTTAAGTTAATACTCATTTTCAGCGAGATATTAATCAAATAAAAAACCTCTTAACGAGGTAAATGTTCGAGTGACGAAAGCCGAATTCAATTCACAAAATTTCTGATATCAAATTTGTGCCGAAAAACACAATTGCATTCGATTTGTCAACGATTTTTCGGAATGTTAATGCATTCAGCGCGTTGTTGTTGAACATTCCGAAAAATCGTTAGCAATCGTTATTCTTGACAGCTAGAAAGCAAAATGTAAACAAACGCGCCGAATGCACTAACATTCCGAAAAATCGTTGACAAAACGAATGCAATTGTTTTTTTCGGCACAAATTTGATATCAGAAATTTTGTGAATTGAATTCGGCTTTCGTCACTCGAACATTTACCTCGTTAAGAGGTTTTTTATTTGATATCAATGATTTTGGCACGGCAAATTGAAAATGAATTGAATTGCGATTCGTTTTATTGTTGTCAGTCAAAACAGTTCATACACACTCGATAGCACACAAGTGGCCGCTACGTGTTATTGTGCCTTAAGTCATATTCATACGACGGATAAAAATCCGGGATTTTTCTATTCCATCGTTCTAACCAATTACATCACGTAAATTATACAACAGACACGCTTTTTTCATACAAAAAAGTTGAAAAAAAAATCTGGGATAGAAAAATCCGAGATTTTTATCCGTCGTATGAATACGACTTCATACATAGACGCGTGGCATTGAAATTACGAATAGCGAGAGGCGAAGAACGAATTACGCATACTTTCACACACTTGTCGGCTATGTGTTACGGATTCGTTCGTGCATGATTCGTTCTTCTTCTCTCGATATTCGTCACTCCAGTGGCGTGCGTCTGTGTATGAGGCACAATGCTCTATTCCACAATTGATCTCACAGAAATCATAACTTTCTTCTATTCTTTCCCCGTTTACCTATGACACTGATTTTAATTGCGGCTTAAACAAATTTTCGGTGAAATCACACTAACACAAACAAAAATGAAATAAAAAAGACGGGAAAGGTCGGAACCGAACTCTATAAGCATTTTTGTTGCCTATATAGTAGCCTACGGTCTGGTGTACGGTTTCTGGTGTGTTCTTGTTTCTGGACGATTCTATTTCTTTATTTTGCATGCATTTTTTTAGTCTTCATTTTGTAGTATTTTAGTAGATTTTATTTCAGAATCCTTTACCACATGCCACAAACAGGTCATGCCGGGTGTGATCTTATTACACAACCGGTTCTCGTAGGCTATCGGCTGAACATATGTAGTTTAGGTTGTAGTGCATGTTACAGAGTAGTAAAAATTTAGATCAGATGCATCTCTTTTGGCAGAAATTCGATTGAGTAATTCAACAAATTTTTTGCATGTTTCTTGCTGTTTTGTCACTAACCGCATGCATTTTTGATCCCTTAAACAATACAATAAAATATACATATTTTAGTTTGTTAGTTGAAAACAAAAATTAATGGTAGCTACCCTCTCGCTGATATTCCATCTTCATGCGATGGGAGGAGTGGTAAGATTTATTTTTTTAAAGAAATCATCATAAAGATTAAAAAAGTATCGATTTTATGCAAGGAGATTGTTCAATGTTTTTGGTGATTTTTTCGATCACATCAATTTGTCAGTTTTTTCATTTTTTTTGTTATGAAAAAAGAGTCACTGGTAAAACTTCTCTTAGCAATGATAATAATATGATGTATTTTTATTTGTTTCATTGTAATACGTTGATTCACTATCATTATGAACCGCAACGGACCGATATTAGGGTGTATTTGAGCCAAAAAATGAAATTTTGCAAAAAATTAAGGTGGCTTTTAAGTTATGGAGGTCAATATCTAAAATATACGAGTTTTCTGGGACAAACCGTTGATGTCATATTGTAGGTGAGATTTGTGGCTAATAATACTGAAAATATGAACCAAAAGTCTTGGGCTCATTTTTTAGCAATTTGGCCGAATGTGGCCGGCCGATTTCACATTTTTCAGTTTTTTGGCCAAAATGACCCTCTAACATAATTTTTTGAATTCTTTTTTTTTGCTATTTGATAGCTGGCGTCAATACCTTTCCAACGATATGCATATGTCCAGGGTATGTGGAATAGATTCAGCACTGTGGACGTGGCAAAATGGCCAAAAATGGCTGTTCAGAGGCCGGCCACGGCCAACATGGCGGCCAAATCAAAAAGTTGTAGAACAAAAGTTGTTTAGTTTTTTAAGTACTACAACCCCTGAAAATATGACATCAAATAAAAGAGGTACGGACAAACAAACATATATACCAAAGCAAGATTATATGGTGACGTCATAGAAAAATTTAAAATTGTCATAACTTTGATCAAAATCATCCGTTTTGGACGTTTGAGGTGTCGTTGAATTGGTATTAACGTCTACAATCATAATTTGCTAGTTAGAAAATAATTGGGGCATTGTTTGGGGCAGTTATTCTCGAAAAACTGATTTTTTGTGGCAATTTTCGGCAGGTCATATCTCCACTCAATGTTGGTAGAAATTCATGCTTTTATACATTATTTAGGTTTATTTTTCAAGACCTTTCCAATGGTATATAACATGATCCTGGCGGCCTCAAAGGGAAAAAGTTCGAAACTTGCTGTATAATATACTTCGTTCGACTTCCAGCACAGTAGGTGCTTTCGTCACTCGTTTGGACTGCCGTCCAAAGTGATTTACTATCGATTTAAAATCGTTCAAAACGTTTATACAAACAAAAACTTAAGTATATAAACTTAAGTTTTTGTTTGTATAAACGTTTTGAACGATTTTAAATCGATAGTTAATTAATATCTCGCTGAAAATGAGTATTATTTTTGCTCCTATAAACGCAACGACAAATATACGTGTATCTAAATGGTAGGAAAATAAAAGAGCAGCACTTCCGACATTCTTTCTCTATCTCAGAAAAGTGTGATTTTTTGCATAATACACTACCAGGTGTACAAGTATGAAATGCGGATTTCAAACAACAGCTGATGCATTGGAGGCAACACAAAGTCATTTTTCTTCATGACAATGCTCCATCACATACGATAAAATCGGCCGATACGTTGAAAACACTCAACTGGGAAGTTCTATGCGGCTTACTCGCGAGACTTGGCTCCTTCCGATTACCACTTGCTTGCATCGATGGATCACTCACTTTATGAGCAGTGCTTTGTTTCGTACGAAGTTGTAAAAAAATGACTCGATGAATGGTTTGTAGCAAAAGTCAGAGATTTTCACAAATGATGAGATGTATTCACAAATTTCCCGAAAGATGGGAAAAATGTATAACAAGCGATGGCGCATACTTTGAATAAAGGACTTTTTATCATTCTTTCAAATATAACTAAATTTGTTTCTAAAAAAAAAATCTGCATTTCATACTTGAACACCTGGTATTTACCCTATACCACAAAATATACATTACAATAAGGTTTTAAATATTGTAATAAACAATATTCATTTCGACAACATAGCCCTTTCTGGTTCAGAAATATTTTTATTTGTATCATAATTTTAGTCCAACCCACACAAATGTGTGAGTAAATACGTATATTACGAAAACTAATTTTCATCATAAAATTTCATCAGAACAAAAGCCCATCTTACACAATTGCGCCAGTTGGGCTTTAATTAACACCATCTAAATTTTGAGTATTATATTTTAAGAGAAATACAAAATTGTGTAAGATAGTCCTAAACTTATCTATAAAATATTTTTTAATGTTACTCACTAGAGTAATAACAAAGTACCCACACAATTGTGTAGGCAGGTCAAGAAAGGGATAGAGAAAATGTCTAAAACTCCAGAGAATAAAAGATACTTTTGAGTTTATTTATGAGTTTTATATTCAAAACCATACATTTAGAAAAGTATGGTTTTGAATATAAAACTCATATGTTAGTTAGGTATACAACACATTGGGTGTAAATGAGAGCTGCGAGCAAATCATATTTTTCTACGGCAAAAATAGTTTAAACAAAGACTCGATTCGGTGTATAAAATGACGCGATTCGGTGTATAAGACGACGGTGAGACTACCTCAATACTTCGTACCTTGTACTACTTCCACGATGCTTCTAGAAGAGCCTTGTTATAAAGTGGTTTAATTTTCAAGAACTTTTAAAAGGTAAAACATCTTGGCTTTTCTTATTTATTTAAAGAAATCGATTTAATAAAATTTCAGAGATTTCAAAATCAAAATTTTATGATTTTGATTTTGAAATCTCTGAAATTTTACTAAACCGATTTCTATAAAAATATAAATCTTCTAAAATAAAAATATACAATTTTTTAATGAACGAAATCACACAAATATACATAAAAAGTCGTATTTCAGTCACTAAAATGAAGCAGTCATAAAGAAAAATAGTTTGTCAAAAATTTATAAAGTGTTTCTTCAGGTTGTTTTGGAATCCGTCCTTTGATAAGTTAAAATTAGATTTATCCTATTTAACTTTAAAAATTTAGCCATCTATAGCGTGACCATAAATACTGACACCAAAAAGAGGAAAATATCTTTCAAAAAAGAGGACAAACTACAAAAAAACAGGACATGGTTTGTATTTCAAAGTATATTCTTTAATATCAAATATATAACTGCACAAATTTAAATTTACTAAAGATTTTTTTTTCTTGTCTCTCAATGTAATATTAAAGTAAAATAATAATGAAACAACCTAAATACATAAATCATATTCTGAAATTTCTACTGATTGCACATTTCTCAGATGGCCGTACTGCTTGAAGAGCTTGTTTATTTTTTTTTGAATGAGTGGAAGAAACTCAGTACAATTTTTTTTTTTAAATTGGGTTCTATAATCAAAATACTTTCCACAGTCACTATTACGCTCATCTGTCCATTGACTATTCATATACTAAAAATTCGCTCTACATTCGCGTTGTGACCAGGTATTGAAAAAACAAACTAGCAAATTTTTAAAAACTTTGAATTTTGTACCTCATTTAAAACAGCAGCAAAAAATTGCACCCATTTTTCCTGTGCGAGTTTCTCAACAAATAAATTGTGTTAGCGTTCTTTAAAAATATTTTTAATTTTTTGAATTGGATTATAAGTAAAGAATTCGACGATCGATTAATACATACATTTTTTTCAATTAAAAATTCGACGCTCTTCAATATTTCCAGACATTCTGGTTCGTGGAAGGAATAAAAAACTTAGAATTCGTACATAGCTTAAGATTCAAATGAATTTTTGGAGACATATAGTATTCAAATGAATTTTTGGAGACATATAAATTTGGAGCGCATTTTTCTTTAACCGCGAGACACTCGGTAGGCAAATTTTCATTTTTTCGTAAGAAATTCAAAACTGATATTGGCAAAAAATTAGTATTCATTCGTTCCTCAAGCATTTTTTTTTGATATTTATATGGGTATGTATCCCAATACATTCACAAAAGAGTGAAAAAAATATAAATAAGTTTCATTTAAAGGATTTTCGAAAAATAATTTAACACTTGGGACCAGATCAGGGTTGGAATATTGTACCATAACTATTTTCAACTTAGTTACATGTTTCATTTTTTACTTAAAATTATATGTTTTCTATTGTGTTCTCGATTGGCTTGCTCGACAAAAACATCATTCTATTTCTATTCTACGACTTCTAAGAATACTAGATTAACTAATACTAATTACCATGATATAATCTTTCATTTATCGTAATATAGAAAATAGATAGAGCTCCCAATTATATATTATATGAATGTTAAAATCGCAGTCTAAAACATGCCATTGTTTACGGGAAATAGAATCCTGGAAAATAGACATGATCTAATTCAAAAATCCAAAATAGATCGTCGTTTTAACCTGATTTCACATTTCAAATTATACAAAAGTCGCGCATAATAAGCCTCTGCTATTGTAGTCCGATGATGTAAATAGTCAATCATCAAAATTCCATCAGCATCGAAAAAAGTCTTTGCCATTATCTTACTCGCTGCCTTATCCATTGCATGGATATCTGTTAGAATTGGTCGATCATCAACTGTGGTCCAAGACTTCCTAAAAAAAGTTCGAAGTTGTGGCCTAAACAAGAAAACAAAAAGAAATAGTAAGTTACCCAAATTTCGCCAATCAAATTAAACCAAAATTGGACTTATCTGTTACAAAACAACATATTGCTCTTATTACTCGAACACCAAAAAATATTAAATGGTCGAAATTGCAAAGTAAGACTAATTTTTCCTATAAACATATTGAAACGCGGCTACTGTTGGCCAAGAGACACGTGCATTGGAAAGATAAATGGCAAAAAGTGATTTTTTCGGATGAGAAAAATTTCAACCAAGGCCAGTAGTCTTGCTACTGGCACGATATCCGTGATGAAAAAATATTACAGTCTAAAAGAAATTTCGGAGGAGGTACAGTATTGGTGTGGGGAGCTTTTCACTATGGCGGGAAGCTACCAATTTGCTTTATTACCCTCCGAATGAATTCAGACATGTACAATAATTTGTTAGAAAACGATTTGATAACTTTTCTTGAGGGCTACAACGACAATGATTTTATTTTTAACAAAACAATGCTTTCATCCATGCATCAAAGCAATCAATGGAGTGGTTTTGTCAAAAACAAATAAATCTTCTTGATTGGTCTGCATGTAGTCCCGATCGTAATCGATGGAGAATTTATGAGGCATACTTGCAGCGAAGGTTTAGGCAAATAATCAGCAATTTAAAACGGTCATTGCCTTAAGGCAGTGCATTAAGGGATGTTGGGACGAATTTGAAACTTTAAAAAACATGTCAAATTCAATGCCAGAGCGCATATTTGAAGTCATTAAACAACAAGGGCATCATACAGGGGCGTCAGTGAGGACAAAATTATCCTCAATAATGTGCGATATGCCAACACTTAAAATTGGTGCATGACAACTAACCGGTATAGAACTCATTTAAAATGAGTGAAGCAAATAAATCGAATACATATACAGTGTATAATGCACAGTCTTTGCATTTGGATTTTTCGGTTGTTCGTATTTGTGTCATTTTTATGATGGACAGTACCAAAATAACGCGATCCGATTATGGTGCTTATTTCCTTTTCTCGACACATTTGGTCTGCTCTCGAGCTGTGGAGTGTCATTATTTAATATATATTTAATTAATAAATATAAATATATTTAATTAATATATAAATTAATTTTATATGTATTAAAAAAAATTATAAATAAATTTATTTTAAATTTCATAAATTTTAAAAATAAACTTTTAATTTTCTAAAATACATAAATTTTTAAAAAGGAACACTGTCTTGTAAACAACACTTACAATAAATATGGCGTTTACAGTGGTTAATATGAATAAACAAAAACAAAGACACGTGACTTGCATGTACTATATATTTCCGGTTTTACTCATTTCGTTTCACACATTTTGGGACAAAATCGACACACAGAAGTTTTACACCAAAACAAAACCGCAACGTTACAATGTAAGAGAAGTAAATTGGAGTAATTTTAGAAATTTTCCTTTTACCCCATCGAGTAACACGCTGGTGCTTAAAGAGTGATGGACTACATAACATACTGGATTTGTTAGAATGTTAGTGTATTCCTTCAGCATAGGTGAGGATATATTTTCACGACTACAACCGTCTCCAAACCCGATTATATCCGATAAAATTAATCGTCAAAAATAACGGGAGAAGTTATTGATTCATTGTTATTGCTGGTTTGTTTGACAATGCACTAAAACGCTTGTTCTATAGACTGATTGAAAAATGACGCGAACATCTTTGGTGGTTGAGGAGCTGGTATTGTTATAGGTCAAATTAGCAGGGTATTTTTCAATTTCGTATGTTATAGAAACGTAGTCTTGTCCACTTCTAACCCGCTTTTTAACGTTATGCCATACGCTTTTGACTTACGATTTTTTAAGTTAACTAGTCGATCATAGAACCAGGGGGTGACCATTTTAAGGTTTACAGCACTTAGATAGATACATTTCATAACTTTGTAGCACGATGTCTTTAATTTGTTAACAATTCGTTTATACTAATTGAATTAAGAGTTATTTTCTAGTTGATTGATTCTAGGTAACATTGTAGTCCCACACGGTTTGTTTTCTGAAATTGTATTTGATTGGTCGTCGATGTTCCAAATACAACATCTAAAGATTTGTGACTGATATCGTTTATGATAAAACATGACACTCATTCGGATACTTTAAAAGTATCAATCTCGTTGCTGAAGACAAAATTCAAAAATCTATCACGATTTAAAGTAATGGTGTTTAGTTAGTTCTGATTTTAATAAAGTAAAAGCTTCACAAATAAAGATTTCGCATCTGTTCATACAATTTAGTTCTGGGTCAAAAATCCAGATTATATTTGGAACATTAAATCACCAAGCACAAGAACTAAATCTGACGCGTTTGTTTATCATCAATCGCACCTATGCAGGCATATTGATCACTATTTGATTGAGGGGAAATATATGCCGCGCCGCGTAGATGATTACGTTTGTTTGATTGATTTTGATTTTTACGCCAATATGTTCGGCTCTAGACGGAACTAAGGTTGCTTAATCATTCCAGAGTTTAGAATGTAAGCTAAGTTTACAAGTTATTATGTAAGAATCCTTCCGTGTGGTCCTATCTTCCGTTCGTGCTGTCACCTCAAGACACGTTAAAATCCCAATACAAGTTGACTTTAGTTTATTAGAATCCTAGCCCAGCTCTCCAAACTAAAATGGAAAGTTATCGGTTAGGAAACGGCTTGGTTTTATTCATCATATCCGAATCCCAAAATTTAATCAAATTCAGCTATGTGCACCGAATTTGACCATCATTTGTTGAGAGATGGCCTAGTTCTATTGAGCATAATGGTAGATTACCAATCCAACTCTGCATACCATATTTGAAAGCAATTGGTTGAGGAATGGTAAAGCACAATTGAGCATAGCATAAATATACTTGGTAATTAAACGAATATTCTTTGGTGACCAAAATTAATAAAACATTTGAAATTTTTGCGAAGTAAGCTAAGTTTATATGAAATATCCAATCCGGTAGTTAATCTGGCATTGAATAACATTGATAGTTTTCCGGGAACCGTTGCCTTTCGGATGCCTCACATATTTTTTGCAACTTTTTTTTTGCAATTTCGTGGTTGCCCAATTCAAGGATTAAATACTAATGGTTTTTAGAGTAATTTTTAATATAAATTCCATTGTAAGTTGTGGAGTTATGCAGGAGGATTAAATTAATTAGTAAATTAGTTTATATTATTTCGGAAGCCTTAAAATATTTTTTTTGTTTCAGTGGTTGACACTTAGGCCATTTTTGGCCCATTGTGATACCACGCATTCACGCCACATCATTAACCCATTCACCTATTCACCTACTCACATAACTACAGTATACCTACCACCTGCACATTGCAAGCTCCATGTCAACCTGTACATTGACATGGAAGGTGGGTCGGCGTAGAATTCTGCACTCCATCAGAGGGTATTAGTTGTGTTTATTAACATCACCGATTGTAATCGATGATGAAAATTCGATTTGCATCTAGCCTCTGATGGGATTCGAACCCAGTACCTCCCGGTCCAAGTGCCGAAGCTTTAACCACTGCACCACTTGTCCGGTCCGAAAAATATTAGTTTAGAATAAATTTCAGGAAATCTACAGATGTAGGAAAGATTTCAGGAAATCTACAGCTGCTTGTGTAGATTAGAATTGTGTTGTCATTGTGTTACTAACTAAGCGTTAATTTAGAATTAAATTTCATGAAATTTCCAGATGTACGTGAAATAATAAAATGTTTTCCTTAGGTTGCTGATTTAGAGAAGCAATTGCTGAAGACTAATACCATCGTTAACCATTACACCTTTTAATTTTTTTTTTTTTTAATGTGTTTATATTAAGTACTTTTTACATTGCCGTAGGCACTTGGCGAAACACACTTATACTTAATAAACACATTTTATTAAACAATTGTTTTTTATTTCGCAAAAATCGATTTTTGCGAAATAAAAAACAAGTGTTTAATAAAATGTGTTTATTAAGTGTAAACCTTTTAAGCCTTTATCATTCCTCTAGTACATTAGCAGTACAATATAATTGCGTTGTGCCGTACTATCGCTACGTGTCTGAAACAAGGTCGTTCCGTCCCAAAAAAATACCTTTCCTTTCCTTCCTATTGTTATGTGTAAACGGGTTGTAGGAATGGGCCCGTGGTTATCCGTGCACTTGTCAAGTACTTGGTCTTACAGTCCAATCAATCAATTTTGATCATTAAGTTTACAAGTTAGAGCGGTTTTAGTGACGCTACTTTTGTTAATTTCAAAACTACAGAAAAAAAAGTTTTTCTAGTGTTGCTTAACACTGTTTTTCAAGCAAAGCAGTGGCTTGATAAGTGTTATCCGGACTCTGCACCAGGAAAACCAACCATCATTGAATGGTATGCTGAATTTAAACGTGGTCCCCCAACCGATGTTGCACCATGCTCTGGACGCCCAAATGAAGCTGTGATTCCAGAAAACATAAAAAAAATCCACGAAATTGTTTTGAAAGACCTCAAAGTGAAGTTGTGTGAGATACTGATATAGTAGAGATATCAATGGAACGTGTTGGTTATATTTTGCATGAAAATTTGTCCATGAGAAAAATGTGTTCGAAGTAGATACCGCGTTTGCTCGATCAACAACGACAACACATCGATGATTCCGTGCACTGTTTTGAGCTGTTTAAGTGCAATAAAAAAGATTTGTTGTGCGGCGGGGATTATTACTTTTTTTATGGTGTTATGGTGTTATTAAAATGTGAAAGAATCGAATTTCGAATTCTATAATAGACAATATTCCACTGTAAAATAATACAATATCAGATATCGCGATTTGATGAGAAGACTGATTTTTTCTATGTTAGACCGGGAACTTTTCAGGCGATGTGTTAAATTTGTTAAACTAATTCAAAAGGTATGTTCAATCCTTTCAGACCTTGAATACCCTAAATAAATGGACTGTTTATATATAAAGTAACCGCCAAGCAAGTTTTAAATTTGTAAACTAGGAAAATGAATTTTACTTATAAGTATACGATAGTAATATGTTATCTGAATACAAGCTCAAAGTTGATTTCAGAGAAATTATTCCATCTATCATTTACGTATAAAAATTGATTTTTATACTTTACGAAACATGAATCTTTTTACTCTAGGCAATTCTACAATTTTCGATACAATTATTTTAAAATTTGATATAAAAACACAAAATGTTATATAGCTTATGTTCTAATTTATGTTTATTAATAAATATATTTACTCGTACTACAAATACAACCATAGCCAAAGAAATTGATCACCCACTTTCTTTCATAATGACGTATCGGTTTTAAAGAAGACACCTAACACATATGCTGCGAATCTGAAACCAACATAGAATAAGTTATGTATGTATATTTTGTCTAAATGATTTCGTTCTGATTAATAAATAAGCATTACGTGACATTCATTGAAAGATGATTGTATCATGTACATAAAATAACAAGAAAATGGAAAATGACATCGACTTATACAATAGAATTCGCCATGGAAAATTGATAGTCTTTACTGTCTATACATTTTGTATATTTTCAAAACATGAAATCTGATACTAAAATAATTCCCGTTGCTATTTCATTAAATTGATACTAAATATTTATGGTAATTTGATATTAAAGAAGAAATATGTTGTGATTTTTTTTATAAAAGATACTGTGATAGAAAAATTGACATTCTAAAGAGATATATAAAGTGAAAATAGATATAAAAAATGATATTCTTATATTTGTGGTAGAGAAGCGGCAGAGAAGAATTTATTATAAGAATGTGAAAGTGAAAATCGGTTTTATTTAAAAATAAAATAATCCTGCCGTAAGTTTATTCTGAATTCCCACATATTGTTTTTGTATGATATCTTTCTTCTTTTTATTTTCTGATCTAAACAAGATTAGTGTATTTCAATTTTTTGAGTCGCTTTTGTGCTTTCCTTCAACATAATCTTTAAAATTGGATATTAAAATATATACAAATTGAAAACAATGACTTTTAGTTGCTACTCCGCGCCTCATCCAATGAAGTCAAAAAAATAAGTAAAACTCTTGTGGTTTTGCAATAGAAACATAAAACATGCTACATCAACAACAATTAAGAGAGATGAAAAACTTTATAGAACCAGCACTACTATTTAATAATGTTTAATGTAACA
Source organism: Nephrotoma flavescens (assembly GCA_932526605.1). Taxonomy (NCBI): domain Eukaryota; kingdom Metazoa; phylum Arthropoda; class Insecta; order Diptera; family Tipulidae; genus Nephrotoma; species Nephrotoma flavescens. The sequence continues at coordinate 165,196,683 of OW052221.1, read as the reverse complement.
CTTTGAGGTTTTATTTCCGGTTGCACTGAAAAATGACTAAAGTCGGTTTTCCACGGAATAAAATATACTTAATCAAGTTTAGGTTGATTTTTTTCTGATTGCGAAAACAGATTTCATATAAAACGTCATAGCCATTTTTCTATGCAACCGGCCATTAGACACTTTTAAATCTGTCTGTTTGATTAACATGCTGTTAGATCAGTTTGGTGATTTCGACGTGAAATGAATTTTTATAATTAAAAAATAACCTAAAATGTAATAACAATTAATACAATTTTTCATTGATAAAAACAATCGTGCCACAAATGAATAATGCATATCCACACTAGAGTAACTCGTATCTGGTAACTTCTTCGTTTATTTCCCCTTCATCTAAAAAAGTTTATTTATTTTATGGGTAAAGAAGATAGAAACGAAGAATTTACCAGAAATAAAATTATGCAATAAAATTGATTAATTTAGTTTTTCAAAACATTCAAAATGAAGGATAATTTGTGTTGCCTATTTAGTTTTTATTTTTTACCGGGCTGTATATATTTTACGGACCTGATTATGTAAAAAGTGAAGCTTTCAATATGGGTACCAAAATGATTGATTTGTATGGAAAATGGTATTTTTGAATATAAATTTATAAAAGAAAATGTATTTGATTTTTTTTATTTTAACATTTACTAACAATGCAAATATGTTTCGGTCCATACGATTTTAATTTCACTTAACACAAATTAACACTTAATGTAAAATAATAAAATAAAGAGAACCCTTGCCCAAGCCTTGCCATAATTTCATGACATTTTTGAGGTTTCGTTGTGGTCCCAGATATATATTTACAAAAAATAATTCCGAAATTGAAACAAATACATTTAGAATTACACATACTAATTTGTTAAAATATTAAGATAATCATAATAGTAATACAACAATTTTACTAAATTACTAGAGTTTAACTGGCTTTTTCATCTGTGCTCGCATAAAAACCGTCTGGCAGCTTGAATAGTGGACCGCTCGGTACCGATTGAGCATTTTTTTTTTCAAAATACGCTGCTTTCATTGATTGCCAATTCGAAAACACAGATAATAAAAAAATGTCACTTAGCTGCAGGCTTTACATTAGTCGTTAATCGTACAAAATTTGTTTGGCACCAACAGCACCAAATTTTCATTATTATTATTATATTTCCAAAAAAAAAAAAACATGACATTAAAGTCATAACAGAAACGTGCTGCATTAAACGATGTAATTCTACATCTCCCAGCTCGGTAAAAGTTCAAAATTTCCGCAAATTTGTAATACGCGTTTCTTCAATTGATTTTTGTTTATTTTATCGGAAAATTTATAGATCGTATTTCAAGCTAGGTGCAATTTAATGTAATTTTTTAATTTATATTAATGTATAAATCTTAAAATTAATTAAATAATTTTACGATCGAAAAGACCTCTTTTCCAGAGAAAACATTAGTTTGCAGTTTTATTAGTATAGATCTGCAATATTATATGTGGCTGTATAATATTGCCGATCTCATATGAATATTTTCGACAAATTTTGTTTTAATAAAGCGCACGAATGCACAGTATCCTCATCATGCGGGCATTTATTTTATTATTTAAAATTAGCGAAGATAAATATTCAACGTGACATCTACTTTCCATGAACAAAAGTTTACGATTTCAATAATTTCTGTATTTAGGTGATGCGATGCTACAGTTTAAAATTTGATATTTTTTTGTTTAGAAACAAACAGAAAAGAAAAACAATACTGAAAAATAGCGATCTGCTGTAATAAGCTCAGCTTATTATAAATAAAAGAAATACAATACTGTTAATCGTTACAAAATATAGTTTTAATTCTTCGTCTTCTCTGTATCAACTTATCAAGTATAATGCACTACTGAACTATCTACCAAAGAGAAGTATAATATTCAATGACATATTAAAAGGTATAAAAATAAGGACTAATTCACATCCCCATGTAAAGACTCGTACACACTCATTACACATTTTTTTTTATTATTAATGACTACGGTTTCAATTCCATAATCCCTACCATAACGCTGTGGGGCCTTAATGACGCGACCACTTCTAGTGGTGAGTGGCTCCACAGGTGTTACACTCGCCGTATTGGTAGATGCAGCTACAGGGTTTACACTTCTTCCAGATAGAACTGGTTCATCAATATCACAACTGTTTGTATAGATGAGATCTCCACCTGTTTGTATAGATGAGATGGAACTACAATTTGACTTTCTCTTAACGAATCTGGGGGTTGTTCTGCTTGCCAATATTTTGTTTAAACAACAGATCACTAGCATTAAAATCCTCATTTTTAGTCTTAGAAATAAAACGCCTATTACGTCTAAAATAACCATCAAAACTATCCTTGATAATGTATGACCGATCGTTAAATGCTGTAACAATTTTTCCATAGTGCCATTCCTATCCGTTTTTTTTTTTAAATAACTATTTCACCTTCGTTTAGTACCGGCAATGACCTAGCGTTCCGATCAAAGTAATATTTTTGCTTATCTCTTTTTATTTTTTATTTATTTTGAATATCCGATCCACTTATAATTTGTTTCTGATCAACAGCGAGTCTAACACATGCAACTTGGTCTTTACAAGTCTGACAAAGAATAATTCTGATGGAGTATTATTCATGCCCATCACTGGTGCCGTGTTATATTCGAATAAGCGATACTGAAATTGATCGACATCATTAGCCTCATAACATCTCTTAAGAATATTCTTTGCAATGGCTACGCCCTTTTCCGCTAGACCGTTGCTTTGTGGATATCTTGGACTTGAAAATTTAACCTGAACGTTACACTCAACCGCAAAACGCTCAAATTCAGCAGATCCAAATGTGCTGTTGTCACACCTTATGATTGTCGGATATCCCAGTTTGTCAAACAGTTGACAAATCACCCCCACAATGTGCATTGATGATTTATTCTGAATTCTGACGGCCATAAGATAACCCGAGTACGCGTCAATAATTGCAATATAATTACAACCGGCGTACTCGAAAATGTCCATTGCCACTATATGAAATGGATATTTCAGACTTTCCTCCTGAACCAGTGGTTCTTTTAGAATATTTCTTTTGAATTTCTCACACACGCTGCATGAAGTCACCAATTCTTTGATTTGTGTATTCATTCCTGGCCAATAATATAACATTCTTGCGTGTGCAAGCGTTTTTTCTATTCCGAGATGAGGCAAATGTAACCACATTGCTATTTTACATTGCATCTCTGATGGAATGACTAATCTATGATTCAAGAAGAGCAATCCGTTCTCAACGTTCAATTCCGATTTTAGCTTATAAAAATGTTTACCCATGTTTTCAAGTTGATGAAAGCCTGGCCAACCAGTTTGAACATATCCACTAATTCTTGTATATTCTTTATCATTATCAATCGTTTTCCTATAAAATTTATAGTTTTCCTCCGTGAAACAACCCGATTTTGTTACCGAGTGAATTATTCCAGTAAGTCCTTCTATTTCTGAAATTTTCGATAGTTGCGCTCTTGACAAGCAATCAACCACAAGCATTTCCTTGCCAGGTTTGTAAATTACTTGCATATGCGAATATTTCAGAAGAAACATGAACATGCGTTGAAGTCGCATAGTTACATCATCAATACCACGCTTGACCAGTGTTTCCAAGGGCTTATGATCACTTTCTATAGTAAACTCTCGTCCGTATAAAAAGAAATGAAACCTTTGACACGCAAAAACAATGGCTAAAAGTTCCTTCTCTATTTGTGCCCACTTTGTTCACTTTTACTGAGGGTTCGAGAAGGAAACGCCACACGATGGCCGCTTTGTACAAGTACACAACACAATCAATCCTTTGATGCATCAGTCTGTACGATTACAGGCATCATTATGGATCATAAATAGTCAGTATTGGTTCCCATATTACGATGTTAAGTAAATTCCTGAACTCCATGTCATATTTTTCTGTTCAGATAAAATCTACATCATTTCGAGTCAAATTACGCAAGACTGTCGATTGCTTTGACAAATTCGGAATAAATCTTGCCAAGTACTTGAGAAGACCCAAAAATCTTAGAACGTCCGATTTATTTTCTGGTTTTTACATTTTCACAATTGCATCCTTGTATTTCGAATCTGCTTTAATTTTTCCTTCTGATATAATATTTCCCATGAACTTTACTCCTCGTTGTCGATATTGAATTTTATCCGAGTTAAATTTAATATTATTTATCCGAGCTCTATCCATCACCAGACTCATAATTCGGTCATGTTCCTCTTCACTTTCCACACACACAGCTACATCATCAAAATATACAACGACTCCTTGCAAATCACCAAAATTTTTAATCATCTCCCGCTGAAACATTTCCGGTGCACAATTCAGGCCAAAAGGCACACGATTAAATTTAAATCTCTCAAAAGGAGTCATAAATGTTGTTAATTCCGAGCTTTGTTTTCCCAATTCCATGTGCCAGAAACCACTGCTCAAATCAAGAACCGAAAAATCCGTTTCCTTGCTAAACCAGAAGTTAAGTCATCACCGTTGGAATTAAAAAATGTTCACGTTTGATACATTCATTGAGTGGCTTTGGATCTAGGCAAATTCGAAGTTTTCCGTTAGGCTTTTCTACTATCTGCAAATTATTGACCCAATCAGTTGGGTATCAACAGGTGAAATGATCTCATTCTGTACCATCTTATCAAGTTCCAATTTTAGTTTGTCCATTAATGAATTTGGTATGCGTTTCTTATAATGAAGGACTGGCTTCGAAATTTCCTTTAATTTAATTGAAAATGTCCCAGGGCATTTACCTAGTCCCTGAAAAACATCCCTATATCTATCCATGAATGTTTCCTTTGATGTCATGCACACAATACCACTCACATCCAAACGTTTTATTAATCCAAAACTTTCTCAAATTTCCAACCCCAGCACCGGTTCACAACTGTCATTGACAACGATAAACTCAGCTGAATGCTCCTTTTTCAAATTCAAATCCGAGCATTTAAGTTGAGTAGTTCCAAAAATATCAACTTTATTATTATTATAATCAAAACTCATTCCTCCAAACCATTCCTAGAAAATAAAAAACAAAAATTAGGAATAATTTAGCAAAAACTTCAAAGGCTTATATAGAAATGTGAAGTTTTTCCTAAAACTAAATATACATCTAAGTATTAGTGAATCTATTATACAAAAATAGATCAACTACACGATGAACGATTAATTCAATGATGATCCATAGCTTGTTCAACAAATCTGATCAAAACAATAGATTTTTATAAATCGGAACAAAAAAATATATTTATTTTTTATCTAAGATTACGAAAAAAACTATTAAACCTTTTGTAGTGAATACGAGAAAAGTATAACATATAGTAAAGTAAAAGTAGTATGGTTAAATTATTTACCTTGCTGCAAATTTGTCAATCTCCGCTTAGGAAAACTTGAAAAGAAGAATATTCGAAATACTGCCTCAGCTACACAGCTTCATTTTTTATTGTGTACTCGTGAAATATTTGATTTTATTTGCATTCATAACTTTGCATTCCTAAAGTATTTTAGAATTTGAAGGCATCAATAAGCGAATATTTGTAGATGGATATTGGTCAGTTTAAGCTAGGCAAAATATTAAGCGAATTCGATTGCGAGTTGCGGTGGTGTGTATGATTGATCACGTTTTTTGTTTTTATTTTTTTTTTGGGGGGTATTTTGCGGTACAAGCTCGGCCGTGTCGCCCTACTCACATCTGAGCATTCATTAGCCCAGCTATTGAAGTAGACGTCCAATCACTATTTTAATAAAGATTAGTTGTAGCTTAGGTTATCGCAATAATCATACAGCACGTTACACTATTTACAAATATTCGCTTATTGATGCCTTCGAACTCTAAGGTAGTTTAGGAAAGAAAAATTATGAATGCAAAACGATTCAATTGATCTACAATTCAATTATTACTTTTTACGCTATTTGCCGTAGGCACTTGGCGAAACACACTTATATTTTTCAAAAAGTTTAAAAAATCACTCGATCGATTTCGACTTGTTAGGTCATCATCAGGGGTATTGTAACGAATTTTGGTTTAATGCCCCTTCTTTTCTCTACCCCGATAGTAGCAAGTGGCACTACCCTTTACTGATTATAAACCGTATTTCAAAAAAAAAAAAAAAAAAAAAAAAAGAAATACGGGACATGAAAAAGAATATAAATAGAGGGAGAAAGATTGTGGGGGATGATTAATTGTTTGGTTTTTTTTGGTGTTGGATCACAAGACGTACACACGGCAAAGCAAAAATTGAGAATAAAATATCCATATTGTGGACAATAATAACGAAAACAAAATTATTAAAATAGTATGTAATTATTTTTTTGTGAAAAAAATAAAAGTTGAATTGTATTTGATACAAGTATAATAATATGATAAATAAAGATACTAAGAAAACTGGTGTACGTTGTCCGTGAATATAAAAACAATTATAAATAAAGTGTTACTATCTTTTTTTTAAACCATAACGAAAGTTTTTTTGTTGTTGACACCCAAGAAATTATACAGTGCGTATATAAGTCTCCATCTTGAAGCTGTAATAAAACGGAAACAAATACGCAAAAGGCGTGAGAAAATAAATTGAGAGCTGAAAACCGACATCCACTATTAGTATACAGTTGGTTCGCCTTCGTCGGCACAAAATTTAAACCTTCCGTGTCCAGGAAGCGGTCGGCCAAGTGAATTATTGGGCGGCAAATACCTCGAGACATATGATACATTGGTCTACGTTATAGTGAAATTTCCTGAATATAAAACAATTCAGATCGACTATCGATACAGTCTGGGATATATATGGTGCCGTTTGGTTATACTTACTTAAAAAAGCATCTCTAATTAAGCAACCACAGAAAAACAGGTGAAAAGGACATCAGCAGCATCCGGTTAAATCGGTGACGTAACTTAGTACTCTAATTTTTTTTTCTAGATGCAAATATTTTCTTTAGATTTAAGTTTTATATCATAGTGCATGATTAGGATTAGTAATTTCATAATTTTTTTTTTATTCGATTCATGTTGTAAATTTCAAACGCATATATTTATTTCTGTGTATTGTGAATGGATATTTTGGTTACGTTATTGCTTTGCGGTTCTATCTACAATCTACATGTATTTCATTCGTATGGGCATGTACAGTCGGCGAAGTAAATTAAATTCCTCACATTTTTTTTGAATTATTTGTTCTGTTGTTTTTTTTCTATTTACCGACATTTTTTTTATGATTCGCGTGAACATTTGATCGTCATGTTGAAACACAATTAAACTCCAATGGGGTAATGAATGATTTGAGTTAAATGTGTGTTTAAGCTAGCCCTTCCATATGTATACAAATAGACGTTTTGTTTTGCACACTTATGAGTTATATTGCTTTGTAATGATGGCTTCACTTGCATGTGTAACTAAACCCGCCCATCCGGCTAGATGCTATTCCGTTAAACTGTGTGCAACCACGTGCAAGGACATGGACCCAAGCCATCGGGTTACAAATAGCGCCGAAACAGGGACCTGAGGGTCAAGGATATTTGTTTTATTTCATTTAATGTAGAATAGAATATGTTTAATTTCGTTTAAATTCGAATCTTGAACATAATTGGTCGCCCCAAAAAGGCATCCAGGTGGCTTCACCACCCATCGTGTCGATGGTAATTTGAAAACCGCTTAATGTCCTTGCGGTTATTCCATCTTTATTGGTTTTATTGCCCTTGAGGTTTTTAACAAATCACGTTTTTTTTTCAAGTGATTTGTCCGCCATACTTTTTGTTGTTTTAATACATTTTTTTTGCTTCTTGATTTAGCTTATTTCAGTTACAAATACTTTATTTGCTTAAATCCGTTTAATTTTTGAGGTTGATCGTTATCTTATTTGCGCTACAATTGATGGTTCATGAGTTGAATTCCGTGTGGTGCAATAAGAAAATTTCTTTTAGAAATTAAATGTGGTATCTTTATAATTGTCATTTTTTTCATTACTATGCAAAATCACTTTTCAATTTTTTCTGACTGTAATAATTATTAATGATTGATAAAAAATTTAATGCTGAATTGTTTGATGGTTCGGAGAGTCCGAATTTCGCGTTCATCTTAAATTAATTTCCTCTTAATAATGTGATTTTTTTTCAATAGCCCAGTTCTGATTAATTAAAAAAAAAAAAACTTTGTCAAGATAGCATAGTCATAATTTTTTTTTAGATTTTACAATTCGTTTATGGAAGAGTCTAAATAAACTTCATTAAGTTGTTGCTATTTTCGGAAATTTTAAATACAGCAACATTTCAACTAACTTAATAAACACATGAAACTTAAATCATTCAAACCCCAACTTATTTATGAATAAATAAAAATAAATAACTAAATATTTTTAATGAAAATAATCAAATATTATTATCTACCTATTATTAACAAGATTCTTGGTTCTGCCTAAATTGTTCTTTTTTTTATGAACTATTTTATTGCAAAGGGATTTCCAGTGAGTTCAGAGTAAATACGGTTTATACAAATTTATTTTGAAGTGTAGTGCAATTTATTACTATTATTTAAAGTTACGAAAGACAATTCTAATTCTCGTTGCATTTTATTTACATTTTATTGGGGTACAATTTATTTGTTTTGTATTCCTAAATTTCAAAGTTCTTTAACCTAATTTTTACAAAAAAAAAAAAAATGGATTTCGGTTTGATCCTGAGAAGTCTGAGTCTAGAAGAGCTTAGTGTTGAATATGCGGTACGAGGACTAACTCATACACAAGTTGGGGCGGAAAAATCTTTAATCGAAACGGTTAAGAAGGAGTACCAAACTACCAACCTGAAAGCCAAACTGTCACATGTAACAGACTCTCCCGATGTTGAACTAAACTCGAGATTGATGAATCGTTAGAACGAATCGAAGAAAGCTCAGCACAAGAGGAAAAATATAAATTACTATACAAAACAGTATACTGGAGGGATCGAGCTCAGAGACTGAGAAACTCATTTAGCGTTCCGGGAATTAGTATTTTAGTCGGTTCTCTAGAACGAGTAGCACGGGTGATAAAACGAGATATAACAAGAACCGAGAAAGCAACCTCTTCGCACAGTCTATATAAACCCACATCAAGTGCTAAAAAGACTGAAAATGAGAAATCGGATGAAGACAGCAGATGCGACACCGATGCGACCCACAACTCGGGGAAGGATCTCGAAACTACCCTAGAAAAGAGATTTTCAAAGAAGTTGGATGAGATGTCTCGGGAGTTTCAAAATAAACTGTCTGAATCGATGGAACGCCATCAACGATCATTAAACAAAAGAACAAAGGAAATGCATCTAAGAGACAGGCAACGACACCAGGAGGACCCCGGTTCTGAAGAAAGCTCATCAAGCTCGGTGAAACAGCCCAGAGCCATTAACAAGGGAATTAACCGATACTCATACCGAAAAAGAACGGACCCATCGAGGTGGAAAATATCATTCTCTGGACGGGAAAGCAAACGCAATGATGAGAATGTCCAGGACTTCCTCATGAAGATGGAGGAACATGCACATCAAGATGGAGTTCCACATGAAGAGCTAGTCACACTGATGCGTAATTTTGTCACGGATAAAGCAGACAAATGGTACTACAATTTCATCCGTAAAAACAAATACGCAACTTGAAGAAATTTAAAAGAGTGCTTGCTGGAACGATTTAGCAGTGTGGAGGGGGACAGGGAAGCCTGCAGATATATACGAGGAAGAACGCAGTATCCAAAGGAGCATTTTAATGATTTTTTAACTGAGATTGAAAGCGCGAACTACCGTTTGAAGAAGCCTCTGCCAACGGATGAGATATTAGAGATTTTAATGGATAACATGAATCCTGCATTAAAAAACGCGATTAGTAACAAATACATTAACTCCATCGAGAAACTAAGACGGACCTGTGATAACTATGAAAAAATCTGGAACACATCTGGTTTCGATCCACGGCGCTTAATCGAGCCCCGAAGACGTCCGCAAGTAATAGCAGGACTTTCCGAAGCTGCAGGGGTATCTACAAGGCATCGTTATAAAATAAACAATACCGACAAAAGCGAATCGGATCAAGAGGGATGTGAAAGCAATAACCCAGTACAGGAGATAGACGCATTGAGCCGGCAAACTTACGTGGTTTGCTGGAATTGCAAAGATCTCGGCCACAAGTTTCTAGATTGCAAAATAAGAAAGACGCACAAATTCTGCGAAGGTTGTGGATTGGCTGGGATGGACAAACCTAATTGTATGAGATGTCAAAAGAAACGGGTTCAGGGAAATGTTCCACCGAACGTGCCACCTTTGGGGGAAGCACGTTCGGGCAAACCATTGACCCCCACCAATCAATCGAATCAACGACAGTCAAAAACCAAGTAATGGCTACTCATAATACTACGACTGTTATGACTCCAAATTACCGACTGCAACGTATAAAAAACTACTGGAAAAAACAAAAATTTTATAATCATCTTTGTGCTGTATCTACTGTAACTGAATTTCTAGATAACGATCCTCGTCCATACGCAAAAATTTCAATATTTGGAATTCTAAAATATGGATTACTCGATAGTGGTGCCAGTGTTAGCATTCTTGGTAAAAACAATGAACAATTGATGAATTCATTACGATTAAAAATGACCAAACTAAATACATACATTCAAACAGCGGACGGTTCTTCTAATCCCAGAAACTCTAAAATTCTGCATCGTACCGTCACTTAAATCCGAAATTTATCTTGGGGTCAATTTCTGGAAAACATTTAACATCGCTCCAGACATAATTAGTGAAGTCACAGAGACAAGTATTGAATCAAACACAGAAAGCAGTGATCAACACAAACTGAGTATCCAACACAGGGCCAAACTTGATCAAATCATCAAAAGTTTCCCTTCTTTTGAGACCAACGGCCTTGGTAGAACAGGTCTGTTAGAGCACCATATTGATGTTGGTAATCAAACGCCGATAAAACAAAGACATTATCCCGTGTCTCCGGCAATACAAGATCTAATTTTCCAGGAAATAGATCGGATGATTTCGCTGGGGGTCATAGAAGAAAGTACTAGTCCGTGGAGTTCACCGGTGGTATTGGTCCGTAAAGCAAATGGGAAATCTCGTTTGTGTTTAGATTCAAGAAAAATCAACGCAATCACAAAGAAGGATGCATACCCACTCCCGATCATAGATGGTCTGCTAGGAAGGCTACAGGAAACTAAATATATAACCAGTCTAGACCTGAAAGATGCGTTCTGGCAGATACCTCTTTCCTTGAGCGCGAAAGAAATAACCGCTTTCACAGTTCCAGGCCGTCCTCTCTATCAGTTCTGTGTCATGCCGTTTGGGTTGTGCAACGCACCTCAAACCATGTGCAGACTGATGGATCGAGTGATACCACACCAGCTTCGAGATCGTGTTTTTGTCTATTTAGACGATTTATTGATAATCTCGGCTGGTATCGACGATCACCTGGAAATACTGAAAACTGTGTCCGAATTATTGTCCAAGGCAAGGTTGACAATCAATGTCGACAAACGTCGTTTCGTGCTCAAGGAAACGAGGTATCTGGGTTTTCTCATCGGTGAGCGCGGATTAAGAACCGATCCAGCAAAGATAGAATCCATTGCAAATTTTCCAGCTCCAAAAACTGTGAAGCAGACGCGACGCCTTTTAGGGATGGCTGGCTGGTACCGTCGGTTCATTTGTAACTATGCAGACGTGACGGCTCCAATTACCAACCTTCTCAAAAAAGGAGTCAAATTTAAATGGACCGAGGAAGCAGAAGTAACTTTTACAAAATTGAAATGGTTGTTATCGAACGCCCCAGTTCTGCACAACCCTGATTTCACGCAATGCTTTTTTATTAGGTGTGATGCGAGTACCCAAGGCATAGGAGGCGTGCTATTTCAAAAAGACGTCGAAGGAAACGAGAAACCAATCTCCTTCATGTCACAAAAATTAAACGGAGCGCAACACAATTACACAGTGACTGAACTCGAGTATTTAGCAGCCGTAGTAAGTATTAGGAAATTCAGACCGTACATCGAAGGCTATAAGTTTACCGTGATAACAGATCATGCCAGCCTGCAATGGCTGATGACACAAAAGGAGTTAAGCGGACGCCTAGCACGCTGGAGCCTGAAATTTCAGGGCTTTAATTTTAATATTGTTCATCAAAAAGGTAAGGAGAATATCGTACCTGATGCATTATCCCGGATATACTGCGACACTATCGGTGAAATCGTTCAGGATATGAAATTATACGACGAGGTTGGGATCGACTTAATAAATACACAGGATCAATCATAACTAGAATTCCGGTCCAAAGTTGAACGAGAACCTCAATTTTACCCAAATCTGCGAGTATTAAACGGTAAAATTTTTATCAGGATAGAACCGAAATTAAATGTACAACTGACGGATATTCCATGCTGGAAAATGTGGATTCCCAACGAATTTCGTAAACATTTAATTCAAAAAGAACATGATAAGCCCAGTGGATCGCATGGCGGGATACGAAAAACTCTGGCGCGCCTAAGACGTCTGTATTATTGGCCAAAGATGGTTATACAGGTACATGGCTACATCACGAACTGTGTCGTATGCAAGCAGTCTAAGCCGCCAAACCAATGTTTACGCCCACCATTGGGTAAGCATGTTTTATCAGAAAGACCTTGGCAGAAAATTTATGTTGATTTGCTGGGGCCATACCCAAGATCATCCAGCGGTAAAACCACTATTCTGATTGTAATGGACTGTAGCCATGTTTCGTTGCCTAAGTCAACACGTGGCGATGCTGCATTATTTCCGGGTAGCATCTTCCGATTTGGGGGGTTCAGGTATACCACGACTACTGTACAAAACAAACAAAAAAAATCGCAGCTTTGGAACACACAGTCAAGAGATACACTCACATCACTAATGTAAATTTAGTTTATGGATTCATGGGGATTTACTATCGTTCAGCACGTTAGCAATAGTCAAAATAAAATAACTGTATCACACACCATTCGCCGTTAACCGAAATTAAGTAAATCGATCATTTACAATAAATATTGATATACAGAAAATTAAATTAAGTATTTTATAAAGAAGAATTCAAAAATAACTTTTGAGAACAGTTACAAAAAAAATGTACCTGCGGTTTTGTTTTTTTTTTGTTGTTGCTTATTTGGGTATCACTCCAGCATGTTGGCTGCTGCTCCGTATAGCTTCGTTCTACTCGTTCCGACCCCAGAATTTAACCGCACCTTTTTCCTTAATGCACCTCCGGATATGTATGTATTAGCTGGTTACTCTCGCTATGCAATACAGATAGCGGGGTGTATCACGAATATTGTGACGCAGTGTATGTACCACAAAAACTTTGCCACTCGCAAGTTACCAAATAAAAAGTATTTTTCTTTTTGGATATAAACTTTTTTTTTTATTCGCAAATTTAGGTTTTGCTTTCATTTGATCATTTTTATTCACATAGTTAAATTTTTTTATTTTTATAAATTCTGCTATATATTTGTATTTTAAACACACACGATTGATACACTATCAATTGTTTATTGTGTGAGAGTATTTTATATAATAACTAACTTATGTATATTATAAAATTTTATTATTTATTATTAATTTTTTTTTTCAATTTCACAAACTTTAAACTTTAATTTTATTAGATCTCTTTTTTTTTGAAAATTTAATCTAACATGATCGCCCTTAATTTTGTTTTTTTTTTCATGCGATCAGGTGTGCTACTCAATCTCGACTAGGGCTCGTATTCTCGGGTATCGGGTACCCGGGTACCCGGATATTTCACCCACATTTTAATTACCCGAATACCCGGGTAATAGGTTCGGGTAATAGGTTCGGGTAATAGATAAAATTATTAAAAAATGTCTGCTTTTTTATCGTTTATAAATCATAATACAATTTCTAGATATCACAATAAATTATGCTTCATTTGATCTAGAACGTTTTCCTACTGTTTACAATTATATTTAGTCTCATAAATGTATATTTTTCTCACTGCTACTATACACACAGATACACAATAAATTTGTACATTGCACACCACTTGATGATGGTAGTTACAATAACAATAAAATATAAGTTTACATTTTTTTTATTTAGTTTTCATTCGTGCATTTCATTTTTCTACTTTCTTGTATATGTGTAACATAATTATAGATTTTACACCATACGATATTCTAGGATCGCGCGTCGACTTATATACATGTATAAAAACGAAATCATAACACATATACTCCTCAAGTTGTACATTATTCTTTGTTTGTATAGAGTTTACGGCTTTTTATTATTTTTTAATTTTCGGTATACATACATCGATATACGCAAGTTATACATATTAAACTGCTTACTGCATAAGGAAGAATTAGTTCAAAAATAATATCGAAAACGAAAGGATTGATTTCGCCACACCATAATTACTGTTATTAATATCGTAATTTTTAGTATAAATTATTAAGTGTATATTTTTAAGTATATATTTTTTTAAACTGAGATTTTAAAATGAGCCAGAAAAGATCACAAATTTGGGAATCTTTCAATAAAATAAATAGCGATAGAGCTCAGTGTAATGTTGACAGTTGCGGGGCCAAAATTAGTTGCAAAGGCGGTAACACTACAGCAATGATGAACCATTTACGTTTTAAACATCAACTTGATCTTCGGAAAACTAAAGAACAAGAAGAAGTAAGCCAAAATCCACCACCTCAACCACCGAGTAAAAAAAGTAAACCGAATATTGCGAGTACTTCAAATATTTCAACATATATGCGGCGAGAATCTTTAAATGAAATTTTAGCTAAATGTGCTGCAAAAGACGGCTTTTCGTTTCGATCAATTGCACAATCAGAAGCTATCAAAGGTTATGTTGCGAGTCGTAGCTTTACAATGCCAAAAAGTGATAAAACCATTCAAAAATATGTAATGGAATTTTATAAAGATAAAAAAGAAGAAAGTAAAAACGATATAAAAATTTTACTAGAATCTAATAAAAAATTAAGCATAACAGTTGACGAATGGACCGATTATTCAATGAGAAGATACATAAATTTAACAGTGCACTTCACAACCGCCAAATATGTCTTAGGACTAGTAAAAATTAATGATAAATGTACTTCAGAGAAACTACAGGAATTAGTAACAAACGCTTTACTTGAATTTGGCATAACATTAAAAAATGATGTCGTGGCCTCAACTCATGATGGGGCCAATGTTATGGTTAAATATGGCAGACTAATAGATATTACTAGCCAACTTTGCTACAACCATGCCATTCATTTGGCAGTAGTAAAAACATTGTATATTTTTAAAAGCAATAGTTGTAATGACGTATTAGAAGAACCGGATAATGAATATTTTGAGGAAGAAGACGAGTAGAAGAAGATAGCTGCAACAACTTTTATGACGATGGAAATATATTATTTGAAAACGTTGAACTGCAAGAATATCAAGATCAACTTATGTCATCGTGTGCCAGCATCAAACCAGTATTAGACAAAATGAGACAAACAATTAAGTTTTTTAAAAAATCTACAGTGAGAACCAATATTTTATCTAAGCACGTAGAAGATCAGGAAGGCAAAAACTTAAAGCTTATTTTAGATTGTAAGACTCGCTGGAACACGCTTATTACGGCAGTAAATCGATTTTTAAAATTACATAATTGTATTAACACAGCCCTCGATGAATTAGGCGCTGAGAAAATTAACGAAGCTGATATAGACATTTTAAAAGAAATTTCATATATTCTTGAACCGCTTATGCTGGCAGTACAAGAGCTTAGTAAAGAGAGCGCCACACTTATAACAGCTGAAGGTACTCTTTACTACGTACTAAAAAAACTAAAGGAGATTAACACACCTCTTTCACAAGAACTATTTTGTAATTTAAAAATCGAAATTGATGGGCGGCGACAAAAGAAATTAATAACCTTACTGTTATATTTGCATCATGGCACTCATCCTAAAGGAAATGAATTTTTAAGCTACGAAAGTAAACTTTCTACCAAACAGCTTGCAGTTCAACTATTATTACGTTTGTATTCAAATGATAACAATACAAGAATTATTATTGATCAAACTTCAAGTTCTTCTGAAGAAGAGTTGGAACAAACAACGGCCTACAACGAACTTCAAAAATGCCTTACGTCATTTATCAGTGTAAAACCAAAGGATAAAATGGAAAATCAAAACGTTGAACAAGCACTTCGATTTATGGAGACAAATGGAGGTAAGCGGAACCAAATGCTGGATGATTTGTACGATTCACTTCTCACTATAAGGCCTACATCAACGGCATGCGAACGGGTGTTTTCAGTGGCTGGAAGCATAATTACCAAGATTCGTTGTTCGTTAGCTCCTTCCACACTCAATGGATTATTATTTTTGAAATATTATTTTATAAATAAAAAGTAATATTGAATGTTATAGTTATAATTATAACAGATGAAATTAATCTACGTTTATTTAACGATTTTTATGTTACATTGAACTAAATACATGCTTATGATTTCAATAAAAGTGAATTTAAAAAAAAATTGTTTTGTTTTATATTTCTTTTTCGGGTAACCCGGGTACCCGGGTATTTGACTAAATAACTACCCGATACCCGGGTACTTAGTGTTCGGGTATTTTACGAGCCCTAATCTCGACTGACTTTTTTTTTCGCTATCCAAAAAAGCAAAACTCTTGGTCGTAGAAGCGGGTTTTTATTTTTTATTTTTTTAATAACCGTAGTTTATGACGTCTCTATCAACAAAGGGTATTTCGTAAAATCATTACAGGACAGTTACATCGACGAATTTTTACTTTTTTTTTTTTTTATTTATTTTTTTTTTTTTTATTTTTTTAAAGTTCAAATTAGACGATGGAACTGAGTTTTCGTTTTTTGTTTTTGTTCGATTAATCTTTTTTTTGTTTTATTTTACGATATCATGTCTTAAGATCTTTCGCGTGAAAAGTCCCTAAAATTTTTCCGGTTGTATCTTTCAAAATATAATTTACATTTCCGATTTTGGCATGAACAACTGCTTTTACATATGGTTTTGAGAATTTCGCACAAAAATTCTTAGATGCATCGCTTAACGGGTGTAATTTGGCATAAATGGTTTGACCGACAGAATATGAGATAGGGCGGGTTCTTAAATTGTAATGTGCAGAATATCTTTCATAAGCCTTTTTAAGATTTTTATTAACTACCTCATGAATTAATTTTAATTTATCAGATATTGGCAACACCTCAACATTTTCATTCAACGAATCTATTTCACGTAGAAGGTTGTAAGTTTGACCGTTTGTAACCATGTTGTACCCAAACATTAAAAAGTATGGTGTGTATTCGGTGGATTGGTGTATAGCTGTTCGCAAGGCACATGCTGCTTCTGGAAGATGGTTGTCCCAAGACTTGTGATCATTAGAGACGTATGCACGAATCGCTGCAACTACCGATCTATTTACCCTCTCGGACGCGTTCGCCTGAGGAGAATAAATTGCCGTCTTCATATGTTGTATACCAAATTCATTCAACAGATTGTGAAACGCGTTGGATACAAACTGTGATCCGTTATCGGTAATTACATATTCGGGGATTCCAAACACTAGAAACACATCGTTTCGGAGGTATCCAATAATTTTGTTGGTAGTACTTGAGGAAAGAGGTTTTATTAAAACAAATTTAGTTAGCTGATCCAGAATAACTAGCAAGAAGGAGTTTCCATTTTTCGATCTAGGGTAAGGTCCCATTAAATCCACGTAAACACGTTCCCATGGCCGTTGTGCTAATGTCGTTTTCCCGAGAGCAGGAGTATTCAGTTTATTAGAACTCTTCGTAAGTTTACAAATTTCACAATTTGTTACGTAAGTATGGACTTCCTTCCGCATACCTGGCCAATAATATAACGATCGTAAGCGCTCGAGGGTTTTAATGATTCCACCATGTGAACCAAGAGGATGATCATGTACGTCTTTGATTAGGGACATCGTTGCGCTAGCGGGAATCCAAAGTTTCCAACAAGAACTATCTGCTAGTGTTGGATCGACATTGGAGGTAATTTTAATGTATATTCGGTCATCTACAATTTTGAAATTTCCATAAAATTTAGGATCAGTGGTAATTTTCTCTCTTAGCTTTTTATAATCGAAGTCTTCAAAGGATACTACCGAAAGGTCGATTGCAGCCAATGTACATGTTTCATTAGAGTCGCTAAACATGCGAGAAAGTGTATCAGGGACAATATTTTGACTACCACGTTGATGTTGTATGTCAAAGTCAAAAGATTGGAGTTTCAGACTCCAGCGAGCCAGCCGTCCGTTTAAATCGGTTTGAGACATCAACCACTTGAGACTAGAGTGATCGGTGATTATTGTAAAGTGATGTCCTTCTACATACGGGCGAAATTTTTTTACGCTGACAACCGCGGCCAAACACTCTAGCTCAGTGGTTGAGTAGTTGGATTCTGCTTTATTTAGTTTCCTAGACATATAAGAGATAGGGCGCTCGTTTCCTTGTTCGTCAATTTGATATAATACGCTACCCACACCCGTCTTACATGCATCGCAACGAATAAAGAATGGTTTAGCATAATTTGGACTCACTAGTACGGGGGACGTGGTGAGTAAATATTTTAATTGTTCGAATGCCGTTTGAGCCTCATGAGTCCATACGAATTTGGATCCTTTTTTTAAAAGGTTGGTTATCGGTGTAGTTACTTCGGCGTACCTTGGTATGAACCTATGATACCACCCAGTCATTCCTAACAATCGACGTGTCTGCTTGGTAGATTTTGGCGGAGGGAAATTTTTGATTGCCTCTATTTTATCGGGGTCAGTTCTGAGTCCACCTTCACCTACGATAAAACCTAGATATTTCACCCGGCGCATAAAAAACTTACTTTTTGAGAGATTGATACTCAAACCAGCCTCTTTTAGCTTATTGGCTATCAGATTTAGCATAATCAGGTGCTCTTCTATACTAGATGATGTAACCAGAAGGTCATCGAGATATACAAACACTTGGTCGTGCAACTGATGCGGCACCACTTTATCCATCAAACGGGACATGGTCTGCGGCGAGTTACACAAACCGAAGGGCATGACCGTAAAATGGTAAAGTGGGCGTCCTGGTACGGTAAAGGCAGTTTTTTCTCTTGAGTCTGGATCAAGGGGTATCTGCCAGAAGGCATCCTTAAGGTCAATGCTGGAAATTACGGTGGTGTTGGTTAATCTTCCTAGAAGCCCGTCTATCAAGGGTAACGGATATGCATCCTTCTTGGTTACAGCATTGACCTTCCTTGAATCCAGACACAATCGAACTTTATTTGGTTTCCGTATCAGGACAATCGGCGACGACCAAGCGCTGGCACTCTCTTCTATGACCCCCAAGGCTAACATGCGATCTAGTTCTTGATAAATCATATCCCTGATTGCCGGGGACACTGCGTAATGACGCTGTTTTATTGGAGGAGTCTGCCCGACATCGATACGGTGTTCAACGAGATTAGTTCGACCGAGGCCATTTTTCTCATAGGAAGGGAAAAGACAAAGAACTTTGTTCCATTCTTGGGCTTGAATCTCGCTAAGATGGTGCTGGTTAATGTCTTTTAAGTCTGTCGAATATGAAATTATGGAACTTACGATTTGCGGAAATATCTTAAATATGTTCCAAAAATTAATACCAAGATATAATCGGTCGTGTAATGAAGGAACGATATAAAATCGAACTTTTTCAGTAGTATTGTTAAACTTAACCAAGAGATCAACATATCCTACTATTTTATTTTTAGAGCCATCCGCCGTCAGGACTTCAGATGAAATTTCTTTATATTTAGCTCCAATAGTATTTAGAAACTCGATCGAACCGTGTCCTAATATACTTAAGGATGCCCCACTATCTAGCAGACCGCGAATAGGGGTACCATTTAGTTCAACTATTATATACGGACGATTATCGTGTTTAGTGGTTAGAAGTGTTTCTGCGCAGGCAAGGGAAAAGTTTCGCCAATCACGCCAGTACTTAATATTTCTAGTTGAACGAAAATTATTTGTAGACAATTTTATCGCGTGTGTAGATCTATTCGACAGTTGAAGTGGTGATTTAGCCGATAAGTTACAAGCCTTTGAAATAATGTTACAGGCTTGTTTAGTTGAGTGATGCGACAGGACATGTGTACTAATTTTTGTTTGGGGATTTATGGCTGAGAGTTTGGTGCTGGTTGTTGTCGGGTTGCAATGCGTACCGGTCGTGTTAACCCCGATTTGTTCACTCCCGGCTTGTTTGTTCACACTGCGGCTTGATTATGTTCGGAGCGCCGCACCCAAAGCAATATACTCGTTGCGGTAACAAGGTACAGTTTTGATTTGTATGCCCTGGGTTGCGACAATTCCAGCATACTAATGATTGTCTAGGTGGTTCATGACTAGTTCGTGGTTGTATATCGTGGTTCGGTGGTTCGTGACTAGTTCGTGGTTGTATAGCATGGCTCGGTGGTTCGTGACTAGTTCGTGGGTGTATAGCATGGCTCAAGGGTGGATGAGACAAGGCATCTAATTCATAATTGTTCGGACCTGTATGTGTATCCTCTGGCTGAGCAACCTGTAATTCATTAACATTAGGGGCGTATTCCACCTTCGAGTTCGGCATGGCGATTGCGCGTACCACTCTAGGTCTTTGCTCATTATAGGGCCATCTCTCCTTGCGCGTTTTCTCCCATAACCGTTCGTATTTATGGCCGATTATGCGCAAATCTTCAATAGACATAATCAGCATTGGTAAGGTAACTTGCTGCAATTCGAAACTCAAATTTTCGCGAATAATCTCCAAAAGATCCATTTCGGGAAACGGACGATTGAGACGGTTATTTAAACTTTCTACCTCTAAGATGAATTCACCGACAGACTCAGAGCTTCGCTGTTTTCTGGATTCGATATACCTTCGAGTAGCTCTATCCGATTCCGAACTATTAAACCTCTGAAATAATGCCTGTCTGAGTTGTTCATATGAAGCATTCGGATATTTTTGCGTAAACACCCAATACCATTTTTCAGCCACATCTTTCAAAAATGTGGGCATGAGGCCATACAATTTATTCACTGGCACCTGTTCTCTCCAAGCTAATGATTCCAACCTAAACAAAAAGTCATGTACGTTTAAGCCTTGTGGAGTGCCCGTGAAGGATAAATTCCATTTTGGCTCATATTTAACCGGATAAGACAACACTTGCGAAGATGATATAGAGGGTATATTCGGAATTGTAGGTATTTCGATATTATGTATTTGCTCAGTGCGCGGAGCGCTAGTGTAATTATTATTAGAATACGTTACCTTCGGTGGCTGATATTTGCCCGAATTAGTTATCGTTATTGGCTTGGAAGAATCCGGCCATCTAAAGTTGTTTCTATTTATGCTCCAAGGCACCAACGTCTTGCGCTCTTTTAACGGGGCGGTTTGAGTAATATGCTGTATAGTTGGCGTATCTGAATCTTGAGAAGAAGCGATCGTATCGGGATTGTCAACTAAAGAACTAATTGGTTCAGTCACTAATACGACAGGATTTTCTAACTCTAATTTAGTAAGAGCTGCAATAGTTGTAGCGATTTCGAGTTTGCGCGACGTTTGCTCTATTTGAGAGTTTAGTTCATCTATTCTCAGATCATATAACTGTTGTATTCGCCGCCAATGATTGATAAGTTTAACTACATAATTATCTTGATGTAGACACCCTTTCAATCTATAAGTTCGTTCTTTCCAATGACGAATTCTAAATTTTAAACCTAGAACGTTGTCAGATTTAATGATACGATCATCTTCTAAGGCTTTCGAAATTACGGAAACTTGGTTGGCACACAATTTACGTTATTGCTGGAAATTATTAGTATGAGTTTGAGTAGGTTTTGATGAAGGATCCAGTGATTCGGTACTTAAACACTCGAGTAAGCGATGTTCCCAATCCGAATTGCTAAAATCAATATCCCTCACCAAACAATCCACTTTAATCTAATCCTGTGTCAAATCCTTTAGGGGATTTTCGAAAGTAGTGTTAGTGTCGCTCATGTTTATGCCAAAATAAATTTAAAAAAAATATAACGAATTCAAATCGTAAAACACAATATGTAAAACAAAAAAATAAGATGAAAGATTGTTCCAACAATCACTCGTTAGAACTCTCTGTCGATAAAGTTCAATAAAAAAATAGGTGTGGGTTGTAAATACTTATGATATAAAAAAAATTCAATTATAAATGGATATATGTATTTATGAGTTCGAGGTGAACTAATTAAATCTAATTAATAATAAAAACTTCAGAAAATAGAAAATATATCAAAAAAATTCAAAACAAAGTCATAGTGATGTGAGTTAACGTGCTGTCCCAAAAAAAAATTAGAAAAATTATTAATTTACAAACGCGAGTGTCCATCTTGCATTATTTTATTATCAAAAAAATCAACCTGGATCTAATAATTTCTGAACAACGGGTTTAAGAAAAATACATGGGAATAACGCGACAACTAGTTTATCTAGGATTCAAACGGTATCTTTCACGCACACTTCAATTAAAACCTAATAGAAAATTAATAAATTAAATTTTGTCAATATCCGAAAAGTTCTTCATTACAAGAAAACTAACCGCAAATCAATTGTTGTTGAACTAAACTGACAGAGACTATTTTGGAAAATAATGCAAGATAAACAATATTATTCATGGTAACATGTGCCTTAAAACGTGGAGAACATATTAGTTGTATGAAAACACAATGTATTACTTATCTACCACAAGAAGCTAAATTTAGAGGTCAATCGTGGTAAAACAGTAATAATGCGTTTTCTCACAAATTTATCACGAAACTAATTAAATTTTGTTCAATTAACATAAAGAACTCAGTATTTACGATAAAACGGAACTCGAATTTCACCGAAACATCAACAGATTACCGAAATAATTAAAGCTTAGTTTTAAGACACGTGTCGTCGTTTGAATTAATGGTGGACCTTTCGCATTTCAGGTCCCTGTTTCGGCGCCATTTTGTAGCCATGTTTCGTTGCCTAAGTCAACACGTGGCGATGCTGCATTATTTCCGGGTAGCATCTTCCGATTTGGGGGGTTCAGGTATACCACGACTACTGTACAAAACAAACAAAAAAAATCGCAGCTTTGGAACACACAGTCAAGAGATACACTCACATCACTAATGTAAATTTAGTTTATGGATTCATGGGGATTTACTATCGTTCAGCACGTTAGCAATAGTCAAAATAAAATAACTGTATCACACACCATTCGTCGTTAACCGAAATTAAGTAAATCGATCATTTACAATAAATATTGATATACAGAAAATTAAATTAAGTATTTTATAAAGAAGAATTCAAAAATAACTTTTGAGAACAGTTACAAAAAAAATGTACCTGCGGTTTTGTTTTTTTTTTGTTGTTGCTTATTTGGGTATCACTCCAGCATGTTGGCTGCTGCTCCGTATAGCTTCGTTCCACTCGTTCCGACCCCAGAATTTAACCGCACCTTTTTCCTTAATGCACCTCCGGATATGTATGTATTAGCTGGTTACTCTCGCTATGTAATACAGATAGCGGGGTGTATCACGAATATTGTGACGCAGTGTATGTACCACAAAAACTTTGCCACTCGCAAGTTACCAAATAAAAAGTATTTTTCTTTTTGGATATAAACTTTTTTTTTTATTCGCAAATTTAGGTTTTGCTTTCATTTGATCATTTTTATTCACATAGTTAAATTTTTTTATTTTTATAAATTCTGCTATATATTTGTATTTTAAACACACACGATTGATACACTATCAATTGTTTATTGTGTGAGAGTATTTTATATAATAACTAACTTATGTATATTATAAAATTTTATTATTTATTATTAATTTTTTTTTTCAATTTCACAAACTTTAAACTTTAATTTTATTAGATCTCTTTTTTTTTTGAAAATTTAATCTAACATGATCACCCTTAATTTTGTTTTTTTTTTTCATACGATCAGGTGTGCTACTCAATCTCGACTGACTTTTTTTTTCGCTATCCAAAAAAGCAAAACTCTTGGTCGTAGAAGCGGGTTTTTATTTTTTTATTTTTTTAATAACCGTAGTTTATGACGTCTCTATCAACAAAGGGTATTTCGTAAAATCATTACAGGACCTTTAATAAAAGCAACAACTAATAAAATCGTCGAATTTTTACGTGACGAACTATTCTCTTTGTTCAGTGTACCAGAAATAATCCACAGCGATAATGGTGTTCAATTTGTGGGGAAAGAGTTTGGTGCTCTTGTAAAAGAATTAGGGATTCAGCATATAAAATCCGCATATTATTCACCTCAAAGTAACGCTTCGGAAAGGGTAAACCGATCCGTAGTAGCAGCACTAAGAGCATATGTTAGCGAGAATCATACGCTGTGGGATAAATTTTTGCCTGAGGTTGGAAGTGCCTTAGAAATGCAATCCATCAAACCTCTAATTATTCGCCTCATTTTTCGATGTTTGGATACCACAAAATAGTACATGCTAAAGATTATAAGCTTCTTAAAGATGTCGAGTTACTAAGCGAGAACTATTTGGATTGGATGGAGGTGCCGGATAGGCTAGCGGTAGTTCATGAAGATGTAAGAAATAATATAATCAAAGCCTATCATAAATACTCTCACCATTATAATCTACGTGCGAGACCTCGAGCATCCCTGAATATAGGCCAAAAGGTGTATGTTAAGCAGCACCCACTGAGCAATGCAGCAAACAAATTTACAGCCAAATTCGCATATCCGTATGTAAAAGCGTTTGTCAAGGAAAAACACGGTGACCTTTATTACGTGGTGGCAGATGAAAATAACAAAATCCTTGGCACATTTCACTTAATGGATATAAAGACCTAAGATCTTTCTGGGACAGCAACTGCCACGAAGTTCAAACAAAATCTATTTTCAGCTTCAAAATATTACTCTTCGGAGGAATAATTTTGAACCTGCCCTGTAACGAGGTTTGGTTTAATGCCCCTTCTTTTCTCTACCCCGATAGTAGAAGGTGGCACTACCCTTTACTGATTATAAACCGTATTTCAAAAAAAAAAAAAAAAAAAAAGAAATACGGGACATGAAAAAGAATATAAATAGAGGGAGAAAGATTGTGGGGGATGATTAATTGTTTGGTTTTTTTTGGTGTTGGATCACAAGACGTACACACGGCAAAGCAAAAATTGAGAATAAAATATCCATATTGTGGACAATAATAACGAAAACAAAATTATTAAAATAGTATGTAATTATTTTTTTGTGAAAAAAATAAAAGTTGAATTGTATTTGATACAAGTATAATAATATGATAAATAAAGATACTAAGAAAACTGGTGTACGTTGTCCGTGAATATAAAAACAATTATAAATAAAGTGTTACTATCTTTTTTTTAAACCATAACGAAAGTTTTTTTGTTGTTGACACCCAAGAAATTATACAGTGCGTATATAAGTCTCCATCTTGAAGCTGTAATAAAACGGAAACAAATACGCAAAAGGCGTGAGAAAATAAATTGAGAGCTGAAAACCGACATCCACTATTAGTATACAGTTGGTTCGCCTTCGTCGGCACAAAATTTAAACCTTCCGTGTCCAGGAAGCGGTCGGCCAATTATTGGGCGGCAAATACCTCGAGACATATGATACATTGGTCTACGTTATAGTGAAATTTCCTGAATATAAAACAATTCAGATCGGCTATCGATACAGTCTGGGTTATATATGGTGCCGTTTGGTTATATTTACTTACAAAAGCATCTCTAATTAAGCAACCACAGAAAAACAGGTGAAAAGGACATCAGCAGCATCCGGTTAAATCGGTGACGTAACTTAGTACTCTAATTTTCTTTAGAATTAAGTTTTATATCATAGTGCATGATTAGGATTAGTAATTTCATAATTTTTTTTTATTCGATTCATGTTGTAAATTTCAAACACATATATTTATTTCTGTGTATTGTGAATGGATATTTTGGTTACGTTATGGCTTTGCGGTTCTATCTACAATCTACATGTATTTCATTCGTATGGGCATGTACAGTCGGCGAAGTAAATTAAATTCCTCACATTTTTTTGAATTATTTGTTCTGTTGTTTTTTTTCTATTTACCGAAATTTTTTTATGATTCGCGTGAACATTTGATCGTCATGTTGAAACACAATTAAACTCCAATGGGGTAATGAATGATTTGAGTTAAATGTGTGTTTAAGCTAGGCCTTCCATATGTATACAAATAGACGTTTTTTTTGCACACTTATGAGTTATATTGCTTTGTAATGATGGCTTCACTTGCATGTGTAACTAAACCCGCCCATCCGGCTAGATGCTATTCCGTTAAACTGTGTGCAACCACGTGCAAGGACATGGACCCAAGCCATCGGGTTACAGTATCTACTGATTTGTATTAGTAAAAAATTTTGTTATATAGTAGAAAAAAGCAAAATAAAAATAAAAGAAGGAGGGAAAAAAATAAGCAATAAAAATTAATCTACGGATCGCGCAGGTAGGCGATGAGTCATAGGTTGAGTAACAAAATTCAAGGTATATTATTGCGTACGTGAGAATAGAAAAGGGCGGGATCTGTAATTGGTGAGAACCGGATTTCTCTCTGTTCGTTAAGGATATTTTGGTTAAGAAATATTGATTTTCGAATTTCGTAAGATTCTAAGGTATCTAAACGTCTGCCTTTGGGTTGTATATGTAATATGTCTAAATTGTTCAAGCTAGCTGTATGATTTTCTGAAGTTAAATGGTTATGGAAAGTTGATTGATTGCAACCAGATAAATGTTCTTTAGCTCTAACTCCAAAATTGCGCCCAGTCTGACCAATATAGGAGAAACTACAATCATTGCAATTGATCCTATAGACACCAGATTTGGAAAGGCGATCAACTCTAGGTTTATTATTAAAAATCATTTTCTTTATTGTGTTATTATTATAAAAAGCAAAACTAATATTGGATGTTGCTAATCCGTTGGCTCGTTTTTCCTATATACTCTAAGCGACGCCAATTTTCCCGCGTTGGACTATCCGGTGGATAAATACCCGTTAGAGTTTTGCGCTTTAGCTTTTTATTTAATAACTTTAATATAGTCCTAGTTGCATATCCGTTATTCGTTGCTATTTGAAGAATTATGTTAAGCTCAGTGTTATAATTTGAATTTGACAGAGGGATGTTTATTAGTCTATCTATGAGTGAGTGGAAAGCTGACATTTTAATATTATGGGGATGGTTTGAAGAACTAGGGATAACAGCGTCTGTATACGTAGGTTTCCGATAAATTTTGAAGTCTAAAGTAGAATTAATCCTGGTTATTGTTATATCTATAAAATTAATACATTTATTTTCTTCTTTTTCTAACGTAAAATCAATGGTGTGATATTGAGAATTTAACCAAGTAAGGAAAGAGTCTAACAGTCTATCAGTTCCATTTCATAAACATAATATGTCATCAACATATCTATACCAAAAGATTATATGACGAAAATAAGGATTGTTATTTGATATGATCATTTGTTCGAAGAAATTCATGAAAATTTCGGCCAACAAATGTGACAGAGGGGAGCCCATGGGTAGACCATCAGCAAATTTAAAATATGTATTATCAAAACAGAAATAATTTTGTTTAATACAAGTCTCGAAAACTAACTTCAGTTCACAACGTAAGCTCTCATCTACAACATCCCTATCTAAGTAATTACAAACTATTTGGGACAAAGTATTAATTGGAATAGAAGTGAAAAGACTGGCAACGTCAAATGAAACTAGTTTTGAATGTAACGGAATGTCGACGTCTTGAATTTTGTTAATCAATTCTACCGAGTTCTTAACCGAGTAAGCCGAAAAGAAATTAGTATAACAATTGAAAAAATTTATGAAACCCTTACATAGCTTGTAGGCAGGAGCATTGCAATACGCTACTATTGGTCTAATCGGAATGCCTTCCTTATGGATTTTTGGTAAACCATAAAGGATTGGGGCAGATGGATTCATGACAGAGTACTTCCAACCAGTTCCATCAAATAACTTCTGGCATTGGTTGATACACTTACTAACCGAAGTCTTAAAAGACTTAGTTGGATCTCTACCAAGCTCTATTGCTTTGCTTTCTGTAATAAAATCAGAAATTTTATTGCAGTAATCGACTTTGGTGAGCATGGTAATTGTATTGCCTTTATCCGCTTTACACGCTATAAGGTCATGGTCACGTAGTTTTTTCTTTATCGCACCAATCACTTTGAGGTTAGTATTAGAAGCAGCAGAAGAAGAAGAGTTTATCGGAGAAGAAGAGTTATCAATACCTTTCTTTATATGTCACGCACACACTGATTTTATTTGGGTTACCTGGCCAGATAAGGCTGTTTCGGCATCTACAGCCAGATTTTCGAATGATCGAAGGTCGATTTTGTTTAACGTAGGGGCAAAATTCACTCCGTTGCTAAGCATTTGCACCTCTGTATCACGAAAAACGACTGAGGACAAGTTCTTAAAACGTGGATGAAATTGGAAATCAGACGAACCACTATTACCTCTACGGTTAAATGGATAAGCCTTATCTCGCAACACATCCAGTTTAGCTTTTTGTTTCACATATTGAATATGTGAAATTTCAGATACCTCTGCACGAACTTTTTTGTCCAGCCAATCGAACTCAACAGAGTTATTATTTTCCTTATTTTCGTCATATAATCTTTTGGTATAGATATGTTGATGACATATTATGTCTATGGAATGGAACTGATAGACTGTTAGACTCTTTCCTTACTTGGTTAAATTCTCAATATCCCACCATTGATTTTACGTTAGAAAAAGAAGAAAATAAATGTATTAATTTTATAGATATAACAATAACCAGGATTAATTCTACTTTAGACTTCAAAATTTATCGGAAACCTACGTATACAGACGCTGTTATCCCTAGTTCTTCAAACCATCCCCATAATATTAAAATGTCAGCTTTCCCTCACTCATAGATAGACTAATAAACATCCCTCTGTCAAATTAAAATTATAACACTGAGCTTAACATAATTCTTCAAATAGCAACGAATAACGGATATGCAACTAGGACTATATTAAAGTTATTAAATAAAAAGCTAAAGCGCAAAACTCTAACGGGTATTTATCCACCGGATAGTCCAACGCGGGAAAATTGGCGTCGCTTAGAGTATATAGGAAAAACGAGCCAACGGATTAGCAACATCCAATATTAGTTTTGCTTTTTATAATAATAACACAATAAAGAAAATGATTTTTAATAATAAACCTAGAGTTGATCGCCTTTCCAAATCTGGTGTCTATAGGATCAATTGCAATGATTGTAGTTTCTCCTATATTGGTCAGACTGGGCGCAATTTTGGAGTTAGAGCTAAAGAACATTTATCTGGTTGCAATCAATCAACTTTCCATAATCATTTAACTTCAGAAAATCATACAGCTAGCTTGAACAATTTAGACATATTACATATACAACCCAAAGGCAGACGTTTAGATACCTTAGAATCTTACGAAATTCGAAAATCAATATTTCTTAACCATAATATCCTTAACGAACAGAGAGAAATCCGGTTCTCACCAATTACAGACCCCGCCCTTTTCTATTCTCACGTACGCAATAATATACCTTGAATTTTGTTACTTAACCTATGACTCATCGCCTACTTGCGCGATCCGTAGATTAATTTTTATTGCTTATTTTTTTCCCTCCTTCTTTTATTTTTATTTTGCTTTTTTCTACTATATAACAAAATTTTTTACTAATACAAATCAGTAGATACTCCTGATGATGACCTAACAAGTCGAAATCGATCGAGTGATTTTTTAAACTTTTTGAAAAATATTCAAAATATTCTGCGAAACAAAAAACAAGTGATTAATAAAAATGTGTTTATTAAGAATTCAATTATTCGAGTTTTAATCAAATCTGACCCCCTAGCCTCAAGAGATTTTCTTGAAACTTTATACATAGCTTAAACTGACCAATATCTATCTACAAATATTCGCTTATTGATGCCTTCGAACTCTAAGGTAGTTTAGGAAAGCAAAATTATGAATGCAAAACGATTGTATTTCAGTTCATCGGTGACGTTTTAGTTTTAATAAATTTTAGAATAAAAGTGATAATGTTAATTTTTTATTATTATTTTTTAGTTGGTTATTTATGATTTTCTAACATTCTCTTTATTAAGGCTTTCGTTTGTTAATATTTGTACAAACGATTTTAAATTTAGGAAGGTTTTAGGAAAATCTTCATCACCGTTCAAAAACATTAAAATCCTTATGCTGATTATATAAATTTATTTTTAATTTTTTAATTAAATTCAATGGAGTGCAATTTATATCCGCTCCAGTATCCAGTTTAAATGTTACTACTTCATTGCCTATCATGAATTCTTTTGTCCACCGCTTGTGTTTCGATTCTATTGAGTTTAGCCTAGTAATATTTTTAGAACTGAATAGACCACTCAAATATTTATATTTATTACAAATATTACTTCACATATCATTCCAAACAAGTTCAGGGACATTTTTCCTTCCACAGTTGTTATTATTTTTTTCCGACACTTGTTTTGATTCCGATGATTGTTTTTTTTTTTGATTTACGGCATATTCTCTGGAAATGACCTTTATTCTCGCATGAACGGCAGATAATATTTTTGCTTTGCATTCTTCCATATGACCAAATTTCCATTGGCCCCCACGATGGTGATTGATCACTTGCTTTAACTATGATTATCGTTGATTTTTTTGAATCCAGGATTCCTTTGTTTATATTCGCCGCTTCGTATGTTTTACATATGTCAATGACGCGTTCCAACTTATCATCACGCCCGTCCAATAATTTCAATTGTAATTTTTTTCGAAAACCCCAACAATGGTTTGATATCGCAACATACGATTTTCAAACGATTCCCCGCATTTGCAATTGAAATCACAGTGACGTACCTGTCTTCGTAATTCCGATTCAAATTCCATGAATGTTTGTCTTTCCTTCTGCAAAATTGTGTTGAATTTATAAGTTTCCATAGCTATGTTTCGCTGCGGCAAATAATGTTGGTAAAATTTTTCTAATACTTTATTTAATTTCAGTTGTACAACTGCCTCACCGGCTGTAACCGTACCAAGCAACGAATTCTGTGTTCCGTCATTTGGAAACAATGTGTTGTATATATTGGCACCGTTTGTCCCGTTCAACCAAATAAAATTCGCAATTTTTATTGGCTTTTCTTTATCCGATTTACCACTGGCGATCATATACACCATGAAATTCCTTTTCCAATTTGGCCAGTCATTTCCAAGGCTAGAACAATCCAGCTCCGATAATGCACGCTCATTTGATGCCATTTTAGAAAATCCGGGAAATAATATTACTAATCGACGATCCGATGATGAAACTTTTAGTTTTTAATTTAACTTTCATGTTTATTTTAATCTGTTCACTTCTGACACCATGTAATAAGCTCAGCTTATTATAAATAAAAGAAATAACACAATATAGTTTTTATTTTCCATCTTCTCTGTATGAAGCATAATGCTCCACTGAACTGTCTACCAAAGAGAAGTATAATATTCAATGACATATTAAAAGGTATAAAAATAAGGACAAATTCACATCCGCATGTAAAGACTCATTACATCTGCCATATTAGAAAATGAATGCTGGTTTTACTATTGAAATAACAATTAGCATATTCCTTGTTTCATAGCTCAATTCCCTTAGACGTGTCACTTCATGCGACGTGACTATGGATCTTCTTGGTTACTAGATTTTATAGTGAAAATTTACTAAATAATTTTGTGCAAAACTCTCAATAAAAATTTTTTAAATCTTAGTTGGCTTCATTAGTTTATTTGTCACGTAAAAATTTCAAGTGATAGAAATTGTCATTTGGAGTGATAGCAGTCGCAAGGAAATATTTATAAAGTAGCGTACTAAGATTTAAAAAACAGCCAGAACGACTTTATTGAACATTTATTTTGTAAGTTTCGATTTAATGATCTAGTAACCAGTGGCACTATTCTGGTTTTCCCTGGGAATAGGGAATTGGGAAAAATATTTTCATAGCATTTTTCTTCAAATTGTATTTTTCTGGCCTACTGAGGAAATAAATTTGGTGTAAGTATTTTCGAAACAAAGTTAAATGAGAAAATATTTTTCCCTATAAAAATTTTGTGGAACAAAAGTTTCCCAAAACACTTTGTTTTGAAAATATTTGCACTAAACTTATTTCTTCAGTAGGCCAGAAAAATACAATTTGGACAAAAATGCTATGCAAAATATTTTTCACAATTCCCTATTCCGAGGGAAAGCCAGAATAGGGCCACAGGGGTGACATGTTCTACCATCACATTTTCGATACTTTATCGAAGTTTATTTCTCATTTTTCTAAACTAAAATGGACAACTGTTTCATTTATGAATTATTTCTTTTCTATTGCTATCACAACCTACTAGTACAAATGCGAACAAATTGTCTTCCTCTAATTTCGTTCAAGTATCGAAAACAAATTATTTCTTGATAGAAATGGAGTAGAATATCACAATTTTTCAATCTAGCAACCTGGTAAATCATATAAAATGTGAAATTTTATTCTAAAGAAGCGAGACATAATCTACGATAAAGTATCGAAAATGTGGTTTTGGTTAGGTGACCCAATGATCAACTTCATGTACTAGCCAGACTTGAATCACGATCTCTGGGAATGGCCGATAATGGCCATCTAAATTTGAGTAAAAATGACATCTTAACATATTTTTCAGCATTTGTTGTATGAATTGTAAATTACTAATTAAACATTTTTCATAATATTCAGTCGAACTTCAGTCAACTATGACATTTATATTATATTATAACTTGTTTTTGATAAATTCACTCTAGTTCTAAAAATATTCCGTCAGATGCCAGTCACCTTATGTGAAAAAATGGCATGAGGCCTTTTCTCATATAAGCTATTTATTTGTCTAATGCTTTAGTAGGCGTATACATATATAACTACATACATATTAGTACTTCAGTAACATCTGATCGTTCTACTATATCTACCTATATTTGTATTTTAAATACATCTACTTAAACGAATTTAATTAATTTAATTGACTTCCACTTGAAAATGCCGATTACGGTTTGGGTATGTGATAAATTAATTAGTTCTAAATCAAATAAGAACAATTATAAAAATATTAAAATCTCTAATTATTATTTTTTTAGAGTTAAATAACGAAAATTCCCCTTTCCAAATATCCAGATTTATGTCATTGTCATAGATAAATACAGGTAAAAACTAAGCTTAATAGGCTATTCTTAACAATCGACGAATTCAGTTTTTTTGTTACGACTTTTGATGTTCTAGATGTACTGAATACTGATGTCATTATAACTCAAACTTTGATGGCCACTATCGGCCATTCTTAGAGATCGTGATTCAAGTCTGGCTAGTACATGAAGTTAACCATTGTGTCACCTAGCCAAACTACCTACTACTAATAATGCTCGACCTCGGATTTATTGCTATGAATTTTGATGTTCTACATGTTAAAATGTTATTTTTACTCAAATTTAGATGGCCATTATCGGCCATTCCCAGAGATCGTGA
Source organism: Nephrotoma flavescens (assembly GCA_932526605.1). Taxonomy (NCBI): domain Eukaryota; kingdom Metazoa; phylum Arthropoda; class Insecta; order Diptera; family Tipulidae; genus Nephrotoma; species Nephrotoma flavescens. Next base: position 165,163,025 of record OW052221.1, on the reverse strand, counting down.
TTCAAGTCTTGCTGAAAAAGATGTTTGTTATTGAGTCACCTAACAAAAACCACCTAGTGCAAGTAATGCTCGACCTCGGGTTTATTGCTACGAATTTTGATGTTCTACATCGCTAAGATGTCATTTTTACTCAAATTTGGATGGCCATTATCGGCCATTCCCAGAGATCGTGATTCAGGTCTGGCTAGTAAAAGAAGTTCATCATTGGGTCACCTAACCAAAACCACCTAGTGCAAGTAATGTTCGATCTCGGGTTTATTGCTACGAATTTTGATGTTCTACATGTTAAAATGTCATTTTAACTCAAATTTGGGTGGCCATTATCGGCCATTCCCAGAGATCGTGATTCAAGTCTGGCTGGTAAAAGATGTTTGTTATTGAGTCACCTAACACAAACCACCTAGTGCAAGTAATGCTCGACCTCGGGTTTATTGCTACAAATTTTGATGTTCTACATGTTAAGATGTAATTTTTACTCAAATTTAGATGGCCATTATCGGCTATTCCCAGAGATCGTGATTCAAGTTTGGCTAGTTAATGAAGTTGGTCATTGAGTAACCTAACAAAAACCACCTAGTGCAAGTAATGTTCAACCTCGGGGCTATTGCTACGAATTTTGATGTTCTACATGTTAAGATGTCATTTTTACTCAAATTTGGATAGGCATTATCGGCCATTCCCAGAGATCGTGATTCAAGTCTGGCTAGTAAAAGTAGTTCATCATTGGGTCACCTAACCAAAACCACCTAGTGCAAGTAATGCTCGACCTCGGGTTTATTGCTACGAATTTTGATGTTCTACATGTTAAGATGTCATTTTAACTCAAATTTGGGTGGCCATTATCGGCCATTCCCAGAGATCGTTATTCAAGTCTGGCTGATAAAATATGTTTGTTATTGAGTCACCTAACACAAACCACCTAGTGCAAGTAATGCTCGACTTCGGGGCTATTGCTACGAATTTTGATGTTCTACATGTTAAGATGTCATTTTTACTCAAATTTGGATGGCCATTATCGGCCATTCCCAGAGATCGTGATTCAGGTCTGCCTGATAAAAGATGTTTATTATTGAGTCACCTAACACAAACCACCTATTGCAAGTAATGCTCGACCTCGGGTTTATTGCTACGAATTTTGATGTTCTACATGTTAAGATGTCATTTTTACTCAAATTTGGATGGCCATTATCGGCCATTCCCAGAGATCGTGATTCAAGTCTGGCTATTTAATGAAGTTAACCATTGAGTCACCTAACAAAAACCACCTAGTGCAAGTAATGCTCGATCTCGGGTTTATTGCTACGAATTTTGATGTTCTACATGTTAAGATGTCATTTTAACTCAAATTTTTTGTGGCCATTATCGGCCATTCCCAGAGATCGTTATTCAAGTCTGGCTGATAAAAGATGTTTGTTATTGAGTCACCTAACCAAAACCACCTAGTGCAAGTAATGCTCGACCTCGGGTTTATTGCTACGAATTTTGATGTTCTACATGTTAAGATGTAATTTTTACTCAAATTTAGATGGCCATTATCGGCTATTCCCAGAGATCGTGATTCAAGTTTGGCTAGTTAATGAAGTTGGTCATTGAGTCACCTAACAAAAACCACCTAGTGCAAGTAATGTTCGACCTCGGGGCTATTGCTACGAATTTTGATGTTCTACATGTTAAGATGTCATTTTTACTCAAATTTGGATGGCCATTATCGGCCATTCCCAGAGATCGTGATTCAAGTCTGGCTATTTAATGAAGTTGGCCATTGAGTCACCTAACAAAAACCACCTAGTGCAAGTAATGCTCGATCTCGGGTTTATTGCTACGAATTTTGATGTTCTACATGTTAAGATGTCATTTTAACTCAAATTTTTTGTGGCCATTATCGGCCATTCCCAGAGATCGTTATTCAAGTCTGGCTGATAAAAGATGTTTGTTATTGAGTCACCTAACCAAAACCACCTAGTGCAAGTAATGCTCGACCTCGGGTTTATTGCTACGAATTTTGATGTTCTACATGTTAAGATGTCATTTTTACTCAAATTTAGATGGCCATTATCGGCTATTCCCAGAGATCGTGATTCAAGTTTGGCTAGTTAATGAAGTTGGTCATTGAGTCACCTAACAAAAACCACCTAGTGCAAGTAATGTTCGACCTCGGGGCTATTGCTACGAATTTTGATGTTCTACATGTTAAGATGTCATTTTTACTCAAATTTGGATGGCCATTATCGGCCATTCCCAGAGATCGTGATTCAAGTCTGGCTATTTAATGAAGTTGGCCATTGAGTCACCTAACAAAAACCACCTAGTGCAAGTAATGCTCGATCTCGGGTTTATTGCTACGAATTTTGATGTTCTACATGTTAAGATGTCATTTTAACTCAAATTTTTTGTGGCCATTATCGGCCATTCCCAGAGATCGTTATTCAAGTCTGGCTGATAAAAGATGTTTGTTATTGAGTCACCTAACCAAAACCACCTAGTGCAAGTAATGCTCGACCTCGGGTTTATTGCTACGAATTTTGATGTTCTACATGTTAAGATGTCATTTTTACTCAAATTTAGATGGCCATTATCGGCTATTCCCAGAGATCGTGATTCAAGTTTGGCTAGTTAATGAAGTTGGTCATTGAGTCACCTAACAAAAACCACCTAGTGCAAGTAATGTTCGACCTCGGGGCTATTGCTACGAATTTTGATGTTCTACATGTTAAGATATCATTTTTACTCAAATTTGGATGGCCATTATCGGCCATTCCCAGAGATCGTGATTCAGGTCTGGCTAAGAAAAGATGTTTGTTATTGAGTCACCTAACACAAACCACCTAGTGCAAGTAATGCTCGACTTCGGGGCTATTGCTACGAATTTTGATGTTCTACATGTTAAGATGTCATTTTTACTCAAATTTGGATGGCCATTATCGGCCATTCCCAGAGATCGTGATTCAGGTCTGGCTGATAAAAGATGTTTGTTATTGAGTCACCTAACACAAACCACCTAGTGCAAGTAATGCTCGACCTCGGGTTTATTGCTACGAATTTTGATGTTCTACATGTTAAGATGTCATTTTTACCCAAATTTGGATGGTAATTATCGGCCATTCCCAGAAATCGTGATTCAGGTTTTGCTGATAAAAGATGTTTGTTATTGAGTCAACTAACAAAAACCACCTAGTGCAAGTAATGCTCGACCTCGGGTTTATTGCTACGAATTTTGGTGTTCTACATGTTAATATGTCATTTTAACTCAAATTTGGCTGGCTATTATCGGTTATTCCGGTCGATAGTACATGAAGTTTGTCATTGAGTCTCCTAAATAAACCATTTGGTGCTTACAATGGTTTGCTTAGGGTTTTTTTGATACAAAGTTTTATTTTCTATGTTTCATTCTAATCGTTTCAAAATTATAATATATTTTAATAAAAATCTCGATAATTTCTACACAATACGTGGTTGAGTTTGTTTATTTTTTTTTTTTAGAAAATATATATTTTTTATTTAAATTGAGGTTTGAGTCATTTTCTAAAAAAAGACTCATACTTATATGATTGTACTAAAATTTCCAATACGATTCATTTTTTTCCTATTTGAATTTGAATTAACAGTGTGATACGCATACATACATAACATATATGGAAAGTCTGGAATACTTCACACCCGTTAAACGCGGATATACTATCAAAAAATGAATTAGTCCAAAAGTAGACGTCACACCAAATTGTTTTAGCTAAAATTATTTAACGAAATAAATGTAACGTTTTAGGAATTTCAAACACTTCTGCGGGAAATGGGAAACTATGATAATCAGCTAACCTGGAATGTGCAAGGGAATGTAATGATTTACATTTTTAACAATTTAAAGCCTCCCAAACGAATGAGAAATAAATGTTAAGAAATATTATGAACAAAAATCAATGTACTGTTAGATATTTTCTGAATTTTAGTTGCTTGTTAGAAATTTCTACAACTATTTGTAATTTCAAAAATAATGTATTATGCTGTTCTGGGTATATCCATTTTGTGGTGCTTTAGCTCCAATTTATATCACTAGTGGAGAGTTTTTTTGGTGACAAAATTCAAAGTCTTCACACACAAACCGGCAAAATAAATTTTGAGGGGAAATAATGAAGTAAAAATGATAATTTGACATTTCTGTTTTAGTTATATGAATGTTCTATATGTAGTAATTTTGTGTAGTGAATATTGGGGTCGATTCTGGGATCTAAAATTTTATGTTGTTATTTTATTTCCCCGCTTCCTATTGGAATTAGTTTTGAAAAAACAAAAATAACATAACATAAAATTTTAGATCCCGGAATCGATCCCATTATTAAAATATATATTTTAAAAACAACTTTTCATTTGAATGATCTATAAAAACAATTTATTTCTTTATTAATTTATGTTTACAACAAATTTTCAGTTCAAGTGTTCATATGCCAGTAAAAGGAATGAAACTAATATGTTTGGTAGTTAAAGCTATATTTTTTTGCTTTTTGCTGTTCTCAAAAACGAACACATTTGGTTGAACTTACACTATTTTTCCCAGCAAGTTACAATTCATATTTATGTCGATTACTATTAATGTTTTATTATTCTAATTCTTCTTTAATTTATAATTAATATTTATTTTATATAAAAAATTGTCATCAAACAGTTATATAAGGACGATAAAAATTTCTGACACAAACGTCAAAACAATTTTTTTATATTTGGTGGAATGATATGGAAGATGTGCTCTTTTTCATTCGTATCTCTATACCACGTGACGTAATTCAACCATAATCATTTAATATGCTGTAGCTACGACAATTTGTTTCAGTTTTTATTGCAACTAACTGAAAGTTAATTTAATATTATTTTTACTTTGGTTTTTCAATTGTAATAGTGTTATTGTGATTGTTCCTTTATTAGTCTATTTCAGCACTCTCGTCAAATGTTTAATTCGAGAGTGCTGCAATAGACCAATATACGGAACAATCACAATAACACCACTACAATTGAAAAACCAAAGTAAATATATAAAAATTCGTGAATGCGAAAAGTTAGTTGTTAAAATAGAATATAGATGGAAATGTGAAAGAAACAAATTTCGTACGCTACGCAGTAATTCGCTAGTAGTACAACTACATGGTATTATTATATAGACAATATTCCAATGTAATAATATAACATCAGTCATCGCGACCTGATGAGAAGACTGATTTTTTCAAATCAATAGTCTCATCTGTTCGAAAGTGATTGTTGCGATTCTTACACATTAGCCATCTATAAGTCAAAATTCAATTAATATTATTGTCTTGTGCTCTAGTTTACAAAGAAATAAACAAGTAAAAAATTATATTTTACATTTGAGCCGAATAAAGATTATACATAAACTTAGAATTAATAAAATTGAGACAATATTAGTCTAAAATAAAATCAGATGGTTTTGGGTACATGCAATTTCCTCATACCTTAATAAAATGTCAAGGTAAAAAATATCTACCTACATACATATGGTTTTAAAATAAACAACGTTTATTTTTCAAACAGCACGATGTTCAATATTTACCATTTTTTTAATTGTCAAAAGACGTGTTCATTGAAAAAAAAATACTGAAATGGCCAGAAAACCGGTAATTGAAAAAACAAGACAATTTATAAATTAGGATTCGTGACTTCTGGCTTTGGTAGAGAATATAAACTATAAACTAATCCACCACTTGCCGGCCAGACATCGAATAAGAATATGCAAAAAACATTCTCATTGATGTCGGCCAAACATCACTGAGCGCTCTCAATTTAAGAAAAATGCTACGTTTCATTCCGATCAATCAAATCCGTATGCGCTGTACAGGGGCCGAATATTTGTTGAGAAACAGTTTTTGGTCTAAAATCGTCATTTCCGATTAAATTTTGGAAAATTGCCGGTATTGTTGTAAATTAAATTTATAATCTTTTAATTTTGGAAGCTGCCAAGCCTTTCGGTGAAACGATTTAGACCACAAATCCATAAGTAAGAAGTTGTACACCGGGCAATCAAACAATCTGGGCTGAATTTTTCCATAAGGCCAAATTTTTGTAAAAAAAAACAGCTTTTTGACAAAAATCTTGATTTCCACTAAAATTTTTGGAAAACTGATATGGACTGGTATTGTTGCAAATTTAATTTTGAATCTGTTAGATTTTAATTGTTTTTCTCGTAAATAATATTCTTTTCAAAATATTACCAAAAAAACGATAACGCTGCTCTGGAAGCTGCCACTCCCGGTAATCCGATTTCGCCCAAAAATCGCAGAGATCTATATAGCTATTTAAAAAAAAATGTTAAGTATGAAGTTTTAGCACGATCAGACAAACCGTCTCAGCTTTAGACAGGACACGTAGTATGCACACACAGATACAGAGTTTTTTTTTAAATACCACTTTTTCTAAATATTAATTCTAACAATGTTCGACCTCGATATTTTTGCAGATTTACCTATAGCTAAAGTGTAATTTCTCACTAATTATTTCTGTATTACTGTATATGTCGACCATAATTAAACCTGAAAATATTTAATTTATTTAAAATAGAAAATTGTTGCCTGGCAACACCCCCCCCCCCCCCTCCCGCTCTTCTTCGAAAATAAAATTATGTTCATTCATTTTTCTGAACCAACGTTTAAAATTATTTATTTTATCCTAAGCTTGCCAAAATCTGCCGCCCGAAATAGACAGACAAAATACGTAAATTTGTAAATTCCTAATTAAACATATGATTCACAGAGTAGCAAAATTACATAGAAGTAAAGTTTTAGCTTAGTATGTGGAAAATTTTTTAATTGACTAATTTCCGCAATTTGATAGCATATGTAGATTGCGACGGAAGTGACATCAATACCTCCAAAAAATTTGAATTTTTTGAAAAGAAGATTTTAAATTTTCTTTTACCCCTTAAATGGGTATTGGAGTTATAATTCACTTTAACCCTCCAATTGTCACCGTAGTATGTAAAGCAGTCTTTTTTAAACTAAATTGGCCTCGCGTGCCATTTTGATAAGGTGGCAGCCCCTTATACATGGTTGACGGTTTTCCTTGGTCTTTATTGTCCGCCTCAAATGAGTTTAGTTAATTTGGCGATCATTCGTGGCGTTAAGTTAATTTGGCGATCACTTTTTTGAATTTTGTATTGTAAAGAAAATATGTTTTCTGAGAAATTGTCAATTGCTGTACTTAATTTTGATAGATGCGCTTATAAATGATCAATCAAATGCTAGGGAATAATTCAACTTTTAGTTATCTTATACTCGTATACTCTTATACATGCGACAAAAAAGTAGGGTGAGCCACAACATATGCACCCCAAAATTATGTTTTTTCGTTGGTATTTTTATATACGAAAATAAGCATTAATATCAGTGAAAACGTTATGAAACATTATACAATTTTGTTATTTATAGCTTATGTTCAAACTCCTTCCCTACATGGTTTTCGGAATTATTAAAATTGTAATAGAACCAAAATCCTTGCCCCGAGCACCTAATCTATTAAAATGTAATAATATTGATTATGGTTGTATTTGTTATTTCGCAAAATAAAAAAATATTAGATGCCATGTCATCAGTTCATCATTTCAGGGTGTGCGACAACAATAAAAAACCATTAAATATATTCAGCAACAACAAAAACGTATTTAGGGCTAATACACTAAATTGTTCATCTGACCTAGGGCAGCGACACAACATAATACAATATATAAAACCATTTATTTATATTGCATGTAAAATTAAACATTAAGTTCTCAATCCACCACAAGTTATTTATCGTGTGTTTTTAAGTTAGTTTTCTACAAAACGTAATCTCGTACTAAAAATGTAATCAATTTCTATTTTATTTTTAAGAGTTTAGGAGGATGTATTGGTCATGATGTATTGACATATATATAAATAAATAATATATATATATATATATATATATATATATATATATATATATACAGTGAAACCTCCCGAAAGCGACCACCTACGGGACTGTAAATTTCTGGTCATTTTACGGAGGTGGTCAGTATGAAGAAACTTCTCTGAATAGTGACCAAAATTATATTTCTGGTGTTTGGTCTTTTTATAGAGGTTTTGACAAATGGTAAATAAACCAAATATATGTATGTACATTAGAGTGGACCTAATTTTCGAAAGTTCCAACATCTGACGGGACACTCCCTAGAAGTGTGAGGTTACGCTAAAAACTTAAACAGAAAAAACATTGGGTCGATCGAAAGTGGTTTAGAGGTCGCGACTTGAGCGCGAAGTTCGATAAAAACGGCATTATTTCAATTTTTTGCTTTCAAACGAATAGAAAAATTATTTAAACATTTTTCTTAGGGTGAGACAACTGTGGTGAATAGAAGAGACAAAGAAAATTACCCTTTGAAAACATCAAAGATATCGAGAATCAGTTAACAAATAGCGAAATTATTGCCATCATTACGAAATTTGGAAATTTCCAAAATGCAACAACAAGGCAAATTAAGACTACTTTTTATGAATTAATTTTTTTGATGAAAATAATCAATTTTGGATGATTTTCTGTACATTAAGGATGTTTTGGTATAGTTGAAAACTTCTGTGTGTAGTCCTTTACGACTTATAGCAAATATTGGATGTCATCTTCATTTTTTGTTAATTTATTATTATAATCTTGTATTAATTTAACACCACGTTCTGCGATATCATTTACGACTTTTATTTGACTGATAATCTTCATTCCGTTCTTGAAATTATCATCCTGAGGCCACATATGCGGATCTTTTTTAAGAAATCTGTGGAAATCTTGAATAGTTTCTAAAATATCGCCAGTGTTTGGTGTAACAAAATCTGCTATTTGTTTCGTAATGAATGTTTTCACATCATCAATGACGGCATAAAACATTCGTTTGTTTACTCGTTGTACGTCATTCTTATTTATTTATTTAATTTTTTGTAATTTTGAATATGAATTCCTGGATTTAAAAAACCGTTTCTTATTTGGGATATTTATTAGTTTCGGTTCGGAAATTGGCAATAAATTCGATGTCCATCAACCGACTCTCGACATCTTTGAATATACATATCTTCCACTCACCGCAATCTTTATTTATAGGCTGAGAAAAATTTTTTCTGTTCGTTTGAAAGTACAAAATTGAAGAAAATACCGCCGTTATCGAACTTGACGATTAAGTCGCAACCTCTAAACCATCTTCGATCGATCCAATATTTTTTCTATTTAAGCCCTTAGCACAACCTCACATTTCTAGAGGGTGTCCCGTTAGATATCTGTACATTCTTTCCACTCCATACAAACAACGACCACACCAATGTACATACATATTTGCATTTCACATTAGTTTAATGATACTCAAATGTGGAGAGAATAGAATGTTTACATTTAAAAGAAAAAATTGGTCATATTAAAGGAGTTAATTTAATTCGCATGAGCCCAAATACACTGGTCGCTAAACAGAATAGAGAGGTGGTCAGGTTAAAGAGAATTTTTAGATCAAATTTGTATGGTTAAAGTGTTGGGACTGTAGAAAAGTGGTCTATTTAAGGAGGTGGTCAGAATGAAGAGGTGGTCACATTGGGAGGTTTCACTGTATATATATATATATATATATATATATATATATATATATATATATATATATATATATATATATATATATATATATATATATATATATATATATATATATATATATATATATATATATATATATATATATATATATATATATATATTTATATATATATATATATATATATATATATATATATATATATATATATATATATATATATATATATATATATATATATATATATATATATATATATATATATATATATATATATATATATATATATATATATATATATATATATATATATATATATATATATATATATATATATATATATATATATATATATATATATATATATATATATATATATATATATATAGGGCTATATATATATATATATATATATATATATATATATATATATATCCACGTGAGTTAACAGTTAAAAATTTAATGGACCGGATGTCTATCTGCGAGACGCTGCTGAAACGGAACGAAATCGAGACGTTTTTAAAGCAAATGATTACTGGTAGGGAAAACTGGAAAAGATACGACAACGTTTTGCGAAAAAGATCATTAACGAAACGTGGTGAAGCTTCCCAAACGACATCACAGCCAGGATTGACGCCAAGAAAGGTAATGCTGTGTGTTTGGTGGAATTGGAAAGGAATCATGCATTATGAGGTTTTACCACCGGGCCAAACGATTGATTCTAATCTTTACTGTCATGCAACTAACGCATTTAAGACAAGCAATTCAGTTAAAAGTCCAGATTTGTCCAGAGAGAGCTTGGCTGTGAAGTTTTGATGTACCTACCATATATTCCTGACGCACCATTGGACTACCATTTGTTCTAGTCCATGCAGAACCATCTTAATGGTTTTACATTAAATTCAAAAGAGGCCTGCGAAAATGAGTTGTCTCGATTTTTCGCCTTTAAACCCTAGAAATTCTACAGAGATGGGATCATGGCTCTACCAGAAAAATGGCAATAGGTCATCGATCAAAATGGCTTATATTTGGTTTAATAAAGTTCATTTGAAATAAGAAAATTATTTGTTTCAATGTCACCTAAAAAAGGCCACGAACTTTTATCTAACCCTACATTAATAGTTGTTTGTGTTTATATCCCTTTTGCTGCCAAGTAACACAATTGTGCGGGTATGTCAAAAGTAAGATGTCAAAAATTTATTTTTCTATATGTTTTCAACAATCTTACACATTAGTATTTTTCTTTCAAACTAATTTTCGTCCGAAAAAAACACTATTGAAAAACACTCACAATTGTGTTGGTTGTACTTCAAATCAAGCGAAATTTTTTATCAAAAACGCCATTACATACTATGATTTTTTACTCACATATTTGTGTGGTTTGGACTTAAATAGAGCCACTTGTTTTTGGTTGAAAAAGGGATATAATAAATTTTTGGTAGAACTAATTGTAGTTATGACCTAACACACTTTGTAAATCTGTATCCTGTGATTTTGTTACCATCGAGAGTTTAATATGGCCCATTTTATTTCTATAAAAAATTCAATCAATATTTCGAATTCACGATTGAGCTGGACAAAGCTATTGTGAAAATATTTAGTAGAGTATAAAACTTTCCACGCAAATGCATCAGAAATAAAATCAAAAAATCGAATACATTTTAAACTTTTATTTTATTTTTTCCGAACCCACATTTAAAAAATACTAATTAAAAATAAAGCAAACCCATCTATCTATCCGACAATCTTTATTCTTTACTCGTGTAGGCACTTAATTACAGAGTATGTACATATAATGATTTTCACATGAACTATAAACTGATTATATATACCAAAAATTGTTAGAAAAATTAGAAAATCTGTAAAAACCGTACTTTAGGTATTGCATAAGTTTCGGTCTATTTACGTAAAAAAGCAAAAAATTACATTCAAATAAGAGGCGGAATACCACTTTTCAAGTTGGAAGGCTAATATTTGGCAGTGATGTTGAATAATACATAACACAATACACAATGTATCATTTTAATTTTTTGTTGGAAATATTTTTTTTTTAATTTAGTTTTTAATGTTATGAATTATATGCAATAAATTTAGATTTATATATCTAAATAAATTATAAAATCTTGAGAATCCTTTTTTTATATAGGTTTATTTATGTACAATTTATTTATTTCTAAGATTCCATACAACGCGGTACGAATTCATTCAATTAATATTAGTTCTCAGTTTCTTATAATCGTACCGTACCTAGCTAGTACCGTGCCTAGAGTCGTACCGTACCTAGCTAGTTCGTCTGCCCTGCAGTTTCCCGTGACATCCGAGTGACCAGGGACCCAGACTATCTGGATGCTGAAATACTCGCTCATCTCGTTAAGAGATGATCGGCAATCCAGCGCCACCCGTGACTTCAGACAAACCGCCTCTAGCGACCTGACCGCCGCCTGACTGTCCACATAAATCGCAATGCGATATCCCTCACGGATACTACGTTATGCTTCAACCATGTCCCGACTTCGCCTATCGCCACCACTTCAGTCTGGTACACACTGCAGTAGTCAGGGAGACGAACGGAAATATTAACATTAAGCTTTTCACAGAAGGCACCAGCTCCTACCTTGCCGTCTAGCTTAGAACCATCTGTGAAAAATTGCAGTGCCTCGTTTTCCAGTATTGATCCGTTCTTCCAGGATTCTCTCAAAGGACAGATGGTCCGGAAACCTTTTTCGAAGCACAACGTTGGTTTAATATAATCTAGATTCGCCAGTTCTTCCCTAAGCGATCTTACTATCGTCGAGTGTCCCACCTAAAGACACTTCCACTGAGAGACAGCCGAAAGTCTCGTAGCCACATTGGCTGCCATCTGTTTACCAAAAAATTCGAGTGGAATCAGGTGGAACATAACCTCTAAAGCGCGTGTAGATGTTGACCTAAGCGCCCCGCTTATTATCATGCAGGCAGTTCTTTGCACCTTCTCCATCATCTTCCTATATGTTACCTTCTCCAGAGCTGACCGCCACACGCCCACCCCGTACATCAGCACAGGTCTTACCACTGCGGTATAGAGCCAGTGTACCAGCTCTGGTTTCAAACGCCATTTCTTACCTATGGCGTTCCTACACGAGTAAATGGCTACGTTAGCCTTATTCACCATTGTAGAAAGATGTTAGGCTTCCAGTTGAGCTTACTGTCCAAGATTATGCCCAAATATCGCTCTGTCTAATGCCGACAAGCCAGTCTAATGCCGTTCACGGTAGGAGGGCTAACTACCGGAATTTTATATTTCTTAGTAAATAGTACCAGCTCTGTTTTGGAAGGGTTGATCCCTAACCCACATTTGCTGGCCCTTTTCGTAATGATCAGTAGTGCATTCTGTATAACATCCCTAACCGTGTCCAGATATTTGCCTGAGACAGCTATCGCTAAATCATCCGCATACGCTACAACCCCTATCCCCTCTCTCTCCAGTTCTAAGAGCAATCTATTCATCACAACACTCCAAAGAAAGGGGGATATTACGCCTCCTTGCGGGGTTCCTCTAACCACCCGCCTTCTAATGGTGGCCTCCCCCAGTTTCGAGGTAATAATCCTGCTTACCAGCATCTGATTTATCAACCTACTTATGGGATAGTCCACGTTCCAAAATGACAATACTTCCATGATCGCCTCCGTTTTTACATTATTAAAGGCACCCTCAATATCGAGAAATGCTACCATACAGAACTCTTGCGAGTAAATTGACTTCTCAATCATACGTACCAGATCGTGTAGAGCTGTGTCTACCGACTTCCCCTTACAATACGCATGCTGCGACATTGCCCAACTACTGGGTAGCAATTGTGTTTATTTGGTTTAAATTATAACCAAGCATGGCGTCCACAAATAAAGATTCCGCATCTGTTGTTATATTGCATGGTAAAATACAATTTAGTTCCAAGCCCAAATTCTAAGTTATATTTGGAAGAATAAAATCACCAAGCACAAGATCTAAATCTAACGAGTTTGTTGTATTAATAACTTCATGAAAAGCATCGAGAAATGAAATAACAAGTTGCGTAATGATCACTCTTTGATTGAGGTGGTATATATGCTGCGTATATGATTAGATTGGTTTGGTTAATTTTGATTTTTACACCAATTTGTTCGACTCTCGATGGGGCTAGAGTTACTTTAGAACTCCGGAGTTAAGAATGAACAGCTATTAGTACGCCACCACCCGATTTCTTTGAGCTAGTTTCGAGAGACCGATCGCATCTGTATACAACGTAATCATAACCAAAAAACTCACTGCTCCGTATGCCAGGTTTTAATGAAGTTTTACAAATTACATAAATAAGGTAGTTTGAGTTTTAAACGAAGTTATAAAATTTAGATGCCTTTGATACCATTTTGTTTACGTGATAGTAAATTGCACAATTCGCATAAACCAATTTTTTCTTGGATTTTATGGGTTGGTTTACCTTTTGAGCATTAGTATAGGTTGGGGCTTTCATTAAGAGTGAGTGTAGTCTATCATTGGTGAAAAATTTCTAAAAGATTGTGTGTGTCTTGATATTGCAACTATGGCATGCGGTACACTATCGAATAGCTCAAGTGGTTGAGAATTGATTCTAAGACACGTCACATTAGGTGAGGTTAATCCTTATTGCTTTTTGGATCGTCATGGCTTTACTAGATTCCGGTATCTTAAGCTGGGAGATTAATTGTTTATCAGCTTTGGTAAAAGTTAGATATAATGTGTTATCTAACATACGCACCGACGACAATGTTATTATTATTATCTTTATTTCAGTTTAAATACAAAATAATACATAGAGTTGATCGTATAATGAAATAAAGTAAAGCTCCTTTAGATTACAATCTGTGGTGGAGCAACAAGAAAATATTTCTTAAAACTAAGTAATACAAAATCTTTTGTTGACAAAATTTACAATATCACATATTTACTTATATATATTAAACTTACACACTATCTTAAAATTATTGATTTGTGTCTATAACTAATGCTGGAAACAGACGTGCGGAAAAACGCTTGCGATTAAATTAGAATACATTACTTTAAATGTAATGAAATACATGTATTCCGCATAGCAGGCGTTTTTCCGCAAGTTGTCTCTATTTCTAAAAAAACGCGCCGCAGCAGTGTTGACTACCTAACAAAAAAAAATACCATGAATTAATATTAGCATCACAACGGCTTTTCAATTTTTTGACAGAAATTCAAAAACAAATTGTATATTGTTTTCTGAAAACTCTACCGAAAAATAAAAACGCGATGTCAGAAACATACGCTCATGTAGTTAACTTGCGTTTTCGCATACGTATCCGCATGCGAAAATTCCGCACGTCTGTTTCCAGCATAAATGAATTGAATCATTAAAAGTATTGTTCAATGTTTTCTACAAAAACATTAATAATATTATATAGACTAGTAATAATTAAATGTCAAGTGAGTAAATTTCAAAGAAAAAAAGAGATAGTCAAAAAATAATCAGTACTGTATTAAGAATTTTTATTAACGAATATGAATGAAGTTAATTACTTGTAGAATTAATTGTAGAATTTTGTGTATAATAATTATCAACATTCAAGAATTTTATATTATTTTTTTAAACCACAAGGTTTATGAGTCTTACACAAAATTCTTAATCGAATTTATACAACAAAATTATTTCGAAAAAGCTATTCAAGTATTCCATATAATTCATAAAACCGAACTATTCACTGTTTAACAATTATCAATATAATTAATTAACCCTAGAATCGCATTTAATTATAATTATACATATTTTTAATTAAAATGTTTAAAATACTGGAAAAATGCGCCATTTTGTTACCACATATATAATTGAAAACGTTTTCGGTACGGGACTGGCGGAATCTATTGTGCATAATTCATATCATCCACAACAAATAATTTTTTTTCCGATACATTTATTTTAATAAGACACAAATTTAGAAACACACAAATTTGATCACAAATTGTATTCAACACACAAATTTCATCATAAATTGCATAAAATTTTCAAATAATTCTATTTTGAAAGACAAACAACGAGAAACAAAAGCTTTATGTTGTGGATGATATTGAAATCAAAGACAGAGATATAAATAAAGTTTTATATATGCATCTCGTCGTAACTGTCCACGCATGAAATAGACGATTTTATATGGAGGAAAAGCACGTTACTGGTCTATTTAAATATTATAATGTCTTTGGTTTTCTATGGTGAGCAGCCAGGATCGAAGTTCGCGCTTAAATTTGTGTTTACGTACAGGGTTGATACCTTTAATGTCGTTTGGTAGCATGTGAAAAAAGAACGGTGCCATATAAAGATAAAATCTTCTAAATTTCTCGCTATAACAACGAACATTGGCAAAGTTATTGGGGTTCCTCGTGTTGTATATATGAACAGTGCGATTGTGAAAACTGTCACTTCGAATAAAAAATATTTTGAGGACTTGATAAATATAAAGATATCTAAATGGTAGTAAGTTTAGCTCACGAAACAATGGAACTGTTGGTGTTGTATGAGGGCGTTTGTAGATTAATTTAATAATTATTTTTTGTTCGATATACAGGTCCTCAATGTTAGTAAAATATGTACCACCCCAACTGGATATGCCATACATTACTATTGATTCTATTAGGGCATGGTATAGTTTCCTTAGTGTAGTTCTAGGGCAGATTTTTCTAAGGTTATAAGATTTATGTATGGCCCAAATTACACTCTTCCTTGTGGTATTGATATGAGACTTCCAATTGAGTTTCGAATCCATTATTAAGCCCAAATATTTTAATTCTTGTACAGACTCAAGCACAAAACACTGAGCCGTGCATGGATTTCTATTGCATTTATACATGTGATACGTTTGTGGTTGCGCTAAACTAGTATTCTGTCGCCCAAAATACATGATTTTTGATTTATCGCTGATCATGAGACGATTATGATAAAACCATTGGCTTAAACTATGAAGATCCTTTTCAAGAACAAGACTGATGTCACAAGTAATATCAGTCGTTGGGATTGCATAACTTAGGGCTAAATCATCAGCAAATGCAGTCGGATATCCTATGAGATTAATTTCAAAAATCGAATTAAAGTAAATCAAAAATAATAACGGACCCAAAACTGATCCTTGGGGGACGCCATATTTTACAGTGCGCGGGTCACTTAAAGTTTCACCTATTCTAACAATCTGACGCCGATTTTGAAGGTAACTTCTAAACAAACCTAAAATTTTACCTCGTATACCAATATTACGTAGCTTAGCAAGCATTATTCCAGTGTCAACTGAATCAAAAGCTTTAGAAATGTCCACAAATAATGCTGTAGGCTTCTGCGAATTGTTCATAGCTGTATGTATCTGACTAAGGAAATCAATTAGTGCTTCTTCAGTGGATTTACCAGCAGTAAATCCATATTGTTTATTGTGCAAAAAATCAATTTTATCAAGATAACACACTAATCGTCGTTTTATTAGTTTCTCAAAGATTTTAGATACGGTGCTTAGTAGAGAAATCGGTCTGTAATTGTTTAATTGTAATTCATCGCCTTTTTTAAAAATTGGAATTACAATTGCTAAGTTTAGAATATTTGGAAAAACCCCAATGTCTAGGCTCAGGTTATACAAAAATTTTAAAATATCTACTAAGTACCAAGCGCAGTTTTTAACAACAAAGTTATCAATTCCGTCCGAACCTTTAGATCTTTTGTTTTTTAACTTATTAATTTCGTTAAGAATTTCTGCAGTAGTTATAGGCTCAAAATAACATGATGAGACATAATTTTTTGTCAGAGACCCAAAGATAAATTTGTTATGTTCAGTATTTTCATTATTTATCGTACTAAATTTAGAATTTATTTCGTGGGATACGTTTATAAAAAAGTTATTAAATTCGTTGGAAATGGACTTTGAACACGTAAGGATATTTTCAGTTCGCAATTGATATACAGTTATGTGCTTATTATGAGAAATACGGCCTAACACTTCATCCACTATTTTCCAAGTAACCTTGGAATTATTAATGGATGAATCAAATTTGTTTTTGTAAAAGAGATCTTTTGCAGTACGAACATCAACTTTTACCTGCTTTGATAGATTGACTACATATTGTTCCAGTCTCTTGTTGTCAGGATATCGTTTGAGCTTCTTGGAGAATTTTTTCAATTTATTCATCTTATGCAAAAGTTTATTATTCATCCAAGGTAAGCCTTTAATATTGACAAAATTTAATGAAAAGCCACATTGCAATCGGATTGGGAATACACAGAATTCCAATTTTCAAACTTTAAAAGATCATTTAGTTTAGTGTAATTAACATGTGATAAATTTGACCTATAGTTGACAGTAACTGAACTAGATGGAGATATATGGAGTTTAATCAAATTATGGTCAGAAAATTGAATAGGAAGGTTGCTAATGTTAATGTTAAATATTTGTTCACTTTTGAGAAAGACATGGTCTAAACAAGCTTGCATTCTAGTTGGTTCGTTTAAGAAACTGATTAAACCATATGAAGCCAACATTGTTGTGCCAACATCTAGCAGGTTTAGGTTAAGATCTCCAAGTATAGCTACGTTATCGTTTGCAAGTGTACGCAATCGTTTGCAAGCGTACGCAATAAAACGGTTGACGGCAGGTTTATAAATTTGGTTGGAATCTGCACGGTATTCATACTACTGATGTTAGCATAGTATTCCGTTAGAGCAGGAGTAACATCAGTTGGGCAACTATACGTCACATTCAAGTATTCCGTCTTTGTTGGACGGTGTTGTAAGTCGGTAACGCGAAATCTCTTACACCCTTAATGGTGCAAACTTAATATACCATTTAATCAAATAAATATTTTGAGTAATTCTTAATACTACGAGTATTCACATTTAACACAAAAAAATAATTTACCGCAGTTAGGTAAAGGTTTGAGAGAATGAGAAATGTAGCCATATTTTAAAGTTAATTTCGTTAAAATGTCTTAAGAATTGTTTATGACATCAAAATCAATTACAGTGCAGTTTTATACTTTTATTTCACGGTTTACAAAATTAAAGCTATCAATGTTTCCATTTTAGCGGAACAGCCACAAGAGATACGATTTCGATAAAAAGAACAAATTCTTACCTTTAAATATTCATGAGTCTGATAACATAAAAAAAGTTTTTATTTATAATTTATCAAATCAAAATTTATTGTGGCTCTTGTTGTACAAATTTTATTCCATTTTTTCTGTTTGTTTTTTAAGACGAAACATAAATTTATAACTTTGCAAGAATGAAATGTAAAGGCGGGTAACGTAAATGCTCTCATGAACCAAAATACAACTGTATAACGACAGGTGCGGTTTTGTTTATTACCTTATTATACAACTTTTTCATTGTAATTTTTTTTAAAAGCTATCAACGTAATAAAAAAGCTTGAAAATAAATAAATATTTATTGTTTAGAATTTGTGAGCATAATTTATTACTCAAATTACCATTGGCATTCAGTGTTGATTTTCGTAATTCCTTGTTGAAAAAATTTATTACAAAGGTATATTTGATTGATAACATCGTAATATTTTGTATTATGAAATCAAAATGAAGAAAAATGGTTCAATTTTACATAAGAAATTTGAGCTCTATACTATAAATACTTTGGCAAACGATAAATAGATGTAAACCAATGGACAGAAAAATGACGTTTGTTAATCGTCAGTAAGACTGGATAGAAATAAAGTTCGAAATTAATTGATTTACTTAAAAATATTAAACAAACACAAACAAACACATAAATAGCCGGTCAAAGTAATACTAACATTTGCAACAACTTCATCTGTTGTTCACCTTAATTAAATATTGTACCATTATCAATACTAAATTTGATTAAATTCAAAAATGCAAAATGAGTTTAATAATACATATGAAAGCACGACTGTGAAGTTTTCGACCAAATTAAAAAATAAAAAAACATGGCAGACTACAAAATTTGTCGAAATAACAAAAATGCACATGTATTAGTAAAACAGTTGACAAAAGCAATGTTAGAATTTTTTAAAATTTTGTGATAAAAAGCAACTGTGGCACTATTCTGGTTTTCCCTGGGAATATAGAATTGGGGAAAAAAATTCATAGCATTTTTGTCTAAATTATATTTTTCTGGCCTACTGTTGGAATAAGTTTTGTGTAAATATTTTCGAAACAAAGTTGATTGGGAAACTTTTGTTCCACAATATTTTTATAGGGAAAAATAATTCCCAATATATGTTTGTTTCAAAAATATTTAGACCCAACTAATTCCAACAGTAGGCCAGAAAAATATAATTTAGACAAAAATGCTATGAAAATATTTTTCCCAATTCCCTATTCCCAGCGAAAACCAGAATAGTGCCACTGGTCGTTATTACGCAATTAGTAAACTAGTGACTTCGGCAATTATAATAAACAAAAGATTAATACGAAATTCGATACGTTCGAACCAAAAATTATCCCCATTTTAATACGATGATGTAGACCCATTTGTTATTGCCCCGAACTTGATCAATTTTTGCAAAACTAAAATAAATGAAATTTAGACGTTCACTGTATCGAGGGATTGGCCAGCTCACGGAGATTTCTGACGGACATGGTATGGTATACAGGGCGTTTGGTGCATCGTTTGCCAAATTGAATTGACTGAAAGGATTTGTCATTTGTTATCTCTTAAGCTCCAATAACTCATTTTTGGCCCTACGGATTTTTTATTTTAGCTTTTCA
Organism: Nephrotoma flavescens; assembly: GCA_932526605.1. Taxonomy (NCBI): domain Eukaryota; kingdom Metazoa; phylum Arthropoda; class Insecta; order Diptera; family Tipulidae; genus Nephrotoma; species Nephrotoma flavescens. The sequence goes on along the minus strand of OW052221.1, from coordinate 165,142,716 downwards.
ATGTTTATTTTGAAAAATCGCAATATTTAGCATTCAAGTTGTATTATTTTTTTAAATAATTTTTATAGGTTTCAAATTTAGTATTAACTCTTACGTTTACTGTTGCATGGTTCTATCAAATTCTAAATTCGTCCCAAATTACATCTACTTTCCTTTTTATTTACTCTTAAAATGTTTGAAAATGGTAAAAGAAAACTTTACATTGCAATAAAAATTCACATTGCACTCAACTCAACTTTACATTGCAATAAAAAAAACTAAAAGTGACCGTGATCTTCGAACTCTTTTATTAAATTCTCTAGTCTATCCCCTTTTCAACGATATGCAATATGCCATAAAAACCCTTTTAAAGATTTTACTAAATCATACAATTTGTGTATCGGGACACACCAGCTTGCGCCGACATGTTGTAACTATCACTTTTTTCGCTTCGACGAAAAAACCGTGCTACTTTGACGAAATTATAAAAATGTACATTAAAGAAAAAATATATTTACTTCCAAAATACCGTTATTCCATCGAAAATGCAACGAAGCGAAATAAGTGATAGTTACAACATGTCAGCACTGATATTCAATAATCGCGATAAAAACTGGTTTTTGCTTAAATAACATACACTAAGTAGGTTACAACAACCAACAACTAATACCTCACTCTTCCGCAGTAAAATCTGTCACTTATATTTGTTTTCCAGTTATATGTAGGTACTAACTTTTTGACATAATTAAAAATCGTTTTTTAATAAAAATAAAACTTTATTAAAAATCTTGCTGAAATTGTTGACCTCGGTTGCGTATGCACACACGACACCTTCGCCTTTTTTCCACTGTAGTGGTGCGTAAACGCATTTCATCTTTAATTTTGACACAAGCCGCGCTGCACTAAATCATCTCTAGATGGAACTTCCGTAACGTATACCAAAGTTTTGTCTCGTCGTTGAACGTAAAAATCTAACGGAGTTAGGTCTGGGGAAGGTGGAGGCCATGGAATAGAGCTATTCTTCCCAATCCATGAATTTGGGAATACGACATTTAGGTGCTCTCTGACAATTAATCTCTAGTGTGCAGGACAACCATCATTTTGAAAAACAATAGGTAGGTTATAATTGAAAGTTGGCAAGTATGCTACCAATTTGGCCAAGCCATTTTGTAAAAACTCAAGGTTGTTATCCTCGTTAAGATGCTCAAGTAAGAAGTGTGGTCCACTCACATGATTTCCAATTACTCCCGCCCAAACATTGATACTAAATCTTCAGAGGTCATTCTGTCTTTTGACACGTGGGTTCTGATCTTTCGTTGACCAGTGATGAAGGTTGTGCAAATTAAGAATTCCCTCTTTAGTAAATTTGGACTCATCTGTCCACAGATACTTTTCAAAAAGTAGAGATTATCCACATCTGTGTGCAATAAAAGACGACAAAACTGGACACGTTTGTCATAGTCATGATTGTCCAGACCTTGCACTGGAGTGTAGTGGAAATGATGTTTGTTGTTTTGACGAAGAATGCTCCGCACTTTCCAGATGGAAACCCCGAGTGATGCAGCTACATTGCTTATGCTTTTAGTCGGTTCCTCTTCAGACAGTGCTAGAACCTGTTCATCGACAGCAACATTATGTCGCGTTATAACCCCTCTTGGTTCATTAAAATTTAAAGTATACCGGTCTCGCGTAAGCGTCGATAAGTATTTTGGAAGGTGTGGCGGCTGGGTAATCGTCTATTAGGAAAGCGTTCCTAGTAAATCCTTTGTGTGGCACGAGCGACGTAATTGGCGCTTCCATATGCCATCAAAATGTCAGCGTATTCTTTATTAGAGAATATAGCCATTGTAGCAATAATAACAAAATTTAACCACAACACTTAAAAAGTTAATGAAAACAAAATAACAATATTATAACAGCCTAGAAGAGTGAGGTATTAGTTGTTGGTTGTAGTAGCCTACTTAGGCTGCGGGCCAATAGTCGGGTAAATTATTTACTGTGGTAAAAATCGGATTAAGAACAGATTTTTCGATCAGTTTGCCATAGAGTTTTTGAAAAATAAATGAATTTACCGAAAACTTTACTTAAAATTGACTTTTACCCGACTATTGGCCCGCAGCCTTAGTGTATGTTATTTAAGTAAAAACAAGTTTTTGTCGCGAATATCGAATATCAGGCTGATGTGTCCCGATACACAAATTTTATGATATGGTAAAAACCCTTTTTTATGGCATATTGCATATCGTTGGAAAGGGGATTTCAAAAATTTTAATAGTAAATAAAAATGAAAGTAGATGTTACTTGGGACTAATTTTGAATTTGATGAACCATACAACAGTAAACGTAAGAGTTAATACTAAATTTGGAACTTATACCAATTATTTAAAGAAATAATACAACTTGAATGTTAAATATTGCGATTTTTCAAAATAAACATTAAAAAGTTAAAATAAAAAAATCCGTATTTTTTGGTTGTTCGAATGTATCGAATTTCGTATTAATCTTTTTTTTTTATTATCATTATCGAATTCACTAGTTTACTAATTGCGTAATAACGACCAGTTGCTTTTTATAACAAAATTTTAAATAACCCTAACATTGCTTTTGTCATCTGAGGCGGTATGTTGTACTATCAATTCGAATCGAAACACGAAAAAAGGCGAATGGCGGTATGTTGTATCTTTTTCGAAAAGCAAAAATGATACAACTTTCACTTTTTCGATTCGACTTTTTTCGGATTTCGACATACCGCCCCTGTTTTACTAATACATGTGGATTTTTGTTATTTCGACAAATTTTGTAGTCCGCCATGTTTTGTTATTTTTTAATTTACAAACTTACATCATACATAAATAGGTAAGTTAGAAAATTGTATATAGTTTAAATATGTTATGAACCGCACCACGCCTTATTTAAGATTCAATTATTATTTTCTAGATCGTAAAGACCCCCTTCTATCGCAGAGAACTAGGAGGTTTTCTATTTGTTGGTGCCAAATCTAATTGTTAACATAGATAATAATAATAATAATTATCCCAACGACCTATTACCCCTCCCAACCGCACGCGGGGAGTCTCCATCTGAATTATTATTATTTTTTTGAGTATAATTCAAGTGAATTATAAACAAGGATATCGAATTGCTTAACCAGTGCAATTAAAAACTTGGATGTTAAAACAGCAAAATATGTATATCACCACACAAATGTGTGAGTAAAAATCATAGTATGTAATGGCGTGTTTTATAAAAAAAATTCGGTTGATTTGAAGTACAACCAACACAATTGTATAGTATAATGTGTGTATGTGTGTATGTGTGTATAGTATAATAGTGTTTTTTTTCGGGTGAAATAATTTTGAAAGGAAAACACAAATGTGTAAGTTGGTTCGAAACACATACAAAAACAAATTTTTGACATGGTACTTTTGCCGTACCCACACAATTGTGTTACCGGGCAGCAAAATTGATATTATTTATTTTTTATTTCTACTCTTATGTGAATATAAGCGTATGCGTACAATTTATAATTAGAAGAGAAGGTATATTTTTGATGGTGTGATGTATGATGAAATGAAACCTCATTTGAGGCGACCAAATCCCTTGATGAGATATAGTGCCAGAGAGAGAGAGAGAGATGTATGTTCATATATTTTAGATAGTTCATATATTTTCGGTAAAGCGTTTTATTCATGTATAATATTGTTAAAATGACTGCCGTAAAATGATTTGTGTTACGATAAGACAACTTTAAATTTGATCGATTTAAGATACATAGTTTAATTTTAGTTAATTTATGTGTGAAATTTGAATTACTAAGAAGTTTAAAACCTATCGAGTTAGTTATTTTCTATGTCAAACCAATGATTCTCTTTACCAATATAGAAATTATTTACTAAATCGGAATTCTATTGCTGAAATGTGTAAATGTGTAAGGGTGTTTCATTTCATCGTATATAACTTTGAATTTATATAAAGCACAGAAAAATAATTTTAATGGCCACGAATGTGACTTTATTTTAAAGATATTTTTTGTCGTGACTATAATTTCGAAATAATAATGTTTGAACACTATATATAATCAGAAGAGGCATTGCGTAGACCAAGAAATTGTTTTCCTACCTAAAATTTTTTATAGGAAACATAACTTTTAAATATTATGAATATTAATAATTTAAGTAATGATTTTATGTTAATTGTTTTTTGTTGAAATATCCCGTCAAAACATCATCATCGTCCATGCCAACAAAGTGATTTTTGTCAAATGCATATAGCAGGCTTTCGAATTAAATTCTAAAAATAATTCAACAAGATCAATACAATAGCATGCCATGAAATATCTCGCTCGGAATTGTGATCGTCGACGCTTAGCCTGAACGATCCTCTATTGATAACGACTTCAACCGGAGCAAAGAACTGGATACCACACCAGAGGATGCCGCACAAGTGATTGCACTAAACTGGTGGCTTCAGACGGCGATAGGTATCTGACCGACTTCGTGCTACAGCACAGCGTGTTGACCGCTTTCTTGTAACAACTTCGTTGCGAAATCGCCGCATCAATGCGGTTCAACTGGGACGGTGACTCCAAGAAGTTCGTGAAGTCGAAGCCAGTCGGTGGACAGTTAGAATACGACTTCGAGAAGTTAATCTGACTGCACACAGGCCAATACTTGCTGTCGATCAGGAGGAATGAATTCTCAACGGTACATTGAAGAAGAACTCGAGGAGTACGTCGTACTTTTTGCCGGGTTTATTGGGGAACATTTTCTGTTTATGCAAGATAATGCGAGACCAAACAAATATTGGATTTTTTTTTGATATTTTTGAACTTTTCTCGAAAATTAAGCAATGTGCGATTTTTTTGCACCCAAGCGTATATATATTCTGTGGTTTGAATATATTTTCGGACGTGTGGATTCCGCGGCTGGCACGTACGTGGCTTAATTTGGAGGTCCAATTTCCTTCGCTTGCAAGTGTTCAATAGTCTCTGGCTTATCAGCGTAGCCACGTCTTGTCTACGCATCAGATACCCTCTCTTTCTCTCTAGCTTCATATCCCTGAAGGGATTTTGCCGCCCGCACTATGGTCCTCCATCCGTCTCGGTCCATCGCTCTCGTCCTCCAGTTTCGTCATGCTAGTATATGTAGACCTTGTTTGACGTCGTCACACCAGCGTAGTCGGGGTCTTCCTCAACGACGCACTCCGGCTGGTTGTTGGTGAAACAATTTATTGATCATCCGTTGTTGAAGGGACCTTGTAACGTGTCCGAGCCATCTCACTCGATTGGATTTGATGAAACCGATAATATCGCTGTCCCGAGAAGTTGATTTATTAGATCGCAATAATTATTTTAGATATTTAGCTAGATATTTAGATCGCAATAATTTTGACTGGGCGTAGAAAACTCGTCCGGCAGCTATTCGAGCTTTTATTTCTGCCTGCATATCATTCAACGATGTTATAACCGACCCGAGGTATTTAAAGTTTTCGACTCTATCAAAATTATGGTCGCAAAATTATATACAGCGCGAAGTTTCAATGTTGCGTTTCCTCACTACGTACTCAAGCGCCAAATTGAACAGCACAGGTGCGAGTGCATCTCTCTGTCGAACACCAGATGTTATTTCAAAGGAGTCTGATAGTTCCTTCAATTACAATTCTACATATAGATCCAGATGATCTTAATTTACACAGGGAAACGGGTTTACATACTCCCAATGATAATAAACCAACAGTGTTAAATCACACAAACGCTGTGTTTTAACGTAGTTTTTAAACTTAATAAACACATTTTATTAAATACTTGTTTTTTTTTATTTCGCAGAATTAAATTTTTGAATATTTTAATTAAAAAAATAATTCAAAAAGTTTAAGACGTCGACATTCCACTACATTCAAAACAAGTTTCGTTTGACGTTTCCAGTCTTTTCACTTCTATTCCAATTAACACTTTGCCCCAAATAGTTTGTAATTACTTAGATAGGGATGTTGTAGATGAGAGCTTACGTCGTGAACTGAAGTTAGTGTTTGAGACTTGTATTAAACAAAATTATTTCTGTTTTGATAATACATATTTCAAATTCGCTGATGGTCTACCTATGGGCTACCCTCTGTCACCTTTGTTGGCTGAAATTTTCATGAATTTCTTCGAACAAATGATCATATTAAATAACAATCCTTATTTTCATCATATAATCTTTTGGTATAGATATGTTGATGACATACTATGTCTATGGAATGGAACTGGTAGACTGTTAGACTCATTCCTTACTTGGTTAAATTCTCAATATCCCACTATTGATTTAACGTTAGAAAAAAAGAAAATAAATGTATTAACTTTCTTGATATTACAATAACCAGGATTAATTCTTCTTTAGATTTCAAAATTTATCGGAAACCAACGTATACAGACGTTGTTATCCCTAGTTCTTCAAACCATCCCCATAATATTAAAATGTCAGCTTTCCACTCACTCATAGATAGACTAATAAATATCCCTTTGACAAATTCAAATTATAACACAGAGCTTAATATAATTCTACAAATTGCAACGAATAACGGATATGCAACTAGGACTATATTAAAGTTATTGAATAAAAAGCTAACGTGTAAAACTCTAACGGGTATTTATCCACCGGATAGTCCAACGCGGGAAAATTGGCGTCGCTTAGAGTATATATCAACTTTCCATAACCACTTAACTTTAGAAAATCATACAGCTAGCTTGAACAATTTAGACATATTACATATACAACCTAAAGGCAGAAGTTTAGATACCTTAGAGTCTTACGAAATTCGAAAATCAATATTTCTTAACCAAAATATCCTTAACGAACAGAGAGAAATCCGGTTCTCACCAATTACAGACCCCGCCCTTTTCTATAATTTGACTAATACCTCGGGTAATTAAATGTACTTCAATATACCTTGCATTTTGTTACTCAGCCGATGACTAATCGCACACCTGCGCAATCAATAGATTAATTTTTATTGCTTTTTATTGCTTATTTTTGTCCCTCTTCTTTTGTTTAAATTTTGCTTTTTTCTGCTATATATAACCAATTTTTACTTTTACAAATCAGTAGATACTCCTGATGATGACCTAACAAGTCGAAATCGATCGAGTGATTTTTTAAACTTTTTGAATTATTTTTTTAATTAAAATATTCAAAAATCTAATTCTGCGAAATAAAAAAAAACAAGTATTTAATAAAATGTGTTTATTAAGTATAAGTGTGTTTCGCCAATTGCCTACGGCAAATAGCGTAAAAAGTAGTTTTTAAACATAATGGCTCGTAGATTATCTTCGCTCCAAATGCAACAATTCTTCTTGTCGGCATAGCCATTCCACCAAAAATTCTCGTTAATTCTCGCAAAAGTTGAATCTTGTCCATCCATAAAGATGTTGGATCATAAGTCCCAATCGTTGGGCACGATGAAAATCGATTCTAGGGAGGGTAGCGCCTTATGGGGTCTTACAGGAGGCGTATTATCATTTGGAGTAAACGGAATGCTAAAGCAATCGATAGTTAATCTAATTAACTGCTCTGATGAACGATTATATCCACCATAAACTGGACGTAGCACGCAATACGATTTACGAACTAAACCATTAGTTTCAAAGTGAATTTCCAACTTAAAGTTCTGTACCTCGAAATGAAACACCATTTAGCTGCGTTTTTTTTTTAACAATCGAGTAGAGTTCGAGATAGCTATTTTCAAATTTGTACAATTCAAAATTAAAAATTTAATTTTTTTTAAATTAAATAATTTAGATTTAATAGGAATCTATGTATAACCAAAAAAATCCATCATAAAAGTATGGTTTTCTTGTAATAATACCGTTGTTCTGAATAGTTCTATATAATAACGGAGAAGTTCAGAACTATACAGATACGATATTACAAGAAAACCATACAACTTTTATGACGGATATTTTTGGTTATACGTAGATTCTTATTAAATACTAAATTCCCTTAGCCGTATCACTTCATACGACGTGACTATGGATTTTCCTGGTTACTAGATTTTAAAATCAAAATTTACTAAATAGTTTTGTGCAAAACTCTCAAAGAAATTTTTTTAAATCTTAGTTGGCTGCATTAGTTTGAGTTATTTTTTATTTATTTGTCAAATCAAAATTCCAAGTGATAGAAATTGTCATTTGAAGTGATAGCAGTCGATAGGAAATATTTATAAAGCAGCATACTAAGATTTAAAGAACAGCCAAAACGACTTTATTGAACAATTATTTTGCAAGTTTTGATTTAATAATCTAGTAACCGAGAAGATGAGTAGTCACATCACTTGAAGTGATGCGACTAGGGGAATAGGGGTGTAAATCTAAATTATTTAATTTAAAAAAAATTAAATTTTTAATTTTGAATTGGACAAATTTGAAAATAGCTATCGCGAACTCTACTCGATTATTAAAAAAAAAAACGCAGCTTTTATTAGATACGAGTACAAATGTGAAACTAAATTTGTTAATGAACTATGTATGTATTTTAAATTTTCGCAATATTCCATGCATAATGGAATTAAAATGAAGTTTGAATAAGTTCTGGAACATTCTAAATAAAGGTGCAGATAAACCAGGTAAAATTATTTATTTTTAGTAGGTGGATTTGTTGTCGTTTGTTTGGTACATTTACATAAACTAATTTATGGTCTAAATCTGTAAAGTGTAATAAATCCAACACTTTACTATAATAAACAGGTAAACCAATATTATGTATATGTTACGATCAAAGTGCATAATTATTTATTATATGTAATTACCGGTTATTATACATAATTACCAACTGCGCCGGTAAAGATGATAAATTTTGTAGAATTATTCACTTTTACCGGTGATTATATGTAATTACCAAACCCCTTTGGTTAATGTGATAAATATGAATATATATACACATATACACATATTACGGTTAAATGAGGAATCCGGTCGAGATGTCAACTGTGATTTTCCCATTACCAATATCCAACAATTGCTTCGAAAACACATCTGCAGTTCGATCTTGTGCCAAAGCACTAAGATATTTTATCGTTCTGTCCAGCGCCTCCAGTGACCTTTTGTGGGTCATCGTGCATTCGTCCCAAACGATCAATTTGCATCTCTGTAGAACCTTTGCAATTGGGTTGTTTTTGCGATTTTGCAAGTTAGTATCTCGTTGATTTGCATGTTCAGTGGCAATTTCAGTGTAGAATGTGCAGTCGTTATTTGGATGCCAGTACAGATGCGATCCAGAGCGTCTGAGACAAATACATTTGGATTTCCTTCAACTCATGATCCTTGTTTCTGACGTGAAACGATTTCGATGATGCGTTTCATGTGTAGTAGTGTGGCATTACAAAGTGGGAGCGAAATCATCTACTTGACAACCTGAGAAGAAGTTTGTTCTGTTCGCTGCGTTCTCTGGATTATAATACACTCGTTGCCCGTTTTCCAGATGCACTGCCAAATGTAGAACTGTAGGGTGGGATAACGAATTTCACATTTCGTTCCCCGTTATATTTTCTGTGTTCTTTCAGAGAAAATATTTGTTCTTAACAACATTTTCGCGTTGCATTAATTGTAGGTTCTGAGTGAGATGAAGTGCGTATCCCTGCGATAGTGGTTTATATTTACGTTGTTTAACATCGTGAATGCCAATGTCGAGCGTGTAATGATCCAAAAATATACATACAACAAAATAATTCTGTACGGTTAACTTAAAATAAATTGGTATTGATTTTTCTTGTATTGTATAATTGTCTTATGATTGGATATCGAAAAAATGGTATTGATGACTAGGAAACGACACGATGGTACGAAAGGGATGACGATGAAAGGATGAGTTGATGAGGTAAATAAATAAAATTTTGATAGTCAGTCGGGGTTTAACTTTAATACAGTTTTACTTGATCGCTTAGAATGTCAAAGTAAACAAATAAAAGCTAATATTGACTTTGTACAATTATGACTTGAAATACATATTTTAAAATTATAAATTAAATTCTACTGAACAAATAAATAAATAATAATAAATTTTCATATATGACAGCTACATAGATAAATTTTGGGCTCATACATTTAGTGAAAAGTCACACAACCTGTCATTATTACATACACTGTACTCAAACAATGGACTTTAATTGAAGCAAAAAAAAAAAATTTTTTCTGGAAAAGGGTTATAATAAGCTCTCTAAAAAGCTAAATGCAAGAACAATTTCGATTGATTTTAAGTGAAGATAACGATTTAGTTCTGTTAAGTTTTTTTATTTAATATTCCTTTGTATACATGTAAAAATACAACTATCTAGATTCAATAATTATGGATTCAATCTAACACTAGATATTTTGTTAAATATTTATTAAAGTATTGATAAATTCGGTTGGTTAATATCTCGCGATAACTATTCTTTTTTTTGTGCTTTCTTAGTTTATTTTCTTTTTCTCTTTTATTATTTAAATTGGATTTATGCTCATTACTGATTGGCTCATGTTCCGGAAACCTGTCGCTCCTGAGACTAGTTCCGCAATTGACTGTCAAACCGGAACCTCTGAGCTGATAAAAACATTTTATGTTAACAATCCAAGCGGTAGCTGGACGGTTACAGGTGTCTTCCGTGGATTGCAAAATAAAAGATGCGCCAAGTCGCCACGTTGCTGCACACATAGCGATTGTCATACTGAAAACAGCCATATCGCTGCCTTTGCTCACATATTTGCATATGTGCTTGGTCGACTTGACGGAGTTACGGAGTTAATATCAGCGAATATGGCACAATCCAACGATTGTCCACATCATCAACATCTTGCCCCTTGACCTTGACAATTATAGATCGCCCACTGTCAGCAACTGATCGCCTACGGTACAATATGGGTATCCGTCATTGCCTGGAACACTTGCCATCGATTATAAAGGGTGAGTCGTTCTTGAAAACTCCGCAAGGTCCATCGATCATATTCTTAGTTACCACTACATGCAATTTCTGATCAACAGCTTCATCTGCTATTTCGGCTTGATGAAATCGATTTCACCCGATCTGATCTTTTGAATGAACAAAACCAAAATGTGCGCATGTGGCGGACCCGGTTTTTGCCATTCAACAGATTGCATCAGTGTGTTTTGCTGGGTAGCAGTTCGTTCTTGATTTCGATCCATTGATTGGTTCTTGATTTCGATCCAGTGAATGTCTGGGCGGCCATATTGTCTAACATACGACATCGCATTTTGCAAGTACTCGTGAATGTGGCCAGAGCTTTCGATGGAAGTAACCGGTAAAATTGTTATTCTCCCCTCGTTGTTTGCATCGCCATCGGCGTTAATCGCACCCCGGAGATGAAGTATTCTTCAGATTGGAGTTGATTTTGGTTCAAACTAATATATGTCAGTCGTTCAGTCTTCTCTGCAAAACAAAATAAGAACTAAACTGGAAAACAAAAAACAACATTACTTGTACCAAAGAGTATGTAATTTTATAAAGAGTAACGAAACATAGGAAAAAATTTTATCAAAAAATGCATGGATTATGCAATTTAAATGGGTTATACTTACACCATAGTTTTTTTATTTTATTTTTTGTATCGAATATTGTCATACTCGTGACTATTGATAGAAAACGATAAAAATTACCTTAAATAAAGATGTGTAAGTGTGTTTTTAACGCATTTAAATTGCATAACCCATGCATTTTATATTTGGTAAAACATTTAGGGGACTATATTTGGTTTCATGTTACACGCTGCGTTAAATACAATTATGTTAAATGTTGCGTTGAATTGTTGCGTTGATTACGTGACATTTTATCGTAAAATGTTATACGGAAAAACGTTAAATCCGATTGTCCGTTAAATCCGAATGTTTTTAAATTTAATCTATTCGATCGAATTTAATCTGGGACGGAACTCATGCATTTCTTAGCCGAGTATGTTGGGATTGGGTATGTTGGATGGAAATGGGATCCTTAAATTAGTATTGGCTGGAACTCAATTCTTAACCAATTATGATGGGATTGAGTATGTTGGATGGAAGTGAGATCCTTAAATGATATTTGGGAAAATGTTTGGAATATGGTCACTTGGGACGGAACTCGAGAAATTCTTAACCGATTATGATGGGATCGGTATGCTGGGTGGAAATGGGATTCTTAAATGCTTTTGGGGAGGAATTCTGGAATATAACCACCTGGGAAGGAACTCGATTAATTCTTAACCGATTATGATGGAATTGGGTATTTTGGATGGAAGTGGGATTCCTAAATGATTTTTGGAAGAATTTCTGGAATATGGAAACCTGGGACGAAACTTGATCAATTCTTAACCGATTATGTTGGGATTGGCTATGTTGGTTGGAAGAGGGATTCTTAAATGGGTTTTGGAAGAGGTTCTGGAATATGACCACTTGGAACGGACTCAATCTATTCCAAACCGATTATGATGGGATTGGGTATGTTGGATGGAAATTGGATTCTTAAATGTTTTTGGGAAAGAATTCTGGAATATAACTACCTGGGTTGGAGCTCGATCAATTCTTAACCTTAAAATCACACTCCCAAAATGCACGAACTCCTCAAAAAACTGCAGTGTTTGGATAACCAACGACTTCTTGAGCGATGACATATTTACGTGATTTTTAATTTTTGACCTTGTGTTTTACCAAACATTTGCGGTTCAGGTGGACTTTGAACCCCGTTCGTATTTTTTTTTGATGAAATGTTTTCTTAATTTTTTATTACTCTTTATAACATTAGGTTCTCTTTGCTTGTACTTTAGAAGAAAACGATTTGGTTTACCTTGTTCGTTCCGTAAAGAAAAAATATTAATATTTTTTGTTACCTGGCCTGTCGTACGAGTAAAATATAATTTTTGTTTAGTTTCTGATGAACGCGAAATAGATTTAGAAATTAGAAACATGTGGTGTGCTCGAAAAATAAGAAAAAGAACAACAACAGAAAGAAATTTTCGATCTCTAGTCTTCTTCTTAATAAAAGAAAACAAGAACACGTTGAGTTGATGTATCTATTGCTAAAATATTTGTTGGGACATCGTATAAGGGGAAATGTTTTGTTTTTAAATAAGTCCTATAAGTATTTCTTTGTTTAGAAAAAGTCATTTTACGCGTTTTCTGGTAAAATATTGTAAAAGAGCTAGATCAAAATTATACAATTTTCCAAGTTTTCTGCGCAATCTTAGTTTTTGAAATCTCGATTCCGAAAATCTTGCCATTTTAAAATCTTGAGTTTTAGACTCCTCGTGTTCGTTTTCGTTGCCATGATGAACCTTTGCGTTTTCAGATTATAGATTCAATTATTCTTCACATTTAGCTCAACGATTGTTTTACGTAAATGACGTTTTGAATTAAATTCATTTTAAATTCTTAAATATATCTACAATTTTAATATATGTGCAGAAATTTTATAGATCTAGTATTATACATAAAATTCAAAAGTTGGCATTTCAATTAGCCTTAATAGACAATGCACTTTCAAGCAAAACTCAAGCAGCACTTTCCTCTCCACGCGAACTCAAGTGCAGCACGTGTCTATGGATGTGTAAAATTATTTCCATTTTGTATTGGATGCTCGAGCGAAACGGATAGAAAAAATAAAATATAAAAAATCCAGTAGGTATGAAACAAAATGTAAAATTTTCCCCATTTTCTCAGGCGCTTATTTTATCGCCAAAATTCATTATCAGATAATCACGTAAAACAAAATCTAAATCTGACCATAAAAATTGTTTCTGTTTTTTCGTCTGTGTTGGTGATGGTGCGTATACACCTTTATACACCCTTATAATTAATAGTATTGAATGCAATGCACAGTCACAATTTAATAGTTCCTGTAGCCGAATAACGAAAACTGCGGAATTACAAACAAAATGTTTCGTTGTTATATTTAATTATTTAATGCACTCTATTAACCAGTTTTTGTCATTATTTTCACAATGTTTTTCACATTTGTCAATTAACTTGAAAACTGTTCGAAACTGAATTATACGCCTGATTTGAATTTATACCTCCTACCACTTATTTAAAGCGAATAATTTGGTATCATTGTGAGATTCGATTCTAAGTTCGGACTCCTGATAGCTTCAACACCTTAAGTGAAACTATTATTAGAAAAATGAAATAATCCGGGCAACAAAACCGCTTTGCCACTACTTTACTGTATCCCTAATTTTTAAGTTTTTTATGCGGTTTCCGATTAGATTGATAAACCCTATATAAGCAGTAAATTTTGGTAAAGTATTTTCTACTATGTACTTGTGTTGTCTCTAAGTCAATTGCCGTGTTTTTTTATTAGCACCCGATAGATGTATCCGAAGCAGCCAATATTCTATCTCAAAACTTATATTTCCTGCGCTATTTTTACATATAATTAATTTATTCACTATCCGGTGCCGAATGGAAAATTTCTACTGAAACTGCAGCTATTATTCACTGGTGTCGCTATACCATAAAAATTACAAATAAATGCATCCATAAAACAAACATTTATCACCTGAAATATACTAATTAACATTTATTTTGACATAACGTTATAAACAAAAATTCATCTTGTTGCGTTTTAAATTTTTATTGTAAGATTAAGTTTCTAATGGGTTAAGGCGTCTACAAAATAAAAGCCCTTTCAAATTTCCCACTGAAATGATAGCGCTCACGATACCGGCTCCCGATAAATAGGTAGAGCCAAATTATTTTTATGTCAATTTTTAACTAAAAAGTTGAATGAAAAATCTTAGTTTAGAGTTAAACAAATTAATTACATGCAAAAATAGCGCGCTACAAGTATCTCACACAAAAAATATCAAACAAATAATTAAAGACTATTACATGGTTTTAAAGGTTATATCTTATATATTAATACGCTTAATTTTTAGTTTGTACTCCCTTTTTAACCTATTTCTCGTACGCGTATCTTAATGAAACATATATCAGGTGAAAGGTATTTTTTCATATATGTGCAGAATATTTGTTTCATTAAGGAACGTGCACAGGAAATAGGTGTAAAAGCCAAGAAACGTTTTTCCTATACTGTACATCTTACATATTAATCACGACGCCAGATAATCATGACAAAATATGTTTGTTTTAAATTACACCGTGACAATGACAAAATTTATTAAAATTGCTGATGTTCATAAATTGTCATAACATCGATTTTTCTTTTTGTGTTTTTGGTTCGACGCGGTGAGTATTCTCCTTTTCGATATTTTATATAGGTCGGTTGTGTTTTTTAATGCAAGAATTTTTATATTTTGAATAGTGTATTCTACTATGCCTCGACGGGGTACATTAACCGGTCGGA
The DNA here is from genome assembly GCA_932526605.1 of Nephrotoma flavescens. NCBI lineage: Eukaryota > Metazoa > Arthropoda > Insecta > Diptera > Tipulidae > Nephrotoma > Nephrotoma flavescens. The sequence goes on along the minus strand of OW052221.1, from coordinate 165,127,440 downwards.
TTGAACGACGAAGTAATAGAAACAGATCAATTCGAAATAGAAACAACCTGGTCCCAGTGCCATCACGAGCCACTCTTCCATGAATCTCCCAAGACGCGCTCCACATTCCAAGTGGATCTCCAGCAGACGCCTTCCTCATTTTAATGTAAGTTTTCAAGGACACATTTTGCGATTTGCGATCTTATTCATTTTTCTATTCAGGAGCCTTTTCCCGGTTACGGCATACAGGAAAATGGAGGCGAGTCAGTTCCTATGGAACCTGATGTAAGTCCGTCATTTAGTTTTATATTTTTGAAAACTCGCAATTTTTTTCTTTTTCGAAGCCTTTTGATCCTGTGTGCGTACTCCAAGATTCAAACCTGGCGGGAAATGGGACACGCGCGGCATTCCAAAGTGCTCGGAAAATTCAAATCCTCTATCTAGGTTCGATGGGCGGGGTTGCGAGTTCTGTGGCGCACTATTCTTCCATGCATAGAAAGAAGGTCTTGGTCTGTGCTGGGGTAAAGGAAACATGTCCCTCCCCGCACTGCGAAATCTCCCGTACCTCAATCAGCTGATTATCGGAACCAACTCCATCTCGCGGTTCTACTAGACGAACATCCTGAAGCTTAATTCCGCCCTCTCCATGGATAGCACCGCAATGGAGATCGAAGAGCAGCGCGCTGGCGGACGATACTTCTTTTCACTGCACGGATCCGGCTATCACCGCATCAGCACATCACGGTTCTCAAACGGTTCAGCTCCCAAGTATGGCAGATATTTTTTTATGATGTCGAGGAGGGGACGCGCATGCGCTGTACAAACTTGGCCGGCTACACGTTACGCGCGGACAAGGAAAAGATGGAGAGCATGGTGCACACCCTTACAGTTGAGCTCCATCTGGTAAACATATACATGCGCGAGTTCCGAACAATGGACGAGATGACTGCGCACGACCGTCAAAATCTGGCAATGTATATGATCAAAATAGCTGATCGGGACGCGCGCCGATTCAATCTCCCGACAGCTTCTGATGTTGTAATTGTCTTTTGCGCTCTCGAGGGGGGCCACCTTACGCTCTCTAAACGTGTACAAGAAGCGTCCATTACAAATTTGTTGAAAATAAAATGAAATTTAAAATAATATGTAAAAAACTAATAAAATGGTTTTTATTCTAATAAAATATTTTGTAAAATTATTTATAAAATACTTTTTAAATTTAAAACGTTAATTTAAGTGTAAATTGTAATGTAATTTCCTATTTTTTATCCTTTTGTACATTTCTTATTAAATATTTAATAGCGTATTTGAATTTACTTTATTTTTGATAAAAGTACATCAAAGTTACATCTTAAAAAATCTTCTTAATATCTTAACCAAAAATTGAATAAAAAATAATCACGTGACTGATTATTCAGTCACAGGTCAGCTAGTATATTACTAAGTACCAAAAACCCACAACGAGAAGTATTTTGAAAATGTTCTTTTTTTAAGTAATCATTTGTGACCTTACTCAATAATTCATTTCTGGTCACTTATCTAATTAGTTACACTAGTACATATACCCTAGTACATATATACTGTTACACTAGTACATATATACTGGTTGGATTAACAACCTCTTTATAAATTAATAAAGAGGTTGTTAATCCAACCACATTTTAATTTGAATCGCACATCTGGTTTTAATTAATTATTAGTTGGCTAAATTGGATTGGTTTCCAGACAATGGACTTTCAATTTACAAACCTAAAATAAGGCCGTTAAATGAATTAGTTGTAAAAATTTCCTTGTTATAAGTTTTTAAATGAAGACCAGGCTAAATGCCACATAGATAACTAACACAGTTTATGCATGTTTTGTAACGAACGTACACGGAATATAAATAAAAACTCAATCCTGAAAACTAAACGGGAAACTATATAAAATCCGTTTTCGAGAAATCAATCAATTTTTATTGAAAGAAATACATAAAGATAAATTATAATATACAAGCATTATAATGTACATATTACACAATAAAGGAAAAAAACAGAATCCGTTTCGTATGGATATAAAACGGACAGACAAAAGAAATCCCGCAAGTGCGATGAATTTCAATATTAATTTATAGTAAAGAAAAGACGTAATCATCTATTGTTGTATTGTATTATTGTATAAAATTTAATACGATTCCCTCTGTTTCCCACCTATATAATATACATATTTTATGAATCGATTTTGCAGGTCAAAGTGGTTTTTTGGTAAATTGCAAAATTGTTTAAGGTTGTATGTGGTACTCATTTTATCAACATAAGGGTTACGCGCCAATCGCCAAGTGGCTACAAAAATTTAGGTAATGGCATAAATTGTGTTTTAATGCAAAGCTTTCTGAGGGATTAATACATGATTATTTTAAAATTCTGTATATTTAATTCGCAATTATTATTTAAAGTTGACGAATTTTTAACCCTAATGTGAGACGTATGTGAAGTTATCCCCGGATTCTATCCCCAAAATTTAAAAAAAATAATCGGGTAACACTAACATAATTATATCCCTCTAGCTCTTGTGTGAAGTTAGCCCCGCCCCGTTTTATATTATATTTTAATCCAAATACACTTTATATGTGAAGTTATCCCTGAATTTTATTATCTGAAAAATAAAAATGTTTATTAAAATTATTTTAATTCGGAAAACGCACAAAATAAATGTAATAATTTAATAAAATGAAGTAAAATAAAATTTAAATTGGGTCATACATTTGTCATATTATAACAATAAGACGAAACATACATATCTCACATTTTGGAAAACACAAGAAAATCGAACCGTTGCAACCTAGCGAAATTAGGCTCCGAGCAAAATATTTCCAAATAATTTATTTTGAACCAAAATTAATATTTAATTTGACATGTAAAAAGTATTAATTTGTCGGATCAGAGCTATATGCTTTTGAAATGGTCAGACCCTTACGTCACTTTTCGCAATATATGAACAAAATCGTACCGTTGCAACCTAGCGAAATTAGGCTCCCAGAAAAATATTTTCATATAATTTATTTTGGACCAAAAGTAATATTTTAATTTGACATGTAAAAAGTATTAATTTATCGGATCAGTTCCTATATTGCGAAAAGTGATGTAAGTGTCTGACCATCTCAAAAGCATATAGCTCTGATCCGACAAATTAATACTTTTTACATGTCAAATTAAAATATTACTTTTGGTCCAAAATAATATATTGCGAAAAGTGACGTAAGGGTCTGACCATCTCAAAAGCATATAGCTCTGATCCGACAAATTAATACTTTTTACTTGTCAAATTAAAATATTACTTTTGGTCCAAAATAAATTATATGAAAATATTTTGCTCGGAGCCTAATTTCGCTAGGTTGCAATGGTACGATTTTGTTCATATTTGGCTAAAAGTGACGTAAGGGTCTGACCATTTCAAAAGCATATAGCTCTGATCCAACAAGTTAATACTTTTTACATGTCAAATTAAAATATTACTTTTGGTCCAAAATAAATTATATGAAAATATTTTGCTCGGAGCTTAATTTCGCTAGGTTGCAACGGTACGATTTTTTTGTGTTTTCCTAAATGTGAGATATGTATGTTCCGTCTTATTGTTATAATCTGACAAATGTATGAGCCAGTTTAAAAAATTTATTTTTCATATAATAAAATTCAGGGATAACTTCACATATAAAGTGTATTTGGATTAAAATATAATATAAAACGGGGCGGGGCTAACTTCACACAAGAGTTAGAGGGATATAATTATGTTAGTGTTGCCTGATTATTTTTTTTAAATTTTGGGGATAGAATCCGGGGATAACTTCACATACGTGAAGTTTACATAGAAAAATGGCTATCTCAGACACTTTCAAAAAACAATTTTAAAAATCAGTTTTTGCAAGTGCACTAGATAGACCAACTCTGTGAAAAACGTTGTACAAATAAACTTAAAATTAATATGGAAATGTTAAATATCAAAAGTATTACTAATTCGATAAATATCGTAACTGGTTGTGTTTATATTGGTAATACATATAATTTATTTGTCTAATTGTTTTGTTTTTTGTCTTATTTAAATATTAATTTTAAGTTTATTTGTACAACGTTTTTCACAGAGTTCGTCTATGTAATGTAGTGCACTTCGAAAAATTGATTTTTGAAATTTGTTTTTGAAAGTGACTGAGATAGCCGTTTTTCTATGTAAACCTCGTTTTTTAGATTTTTTTGATACCGATTTTTTGTTGGTATAAATTATTTTTTTCGTTTTATACATATTGCTTTCGAAAATGATACCGAAAAAGTGTCGGAAGCTAAAGCAGAAATAAATTAGTTTTGTAACAATGAATTAAATACCATTAAAATATTAAAAAATAACTCAAGAATAGTATTAATTAATTTACAATTCTAATTTTTGTTGATTAATTTTAATACTTCAATTTGGAAAAGTACTCTTTACACTATTTGCCGTAGTGGCCGTAGGCACTTGGCGAAACACACTTACTCTTAATAAACACGTTTTATTAAACACTTGTTTTTTTTAGTTTAGTTTTCTTTTTGCGAAATAAAAACAAGTGTTTAATAAAATATGTTTATTAAATTTGGAAAAGCTTGAGCAAGCAACAACAAATCATTCACCATTGGAAAAAGTGTAAGACGCCCTATGGAAAATAAAACGTAAAAAAACAAAACTTTTAGAATGATATTTGTGATCTAATTTTGTTGTTTAATTTATAAAACTTTCTTTCTGATTCTGGAGTATCCCATGTTTTTAAATTACATATTTTCAAAACGAGTGTTTATTTGTTATATACATAGATGTTGGACGAGTATTATAAACATTTTGGTCGTAGATGTGAACATTTGATTAAACAAGGGAAAGATTTTCGGTAAGATTGAATGGAAATTCTCCATTATATGAAGAAAATAAAAAAACACTAATAGAACTTTACCAGCATTTTACTGGTAGGCATACAGTAACGAAAGGAACAAAAACTAAAACCAAATATCCTACATTAAAGATAAATAAACTACGGCAAAACATATTTTCCCCTAAAAAAAATCAGAGAAAAGGGAAAACCTACAATTTTTAAATAATAAATTTCCTCTTTTTATGAATTTCATTTTAAAATCAAAAATAATACTGAAAATTACAGAAACAAAACACGCATGATTAAATCTTGATAATACGGCAACCAAAACTGGCAAAGATAAACACAAATACAAAAAGATCAAGATATCAAATATGTAACAACTACAAAAATTACTAATCCAAAAAAAAAATAAACGATAATCTAAGTAGCCGGTTTTTGGAGAAAAGAAAATGACTATATGGAACAAAAACAAAAGTATTATATAATACAAATGAAAATGTTGATAAAAACTGTTTAATAAAATTTGACAGAAAAATACGGTCGAATGCTGAATCTAGAATTTAACACATTGTTGTATACTTTACGTTTGTTGTTTTAATCTCGCACTTGCAATAATAAAGTGGTGAAATGAATCAAGCTTTTTATATTCGGTCATAATCTAAAGTGTGGAAGAGAAATAAATGATATGATGCACTTTTTATCTGCCACCAATTTTATTTCAATTGCTATTCAGTTCAACCGATTCCATCTTCAACAAAACTCATCAAACAGTAAGTCACGCGGAAAATTACTTAATTTTCTTTATGATTGCTGTTGCATTTATATACCTAAAAATTGGTATGAGATGCAATACAGCAAACGTAAAAATATTTTCTTTTGATTACGTTATCCAATTGCAACTACGTCACTTATTCATAATATAATGTATTAATTATACATATATTGCAAATGAGTGAACGTACATATTTGTTTTGTAATTGGATTACGTATCCATATGTTTTCATTGTGTTCACGAAAAGCAAACGTTCTACTTAGAGTTAATCAAACGACCTATAATTAGGAATTTAAAATATTGCAATCTTCATGGCACACATAAATTCTCCAAGTGCGTATATAAAATAAATTTATAACACTTTTTAAATGAGCGGTATTTATAAAATATTTTTGCTAATATACAATTAATTGATTAAGCGAGTAGTGCATTTTTGTACTAAAAATTTCCCGCTCCCGTCTCAACAAATCAATTAATTGTTGTAGAAATACCGAACCAAATTTTTAGTTTGGACAGTCAAGTTGGGAGTCAAGTTCTGGATTCTAACTAATTAGTCACTGAGCATTAGCCATGGCAATTAGTTAGAGACAGTCGAGTTTGGAGTTGAGTTTTTGGTAGAAAGTTTGAGTTCGAGTTTGGATTGGAAGGGAACTTAATTACTCACTGAGCTTAAGCCGTAATAATTAAGTCCCCAAATGTTTTGTTTAGTTTTTTTTTTTAAATATAAATTAATTACTTAGTTAAAGCAAATTAAATTTTTTTTTTTGTGCTTTTGTTAGTTTTTTTTAAATATATAAATAAATTATTTAGTTAAAGTAAATTAAGTTTTTTGTTGGTTTTGTTATTGCTGTTCGCAAGTTCATAGCGGGAACCGGTTTTGGTAACTATGCTGAAAAAAAAATCTAAAACTTACAACCTACTAACTAACGGGCACATTTGGTAAAACGTTAATCAGCTGCTTCATTAGAAGCAGAAATCTCGCAAATTGCATCAACACGCGGGCTTCTCTCAGCTGAAACACTTTACCACATTATTTTCTTACTAACCATCGGGCCTTAAGCACAAAATAAATAATTCATTTTTTTTTTATTTTTTTGTCCATTATGGGTAACTTAGTAACCACGGTGGACGTGCCGTGACATGAGGCATGTATTCGACTAAATTGGGTTCTGTTTTGTCCAACTCTCCCTCGTTTTCTGTACTTCCCATTTGATGGCAGGCTCTGTGTGCCTATGGGTACCTCGAAACCCACACCGTTCCCCTCTGCCGGCTTGAGCTGCGGGAACCAACGCCGCATGGGGTACCATACAGATGCCGGCAATTTTTTGAAACCGGGTTACCTTAGCATTAGCTAAAGGCTAGTTATGCGAAATTCTTTGCAAAAAAAGGTTACCCGATTTTTGTGAAAAGAACATAAAACAAAATTACCCGACATTTGTTGTAGTGTTCGTTGAAAAAATTTGTTTATTATTTTGAAAATGTTGACATTTCAAAATTCTGTTCCAGGCAAAACTTTAACATCAATTCTCAAGCAAGTAAAAGCTAAAGCCGCCGTATCAGCTTACAACGTAGATTTGTAGATAAATAAAACTCTTAAAAGTAATCATAATAAGCTAATTACGTTTATAATTAATAAAAAAAAAGCTTTTCACATTTTACATGAGATTCAATAAGAATTTGTGTTTCACGACCGGGGTGGTGCTAGTTCTCTTTCAAGGCTTTAGGCCGGTAGTAAATCAAAATCATCACTAACATGAACAATTGGTACATATAGTTCATCAATCACAGGTTTTGCTTTGTACTCGCACAATAGTAATTCTTTTATTTTCCATTCCCAGTCCATTTTTTGTACAGCATGGAGACTTTCTACCTCGTTATGGTGACGGAACAGTATTGCTTCCTAGAATCACAAAAACGGTTACAAAATGTGTAACAATTGCATATAACGGGAGGTACCTTAATTTTTTCCCATTTATCATCGACATCCTGTAACCAACTTAGAAATAAACGTCCATTATAACTTGACCGTGCATTTCGATATTTTTCCTCCTGCTCTGGTGTAATCATATTATATACATCCTCGTCTTTTAGTATGGTACATACATAATACAATGTAATGCAATAGATAATTAATACAATAGATGAAAACTATTCACCGTAACAATTTATATTTAAAATATTTCACTTATTTTGGAAACACAAAATCTCAAATTAGACAAATGTTGCGGCGTCTATATTTATGTTTTAACATTATATTGTTATTATTATTGATATTATTGTTTTCTCGTATATATCTATATGTGTGCGTAAAAATCGGCCAAAATATCGCGATTTTTTAAAGTTACACTGGGTAACTTTTCCGGGTAAGATTTTTTCTTCTAACGAACGTGTAATTTCAAAATGTTACCCTGACAGCTCAACCCGTATAAGTTTTTTTACCCTGACAGCTGAATCTGGGTAATTTTTTGTTGCCTGACATTTCCAAAGAATTTCGCATTAGTTTCAAGTGGGGCCTTAATTTGGCCCGTAGAATTTCGGTATAAATTTCCTAAAATTTCTTACAACTATAATATATGGAGGTTTTCCTCCCAAGTTACAAATTAACCTTTACAATATGAGTACAAATTTTTAACATTATTTCCTGAAAAATGAACATGTAAGGGATATTAAAATCTTTCTGGTGTGAGTGTGCGCCGTGGTTTGGCTTTTGATCCAAACTGACCAAATGCCCTGCTGGGACACATGCACTGGAAGGATCTTGTAGTCGTTGTTTTTCAACGCTGGATCTTCGAGTAATTAGTTCATTTTTGGCATTGTCCCAACCCGCACTCCGGGGGGTGAACTGTTACTTGTGGTAGCACTAGGAACGCGACGATTCTTCTGATTGTGTTCAAACTCGGAACACTAGTTCATTAATTATTAGATTGTACAGTTTTCAAAACCGTGTACAATCAACAGTTTTGCTTTATTTTGCCAGTAAAGGTGAATGACACGTTTCCCAGGTGTAATAAGCATATCTCATACTCGGCCGAAGAAATTTTCGGGGGTATAAAGGGCTGCTCATTCTCTGCTTATCAGGCGTGATATTTCGTATCCTGGATAGTAAGGCAAAACTGCCTCTACATTTTAATTATTCCTCAGTAATTCTTATGGCTATCGGTAAGTAATTACCACGAGCCGTAGGATCATTTTATATATTTTTATTTGAGAAAAATTTGAATTTTCACATATGACATATAATTAGGTTTTGCGTTTTCTCACTTCGTAATCAAATTTCAATATTATATCTTTTGGGATGAGGTTCGTAAGTCCACCCTGTTTAATTTAATCACGTTCAGGATATTTTACACTTCCTCAGATTTTCTGCTAGTGAACGAGCATCGACCACGAAGTCGGACAATTGTAATTATATCATAGTCACGAAAATTTTTAACGATAATCGGCGAATTATGGTTCCTATTTGATAAAATTAGTAGCTGTTGTTCGAGTGCTTAACCATTTAAAAGGCCTCGCTAACAATAGTCAACTTACATTACAATGCGCTTGCCAACTCGCGCAATTCAGCTCCTCTGATTATAGAGTAAGACTGCCAATTGCGATTAAGATTGCAAGAACATGGTAATGGTCATTTAGGTATCCTAAATGAATTCTGTTTCATATTGACTAAGGCAATGAAGATCACTCGTAACGAGTTTAGAAGCCCATTGAGATTTGCAACATTGAAGATAATGAAACAAATTCATCAAAATTTAAATTCCATTTTCCTTTTCCCTATCCTATTTTTGACTCAAATTGGTGAGATTTTTGCATCACAATGGAGTGAAGAAGCCGTGGTTGTTTTTAGTTGTTCCTTATTTAATTTAAATTTAGAAATTAATAGTTTAGTTTAGTTTATTTTTTTTGATAGTTCAAGTCATTGTTTCATTATGAATGTAGAATATCTAGACAACGACGAAATCTTAATCGAATGTGAATGTCGAAAGATTCCCGTCGTGTCTCATCATAAATCAGTCATCGCTTTGAAGAAGGAATTGATAGGAGAACAGTTAACTGCTAAACGGAATGATCTGGTTGTATATCAAGCCACAATCAGATCACCCAAAGAAAAGGTAGTGACATGTTTTCACAAACTGGAAGGTGTCAAACAATTGTTTCGCCAAATAAAAAGTGGAGTTATTACAGAAGACGAGCAATTGCCAGTTGTGCCAACAAAGTTACTACACGTTCAAGGTAGGCTGGTTCGCATCCGAGTACACACCCTTTACAAACGGTAATCGAAGAAATGGTATTGGCTGTAAGGGATTTGTGGGAATTAGAGGAATTTATAAAAGTGACCGATAATTTACAATAAGCTGCGAGAAAATTGCATTATTTAAAAATCATTGCTGCTGAGTCTAAAGTTATATTAGATCTGGAAAAAATTCCACATAGCCTTAACTCATCGCACTCGAACTCCTCACGGAGGAATTATTTTAAGGATGAACGAACTACTTACCCTACCATTAAGAAACCGTTTATTTTCTCATTCTGAAAAGCAATAAATCAATCGAGCGGAGCGGAAATAAAGCCATAAAAAAATTATAAAAGCTTAAAAAAAATAACAAAATGAATTCTGAATCACTACAAACAATTATTTTATTTTTAATTTCGAAAAATATATGGAATTCCACGAAAAATATAAGATAAAAAAATAAATTTTATACAAAACTAAATTACCTATGGTATGACGTCATCAACCAACCTAATACTATATTTGCTAATACAAAATTAATATAACTAATCTACTAATCCTAGGTAAAATTTGAGGAAAAAATACATATACATATAATACATATATAAATATAAAGTTTAAAATATAATATAATAAAAAACAAAAAATGTATCGGTACTTAAATTATTTTATATGGATGCGGCCGATGTTCCACGTTGCGTATTATCTTTATAATGACATTTTATTATATATAAAACTTTAGTTATTATTTTTACTATTATTTTTATTGTTCATATTAACTTTGTAAATTTTGTAATGTATTAAACAAAAAAAAAACAAAACAAAAAGTTTTTGACACTGTGCATTTTTATTTTGGCCTTTACATGTGGTCACCATATTTTTATCTTACACAACAGTTTTTCAGTTTTTATGTGATTTTCTTGTTTTACCATAGAATATTTCGAAAATGAGACCTAACTAAAAGTGTTCATGCTTTTAGTTTTTTTTTTTTAAATCACTTTATACCAAAATTTAAATTCTAATCACTAGATATTATTATTATTATTATTATTATAAGTCTATTTGTATTTGTTTTTGTATTCACTATTTATTTAATTTATTAAAGAGTTTATTTTGTTCAAAATGTATTTCCATTATTTATCGTAGAATATATTTACTAGATATTATTGTATTATTATTATTATTAGATATCGATTAAATTTATTAACAATAAATTATCCGATAGAAAACTCATTTATAATATTACGACAAGTTTTCTTATAATTAAATTACACTACATGAATACCAGTAAATTGAAAATTCACTTTTCAGATATTTTTTTCTTTAAATATTCGATTTTGAACCCGAATATTACGATATCGTTGTGCTTTTATAATTTTTTGTTGTCCACAATTGAAACATAACTATATATTATAATTCGCGGTCACGGACTTTAATTAATTTAGACAACATAAACTTTCAGTTTTCTACTTTTTAGAAAGATATTCTCTCAATAATTCCGAGCATACAGATTATCGATTTTTACACGACAGAAAAAAATATGCAAAATGATCTCCCAAATAAACAGATCATATATTGTAACCGTATCACGAATATTTTATTAATAATTTTCTATTGACTGCCACGAGCATCCAAAACTTTTTTCTTTTATACCCCACATCTGCATTGCCAACGGGACAATCAAGTATAGTTTCTTGCATACATATTAACGATAATAAACAAAATTCGGGGGTATTAAACCTTGGAACGATGTATTAAGGTAATCGTTGCAAATCGTGGGGACGACCTACACCCATGAGATGTCTCAATGAGCCGGGCAAAAAAAGTGAGATCTAAGAAATTAAGATATATGAAAAAAATTCCCTTTCAGAAAGAAAATTCTTTGCTCTATTTAATGTACTATAGAATTATTGACGAATGTCTTTTGCATGATAAATGCCTAGACTTTTCCCACTAGTATCGTGTACTTCATACGCAACATTGCCTATACGTTTGTGAATGATACCCTTTCTGAACTTTGTACATAACTTGGCAGATATTTTATTGGCTGCGTCACTTTGCACGAAATTCCTTATGAAAACAATATCACCACGATTGATCTGTCTATGTCGGCTTCTTAAATTATACGTAGTTGTATTTTGATGATAAGCTTTTTTCATGCGGTCTAAAACAATTTTCTGAACATGAGTAAGTCGATCCGCGTTCGTCATATCTAAACCAACATCACCTAACTTGTTACATGAGTTTCTTAGCAATTCGTAGTCCGAACCATGACTGACATAATGCTTGGCAAAAACTAGATAATGTGGAGACTCTTTAGTCATTTCATGCTCTGCGTTCCATATTGCTGCACCAATTGAATGAAAATATCTATCCCAATCGCTGTGAGTCTCGTTTATGTAGGCCCTTATTCCAGCAAGAACAGACCTATTACCCTCTCACACGTATTTGGTTGCGAGTGATAATTTGGAGCGTATAAATGTTGTATTCCGTATTTCTGCATCAGTTTGACAAAACATTTCGATCTGAATTGCTTTCCGTTGTCACTCAAAATTATTTCGGGTACAGAAAATACGGAAAATACCGTTGTTCCAGAAATGTACATGCATTGTTGGCCGTGGCATCTCGTATCGGCTCTAAAAGTACAAATCTGGAGAGATGAACCGTCACTATAAAGATATAGCAATTTCCAGTTTTCGATCGGGTGTACGGTCCTAGGAAATCAATGTATAACTTTTGCCAGGTTTGTCGAATTTCGTAGTATTGACCCATAGGATGACGTAAAGTTACATTGGTCGCTTTGCATTTCTTGTACGTTTCGCATGATATAATAAATTCGTGAACATCATGTCGCATATTCGGCCAATAATACATTCTTTGTAAATTTTCTAGCGTTTTTGTTATGCCAAAATGTGCAGCTGAAGGTGGGCAATGAGCTGCCTCACTAAGGGGACGTGTCAGAGGTTTTGGAATATACAACTTCCATGTAGGTAAATCGGATGTCAATCTTGTATTTTTTGTATTCTTGCGATAATAAATTCGATTGTTAATCACTTTCACACTAGAGGTAACAGCGGGGTTATAATTAAGCGTTTTAACTAACGCTAAATATACAGAATCAGTATAATGAGAATCGTTAAGATCAACCCGAAATACACCACCAGTAGAATTATTGGATAATAGCACATCGCAATGGAGACGAGAAAGAGCATCAGGAACGCAGTTTTCTTTACCTTTCCTATATTCTATGGTAAAGTTGAAGCCCTGTAACTGAAGACTCCAGCGAGCGAGACGTCCAGAGAGATCCCTCTGTCCCATCAACCAATTCAAACTCGCGTGGTCGGTGATGATGGTAAAAGCGTATCCCTCTACATATTGTCTAAATTTCTTAACACTCAACACGGCAGCAAGGCATTCCAGTTCGGTAACACTGTAATTGCGTTGAGCCACGTTGAGTTTCTTCAACAAGTAGGGAACGGGACGCTCTTCGCCACTAGATGTGTTCTGAAATAGGACGCTTCCAACCCCCGTTGTTAATGCGTCGCACTGAATATAAAAAGGACGTGAGTAATCCGCATTGCATAGAACAGGCGACGTGCATAAAGCTGTTTTTAGATTTTCGAAAGACTTTTCCGCGTCCGCGCTCCACACAAATTATTTATTCTTCCTAAGAAGATTCGTGATTGGTTCAACCATTTCAATCATTTTCAACCAATGATTCCTAAGAATCTACGAATTTGGCAAACTGTCTTCGGGCGATGGTATTCTTGTATAGCAGCTATTTTCGTGGGATCCACCTTCAAAACACCGTCTTCAATAATGTGCCCAAGGAATTTGATTTCCTTAAGGAAAAAATGACTCTTGTCGATATTGATCGTCAAGTTAGCACGTCTCAGTAACTCAACAACAGTACTCACAAGATGTATGTGTTCTTCAAATGTTGCGCTCGTGATCAGTAAGTCATCCAAGTAGACGAAAACTTGAGAGTGTAGTTCGTGGGGTATAACACGATGCATTAAACGGCACATGGTTTGTGGTGCATTGCAGAGGCAGAATGGCATGGCTGTGAATTGGTACAAAGGTCGTCCAGGTACAGCAAAAGCTGTCTTATCCCTCGACCATTCAACAAGCCGTATTTGCCAAAAGGCGTCCTTTAAATCTAGGCTCGAGATGAACCTAGTTTTATCTAGACGCCCCAGCAATCCGTCGATGTGAGGTAAGGGATAAGCATCCTTCACTGTGATCTCATTGACTTTCCTTGCATCAAGACACAGCCGTACTTTTCCATTCGACTTGCGCACAACAGCGATCGGTGAACACCACGAACTAACACTCTCCTCTATCACTCTCAATGACAACATACGATCCAGCTCTTTGAACATTTCTGCTTCAATGGCTGGTGAGACGGGATAATGCCTCTGCTTCACAGGCTTAGCATTTCCGACTTCAATCACGTGCGATAATAAGTTAGTTCTTCCCAACCCCAATAAAGAGGAGGATGGAAATTGTTGTATAACTTGATCGAGCGCACGTTTTTGATCTTCAGTCAAGGGGTGTTGTGAAGAAGCGCTCTCTTGTAATTCCATTCCGTTAGATAGCTCGTCAGCGGCTAGTTTTGAAGAACGTATCGAAAGTTTATTAGTAGTATCAGAACGGATTGGAGAGAAAGAAATTTTTAGTCCAAAAATTTGCCAAAAATCTACACCAAGATACAGCTGCTGGGTCAACTTTGGAGCTAGATAAAAAGTAACTAGTTTAGTAGTATCTGCTAGGCAAACCGGGACTCATATATCCAATAATCGATTATATGTGACCACTTGCAGTTTTGACGGAAGAACGGAAAGGATGTAGCTTGACATTCGGATCATTAAAGAAAGCTTCACAGCCCTTGCCTAACACGGAGATGTTGGCATCACTGTCCAGTAATCCGACATATGTGTTTCCGAGAATCTGTACTTCAGCATATGGACGTCCATCCGCACCGTCTGTTATAATTGATTCGTTGATTTTCTTCCGCGTTGTTCTCTTGAGTTTCCAATAATTATTTACTCGTTCTAATGATTTATAAGATTTAATACGAATAGTTTTTGGTCTGGTTGAGTTAGAATTAGTTTGATAATAATTATTTACGGAGTCTTGTTTGATTGACGAAGAAGTTGATAAAATTCGGGATCCGCATTCCGGCAGGAAAGGTCTGAGTGATGGTTGTGCATGTTGACGGAAATGATGGGTCCCAGATGTTCTCATTCCCACTGAACAGTTTTCCTGATTACGAGTACAATTTGAACAGTGTGGTTTTAACACATTAGAAGCACCACACCCGTAACAAAATAAATGTTGTGGAGGGTTTGAACAGTCCATAAATATATAACCCCCTTCACGACAATTCCAACAGACGAAATTTTTACTGCCGGAAGTACTATTCACTGTCGGTTTCTTCGGAGGTATAACGCTATTGTATGCACATTCCTCAATGTTTAAAGACGGATGGTTTAATGACTGCGTATTATTCTGATATTGAGGGTCAATGTTTGTTTGTAACCTGTACAGAGGAAATTTCATTAACATTTACAAATCGTACCTGCCTTACAGGAAGATTCATACTATGTTCAGGAATGTAACTAATACTCTTCCATGCCTCTTCAATATAGCAATGCATTTATTGATAAGAGCGGCAAGCGAAATAAACTGGTCCCCTGCGAGCTGTGATTTCAGCGCAGGCCGCATATTTTTGCGGAGAATATCTAATAAATCGGCTTCGGATAAAATGCTCTTCAAGGGAAGAGCTAAATTGACTACATCATAATAAAAATCGACAAATGTTTCCTTCAGATATTTTTGTTTCCGATTGCCAATGAGAATTCGGATATCGTAATCAATTCGTCTATATTGGAATCTATGGATAAATGCTTCTTTTAATTCGGCCCAACTACACCTTGAGTTTCTTTCCATAATGATCCAATAATGTTCGCGAGCAACACCTTTCAAAAAGAACCCCAATTCGTGTACTAGTTGCTGCAGACTAATGCCATGAGTCGATGCTAATAATTCTACGCGGAAAACGAATTTCTCTACTGTAATGTCTAAGGACGTTTCGTCGTAAGAAATATTCCATTTTGTTATATTCGTAACCGGATTGATCCGCATTGTTGTTTGCGCGTATGAATTGGGATTTGAGTATTGGTCAACAGTACCAATATTCTGATATGCAGCGGCCTCTGGAGGAGTTGACGTAGCTATATGGGAGATAGGTGTAGTTTGAGGTATTAGATGTGGTGCAGCTGCAGAAGCTTGCGGCTGAATCATTGGAATACCTCCGTAAAGGACGTTTGGTGTATTCGGTTGATATACATTTAAATTTTGAAAAGCTAGTTGGAACTGCCTATCATCATAACCAAAATTAAAATTCGGTTCAATAATTGGTTGTGGTATGGTTGGTGGTAAGATTACTTGCAAGGCGTTTGGAACTACTTGAGAATTGCCAACCGAAGCAAATCTGACCTTAGTTGGGATTGATGCGGGCTGCTGAATAAAATTCATTGGCTTTGGAAGGTAAGCGTCGGATCTAATAGAATTTGAAGGAACTCCATTTGGATCATAGTGAGGAGCCTTTACCATGGAATAAATTGACGACACCGCCTTTGCATAATCTGATTTAAAGCTGGGTGGATTCTGGTGTTTTAGGACATCCGTACTGGTATGGAAAGGTGGCTGTTCGTTATTAGTTTCTGTTAAAGAGACTGTTTAGTCTCTATTCACAATTGTGCTAGCAGCGTTCTCTGTGTCAGAAACATCATCCTCAACATTTTCAATTTCAATGGCATTCAGTGGGTCTAGAGAGTCGCCAAGCGTATTTTGAGTACTTTTCATTTTAAGGACTAAATCAATAAGAGTTTCGCAAGACTTACTAAGTTTCTCTGCCGCAACTTGTACGGTTTTTGATATAGAAATTCTTTGTAAACGGCAAAGAATGTGATGCAAGCGGGAAATTGCTGCCTCATAATCAAAATTATCCGTGCTTTCAGATAGCATTTGTTGCAACGCGTTTTGTATTTCCTTTAATTTGTTCGAACAAATAGACACTTCTCGACGAGGGGACTTTTGTGCTAGCGGATGTGGGCGTTTGAGACGCGAGATCGGATCAGCGTGCTCCCTTACAAACTGGCTGTCGAATTGTTCCATTTGTGAATAAAGTGATCCTTTGATATTGCGAAGTTCACACTCGAGCAAAAACTCGTCTGATTCTAAATGACAACTTTTTATTAAAATATCCATCACAAAAATTTTAATCGGAAAACTGTAATTAATTCGAATTAAATATATACGAAAGTAAATTTGTTCGCAAATTTAGCTACAAATTCGACTTCGATTATTGGAGTCCGATAGATGTTAATTATAAAACAATGCGGTATATATATTTCGAAACAAAATTACTATGATTATAATTCGGTTTGATAAAAAAAACTTAGAAGTCGAATTGGTAAGGTATAGATCACAAATTATTTCAAATATAATTCACTAGGAAGCACAATGTTGCAATAATAAAAACGAAGACATCAATAATAACGTACTAAAACTAGGAATAAATGGTCCGAAATCAAAGTTTTATTCTTCCAGCACAAAAGGAAGTTAAAAATTAAATTATGTACTAAATTATTTCAGATACTAAGCTAAGATATGCAATTATAATAAACTCAGGAAATGATTTCAAATTCCGCATTATACTAATAAATAATAATATAAATCTATGTGTACCGAAAATAAATTTGGATGCTCAAGCTAACCAAAGTCAATGTCAATTTCATACAACAAAAAAAATACAATTTATTTTATATCAAATACATAATGAGAGGGTTAAGTTACCAATGTGATTACAATTTCTTTATAGGATTGTACGGTTTGGTCTTACGGTAAGCGGATCCATGCCTTGTTGATTGGAAAAAAATATTAAACAAAATAAATGTATTTAAACTGACAAATGATTCAACAAGCTGTAGAAGAAAAATGGAAACATTTGCACCAAAAGGGCAAGAAAACAAAAAAAATAATGTCTTACCATAACCAACAAATGATTCGACAAAATAATTGGGAGCATTTGCGAGGGTATGTATGTCTACATATCATTTCATGTTTCAACTAACAATAGAATCAACACAGATGGAATCCATTGCGAACAAAGGAAATGAATTAACTACGTTATCTGATAAGATCACAAAACGAACATTAAATTCTACAAAAAAGTGGAAATAACGTGACTTGACTTTATCAGATCAACATAATGAAAAAACAAAGAAAAGAGAAAGGAAAGGTTATTTAAATCGTGTTTATTATACCGTGAGTTTGGGCGCCATCTGTTACGTTATCAGAATTTTACCCACTCAGAGGTCTCGGGGCGGTCAACAGAGGCCTCTGAGTGGGTATATATTATAATTCGCGGTCACGGACTTTAATTAAGTTATCGAATGCTCCAGCAATATCCAGGAATATGCCCATAACATATTCTGAACTTTGGGTTTTGACAGTGTTTGTTAGGCGGACTATCGCATCCCCAGTAGACATGCTACGTCGGAAGCCGAATTGCTTGTCCGAGAACAGTCCGCTCTGTTCGATTCTAGGAGAAATACGAACCGCAAGTAACCTTTCTAGGAGTTTCCCCATAGCCGGCAGCAACATGATTGGTCTATAAGACTTCGGAGAAAGTGGATCTCTATCCCCAGGTTTCCTGATTATAATCATTTCACCCTTTTTCCACACCTTCGGGAAGTAGCCAAATTTGAGGCAGCTGTTTAATAATTTTACTATGGTAGTCCCTATGATGGGCTAAGCCAGTTGGATTATTTCAGCGTTCAAGTTGTCAAGTCCAGGAGACTTGTTACGCTTAAAGCGAGTAAGGGCACTGCTGAAGTCCTCTCACGTGAATGGGGGTCTTCAGCATCTGATATCCAACTGCTGTTGATGGCGATCTCGCGCATTTCTGCTTGAGGCCCTGTAACGTCAGGTGTTTCATCCGGCAGAAGCGAGTTTAATAACTCCAAGCGTGTGTCATGCCACGTATCAGTGACGACTCCATTTGTCTTCCTGATGGTATTGAAGACTTCAGAGGGTCTTGTTTTGCCAAAGGCAAATTTATATACAAGTCCCCATGGGTCTTTATTCCCATGTTCCGTGACCTACACTTGGAAACTACTTTGCTTAGCTATAAATACTTCATGGAAGTATTTATTTCTTGCCGCTCTGAAGAGAGACAATTCCAACTCTTTTGCTCTTTGGTTACTCTCTTTTTGGTATGCTCTTCTGAGCTTGTGCATAGAGGATCTAAGTTTCCTTAGACTAGAGTATAAGGTGTACAATCGCAATAGATCATTTTTGCTATACAAAGAGCATTTTAGCCAGAAAACGATAGCAAAAATTTTCTACCGGAATTGGAAGCGCCGCCGTAGAAAACGAGGACGCGTACATCATCCGCCTTCCCATTGGTAAGGTGAAGGCTGGTATACGCGCGCTAAATTATAAATATACCAGCGACATTAGTTAAGTCAATAGTAATTAAGGGAAATATAATATTAAGTTTAGTTTAAATAGAGGATGAGGTTAGCTCAACACCATGCATTAAAGCTTAACATGGTGGGATTGAGGTAGTGCCATCAGCAATAATAGATATTGGTAGGTTAAGTTGAAAAAAACTTTAAAAAAAACAAAAATTCAATAGAACAGATATTTAAACTAAATTAGTCGAGTTAATAGGGTTAGAACAAAAATGTTAAAGATAATATGGTGCAGGGTAGCACAGCATAAAGGTACAATATCAGCAGAATCAATGGAGTATTCTTTCAATGCGTAGCTTCAGTGGGAACAGTTTCCTTCGTTACACTTTTACAAGAAGCGAAGTTGTTCAAATGGCACCGTCAGCGCATATCTCTGCAGTTCCGTTATCTGTTTGTCCGTAAACTCAAACCTCCATCAAGATTAAAGGAAGTGACATAAACAATCGGATGTTTGTTAAACTATTGAGATCATTAAACATTGGACCGTTCTGAGATGAGACCGAACTATGCTTGTTAATCTAGTGCTCGATCACATAGTAAAGTAAAACCCGTGCAGCTTCAGAACACATTCAATAAATTAGACCAAATCCATAAACATTCAGATGGTATCAGTCGTATAGTCGTATTGGTGAAATAGCATAAACATCATAGATCGCTATCCATAAAGTTGACCCAACAGCGAAAGACTTTGTTTAAAGGAACGGAAGTCGCGGATATCACAAAACCACAATTAAATCCTTAGGTACGAATGGATACATCAGCATAATTGAAAACTTGGGTAATACTTGGAGTTCGTGGACTTGCCAAACAGGCGGTAACGAGAAACAAAACAAAGGTGGACCGGACCATTTGAAAAGCACGGGTGGATTATCTAAATATTTGTTGGGACGAAAAGTTATTTTAAACTTTTCACGCAAATTGGCATATGAACATTAAATTTCAGATAAGCCTGAAACAATTATTTGAGGAACTACAATAAATTTTATTAATTATTTTATTTTACCTTTTAACCGAAGCAGCAATAGTTTCACTATATGGAGCAATAACAATTAACAAAATCACCAAACGTACTTTCATTACGTTGATATGTACATACATTCAATTCAACAATTACTTTTATAGCAAATGAAGTTTGAACATCTTAAATTATTACATATGGCATCAAGATTAAACTTATGTTTAAATCTTAATTACATATTGTATATCAATTTCTATAAATAAATTTTATTTCATACAATTATATTCCAAAATAGTAAACACTTAATTCCATTTAATTAAATAAATAATACAAATGTACTATTTATTTACTCAACTTGTTATATAATTAATTAATTAAGTTTTTGATAGCCACACAAACCGAAGGAAAATAATTCTCATAATCAATCAACCTGTCAATCGCAAGGAAACCTCAAAGAAAATTGAATATAATGTTGGTGAATATAACAAAACCCTTCAAATGATACAAAAAATGTCTATATTTTTTCAATCATACATTCAACTATTGCCTTACATATATTACCTGATCATAATGGTTCGTTTATCATTTCGGAGTCAAAAAAAAAACCGTGATAAATAAAAGATTTTCGTGTAACCTAATGTTTTCTATTTTTCATTTTATTTAATGTTGGACTAAATAGAAAGCCACTTTTTAAAATTAATTTCTTTTCATGTGAGGTGCAAAAAAGAATAGAATATTTAACCCGCGGAGAGGTTGTATTCGATTTTTTGGTAAACTGTGTACATATTTACAGATTATTTAATTAATTCGGTTGTCAAGGTGTGAAACATGCGTCGAGTAAAGTTTATCAAAATTATTCTTAGATATTTTATAAGTTAACTCAAACAATTGCATACTCACTTATAATAAATGTAGAAATTTACTGTTAAACGCTTCATTCCAATTTTTTTTTTCTTTGGAATATAAATCTTTCATATTTTATAAACAAAAGCCAACATGATTATGTATTCTAAAGATGTACAAAAAATAAAATTTTCCGACCCATCTAATAACTCCCAAGGTTTGTTAAGCCCGTTAATTCAATATAAACAGGATGTCCCTGACTAATGGTATTATATTGAAGAAGGTGGGAGATCATAAAAAGTGAGTTATAATACATTACTGACGTAAAAGGTTCAAAACTTATAATGTTCAAAAGCAGTATTCGATAAAAAAAGTATTTGCACTTTTTATTAAATGACTTGTTGATATTTGATGTGAGCGAAACGCAATAATTTGTAATGTTGATTGTAAAATTACTCTTTCTGTTCATATAACAAATACCAAATTAACGTTTAATAAAAACTGGAAGAGTGATTATGTTGTGGCCACCACCTAATTTTCTTTTATAACGAATTTACATAGATCTCGAATACAACACATATCATTTCTAATTTGAAAAATTAAACCTATCGGATTTTTTATAAAACCCGTATTTATACAATGATTTCAAAAATTATTATTCCCGCTTAAAATTCAGAAAATTAACAAGGTCCTTTGCAACATCATCGGAAAAATTAAAAAAAGCTTATTCCTATTCTGGTATACATAGATTTCACAACCCTATTAAAGTTAGCCGAAAGTTTCCAGCCGAAAGAATGCAGATAGTGTCTTTGCTATCCCAGCAAAAAAAGATGGTAAGGCAGCTATTGTTTTTGCTATCCCAGCCAAACACCTTGTTAAAGTTAGCCGAAAGTTGCCAGCCGAAAGATAATGCAGATAGCGCCTTGACTATTTTTAAACTCTCTTTATACTCTCGCTCCTATCGATTTTTAAATTCCTATAAACTGAAATAATTTCTCCTTCACCCGAATGATGTAACCCGATCCTAAATTCGAGTTCATGACTGATTTTTGCTGTATCCAAGACACTATCTGCATTATCTTTCGGCTGGAAACTTTCGGCTAACTTTAACAGTATAGCCAAAACAATAAATTATAGCCAAAAGATACGAAAGATGCATATTGATTAGGTCATAATCCTAATCCCCAAAATTTGTGGCAATTCTGAAGGGGATGGGCGTGTAATTTGGTATAATGTACCAGAAAGTCAGAATTTTTCGAAACTAAATTAATGAAAGGCTCTGTAACTTTTGAGTAACCCACTTTACCATCGATCCCACTATGTTTATTAGAAAGGTGAAAGGCTTAAGTAAACCCACGCGAAGTTTGAAGCAAATCTGAAGGGAATCGCGGGGTATAATTTGGTAAATTGTACCAGAAAGTCCGAATTTTTCGAAACTAAATTAATGAAATGTTCTGTAACTTTTGAGTAACCCACTTTGCCATCTATCCCACTATGTTTATTTTTTTTTTTTTAAAGGAAAGTATTAACTGTCCAATGGATTTAATGTCCTTTTAAGGTCAATTACCGCGTGAATGCAAGGGGGGTACCCCTGAAGGGGATAGTGGGGTATAATTTGGTATATTGTACCAGAAAGTCAGAATTTTTCGAAACTAAATTAATGAAATGTTTTGTAACTTTTGAGTAACCCAAATATTGTGGGGGTGTAATTTGGTATATTGTACCAGAAAGTCCGAATTTAAAGTTACAGAACATTTCATTAACTTAGTTTCGAAAAATTCTGACTTTCTGGTACAATATACCAAATTACATCCCCCCCCCCCCTATCCCCTTCAGATTTGCTTCAAATTTTGCGTGGGTTTACCTAGGCCTATGACCTTTCTAATAAGCATAGTGGGATCGATGGTAAAGTGGGTTACTCAAAAGTTACAGAACATTTCATTAATTTAGTTTCGAAAATTTCGGACTTTCTGGTACAATATACCAAATTACATCCCCTATCCCCTTCAGACTTACTCAAAATTTTAGAGATTACGATTATGATCTAACCAATAAATATATTATAAATAATATAGAACTAGGTATATAAAGTAATGTATCTTTCGGCTATAATTTATTTTTTCGGCTGGGATAGCAAAAACAATAGCTGCATTACCATCTTTCGGCTGGGATAGCAAAGACGCTATCTGCATTATCTTTCGGCTGGAAACTTTCGGCTAACTTTAACAGTATGATTTCACAAAGATCTCCCAATTTATAGAAATTAATTCATATTATACCAAATAAATATCCGCCTGAACTATAAAGATGCCGAATTTTGGTGAAATAAAGTTTTTTTATGAAAACTTATCATTTCCATTAAAATTTAAAAAATGGTTGTGAACAATTTAATTTACAATCGTTTTAATTCGTAAATGTTATATTTACGTTATTTTCGTAAATGTTATATACTTTTCAAAGTAATTGTTGCCAAAAATGAAAAAGCTCCTATGAAAACTGCTACTTCTGGTCACCTGATTCCTACCAAACATAACTGGGACCACCCAATTAATGGAAAAAGCTTAATTATGAAGTTTAATCACGATCGGCCACTCCGTCTGGGCTCTACAGACACCGAATTTTTGTTGGAAAAGTTTTTCTCACAAATAGTCGTTTCCGCTTAAATTTTGTTAAACTGTTGTGAACCGATGTTGTTGCAATTTTAATTTAGAATCTTTTAGTTCATGGTCATTTTTCTCATAGAGAACATACTTTTCAATATATTTGCGAAAGGTGAAGAAGCTCCTAAGGAAGCTACCACTTCCGGTTTGCCGATTTCCTCCAAAAATTACTGGGATATCCCAATTTATAGAAAAATCTTAAGTACCAAGTTTCATCCCGATTAATCAACTCATCTAGTCTGTACAGCGGAAGTATTTTAGTTGAAAATGTTTTTATCAAAAATCGTAATTTCTGCTTAAATTTTGGAAAACTAATCTGGATTGATATTGTTGCAAAATTAATTTAGAATCTCTTACTTCATACTTTCATAGACATTTTACTCAATTGAGTAATATCAACGGACGGCAATATCAACGGACGGTAAATCTGCAAAATTCTCGAAGCCAAAATAGTTCATGACTACTATACTTTATTTTACTACGCGTGAACCGTAATAAAAGTACAAATAGTTCTTAACCGAATAAATAGGAAAGAACAAAATCAGATTAAAATTCATCAGGGTTTAAAATATTAATATCCATTTCGAAAACAATAAACCAAATAACGGTAAAATAACAACGCGGTATTAGAGATTAGTCAAAAGGTGGATAAATTATAAACTGTGACCTGTCCCTTGGAAAGAGAAACTACCACCTCGGACAGAAATAGGTCGAATAAAGATTTAGTCTAGAGAGAATAGTTTAATAGGTTCAATACCTAATATAGTTTATCAGTAGAAATATAGAAAAATACTTAATACTAAAAATAAGAATGATTAATAATGAAAGATATATAGTTTATATTCAAAATTATATAGTTTATATACAAAATTATATAGTTTATATAGACCACGGAGTGAGTGAGTTGAGTGAGTGAGCTGAGTGAGTGAGTACCTGTGCAAAATTATGAATTAAATTTACAGATTGAGTTTAACATTGATGAATTAATCTACATTACTGCATAATTATTTAGTTAATACTCAATGAAAATGTACAGCCCACAAATGAATAGGATCATAAGAAACGCTCTTACCCTGGGTAATCTACATTTCATCCAAAGCATTCGTCAAATACACAAATGTATGTAGGTGCTGGTGAAATGGAAATACCGCTGGTAGAATATCGAAATCTCTGAACCAAATTCATGTGTCTGTATACAAAGAAACAAAAATTGAAGGGAGAAAAAGATAATAATAATAATAATTTGATATAGGACAATTAACATCAAAAATAAATTCAATTTAGGTGGTTGGATATAAGATCAAGCATTATCAAATGCGATGTCCACGATAAAATGCTTATATCAAACGCGTAACGGTGAAAAGGTCTTGCATTGCATCGGTACTCGCCAAAGAATGAATGATCCCAAAATCCAAATCTGAAACAAAGTCCTACAACCTCCGCTTGCGCGCCATTTTTGTAACGCTAATCCTCTATTCGGTTAACGTTAACAAAAAGAAAATGATATATAAAATGAAGATAAATGCGTGATATCAGAGTACGCCATGATTTTGCCGCAGCTCAGTCGTTCGAGGTGAATTTGGTCGTGGGGGTTGTACTCTGGAGTTGTTAATCACGGTCATGGCATTCACAAAAAAAAATCAACTCACTCGCTTTACCTACCTCAACTCACTCCACTCCGTATGGTCATTCTTGTTTAGCTCATCATAGTTACATACCAGTTATAATGAAATAAAATTTGAAATTTAACCTCATTTACAAAATATTTATTAAAGAATAAAAAAAAATCGTAAATTATTGCCTCATTTACCAAGAGTAAATGCAAATTATTAATTTCAAAATTAATTACATATTAGTAAACTTTAATGATTTAAAAGAGAACCAAAAAAAAATTTTTAAGTTAGTCAATATTACGGGAGATGAACGGTTCTAAAAAAAACCCAAAACAAGAAAATTTTAAATGATGCGTTACCTTGTAAAACGAGGACGAAGAAAGCGCTTCCTTTGAACTGTGATACAAATTATTTCTTTTAATCAAAATAATAGTTTCAATTACCATTATATTTTTACTACTACTAATTAAATCAATTATAGAAGAAAAAGTTTCAAGTTATTTTATATTACTTTTGTTTTTTTAGCAGATTACAATACTTGCAGTATTGTAATCTGCTAAAAAAACAAAAGTAATATTAAATAACTTGAAACTTTTTCTTCTATAATTGATTTAATTAGTAGTAGTAAAAATATAATGGTAAATGAAACTATTATTTTGATTAAAAGAAATTCCATGAAAATAAACAACAAAAACAAACCAATAATATAATCCTAAATTTACAAATAGTAATAATGAAAATTAATTAATTAATATTGAATTTAAAGAAAATTAAGGAACAAATTGATTAAATGCTCTTACTAAAAAAAATCCGTTGCATAACGATAAAAGACATAATTCCGTTATATCACGTCACCCGAATCCTACCGTCTAATACAACCGGTACCTCCAACCACATTGTCCACAACAGAAAATAGGATACCGTAATTAAAACCAAGGTTCCTCCACTAGGATATGGTCTCGAACAGTTACTCGCGACTTCACCACGCGATTTATAATTTCTGCTGCAATACTCCACTTTACTCAGCTTTTTCACCGGCAACGCCCAATCCGTTTGCTCATCCAATTTATTGTTTCTGATTAAAGGATACTGCAAATTATCAACATTAATGTAGCCCGGGTAATCTTGTACCGACAATTATCGCGGTTACTAACTAAATTATTCAATTCGTTAGCTCGGGCCAATGTAGCTGTTGACACGTTAAACTTTATCTTGTGCGATGCGATTTACACGACGCACAATGGCTACATACTATAGCATGTTATGTTCACTACACCACGTAATAACACAGTTTTACACAATAGTACTTTATTACTTTTGATCGATTTAATTAATAATTTTACTATCGATCCAACACCAAATTGACCAAATTGCCACAACACACTCTGTCACAACTTATTATACTATAATAAGTACTATATATCATAGATTGTTTTAACTTAAACCAACAAGGTGAATTTTTAATTTTAATCTTTTTTTTAATTTGTTTAGATTTTTTTTTATAATTTTGTTGGAAAATCTGGGTATCGACTGACTAAACAAAAAAAATTATCATCATCACGAAATATTATTTGACAAACAAATATATATATGCAAAAAAAATCTGGTTTCATGTATTTTTCCCGCCAAATGAGAAAATACATATTTCAACGACATACCACAGAAGAATGTAACCCTAGTATCATACGGTTTGTATATCCATCGTAGTAAGCGTTAAAGAAGACAAACTTGGTGCGCGCAATATTGTTTCGTTCAGTGTATACCATCGATAAAGTAGTATAAACAACAAGGTAATAAACAATTTGGGTATAGTACATTCGACCCACAGAAATTAAACCTTATTGGAGTGAGGATCGGATGTAACGAATGTTACAATTGTACTGCTTGACCTCTTGCCTAATATATGGTCGAGCTCCGCGTAGTATTCGCAGGAGTTGTGTGAATTTCCACTTATTGTGTTTTGCTTTTTAGTTTTAATAAAAAACATTTTAATTTTTTCCATTTATTTTCAATATTTTCATAGTTTTTATTTGTTATGCCCTGTTTCTTAAATTCCTCCTCCACAATTTTAAATATATCACATTTTCTATTGTATATATTTTACCATCCATTAAACTTATTATTTTTTTTTCTCGAAAATAGAAAATAAAATTTTGCACTCATCATTGTTCCAATAAACGCGCGACGACATTTTGTTTAAATTGCTTCATGCTAACTAGATTTCACATTAAAAAAATGAAAAAAAAAATCGATAGATAGAATCTTACTCAACCACACTAGCTTCGTTGAGTTAATTTGGATTTAACGAAACTCGACTCAAATCTGCGTTTCCATGGACATAAACCTGAATTAACCTAGGTTAACTTTGTGATGGAAACATGGTATTAGTTTAAATTTTATTTTCGAGAGAGCAGAACAAACACACATATATACATATACATTATCAATTACGACTAGTTGGCCTTGAAAATATAATCAAAAAACCAAAAATCTCGTGTGGAATGTTGCATTTTGTGTCACACATGCCCCATTCCACACGAGATTTTTGGTTTTTTGATTATTTTTTCAATGCCAATACTAACGCAACTAAATAATTGGTGGAATTGATGAAAATCGCTTACGGCGGAGTCATTCTAGCTAAAGTATATCATACTACGTATTAGGTTAGGTTAGGTTAGGTTAGAGTGGCTGCTATCGCACACTTAGGCCAATAATGGCCCATTGTGATACCACAGGATCCAATCTCCCCTTACTCCCGCTGAAACCAACCAGAGCTACTGATGTAGCGTAAAATATCTCGCACCCCAAAGTCCGCGAGTTCAGAAAGGCTGTCCATGTTGTACACACCCAAGTACCTATGTCTTTTGTATGATAGTGCTGGACACGAGCATAGGAAGTGAACTAACGTCTCTTCCTCCTCTTTGTCCATACAACTTCTACAAAAGTCGCATGTTCCCCAAAAAGGCAGTGTCCTGTCAGTATCCCTACGACCAATCCTAAATCTCGTTTTCCCAGAGATATAAGTGCCTTGGAGCGCCGCAGGTCCAGTTTTGGCCAAACCTGTTTTGCTACCCTGCACGTGAGAGTGTTGGTCCACCTCTCATCAGTCAAGGCGATTGCCTTTTTACTGAGCGTCAATTTGAGCGCTGCTATAGGCCTCCCCAGACCTGCCCTTTCCGGTTGCATCTGGAGAGTCGTACCGTACCTAGCTAGTTCGTCTGCCCTGCAGTTTCCCGTGACGTCCGAGTGACCAGGGACCCAGATTATCTGGATACTGAAATACTCGCTCATCTCATTAAGAGATGATCGGCAATCCAGCGCCACCCGTGACTTCAGAGAAACCGCCTCTAGTGACCTGAGTGCCGCTTGACTGTCCACATAAATCGCGATATCCCTAACAGATACCACGTTATGCTTCAACCATGTCACGACTTCCCCTATCGCCACCACTTCAGCCTGGTACACGCTGCAGTAGTCAGGGAGACGAACAGAAATATTAACATTAAGCTTCTCACAGAAGACTCCGGCTCCTACTTTGCCGTCTAGCTTAGAGCCGTCCGTGAAAAATTGCAGTGCCTCGTTTTCCAGTATTGATCCGTTCCTCCAGGATTCCCTAGAAGGACAGATGATCCGGAAACCTATATCGAAGCACATCGTTGGTTTAATATAATCTAGATTCACCGGTTCTTCCCCTAGTGATCTAACTATCGTCGAGTGTCCCGCCTGAAGACACTTCCACTGAGAGACAGCCGAGAGCCTTGTAGCCACATTGGCTGCCATCTGCTTACCAAAAAATTCGATTGGAATAAGGTGGAACATAACCTCTAAAGCGCGTGTAGGTGTTGTCCTAAGCGCCCCGCTTATAAGCATACAGGCCGTTCTTTGCACCTTCTCCAACATCCTTATATAGGTTACCTTTTCCAGAGCTGGCCACCACACGCCCACCCCGTACATCAGCACAGGCCTTACCACTGCGGTATAGAGCCAGTGTACCAGCTCTGGTTTCAAACCCCATTTCTTCCCTATGGCGTTTCTACACGAGTAAATGGCTACATTAGCCTTATTCACCCTTTCTACAATGTTAGGCTTCCAGCTGAGCTTACTGTCCAAGATTATGCCCAAAAATCTCGCTCTGTCAGCAAAAGCCAGTCTAATGCCGTTCACGGTAGGAGGGCTAACTACCGGAATTTTATATTTCTTAGTAAATAGTACCAGCTCTGTCTTGGAGGGGTTGATCCCTAATCCACATTTACTGGCCCATTTCGTAACGATCAGGAGTGCATTCTGCATAACATCCCTAATCGTATCCAGATATTTGCCTGAGACAGCTATTGCTACATCATCCGCATACGCTACAACCCCTATACCCTCTTTCTCCAGTTCCAACAGCAATCCATTCACCACTGAACTCCAAAGAAAGGGGGAGATTACTCCTCCCTGCGGAGTTCCTCTAACCACCCGCCTTCTAATGGTGGACTCCCCCAGTTCCGAGATAATAATCCTGCTTACCAGCATCTGATTTATCAACCTACTTATAGGATAATCCACCTTCAGAAATGACAATCCTTCCATGATCGCCTCCGTTTTTACATTATTAAAGGCACCCTCAATGTCGAGAAATGCTACCATACAATACTCTTGCGAGTAAATTGACTTCTCAATCATGCGTACTAGATCGTGCAGAGCTGTGTCCACCGACTTTCCCTTACAGTACGCATGCTGCGACATTGCCCAATTCCTTGGCTCAACTTTTGTTCGAATAAGTACGTCTATCAATCTTTCCAATGTTTTCAACAGAAAGGATGATAGAGTTATAGGCCTCAGGTCCTTTGGATAAGCCTGTGAGCTTTTTCCTGATTTCGGGATAAAAACCACTCTGACCTCCGTCCATTTCCTGGGAATATAGACCATTTGCAGACATCCTCTGAAGATAACCTCCAGCCAGGGGAGGATAACTGCAGAGTTTCTTTGGATCTCTGCTGGTATAATCCGATCCGGGCCCGCCGATTTATAAGGCTTAAAACCGTTCAGCGCCCACAGGATTCGTTTCCTGTCCACGATGCCATCCACATCTGTTAAAGGTGTTCCTCGATGAGCTTCAGGCTCCATCGAGTCATCAATGCTTCCCGGAAAATGGGTCTCAATGAGAAGCTCCAATGATTCCGCACTTGAAGCTGTCCATAACCCGTCCGGCCTAATTAAGTAACTAGGACTGGTTGGGTTGGTAGATAGAATTTTCCTAAGGCGAGAAGTCTCAGAGACTTCCTCCATTCTACAACAGAAGAGTCTCCAAGACCCCTTTGTGTCTTCCTCAACTCTTTTTTGTATTTTCTCAGGTCTTCCTTATAGGAATCCCAATCCCGATTTTCCCTGGTGTTCTTAGCCTTATTAAAGGCTGTCCTACACACTCTCCGATAGGTTCCCAACTCCGTGGTCCACCATGTCGGTTTCTGCCTGCCTCTAGGTTTTATCAGGGGACACGCAGCGTTAAATGACAGATTGCATGCTTTTGTGACAATATCAACCATGTCATCTAATTCCTCTACTGTCGCCGGAAGTCCAGGAACCTCCAGCGGCAATAGTTCCTTCAACACCTCCCCATATTTGTTCCAGTTTGTCCTTCTGGGATTCCTAAAGGCTTTCCGGGCAACAGGTTTGATGTTGAGGTTATATGTATTATATCGGTGATCAGAGAATGAGTGCTCCTTCGCCACTCTCCACCCACTGATCATATCAAAAATTGTTTCTGACGCACAGGTTACATCTAGAACCTCCTGTCGATTTCTAACAATGAATGTTGGTTCACACCCAATATTGCAAACTACGAGGTTAGTATTTAATAAGTAATCAAAAAATAACTCACCTCTTTCGTTAATGTCTGTGCTTCCCCAGATTGTGTGATGCGCGTTTGCATCACATCCAAGTATCACACCTACCTTTTTCTGACCTGCTTCCCGGATCAGTTCCCCCAGATTACCCGGTGGAACCTCCTTTTCACGATCCATATAGGCTGAGGCTAGCCATAGTTTTTCACAGCCTACCTCAGCGCTCACCGCTGTAACGTCCCCGCTACTAAATTGTGGAAGAAGAAAAATATTCAAATTATTTTTCGCTAAGATACACGATCTGATCTTTTCAGAGTTGCTTGAGTATAATAATTTATACCCTTTCATTCTGAGGCCACAGATCCTGTTATTGTTAATCCAAGGTTCTTGAATTAACACCAAGTCCTCATCTAACTTAGTCAGTCTGAGCACGAGAGCTGCCGAGGCAGCCTTCGTGTGATGTAGGTTTATTTGTACAATGCTAATCATTGTAATGGACCTTATTCACCTCTTCCTGCACTCCCTGCATCAGGATAGTGCAATTTACCTCATTGTTCTGGACGCTGTCTTCCTCTCGTCGAGAGCCTGACAGGATGTCCCCATCAGGCTCCAGAGAGAGGAGGCTGCCTCCCATCACCAACTTCTCTTCGTCCGAAATATGGGAACGGCTACCCTGGTCGTCCTCAGTCCGCTTGACCATTTCCTGCCGGGTCCGTTCGCCGTCGCCCCCAGGCTGGTCTTCCGCACCCTTATCGACCTCGTCTTTCTTATAAACTTTAAGAGTGATCGACCCGAAACCGAAGTTGATCACTCCCTTAGATCTAGCAAGGGAAGCCAAGGATTCCTTATTGATCAGCATGATTGCCAATCTAAAGCCCCCCCTGGCCTCCTCCTGCTTCATAATCCTCCATCCTTCCGTTGGAAGATCGGGATTACTGGTCCGGATAATCTCAATGACCTCCTCTGGCTTATCCGGCTCAGTTGGTCGCCTACCTCGGCCACTGCCTTTTTATAGAGATTGACCGATCTCTGGTCCGAGCACGCAGTTAGCTTAACGTGCCCTTGGTGCCATCTCGCATCTCTGCAGGACGGGGGGACCCCGGATTTTCTCTCAGGATCCTCAAGAAAATGGAATTTAGTGCATTATACACTATCCTCCACTTTTCCGATGTGATGCTCCCATCTTCCTGACCTTTGTCAATGACGGCTAGCACCAGCACGTGCTCCTTCAGGGTTTCACTGAATAATTTCAGTTTCTGCTCCTTAGGAGCCCCCGACGTCATGTCTGCTTGCACTTTGGCCCGCTTACTGCCTTCTGCTTCAAGCTCATCCTGGGACCTCTGTCTTTTAGACACAAGGACCCTCTCCGAGCTATTGCAGCCGACAGTTTTCTTAGCCCATGCTACAGATTCCTTCTGCGCAACTGTAAGCTGCCCCTCAGGGGTCGCAGCCAGTTTCTCCAGAATTCTAAACGCCGACCGTCTCTCTCTGTACCGTCGCTTTGCTGGGGGGATCTCTTTCGGTCCCCCGCTCTTCTGTTTGGCGGTTCCGCTTTCACCTGGCTTCGATGCCATGGTGTTGCTTGCCCCTGCCTCAGATGAGGGAACCGCACCTTTCTGGTTAGAGTTACTCCCCTCTATAGTACTTTCCGGTTTTTGGTGGGTACCGGTCCCCTTGTTTTTATTATTTTTTTTAAAATCTTCCATTTATTCCCACGAGTATCGGAGAAATACGTCCACCTGCGCAGAGATCCGTATACGCAGGTAAGGCTAAATACAACTGGAGGTCGCCAGGTATCCAGAGGGCTCCGTTCACGACTGGGCTTTGTTAAATGGGCCCCCAGTCTAGTCGATCATCAGCACGGGTCGCGTAACACATTAATCCAGCCCATTGGCTTACCGAGCACCCCGTTCGCCGCGCCCCGACCTCCTCCCACATTCACTCACTCATTCACCATTCATATGGATATCCGAAACAAATGGGACCCACGTCATTCATGGGATACCCGTTTATAGGGTTCCCCATTCACTACCTGGAAGCCCGGAAGCGCAAGGAGGCGTGACGCTCAGTTCACCGTGGTTGTGGTCGATGGTTTTATGGCGCCATCAGTTCGCCTTTCCCTACTGGGTATCATAGACACTCAGAATTTAGTGAACAGAGGTTAACCACTCCCCCGTTCTCTGAGACTCTCCTTCCAGCAGAGCTGCGGTTGGGGACGGCTTATTTAATTCACCGCTAACCTACCTATCGATAGGCCGTTCACGATCCACCACCTGTGACCCCCCCGATAGCTGCAGCTCGCCACGGGTACTACGTATTAACACATAAGTAATTAAAATTCTTAAAATTAAACTTTTTTGTTATGCATGTACAATCCTTTGAGTGGAATTTATGAAGTTATATTTTATTAATTTTTTCTTATAAAAATAAGATTAAAAAAAAAATCAATGCGAAAAATCAATCAATACGCAACTGTAAATAATAAAAATTCAATTAGTTTTGTCAATATTTAAACTTTATTCTGGAAAATATGATAATTCAAACGCAAAATAATCTGCTGTATATGTGCAAGTTTTTAATGCCAGTGTAGGTAGTTTCAAATCACACAAGAAATTAATAAAATAAGGTGTAGATGGAAAGATCTCCAAAACCAATCATGGTGACATAATAACATAATCACGAGCTTATTGTTAATACTCCCAACACCAAGTGAATTATTTAATATACCCCGTAAACAATTATCATTTAATGAAGCCACTGCAAACAATCCCCAGCTGTTAAATATAAAAGCATTTTAAAACATTAGCATAGAAATAACATTTATGATTGCTTATGTAAATTAATTTATCGAATAATTCTGAAAGTCAAAGTAAAAATTAATTTAAATAACTTAGAAACTAATAAACCTCTAGTGTGATTATTTTTACTTTTAATCGCTCTAAATTTAAATTACAATCAACGGCAGCTCGAAACTCTAATTAAAATAAATTATTTATTCCGACCTGTTAAATAATGTACAATAATAAATTCTTTATTTATTAATTAAAAATTATAAAAGTTATGTTATCAAATTAGTTCGCACTTAATTTAAATTTAACATGTGATTTACCGAAATAATTCCCTTGCCACAGAAACTAAAAGATACTGAATTTAAATTGAACACGTGATCATCAATGTGGTACTACTTTGGTAGTAAATATTAAAATAAAAAAAATACTACACAAAATTAACCCTAATGTGACGTGAGTACCCGGGTACTCTTTGCACTTTTGGACGTCTATTTTTGTATGTTCTACTTCCAATAAAACTTTAAATTTTATGAGAAGTTCTAGTTCAATTGGTAGATTACGATCTTATTTAAAATTGAGAAATATTGGACGAACGTGGAAAAAATAAGTTTCCATACCAAATGCATGTATAGGTACTAATCTCTCTCTCTCCCTCTCTCTCTGGCTTTCACATCCTATGAAGGGATTTCGTGGCCCGAACAATGGCCCTCCATCCATCCCGATCCATAACTCTCGTCCTCCAGTTTCGACATCCTAATGCTTGCAGATCTTGTTCAATGTCGTCACGCCAGCGTAGTCGGGGTCTTCCTCTACGACGTACTCCGGCTGGTTGTTGGTGAAACACTTTATTTATCATCCGTTATTGTTTGGACCTTGTAACGTGGCCGAGCCATCTCACTCGATTGCATTTAATGAATCCGATGATATCGCTGCCTCCGAGGAGTTGCTTTATTTCGTGATTCATACGAATCCGATATTCGTTGTTCGCAACTTTAATTGGACCAAAAATTGAACGGATGACCTTCCTTTTGAATGTAGATAATAATCTACAATCGTTAGAGGTCATGGTCCAGCTCTCGCTTCCGAAAGTCAGCACAGGTCTTATTAGTGCTTTATAAAGTGCGAGCTTGCACGACTGCGATGATCCGGCAGCGATTCGGGCTTTTATTTCTGCCTGCATTTCATTCGGTGATGTTATAACTGACCCGAGGTATTTAAAGTATTCGACACCATCAAAATTATGGTCGCCAATTCCGAGATTTGCCATAGAGATGTTCCTGGGTGTTGCTAGATATTTGGTTTTACTGCTGTTCACCTCCAAACCATGTCTTCTTGCGCAGCGATCGAGCGGTATGAAACTGTCTTTGATATCGCTAGGTCTTCGGCCAAAAAGCACGATATCATCTGCATATCCAAGAATTTGGCCGGATTTATTAAATATACAGCGTGAAGTTTCGATGTTGCTTTTTCTCACTACGTACTCAAGCGCCAAGTTGGCCAAATTGAACAGCAAAGGCGCGAGTGCATCACCTTGTCGAACGCCAGATGTTATTTCAAAGGAGTCTGACACAGTTCCTTCAATTACGACTCTACATACAGACCCAGACGTTGTTAATTTACACAGCGAAACGAGTTTCTCTGGGATTCCTAGGCATATGAGCGCGGCCCATAGGTTGTCGCGGTTTATACTGTCATATGCCTGTCGGAAGTCTATATATAGTTGATGTATGGTTATGCTGTACTCCCAACATTTTTCCAAGATCATCCTCATGGTAAAACACTGGTCCGTGGTTGATCGGTTGGGTCGAAAACCACATTGATAGTCGCCAATGATGTTTTCGGCGAAAGGGATGAGTCTGGCAAGTACATACAACATTAGCCAACACTTTGTAAGCACCGTTCAATAGAGCTATGCCACGATAGTTTTCACATTTAAGACGGTCGCCTTTTTTATGCAACGGACATATGAGCGCGGTCTTCCAATTCTCAGACAGCTCTTCTTGGTCAGAAATACAGACGTCAAGGTCGTATAGACTTGTTGCAAGAGTAGCGCCTCCGAGTTTAATCAATTCTGCGGGGATTCCATCGAGACCGGGTGCCTTTCCGTTTTTCAATCGACTAATAGCTGCGTCTACTTCCTCCACTGTGGGATATTCGACAAAGACCTCTTCACCTGGACTAGCTATTGCTCTAATGGGGGTCACGTCGTCATTCCGATTTAGCAGATTTTGAAAGTAGGTTTGCCATACTAAGAGAACATCAGCCACGTTTGTTCTCAACTTTCCCATTCCCGTGTTTTATGACTGTACTTCTTGGGTGGAAGTCTTTAGTGAGATTCCTGGCGTTGGCAAAACAGTCCCTTGAGTTTCCTAGTTCCGCTTGGAAGCTGATGTTTTCGATGCATAATCTCATATGTTCGCGCTTTTTTTGTCGAAGGTATTTAGTCGTGGCTTAGGTACTAATCACTCAATTTAAGATATTTTTTCTTCACTCACATGTAGATGTAGGTTAAATGTTTATAATAAGTAGGTATTGATTGATTGATTCTGAATGCACGACCAAGTTCTTACACAGGAGCTCCCGGGTGACGCCGGGCCCACCGTACACTCTTTTTTACATATAACAAAACCGAAGGATTGGATAGGTTAGTTAAATGGGACAGAATCGGCCCGGTTACAGACACCTAGGTATAGCCGATAGTTAGTAACACAAAGACAGCACAAAACTAATCTACTTGGGGAAGGATAAAGGTTTAATAGGTTAAATGGATAATGATGGTATTGGTCATCAACAATTGCTTCTTTAAATCAGCAACCTACGAAAAAATGTTATTATTTCACATGTATCTGGAAATCACCTGGAAATGAATACTATATTAATAATTTTCGACTTCCTAAACAAAACTGATTGTTGAATCGGCCCGATTTCATACACCTAGCTAGAGACGATATAGCTAGTAACACAAAGACAATAGATCATGTTTAGTACATAAACTTCACCCTTTATCCCACCAGACGTCAGCTAAATACGGGGTACATTTTCAATGTTTACATTTTTTTTATATGGAGTTTAGGCGAAAATAGACTTGATAAAATTTAGAATCTTTGTATGAAAAGTGCCAAATTTCGATATTCAAAATAAAATTATGTAATTAAAACACAATTACACATATATTTTTTGAAAAATATTAATTAGTAACCATTAGGGTATGTGTGGAAATAATGTTTAAATAGCAACAAGTTTTCTAAATTTGTGAGGTTATATCGAAATGTTTATTGACATTTAGTTATGTTGTATTGGATAAAGCGGTAGCTAAAGAAAATTTATAATGGTGAAATATTGCTGTGTGCCCCAATGTACAAACAAGTTTGTGAAAAATTCTGGAATACGTTTTCATGTCTTTCCGAAAAAATGCAATACAAATTCATTTAGAGTATATGTACCTCTCATTTAAAACAGTTTTGCTTTGAGGTAACCTATTTATATATGTATAATAGATATATGAAAAATATTACCTCAATTATAATTAATTAATCTATTAACTGTATTGTATGTAGGTAATAAATCTACATAGATTCAATGTTAAACTTACCAATATTTTCTTTATTTGCCATCTTAAAATTAGAATTTGTGTTGCCTTCAAGAACACTAATCTTAACGTCGACCAACCAAAATAAACAATTTGACATAACCTCACAAAACTTCAATAATTGTTAAAGTTTGTACATCATTTTCTTAAATATCCAAGTAATATTATTTATACATTTTTTTAAAAAATCATCTATGCATATATTATAAATAAAAAGCATTAGTTTTAGCATCGAATCATAGTACATTTCATTAATTTATTTTCAATTTTGTAATAGCCGTTTATGCCTAAACTCCATATAAAAAAAATGTAAACCTTAAAAATGTACCCCGTATGATATTGACATCTGGTGGTACTAAATTGACCAATTATCACGATCTATACAATTCTAAACTACACAATCAGCAATTAATTTTACAAAGAAAAATTATTTCACAAGCAATATGTATAATTCCTGAAAATAATACTAAATTAATATATTGCTGCTTACCTAAATAATATGAACATTTATAATTTAATAAAGACCAAAAAAATATAATAATAATAATTAAGGGAAACGACGCGTTTATTACTTTTACGGAAAATCTCGAAAATACACACTCGATATTGCTCACAAACAAATCATAAGAAAATTCTGAAACTTTCTGAATAATTTCGTAAATGGATTTTCTTTATTATAAAATTAATTTCATGTCGGACAAAGTTTTAGAAAAGCCCAGCACGAATCGATTTTACTCAACTAAATTCATGTGCCGGTTTATAAATTTTGAAAAGGTGGAATCCTTAATTAGGATGAATTATTGAAATCAAATGAGATAACCGCAGTGGTCAAAATTCAACTATGAGAAAAATGGGCGGTTTAAAAAACAATTTTGGTGTATTTGTTGAGGACCATATCAGTTAAAAAAACTAATCAGGGCTTCCCATCGAGGGGTGGGGACAATTTATAGAATTTTGTATTCAGACCAAATATATTAATAGAGTTCTTCTTGGCCAATTAAGATATCCCTAGAAATCCAAATACAACCTCAGGTATGTGGAGTATTAGTTAGAGACCATGCTATTTTGATTGATTAATTAATTGATTGGAATGTGCGACCAAACCTAAGTAAGATTCCCGGTTGACACCGGGCCCATCCACACGCTCTTTTATATATAACAAGATGGTGGGACAGGAAAGGTGAATTAATTATTATGGAAATTGACCCGGTTTCAAACACCTTAGTAGTTAATAGTTAGTAAATTGTTAGTTGAAATGTAATGTAACACGGTTAGTACAAGACAACATAATTATTTAATATATCATGGTATAATATCCAGCAATCTGAATCCTAAAGTTATATTAAATTATCTGCAATATAACTTATACTATTTCCAGTGATCGTTTTTACTATAGGAATACTAATAAAAAATGGTAAATATTGAAGTATTAAATAATAAAATTAAAGCCGTTAAATGTAATGATTAGTATTAATTAGGTTTCAGTGGTTTACACTTAGGCCATTTTTGGCCCATTGTGATACCACGCATTCATGCTACATCATTAACCCATTCACCTATTCACCTACTCACACAACTACAGTATACCACCTGCACATTGCAAGCTCCATGTCAACCTGTACATTAACATGGACGGTGGGTCGGCGCTGAATTCTGCACTCCATCAGAGGGTCTTAGTTGTGTCTATTAACATCATCGATTGTAATCGATGATGAAAATTCGATTTGCATCTAGCCTCTGATGGGATTCGAACCCATACCTCCCGGTCCAAGTGCCGAAGCTTTAACCACTGCACCACTTGTCCGGTGGGGAGTATTAATTAATCCAACTCAATTCTCCTGACAAATATTAAATAAAATTAATTGAATTCAAACCACCAAACAATTAGTACAATATAATAGTACTCGTCGCTGCCGTCATCTGAAAATCCAACTCAAATCTAAATATAAAGACTAAATAGAATCAAAATTATAATTTCAGGAACTTCAACTCTTCTAAATACTAAACAAAGTAAAACATTAAAGCATATATTTAGAATTATTAATAAGTAGCAAATAAATTTCCATTTACCTAATAAAACCTGTTAAAATATAATTCAGTAATAATTAGTACAACTTTTAAATAAATTGTGATAAATATAAATAAACTTAGATCTCGGCATAATTAAGACTTAAACAAGAATTAAGTTCCCCAGCGAAACAAATTTTTGATTCGAACCATAATCAAAACTCTTATACATAATAAGTAGGTATGTATACTTATACATCTTATATATTAATACGCTTAATTTTTAGTTTGTGCTCCCTTTTTAACCTATTTCCCGTGCGCGTATATTAATAAAACATATATCAGGTGAATGGTATTTTTTCATATATGTGCAGAATATATGTTTTATTAAGGAACGTACACGGGAAATAGGTGTAAAAGCCAAGAAACGTTTTTTCTATACTGTACATCTTATAAATTAATCACGACGCCAGAATGTCATGACAAAATATGTTTGAAATTGAACCGTCATTACAACGTGACAATACAGAACAAAACAGAGAACATAAAATGATTTCACATACATACATTCATTTTGGTGTTAATAGTTGTGAGTATAAAAATACAATTTTGTCATGGCACTCTATCTTCATGACAAAATTTCGCGAGCGAAAATCGACCTTAATACTTACACCAACATAATGTCTATGAAAAGTTTGGAATAATCATTTCCGTCCGATTTCAGGCAAAAGTCATGGGATCTCTTAATTTATGAGAAAAGGTTAAGTGGGAAGTTTCGTCCCGATATGCGGTTGATTTGTGTCCCAGTATATTTCGTAACCGGATAATTTATTAAGCTCTTAATTTCATGCTTGAACTAGCGTGACGGGTTTCTGCTTTTTGTGTGGTGGTAAATCGACTATATAATCTACATAAGTAAATTAGTTTTGGTTATGTTGTTAATACGAGATTTGTTTTGGAAAACGTCAAAATTATTCATATACAAATGAAAATAATACACAAATACAGCGGTTTTTTGTACATTTCTCATTAAATATTTAGATTAAAGTTGCGCGCCTCGGCAATTGTGTGCTTTTCCCCTTTTAGATTTTAATATGTAGAAATGGTGCATTAATGAGGTCCGAAGCACGCTCGAATTTGAAACCCTGTCAGCAAAGGTCTTTTACATTGACGCTCCCGGCGGGTGTGGCAAGACATTTGTATAGCAATCACTCATTGCATTTGCCAAGAGGCGTGGCTTGGAGTCCATTTGCCCTGCCTTCACTTGAATCGCCAGGAGCTTGATGGAAGTTGGGCGTACGCTACATAACATTTTCAAACTGCCGGTTTCAATGGATGATTCATCAGTTTCATCAATGAAGCCAAACTCCTCCAACGCTGTCAAGTTGAAAAGCGCGTGACTCATCATGATAGACGAGGCCAGCATCATGCCAGGAGCACTGCTCACAATCATAGACAGACTCCTACGAGATTTGTACAGAGGAACTTGCGAATCGATTATCAAGTTTAACCCGCTTTAGAAACTGGTAAACAAGTTTACACTCACCAAGAACATGCGCATCGATGAAGGTGAGGACGAGTTTGCGCAATGATTGCTTTCTGTTGGAAACGGCAATGCTCAAACCGAATCGATCACACTTCCGGCGCGCCGTTCCAGTCTCAAAGTGTGATCGATTTCGTGTATGGTGACATCAACACAATACTAGCAGAGAATGATGATTGCGCGCTAATCAATCAGCAGGTGCTTGACCTCCAGCCCGGCGGACAAGAAGTCAAACTTAGTGTTGATAAAATTGAGAGTGACGACATGAATGAGGAACTCCACCTACCCATCGAGTTTCTCAGCAAGATTGAGGGTCCGGACTTCCGCGCCATGCCATCCCGCTAAAGCTAAACGCGATCGTTCTTTTGATGAGGAATCTAAACACTATCAATGGAACACGCATGCGAGTCGCAAAAATAAACCACTACAGTCTGGAATGTGATTTGCTGACTGGCTTATCAAAAGGCGAGCGCGTTCTCATCCCACGCAAGCTCTCACCCTCGAAATGCACCTCATTTAAAATGTCTCGCTTAAAATGTGTCATATTTTATTATCGTTTTGTACGTTTCTTATTAAATATTTAATATCGTATACGAATTTACTTTATTTTTGATAAAAGTGCATCAAATTTACATCTTAAAAATCTTCTTAATCATTTCTTAAGTTCAATAAAATGTAATCACGTGACTGATTATTCAGTCACAGGTCAGCTAGTAATATTATAATGCATGTTCAATCACGGGTTTGAACATGGCATAATGTATTATATTTAATGACAACTTGCACTTTTTATTATATATATGCAACGACCGTGGCATTAATTGCATTAACTATGTAAGCAATTTTTATATGTAACACTTAGTCTTAAACGCTTACTATGCATATTTGGCATTAATTGCATTACCTATGTATATAAGCAATGTTTATATGTAATACGTATTCTTAACCGCTTACTATGCAATTTAGTTGTATAAAAGAAAAACATATTTGTATAATAAAGTAGAAGTTAATTAACAACGTAAAAACACTCTCATCATCACTATCTACTAGACCTCACCAGTGGTAATCTAGTAGGTAGCAAAAACATTAAATTATCCAAGGCCAAGTTTACGCCTTGGCCATACCTTGGAGATTTACCATTGGTCCTTCGACGCCAAAACAACAACCGGCGGACTATATAAATTTCGAGCCAATAACCAACAGGCATCGAATCTAACAACCACAAAAACAAGC
Organism: Nephrotoma flavescens; assembly: GCA_932526605.1. NCBI lineage: Eukaryota > Metazoa > Arthropoda > Insecta > Diptera > Tipulidae > Nephrotoma > Nephrotoma flavescens. The sequence continues at coordinate 165,084,980 of OW052221.1, read as the reverse complement.
GGTATACAAAATACTTCGAGCTACTGGTCATAATCATTTCGAGCCACATTACAACAAAAATATGGATGCTTTATATAAAAAGCAACTGCAGCGGTTAAAATCCAATTACAGCAAGGATTCCGAAAGTAGACGAACAACTGTTTACTTAGAAGATAAACTGGGAAAACTAGATGACTGGTGGTCCAGTTACACGGATGCAGACAACGAAATGAAAGACCAACACTTCGACAACGATCCAACGCATAGTTACTGGGCTGAGCGGGAAACAGTAAAACAACTGTACACATCGTTTAAACGTGAGATAGAAAGGAAACTCGAAATAGCAACACGAGAGGCAATTCCAATGGGATCACCAACAAAAAAACCATTAACAACCGACTATAGTAGTGCTACAAACGATAGTAGTACCAACAGCAAAAGCAGTACCACGAACAACTTCGCGCTTGAACCAGAACAAGCACATCGGTACAAAACACAAGATGTTAAAATGCGTCTTTGCTATAAGTTAATAGCCGATACAAATGAGCTATTAGGAAAGCAGGGCAATCCTGTCCAACTACAACATAAGCTGCAACAGCTGAATGCAAGGATAGCACAAATAGAACAACTACACGAAGACATATTGGTGCACGCAAATGCAGGTGAAGAAGAGCGTACAACTTACTTTACCGACGATTATTACTCTGCATTGGTCAACGAAAGTGAAACCTTACGTTGTAAATTGGTTAAAAATGAACGCGAACAACAAACAACCGGCAGTGAAAAAAGCAAGATAAAATTAAAACGGATTGAGATACCGCAGTTTTACGGAGAAACTCTGAAATGGGCAGCTTTCTACGACTTATTTAGAAAGTTGGTTCATGAAAATGACGATTTAAGCGACACCGTCAAGATGCACCAACTAAAAACAACAGTACAAGGTAGCGCAGCTAGAATCATTAGTCATCTGGAAGCAACAGGGGTGAATTACCAAGATGCTTGGAAGCTATTGGTAAATCGGTACCAAAATAAGCGGCAAATGGCAACAACACATATCAACCACATTTTGAATTTCCCCAGCATGCATGCAGAATCAGCAACAACTATGAAATCGTTATATGATACATTAACGGAAAGCATGCATGCCATCAAAAACTTGGGCGTAATAACCATATCTTGGAATTACATAGTAATTCCAATTGTAATCAGAAAACTAGATAATGAAAGTTTGAGGCTGTTTGAGATGACCATTCCCGATCCTCGTGAGATGCCAACAATAGAGGAATTTCTGGCATTTTTGGAACGCAGATTCCAAGCCTTAGAAGCCGCCAGACCAAAATCACTCACCTTTCGCAATTCCGGACCAACTCAACAACCAGGCACCACTCCACAATTAGCAAGACTTAAAAATCTACACGTAAAAGCTCAACGGACATGCATTAATTGCAAGCAGACACATGAACTTCAAGACTGCTTGAATTTTCAACAAATGTCTACATTGGAACGTAGCAGATTGATCAATCAACACAATCTGTGTAAAATATGTTTGGAAAAATTTCATCAACCGTGTTTAAAATCAACACGATGTTTAGTATGCAAAGGAGCCCACCACACCCTCCTACATTCTAATAATCACCCACAACGTACAATGCTTACCAAAAGGGTGGATGACAATCCGAAAAAGGAAGCAGACGAAACATACATAGTGACTAATCACTTTGTAAACCAATTTGAACAACCATCCGGTACACTATTGGCCACAGCAATGGTTGAGGTACAAAATGGAACACAACAACCAACCCTGTTACGTATGTTAATAGATCCCGGTTCACAAATCTCATTTATCACCAACGAGGCATCGAAGAAAATCAAACAACCGGCGATAAAAACGCATGTGGAGATTAGTGGCTTAAATGATGGCGATATCACGACTGCCACAAAATTAGTCACTTTTCGAATAGGAGCACGATTTTCTTCAAACTTCTCCATGGAAATGGAAGCATTAGTATTGCCGAATATAACTCGGCCACTACCTGAACAACATTTCGATAATCAAAGATGGGAACATTTAAATAATCTACTGTGGGCGGATCCAACTTACAACCAACCAAATAAAATTGACATTTTATTAGGTGCGGATTATTACCCAAATATCCTGATGAACCAAGTTGTAAAAGGAAATCAAGGCGAACCAATCGCCCAACAAACGGAGCTAGGATGGATCATATTTGGAAATATTGTAAACGAAAAATCCTCGAGCGTCCAATCCATGGTTACCTTTGTAGATATTGAAAACCAGTTAAAGCGGTTCTGGGAAGTGGAAGAGATATCACCCAAAAACTTTATGACAGAAGAAGAAAGGATGTGTGAAGAACATTATCAACAGAATTACTGTCGAACCATCGACGGCCGCTACATGGTACGTATTCCGTTTCAACAAAACATAACATCAATCGGTTCATCCAAACAGCGAGCACTGGCTAGGTTCATTCAACTAGAACGACGTTTGTCAGTAGTTAATGAATTTTCTACTAGATATCGAGAGTGTATAGAAGGGTATTTCAACCAGGGACACCTCATTGAAAGTAATGAACATACGCAGAACGAATATTACATTCCTCACCACGCAGTAGTCAAAACCACCAGCACTACAACAAAATTAAGAGTAGTATTTGACGCATCAGCTAAGACCGATAAAAACGTCAGCCTAAATGAAATTCAACTCGTGGGTCCAAAATTACAAGAAGATCTGATGTCAATTTTAATTCGATGGAGAAAATACAAGGTGGCGTACACAGCAGATATAGAACAAATGTATAGACAGGTAAAAGTACATCCTGATGATCAACAATATCAGAAAATATTATGGAGGAAGACGCGAGATGAAGTTATAAAATCATACCAGCTAACAACCGTAACTTTCGGTATGTCATCTGCGCCATATCTGGCTATCAAGACATTGCAGCAGTTAGCAACAGATGAAAAAGTGAAATTCCCGATTGCGGCCAACATAATAATGAGCGACTTCTACGTGGATGACGTATTATCAGGAGGTAACACCCTTGAAGAAGCTCAAAAAGCACAAAACCAACTTATCAGTGCACTTAAAACCGGAGGATTTAATCTAAGAAAATGGGCGTCTAATTATCCTCAACTATTAGAAGCTGTCGGTTCAGAGTCGAGAGCTCTCGAGCCTATCATAATTAACGACGATGCTGTAAAAACATTAGGATTGCTGTGGAACCCTACAACAGATACCTTCGAATTCAAGGTGAACCTTAACGAAAAAAATGGGATCATGACAAAAAGAAAGATGTTATCCGAATCATCAAAGGTTTTCGATCCATTAGGATGGTTGTCTCCAACCCTAATACGAGCCAAAATTTTAATGCAAACTCTATGGATCTCAGGCGTTACGTGGGATGAGAAGCTGCCTGAAGACGTCGAAAATAAATGCCGCCAATACTATTTCTCTCTCCCGAAGCTAGAGGCGATCAAAATCCCAAGGTGGATCAACTTCAACTCTACGTTACCAGGAGAGTTGCACGGATTTTGTGATGCTTCAGAAGCGGCTTATGCAGCAGTAATCTATTTTTACGATAGATCGTTAAATAAAGCAACTTTGTTAACGTCAAAAACACGGGTGGCACCAATAGCAACCAAGTTAACGCTACCAAGGCTAGAGTTATGTGGAGCCAGTCTGCTTGCTAATCTAATGAGCAAAGTACAACTGGACATGAAATTCGATAAAACACCAACATATTTTTGGACGGATTCTATGATTGTTTTGGGATGGGTGAAAAACAAGCCCCACAAATTTAAAACATTCGTAGCAAATCGGATCTCGGGAATCCAGAAGTTAACTGCCTCATCTCAATGGTTTTATGTAAAATCATCCGACAATCCCGCAGATTGTGCATCCCGGGGTATTGAGGCCAATCAATTAATCATATACAATTTATGGTGGAACGGTCCTCAACACGTCTTCAAAACGGCAATCCAACTAACACCAATGAAACTAGAAGGAACGCCAGATCAATTGGAGCTGAAACAACCGATTGTTGGGGCCACGACAGTGACATCAAATAACCTGATTGAGAATTTATATCGAAGACATTCCAATTTCAATAAAATAAAAAGGATTCTAGTATATGTATTGAGATTTATTGACAAAGGCCGAAGGAATACTGTAAACAACCAAGAAGTTCCCACGGCAGAAGAACTAAAAAATGCTACCCAAGTATTGATTAAACTGGCACAGAGGCAATGCTTCAGGAACGAAATTTACGATCTTACAAACCAGAAAGGAGTGGCAAATAAAAGTAAGATTAAATCTTTGTCTCCTTTCATGCACGATGATCTCCTACGCGTTGGTGGCCGAGTCCAAAACACAATCTCTTGGAGCTACGACGAGAAACATCCGATTATTGTCCCAAGAGATCATCCCATTACTAAACTATTGATTGAACAAGCACATAAACAAACAATGCATGGAGGAACACAATTAACCCTGGCTCATCTTCGCACCAGGTACTGGATCATCCACGGTCGGAATCTAACAAGACATTTCATATCGAAATGTACAATATGTCATCGTTTCAATACAAAAACAGGAACACAGCTAATGGGTAATTTACCAGCCGCCCGGATTACACCCGGAAGACCATTTTTGAGAACTGGAGTCGACTATGCGGGACCTCTTCTGATTCGAACAACAAAGGGAAGAGGTCACAAGGCACACAAGGGTTATTTAGCGATTTTTGTTTGTATGACAACCAAGGCCATACACATTGAGCCAGTCAGTGATCTAACTACTGAAGCATTCATCGCGGCATACAAAAGATTCACTGCACGTAGAGGATTATGCAGTGATTTGTATAGCGACAATGGTACCAACTTTGTCGGTGCTAAAAATCAACTTGAGCGCGAATTAGCTGCACTAATTCGTAATTCAAATAAGGAAATTGCACAATTATTAGCAAATGATGAAACAACATGGCATTTTATACCACCGGCTTCACCACATTTTGGAGGACTATGGGAAGCGGCAGTTAAGTCAGTAAAAAGATGCTTAATAAAGGTCATTGGAGAAGCAACATTGACTTTTGAAGAATTATCAACGGTTACTTCACTAATAGAAGCTTGCTTAAATTCAAGACCACTGGCACCACTATCAACCGATCCTACAGATGTTACCTTCTTAACGCCTGGGCACTTTTTAATCGGTGCACCTCTAAAAGCAATTCCACAAGATACAATAGCAGAAACAACCATTCACGGCATAACACGTTGGAAACTTGTAGAAAAAATTAAACAAGATTTCTGGAGAAGATGGCATAGCGAGTACTTAAATCAATTTCAACATAGAAGAAAATGGTCAGATGAACAACCAAACATGAAGATAGGGGACCTGGTTCTCATCAAAGAAGACAAAATTCCTCCATTAAAATGGCTAACTGGTCGGGTGATGGAAATACATCCAGGCATAGACGAAAAGGTCCGAGTAGTCTCACTTCGTGGCCCGGGAGGGACTCTTATAAAAAGACCGATTCACAAACTTTCACGACTACCAATAGAACATGAGAACGAAACCAACCAAACGAATACACATTCACCGGTCGAGCAACCTCAACAACCAACGATACCTTTACGTGTTCAACCTCCCCGAGAAGTTAAAAAGAAAAGACAAGTATATCACAATAAAGTAATATTCAAAAAAGGAGCAACGATGAGACTAATAATCTTGATGCTCGGCATGATGCAAGGGCTCTTCTCCCTTGGAACAACTGAAAGCACTGTGGAACCGCTACCAACGGACGCCGGCATATATTTTCACAACACCGGAACTGTTAACCTGATGGCATTGCGGTGGAAAATCATTGTAAACTACAACCTATCAGGATATTGGGACGACATCAGCTCTATAGAATACTACATCAGTCATCTAAATAACACTTGTCAAACGGGGTGGACGGGGGGGAAGAGACCAAAACTCTGTGATGTAGTGGTACACCAGTTAACTGAACAAATGCAGGAAATTACATCGCAAAATGCCCTACTTATGTCAACGAATAAGGACCACGCTCTGAAGAAACGTGACATAGGTGATACAATAGGATACATTCTCGGTGATGCGTTCGGCATCATGAATCAAAGAGATGCTTCACATATAGAGAATCAACTGGAAAAGGCAGAAGATAATGAGAAATATTTATTGGCATTAATCCAAAATCAAACGTCAATCATAGACTCAACAATCAATGTATTTAAACACGACAGAGAGACGACTGCTAATCATTTTAAAATTATCTCACAGCAGTTCTTATATCTCGATGGAAAAATTCAACAATTATCCATAGATGGTGATCATTATGACAGGGTACAATCTATTACAACATATACTATTCAAATAATGATGATCATGAGGCGAATAGCAGATAAACAACGAGTTATTATCGATGTTATTATAAATGCCCATCAAGGACACATCCATCCAGCCCTGTTGGCCCCTCAACAATTGAAAGAGGAAATCAACCGAATTAAAGATTATATTTCACCAAACATGATGATCCCTGAAGGCGATGACGATAATAGTCTTGGGCACATTTACAACCTGCTAACCGTGCAGACAAGAGTCATGAATAATCATATCCTCTTTCTCATCCAGATGCCTTTAGCATATTCGGAGACGTATCAATTATTTCACATAGTACCAATCCCAAAAATCGAAAATGGTCAATTACACATAATAATGCGAACGACAGAATACCTCATAGTAAATATGCATCGAGAACGTTTCGCTCCTCTAACTAACGATGAACTACAACAATGCGTTCAAATTAAAAATAATGGATATTTATGTACCATTTCGCCAATTTACAACATACAATCAAATCAGACACAATGTGAAATGAACCTATTAAGACATGTAGCGCAGAATTTGAACGGTTGTACAACAACTATATTGCACCAACTGAACTATTGGATGCCATTAGACACAAACAAATGGCTATTTTCAGTAACAGCACCCAAAATCGTTGATCTAATATGTGATCGTCAGATAACCACAATGAAGCTGCAAAATTCTGGGATACTCAGTCTGGATCGGAAATGTACTTTAAAAAACGGGCATTTCTATCTCACAACTATCGACGAAAAATCCTATACGATTAATTCTTCTTTTGCTGCATCAATAAAGATTCAGAGTGAACTGAAAAATTCATCATATTTATCGGAGCAACCGACGATTCCATCAGAGGGAGGCACCAACAATTCAGCGGACCTCAGTTTAAATAAGGACATAATTAATCTTGAAACGGCCATTGCTAAACAAAAATTAAAGGAAACGGCCTTACCTAAATCAATGGACTCTTCTAATATCGGGCATCACATTCATCATTACGTGATGACTTACACCATAGTGATCATAGGAGTGGTCATAATTTTGTTATATCTCTGCAGACGCAAAACAAATCACCGGGTTTCCTCCGAAGACATGTCACCACCACAACGGCCGACGCCACGGCCAAGGTCTCTCAATTGTAGAGACCCGCAGTATGTTCAATCACGGGTTTGAACATGGCATAATGTATTATATTTAATGACAACTTGCACTTTTTATTATATATATGCAACGACCGTGGCATTAATTGCATTAACTATGTAAGCAATTTTTATATGTAACACTTAGTCTTAAACGCTTACTATGCATATTTGGCATTAATTGCATTATCTATGTATATAAGCAATGTTTATATGTAATACGTATTCTTAACCGCTTACTATGCAATTTAGTTGTATAAAAGAAAAACATATTTGTATAATAAAGTAGAAGTTAATTAACAACGTAAAAACACTCTCATCATTACTATCTACTAGACCTCACCAGTGGTAATCTAGTAGGTAGCAAAAACATTAAATTATCCAAAGCCAAGTTTACGCCTTGGCCATACCTTGGAGATTTAACAATGCATATAATATTGAATGCACATTCCATTTATCAAAAAACCTTAAAAATATGACACGCTTATTTTTTATGAAAGAATTATAAACAAATTTTCTGGTTTCTGTTAACTTTACACGTATATTTCGAAAACTAAAGGCCGTTTTCCAATTACTTGCTTATTTGAAACTTATTGACTTACGCGCATCCCCAATAGAATTCCTTTATTTTTTTCCTTACAGAAAAGTATGAAAACAAAACTTGAGAAAAAAACAATTTTTTCCTCAAGTTCTCATTTTCATACTTTTCTGTAAAGCTTAGTACTCAGTTCAAAATGAAATGAAATTTTACCGCGGTCTCCAAAAATCTATTTATTTTCGCGTGAAATAGAAATGAAATTTTATTTGGAGAATTTTTAATTTTAATGTATAAATTTGTAGACATAAATAAATGAATTTGTTTATTTTACGTAAATAAGTTAAATTAAATTGTCTTTAATTAAAATTTATGGATTTGTGGTGTTAAAATTTTTTTTATTGACAAACCCAAACAAATGTCAAAATTTCGATTGAAAATACTGTGCCAACACATTATTTTCACATGAAAATAATTTGGAGAGTTTATGCGCACCATCTTTGATGTATTGAACACACTTGGATTTTTCGCTAGTGAACTGAATACTACAAAATGAAAACAGAAGTGAAATTGTTCATTTCTAATTTCCCGCTGGTAAAATCGTATGAAAATTTCACATGAAATCGAACTGAGTACTAGGCTTAAGGCCCCGATTCAAGGTAACACGTGGTCGATTTTCAAAGCTAAGACACAAAACACTGGTTTATTTTTTTCTAGTAGATGGAGCGTACAGTACCATTTTGAAATCTTCATCAAATTTTGTATTTTCGTAATTTTTCATTTTTTATCTTTTGGAGACACGTGCATCGAAAATAAACATAAAACGAAAGAATGAAAAAGGTTTTTTGTCCAAATACCTAATGGTTTAGTTACAACAACAAACATATTTATATATTCATTTTTGTTAATTTTCAGTTCTTATTATGAGGCGTTCGGGTATTTGTTGTTTGTTTTTACAATATTACAATCATAATGAAATAATATAATTTTTTTATAAAGAAATCTCGCACAACGAGAAGCAAAGTAGATGGTCACCTAAACTCAGGAACTGACCTTATTGAGCTCGATTTAACGTAATGATTTAAATTATTAATATTTTGGGTGCATTTTCACATAAGTCTTTTAGTCATTCAAATATCTAAAGACAAATCTAAAGAGAGTGATCGTATCCCCTAGGGTGATATTGAAACTGTATTGCTCATTTTCCACGAATGATTCAATTGTACATAATATCTACTGGTTGCATTAAATTTTTAACCCAAACATTTCTTTTGTTTCTGGTTTTACACTTTCGGTGTTGACTGCAGAAGACTGGTAAATTTCAGTCAGTTCTATACATTCCATTGAATGAGTTTTAACTTGCTGGCACCAGAATTTAATGAATTTTCAAAGACTCCAATTCAACATATCTACTTTTCCGAGATGGGGTCGCATCTCGTAATTCAATCATAATTCCGAATTACGAATGAATGGTAATTTTTCAACCGCTCAAGTACAACAAGCCTCTGGATGTCTCTTAACCGTATACTGATGTAACCAGCGCAATGTTCAGATGTTAATTTTAGAATGCCTTCATAAATGTGTAAAAGACAACCCAGATTATTAAAAATCGTGTGTTTTACCGTAGACAGACACAAAATAGATAATCGCGTTATTTAGATTACTAAGTTTTTTCTGCTTGTCGGTCGGTACTCGATTTTTCCAAAACAGAATTATTAAGTTTTCATAACTAAGATAAATACAATCTATCCCGATAAATTAGGCACACTTGCAAAAATCGCGTTTCTATTAGTCACCACAATTTGTTTATTACGAAAATTATAATTTAATTTTCAATCTAGATAAATGAAAATCGCGATAAATTTTGTGTTTGTCTACGGCATTGCACATCAAGTGAATGACGCGTTATGATAAAAATATCTTCAATCATGGAGAAGATTTACGGAAATTGTTTGCAAATTACGAGTCAACAAAACGCAGCGAATCCTTTAACAGTTTGCAAATAAATATTTTTTTTTTAAACTAGTTCAGTTGAATAAAAAATTATGCCCATTGTTGGCCAGGCCGATTTCTGGAAAATTTCCAAAGTGAGCGAAACACTTTCCTATATATACATATTTATTTTAACACAAGAACAAGAGCTTGACAACAAGATCGTGGCAGATCTTTGATTTATGTTTTAATTGATACTTAATCGGAAACTATAATAAATATAATAAACATTTTAAATCGTTTTTTAAACTTTTTTACCTTCTCGTGTCGCGTGTCTCCCCAAATAAATTGTTAACATTATTCTTGTTGGTTCATTTGTATATCGATCTGATGAGCTGGGAAGTATATTGGCACGGTGATTTGTCTCAAGAGAACAACGTTGCGACTTAAAACCCAGATGTCATTAACATATGCTAATGTCAATTGCTCTAGCCTATATTGAGCTCACGAATGACGTTTTATAAGAATAAATTGAAAAGCATTTGGCCGATAGGATCATCTTATTTCATTCTCATACTCACGATGCAATTTTAAATGTTGGCGAAAGTTTATCTTTGCTGTATACCTTGAATTAGTCCTCAGTAATTTGCACATAGATATCAGATGCTGTCGCACGCCTATTGAAAGTTTTTCAATAAACTACAAAATTATGATTTGGTCGGTAGTCCATAATGGTACTCGTAGCTACTTTGCTGGTCACTATGTTTTCTAAGCCAACCAGTGTTCAACAAAGCTACGATATAGATGTTACAATTTAATCGATGTCTTTAGTAAACAAATTGAAATGTAACAAGTTTAAAATATCGAATGGAATTTGAAAATGCCTGAACAAATTCTAATCAACTTCAGTTTTATGGTGGGATTATAAGCCCATCTTAAAATAAACATAAGGTACTTAAATTGATGAGATTGGTTAGGCTGAACGAAACCCTTTATTCATTAATAAACCATTAGTAACCCCACACCCCATTTTAAATGAAGATGCCCATTCGTAAGGAGCGAAATTCCAAATATCCAAGCAGTTCCTATCGTTTGATATAGGATCTTGACTTTTTTATTCCAACATAATCTTCTGATATACTTTTTAAGGGGTATGTGGCTTCTAAAATAACATAATGTTCGGCAATGAAACCAAATAGCTAGAACCTTTTCATCCTGTCATTAGAGAATATCATTCGACAGAACATAGAGTAGCGCAACTCCTTATATTATAAATCAAGTTAGTTCGTTTTCGAAACCGTCCAAAAAATGAGCTTCACATCAGCGTTATGAACAGGAAAATATCAGTTACTTGAGAGCCACGGCAAATGAGAAGCATGAGAAAGTTCGATTACTTAGAATTGATGATATGATCAAAATATAATCTCTATATAGAGTAAGAATCATCGCATGGATAAATTACATAACCGGATTTAGCAAATTTCATTAAAATTGTTAATGTTTCACCAAAAACTAAACTACAAATAACCTACAAAGCGCTGATAACGCCATATTTCACTACGAGTCTGTTGATACGAATCAAATTTTTATGGAAATACCGACTGATTCAACTCTTTAGAATACGAGAGGATTGCGAAGGTAAGATAGCTTATGATAGCCGATAGTTTATATAAGATCTATCCTGAAGTTTAAATCTTTTGTCTGTCAAGGTGGCAGTTCTTGATTTATCTGTATATTACTAATTTTAGAGCAATAAATATTGACCCGCTTGTATTCACTGCTGGTAATTGCTGTACTTGTTACATTTCCATAAGTAATTTTTTATTACAAAATGTTAATTGATGTTGACTTACCGACGAGGTTGATTACCCACTTCTGGTGGTTGGTCTCTTCATTTCTTGAACGGTTGAGGACCAACTTAAAATGAGACATGGAATCCCTCGTTCATTCGTTCCTGGTTCAAATTTCGGGTATTTGCACCTCTTGTGGATCAATCATTTTTTGGATCATATACACGCCAACGTCGCCAAAACCAATGAGAGGAAATGGAATATGTCGATTGAACATGTAAACACGTCGATAATGTGGATATAATATTTATGAGACTTCGACTTGTGTCAGGTTCCAAATTCCTCCAATATGAATTTGATGGATGGATGGATGGATCCAGGCACACCAGGATTGAAGGTTTATTGACAAGTTCCGGAGAATTGGAGTTGCAAATTAAGAAGCCAATATCATTATTGTTGATTCACCATTATTTAGAGTGTACGATTAAGACTAACGGTTTTACAAATAACCAGATATAGGGACAGGACATGTTTATAATAATTATAGAATTGACCCGGTTCCAGATGTCTAGTAGTAAAAAGTAGTTAGAGAATTTGTTATATTTATATAAAACTAGCTGTACCCAGCCCGCTTTGCCGGTCTTATGATTTTAACTGAAAAATTATTTTTATTTTTTGTAATATTAAATTAAAATTAAGATGAAATCAAAAATATTTTATTTATATAAAAATTGATTAATTTACTCCAATGCTCTTTGGTATAGAACATATTTTGTTGTTCCTTCAGGTGCGGTCACATATAATGATGACGGTTTTTCACAAGTGAGCGTCTACCATCTAATTGGCAAAGTCAGAAGCATGGATATTCCAAATTTAAACCACAAACTTCAAGTGACTGACCTTGTGATTTGTTAATGGTCATATCAAAAGCTAGACGAATGGGGCATTGTATTATTTTAAAATTAAAAGGCATATCTGACGGAATTAGAATGTTTGGGATTAAAACTTCTTCTCCTTTGTATTTGCCAGTTACTATGGTTGCTCCAATTAAATATGTCATTCATTTTTTAACAGCAAGTCGGCATTACAAAGTTTTGGTAGGTTAATATTTCGTATTAAAATGATAGTACACCAATTTTTAATCGAAGAATATGTGGTGGTACTCCAGGCAAATCTAATAAATTTAAAAATTCTGTAGGATAGTTTACCACTTCGTCTTGATCTATATACCACAATCAATTGGTTTGTATGAAAATGTTTCACCAACATTTTTATTTTGAACGGCAGTATTTATATCATTAACGTCCTTGTTTTATAATGTCAATATTGGTCGATCACTTAACCAATTATGATTTGAATTGTTGTACAATATTTGGGTATACGCTTTCAATTAATTTTTCTTTTTAGTCTTTTAAAATACAAAAGTTTTGTGGAAATGGAATTGAATCAGTTGCACAATCAATTTGAATTTTTCCATTTCCAATGTCTAATAATGATTTTGGAAATGTTATAGCCGATTCATCGTTTTGCAATTGAAAACGCATTTTTGTTGTTAAATTTAAATTTTTAAATGTTTCTCCAGAAATTATATGGTTTTAAACATTCGTTTGATTCAACAGCTGGAGTTGATCGGGTTATAACAGGTACCTATGTTAGTGTCAGTCTAAAATCACCTGATTGTGTATTGTTGTACCATCAAATATCTGTTGGTTGTTGCATAAATCTTGTAACGTTTTATCTAATGGTTCTAATGATTTTTGATGTGCCATTGTGCATTCGTCCCAGATTATTATTTTGCATTGTTGCAATACCTTTCCTGATGTTTTTGGTATGTTACATGTTGGTGTTTAAACTATTTGCATATTTAATGGGAGTTTTAGTACTGAATGAGGTGTTCTATTGCCATCTAATAATGTTCCTGCTACTCCTGAAGAATCAATTGCTAATGCTATGTATGTTGATTTGCGATCTTATCAATGTAATTAATAAATCGAAAAAAACTCCCATAGAAGCTGCCACTTCCAGTGGCTCACGACCCATAGAACATACATATAAATTTTTATTACAGTTCATACAGTAGTTTTTGAGTTTATCGACCGAAAATGCTCCTACGGAAGCTGCAACTTCCGGTGGACCATTTTAAGCTAAAAACCATTCTCATGACCCATACAACATATACACCAATTTTTATCAACATTGGTACAGCAGTTCTTAATGTTACAAACACACACGTCATTATTATATACATACATAGAGATTATGGATATAAAATTTGATCGTCTTGTGTACGGCAAAATGACCGGTAGTTTAATCAAGATTTACAAACCCAAATTAATTTGATTTTTTTGATAGTTTTTTTGGATCTGGCATCCCCGCCGTCAAATTCAATAGGTTTTTGAAATTTGGAATCTGGGGTATTATTATGCAAACATAAAGTCATTACGTTATTTAAAGTGTTTTGGATTGTCGGTTATAAATGCGAGACACAAATCCTAATGATTGATCTTTTTGTTTTCATTAAAAAGTTGTCAAAATTAGTTTGAGTCGATAATCGTAAATCGTACTGAAGGCTGCCGCATGAAAATTGTCTACGAGCTAAGTGCAACCAAATATAGTGCAACATAACAAAGTTAAAAATGTGTGATATATGTATAATGTAATTGTGGTTGTAATGCACTTGTTGTTGTACCACCATTTTGAGATCACACATTTTTAACTTTGTTATTTTGCACCTAGCTCGTAGACAATTTTCATATGGCAGGCTTCATTCTGCTTATATAATTAGCCCCTAGTATACATCTTGAATATAGAAAAAAATATGAACTTGAGGTGTAATTTTAACCAACAAACGATCAGATTTGCTTGTATAAAATTATGTATCGCGATTTACGAGATGTAAATTCAAGGTAAACAAAATAAAATCAATTCCACGTGAAAATTTTGAAAAATGGATTTATTATTCTAAATCACTACATCAACAACAACACATAGTTTAATTTTCAATCCCATCATTTTTGTGTTTATCACCAACTATTGTTATAGGACATTCATACTACTCCAAATGTACACACATCTGTACAGAATTGCTACCCTACTGGAAGGGAATCGATGAACTCATCGATGAGTTCATCATGACTCATTCAATGAAGTCTCAAATGAACTTTATTCTGTGCCCGGGACTAAAGGCATTTATATATTTAATGAAGTTTTACGTGATCCAATGAAGGCTGTTCATAAGTAATTTGCTGTATAACGCATCGATGAATTCATACACGATTTTTGTAAAGAAGTCATTGAGATAGTAATAAGGCAGTTCTTACGGAAATTCATGTGAGTAGTGTGCTATAATCTATTAAGGGGCATTTTGAATAGTTCTTTATGATTTGTGATTAATATTGTATGTTTTAACTATAAAATAAAACACGTCTTCACTTTGTAAGTCACTTCTAGTTCAGGTACACATATTGAATTACTTTTATTTTCTTATGTTATTAAAATAACATCCCAAAATTAAACGAATTGCCCAAGTAAATTAAAATTGTGTGTTTAATCAATTCTACAATTTTTACTAGAGTAACATGTTTATACAAGTTAAAAAATGAATTGGTTTCTCTCAGTGAAACTGGATTTTACCGTTAGAAAAGTAATAATAGCCTCTCCAATAATGACTTTTATTAACAAGTTCATTAGTTGATTCAGTAGAACGCCCAATACATAATTTTAATTTCTCACGGAGAGAAAAATAATCGCAACATATCTTTTGACCAGAATTTCATCGAGAAGTTCACTTATGTTGTCATCAATTGCTTGACTTACAAAAAATTCAGTTACATACAATTAAATAAAATTTGAAGATTTTTCAATACTAAATCAAAAATTTATGTAATTCGTATGTTTGTGAGAGTTTTTGCGTTACTGTGTTTGAGGCTTGATGAACATTTTCCGGTAGGGTACGTACATAATATATATGTATGTATTCATAACTCATTAAAATACTTATCTTTTCATTCTCTATAAGTAGATAAAATACAAATACAATTTACTATTGTATTTATTAGCGATTGGAAGCAAACCATCTCAATTTCATACACACTACAAAATATTGTTAGCTTCACAGCTGTTCATCGTAACGTCCTTTTGCTTTTATCTTCCATATGCATACATATGTACATAGATATACATCGAAACAAGACTGGAAACTAGCTACATCTGTGGTATTCTGGTAAAACTAATTATAAATAAAATCAATAAATTTGACGAGTGGTTCTTTACTTTGCTTTCTTTTTTTTACCAAAGGAATTTGGTTTTTTGCTAATTTTTCGGTTAATACTTAAAATTTAACAAATCACCACCGTCAATCATCTCAGATTTTTTTTCTGCGTCTTTTGATATATCATAATCTAAGTTTTGTTGACTGATATCGTCGCAATGGTACCAAAACTTTTTCGATTTTTGCGAATATTGTTTACTTTGTAATGCCATAGCGGAAAAACTAGAGGGAAAAATGGAAAAAGCCACCGTCAATTTTCCTAAAAAACTTCAATTAAAATTTTAAGACATAAATGTTGGCGATCGGTTGGTTAGTTTTTATGCTATGGTACCACGAAAAGTCGTGTTTTTGCAAAATACGTGAATCGGGGCCTTAAGGAAAAAGTTAAAGGAATGCTATTGGTGATGCGCGGTTATTTGTCACCATCTTATAAATAAGTAAGTGAAGCCGTTCCAATTCATGTAGGTACTTAACGCGCATCCCCAATAGAATTCCTTTAACGTTTTCCTTACAGAAAAGTATAAAAAAAAACTTGAGAAAAAAAAATTTCTCAAGTTTTTTTTCATACTTTTCTGTAAGGAAAAAGTTAAAGGAATTCTATTGGGAATGCGCTGTTACTTACTTTGACAGGTTTATTAATGAAAGTATAAACATGCTCTTGCTGGCCTAACATTTTTATTTAAAATGGGCAGAAAACACAATTCCCACTTCTAAACTAGTTGATAAATAAAAATAAGAACACTTGTTTTTTATTTCACAAAATTAGATTTTTGAATATTTTAATTAAAAAATTTGTTCAAAAAGTTTAAAAAATCACTCGATCGACTTCGACTTGTTAGGTCATCATCAGGAGTATCTACTGATTTGTAAAAGTAAACATTTTGTTACATATACTAGAAAATAGCGAAAAATATATAAAAGAAGGAGGAACAGGTAATAAAAAATAATCTATTGATCGTCCAACCAACGGAAGTCGTCCGGAAAAATTAATAAAAAAGGGGGGAGGATGCTAGCAGGTAGGCGATTAATCACCGGCTGAATAACAAAATTCAAGGAAAGGGCGGGGTCTGTAATTGGTGAGAAATGAATTTCTCTCTGTTCGTTGGATACTGTGGTTAAGAAATATTGATTTTCGAATTTCGTAAGATTTGAAGGTATCTAAACGTCTGCCTTCGGGTTGTATATGTAATATGTCTAAATTGTTCAAGCAAGCTGTATGATTTTCTAAAGTTAAATGGTTATGGAAAGTTGATTGATTGCAACCAGATAAATGTTCTTTAGCTCTAACTCCAAAATGCGCCCAGTCTGATAATAGGAGAAACTACAATCATTGCAATTAATCCTATAAACACCAGTATATGGATTTTGTCTCGAAATGTGTGAAACGAAATGAGTGTAACCGGAAAGATATAGTAGTAGCATTGTGTTTGTGTTAGTTTCGGGCGTATGATTGTTTTACTGCATATGCAAGCCACGTGACATTCTTTTTTTGTTTATTCATATTAACCCTTTAAGTGCCAACATAATTTCGGCAGTGCATTGAGGAGCACGATTTACGCTCTTTGGCACTTAAAGAGTTAATCATTGTAAACGCCATATTTTTTGTTGTTTATGTATTTTCAATTTTTTTTAAAGTTAACATTTTATTTTTAAAATTTATGAAATTTAAAATAAATTTATTTATAAAACTTTGTTAAAACATATAAAATTAATCTATGATAATAAAAAATAGATATATTAAATATATTAGCATGTTAAATAACGACACTCCGCAGCTCGAGAGCAGACGTAATGTGCTGTGAAAAGGAAATAAGCAATATCACAATTAAACCGATTCGCCCGGAACGCGTTATTTTGATACTGTTCATCATACAAATAACACAAATACGAATAAAAGAAAAATACAAAGACATAATTGTGTATTATACACAGTGTACGTATTCGATTTTTTTCGCTTCACTCATTTTAAATGAGTAACTCACGAGACAAAATCGATATACAGATTTGGAAAGGCGATCAACTCTCAGAACGCGTATTTTGATCCAGAATTGGGAGATGAAACCACAAATTTGTGTATACGTATACGACGTATAATACAAAATTTTGAATAAGTGTGCTGTCATTTGTTACGCATACGTGAATTTATTTTTTACGTGTCTTTTTTTTATAAAATATAAAATTTGTTAATTTACAAAATATAAAATTATTAACCTAAAATAAAAACATTGCGAATGGTGTGGCGTTACGCCCGAACAAATTTGTTCCCCATCTAGATACCAGGGGAAAATGTCACAAAACAGGAGTGGAAGCAACAAAAATTTGAACCGATTCCACCCGGTTCGATAAATTTTGATGACTATGGTTACAAAAACAACACACATACATGCGTAACAAACGACAGCACACTAATTCAAAATTGTGTATTATACGTCGTATACGCATACACAAATTTTTGATTTCGCCTCCCAATTCTGGATCAAAATTCGCGTTCAGGACATGAATTTTGTACGCTTTTTTTCCATCCCACTGGAAATTAACCGGAACGTCATAGTAGTGGTGTACATACTGGTGTGCGTGTTTTGTTTTGTGTTTTTGACTAAATGACGTCTAAATGACGACTAAAAACAAAATAAATGTATGTACATAATTTGGGAATTTAAAAAATTTCACAACACAATACCATTTAAATTAATAAAGTGCTCCTTATAATTCATTAAGTAAATCTAAAAGTAATTTCATTACTCGTATCATCAAAAAATTATATTCGAAACATTCAAACGTAAAATTAAAAAATATTTTTTTATGCATTCGTTTGTCTTCCTACTACCATTTCCAATTCAGGGTTACCACTTGGATACAATTGTATCCATTTGAATACATTATTTTAAAAATTTAATAAATGGATACTGGATACATAAAAAACAGAAAACAGCTGAAATGGATACATTTTATACACAGTGGATACATTTTCTTGAAAACTATACATTTTATTGAAAGCACTGGATACATTTTATTTTAAACTGCACGTTTTCTTGAAATGCAAATCGAATTTTGAATTGCATGCTCTTAGGGTTGAATATTGCATTTGTTACACACCGAAACATGACTGAGTTCATTGTCGATCAAGTGAATTTCATTTGTTTTCTGTTGTTGTTTATACCAGGGTTCCGATTCGTGTTCTAGAACTTGAATCGATAAGTTCGTCGTTTGGGTGCTAGAATGCGAATCGTGAGTCGTAATAAGTAAAAAATTTTGAAAAAAATATATTGGATTAATAGAGAAAAATAATTTGGATGAAATATCATCTTGTATAATATTTAAGAGCAATTTGGTGGTTTCGCCAGCTCATAAATAAATGAATAAATAATAATACCAGGGTTCCATCGTCGATAGCATAATAGAATAATAGTATAATACTATTTTACTATTAAGCACTGCTGGTTTTCCATCGCACGGTTTGAAATAAGCTTATTCGAAATGAGCGTTTGATAAAAAGGATATTATTAGTTTATTTGACACGTATTATATAATAATAATATATAACGATAATCAGCCAACAAATTGTTTCTCATTGCGACGAGAAAATATTAAAAATGGTAATGGATAAGCTAGGAAAATTAAATTTATTTTTACACTGTTAAATTTGTAACGCTAAAAATAATATTTGCTACGTATTATAATTTGATAGCTAGTATCATAGAAAAATAAGTTTACCATAGATTTCTCATTTTTATAAATCGAGAGATAAAAATGAGTTGTGTAAAAAACTTCTGATAATTCCAATGTCATGATTGTATTTGTGACTTTACATTGCATGCAGTGTAAAGTCACAAATACAATCATGACATTGGAATTTTTTACACAACTCATTTTTATCTCTCGATTTATAAAAATGAGAAATCTATGGTAAACTTATTTTTCTATGCTAGTATACTGAAATATTTTAATAAACTATTATACTATCAACTTTGGTTTTCCTTCGTAATACTTTAACATTATGGGGTTCAAGGGTTTCATCTTCGCATTCCGCGCGTCACCTGCGGCCAACAAGACCACGAAATATGTATGTCTGGTCACAGACGACTCGCAGAATACGAAAAGTCTCATAACTACGATCAAACTCAAAATAAAGACAGAAAGTCCCACCAAGGCCATCCCTCAGTCACGGACTGTGCTCCAGAATCAGGGTATTTAATTTAATTATTGAATCTATATTATCTTGTCTCTATATATTAAATTATTTTATTTAATTATAATGTGATTTATGGTATAATTTATTCTTATGAGCGCTTTCAGAGCACCCAACAGTTGGAAACATGTTGTGCAAAATCGAAAATAACATTATAAAAATGTCTAGCACTATGAAATTTTCAAAATAAATTGGCGATGATTTCACTAATCATGACACCTGAAAGCACCGAATGTGATTTTAGTTAATAATGTAAACAAATATGATGGTACTGTTTATTAAATGAAAAATTGTCATGAATTTAAATATATGTATATGTATATGCCTTAGTAAGAAACAAAGGAATAACCATGTTTTATTTAAAATAAAAAAATGGATACATGGAAAAAAATATGAAGAGAGGGAACAGACAGAACAAAAATAATTTTATTTTTCAAATACACTTTATTAAATTATTAGTAGCATGTCTGTTGTTCCGGCTATCACACACATGTTCTGTGAGCGCCCATTAAAGTATTAATACATTAAATAATAAAAAATGAACTATTTTTTTTTCTCAACCGATTAGCGCACATTTACAAAATTGAGTCAACATTTTGGCGAAAGTTCATGAGAATATACATATACACAATGGTAGAAAATGACAGTACATATATTAAAAGTGAATATTATAACCAACCTTAGGTAAATGAAATATGGAATATGAATTGCATTTATCAAATGCTTACGTCATTTATACCACTGCTCGCGAGCAGGAGAAAAATTCTCATGTTGCATCCACATGCAGTTTTTTCAACCGATAACGCAAATCGGCTAAACATTTCGGCGAAAGTTCATGAGAATTTGAACACACACAAAGATAGAAAATGGCAGCACACATATTAAAATTGAATATAATACACTGTATACGTATACAATTTCTCGTGAGAAAAGCGTACAAAATCCATAGCCAGGTTTAACTTTGGTTTTATCAACTTTGGTTTTCCTTCGTAATACTTTAACATTATGGGGTTCAAGGGTTTCATCTTCGCATTCCGCGCGTCACCTGCGGCCAACAAGACCACGAAATATGTATGTCTGGTCACAGACGACTCGCAGAATACGAAAAGTCTCATAACTACGATCAAACTCAAAATAAAGACAGAAAGTCCCACCAAGGCCATCCCTCAGTCACGGACTGTGCTCCAGAATCAGGGTATTTAATTTAATTATTAAATCTATATTATCTTGTCTCTATATATTAAATTATTTTATTTAATTATAATGTGATTTATGGTATAATTTATTCTTATGAGCGCTTTCAGAGCACCCAACAGTTGGAAACATGTTGTGCAAAATCGAAACCAACATTATAAAAATGTCTAGCACTATGAAATTTTCAAAATAAATTGGCGATGATTTCACTAATCATGACACCTGAAAGCACCGAATGTGATTTTAGTTAATAATGTAAACAAATATGATGGTACTGTTTATTAAATGAAAAATTGTCATGAATTTAAATATATGTATATGTATATGCCTTAGTAAGAAACAAAGGAATAACCATGTTTTATTTAAAATAAAAAAATGGATACATGGAAAAAAAATATGAAGAGAGGGAACAGACAGAACAAAAATAATTTTATTTTTCAAATACACTTTATTAAATTATTAGTAGCATGTCTGTTGTTCCGGCTATCACACACATGTTCTGTGAGCGCCCATTAAAGTATTAATACATTAAATAATAAAAAATGAACTATTTTTTTTTCTCAACCGATTAGCGCACATTTACAAAATTGAGTCAACATTTTGGCGAAAGTTCATGAGAATATACATATACACAATGGTAGAAAATGACAGTACATATATTAAAAGTGAATATTATAACCAACCTTAGGTAAATGAAATATGGAATATGAATTGCATTTATCAAATGCTTACGTCATTTATACCACTGCTCGCGAGCAGGAGAAAAATTCTCATGTTGCATCCACATGCAGTTTTTTCAACCGATAACGCAAATCGGCTAAACATTTCGGCGAAAGTTCATGAGAATTTGAACACACACAAAGATAGAAAATGGCAGCACACATATTAAAATTGAATATTATACACTGTATACGTATACAATTTCTCGTGAGAAAAGCGTACAAAATCCATAGCCAGGTTTAATGTTAAAAATCATTTTCTTTATTGTGTTATTATTATAAGTTCTTATCCCTCCTTCTTTTATTTATTTTTTGCTATTTTCTACTATATATAACAAAATTTTTACTTTTACAAATCAGTTGATAGATACTCCTGATGATGATCTAACAAGTCGAAATCGATCGAGTGATTTTTAAACTTTTTGAACAAATTTTTTACTTAAAATATTCAAAAATCTAATTTTGGGAAATAAAAAACAAATGTTTAATAAAATGTGTTTATTAAGTGTAAGTGTGTTTTGCCAAGTGCCTACGACAAATAGTGTAAAAAGTAAAAATAAGAAGTTATATTAATAATTGAAACGGGTTGAACTTTTGCTACAGCTAAAGCCAACCCGATTTCACAGAATTGCCAATATCTTTTGGTACCCCTGCGGCATTGGTTCCCGCAGCTCAGTCAGTTAGAGGGAACGGTGTGGGTTTTAGGATACCGGGATATTGGCCTAGATTGCCGCATTGATAAAAACACAAGAAAAAAAATTGGAGAAAGTTGAAATGGGGTATCGGACCCGAACATGGTGGTGTTATGCCATCATAAGAATTGGGGTACCTTCGTGGTTGTTAATCTAAGTATTTAGGGAAACATAGTTACCCTAAACACTTGTCATTACCCGATTCAAAAAAAAAACAAAAGAAAAATAATTTACAAGCAAACTGTTCTTGTGTGCAATTGACTTTATACATCAAATCAGCCGGAGGAGACCTTTTTTTATGTTGAATCACAAAAAACCACAAAAATCTAAGTCCAATGATTTTTAATAAAATAAATTTATTTAAAGAAAAAAACCACAAATCTAAACTAAATACAAGAAATTTTAATTTTTAACTTAAACTGGAAAACCGAACTATTAAAATGAAGTTGACCACCCACCCGTTGGTCTAAAAACTGACTACCCCCACACCAAAAATTGTACAATATTTATACTGATATATCGTCCATACATTTTTTGTGCTTTCATCGCAAGAAAATAATGTATAACAACAATGTACAATAACGTGCTATCAATTTTTGCAGAATCCGCGGCGCACTCAATTTAGAATTGAAAAAATCCTTGTCCTTGTCACTAGATTTCAAAATAAAAACGGAATGTATTACATCATAAGCTAATGGTGTGTGCTCCAGGTCGATTTTTTGACTAAATTATGCACTAAACTTTTTTGAGGTGACCTTACGATATTCGCTGCCAGGTTACAAACGAAAAGTCTCCTCGCGGGGTAACTTTTCAAATTAGTTTTCAAATGTCAAAGGTTATGATATTTATTTATATTTACCCGGTAACAATTTTTGCGTGACACATTTTTTTTATTTTTAAACATTTCGTTGTTTAGAAAAACATTTGAAAATAATGCAACTTACATATCATCTTCCATTATTTAAATTTAATTTAATATTTCGTTTATCCACGAAAACTCGACAATTTAGTATTTCGAATAGTCAGGCACAGCTTGTTTTGTTGCTGTTACTGCCACCTATGAATTTTTATTGTGAATTACTAAGCAATTTAGCTTAATTCATATTTTAGTCGCGCTAGTAAAGCTAAAAAGTTTATGTAGATATAAATTTTAACGTTTGTTTTATTTGCCCTACAACAAACAAAAATATAGTACGAAACTATTTTCATAGTCTAAAAAATTATTTTATTGATCCATTGAAAAAAAAAATTACGTTTTGCTGTCAAAAATTTTCTAAATTTTATTGTTCTACGCAGATGAATTGCAGCGAAAACGTTTGTAGAGTTTTCACTTCCGCAGTCTATATGTGATTGAGATAACTACAAACTTTTGACGTCAGCTGCGTACGGCATCTACGAAATCGTGAGATAAATATTTTTTGAACTTTCGCTAGCTAAATATTACGCCAAGTTTGTATGTAAGAATTCTTTTAGCGCGAGCAAGAGCAGTAGCAAAGTTAGCCCGTATAGAGCAAAATATACATAAGAGGACTCATGTAGAAAATTTGCACTACTTGATTTCTCTTATATTTTTCGCATACCGCATGCAATAAAACGATAAGTTTTACGTTATTTTTCAGTAGAAAGGTTTTTATGTTTTTCGGCTACGATTTAATTAATATTGAAATATTTAAATATATTATTTACTAAGAGAATTTACTTTTTGCTCTCAATTTTGAGAATGATTTAAAATATTTAATACATTTAGTTTAAATAGGTTAATCTGTTAAATATCATTTATAGTTTTAATAAAACATAATTGTAAGTGCTAGTTGTAGTTTTTTTCACTGGGAAGTTTTCAAAGTTATAAATTGTATGGAGAGTCATAGCATTTATATATGAAATGGAAAATATTTTCACTATTGTAACTCTTTTTATCGTAGTATTACAATAGAGTCATTTTAAAATGTTCATCAAACTCGTATTTTTAGAGTATGTAGTTTGTTTGGTTCATTTTTAGAAATGAATATTTCCCGGATTTTACTTATATGAATTGCTTCGTTTTTTGTATTTTTTGTAAAGAAATCTGAGCCTGATAATTTTTTGAAATTAAATATGTCGGTTTGTTCGATTTCAAGTACGTTGTACGACGATCCATTTACTTTCACATTTCTAATTAGACTATAGTATTGAATAATATAAATAATTCTGGAATATAAATATGGAATATAAATAATTCTGTTCTTGCGGCTTTTTTCAATATTTGAATGGACTGAATCACCCTCATTTTAGGTGTGAACCTTTTCAAAAAATTTGTGAGAAATATCTACTTGCAATCTGTTGGATGCCCAAGAACAAAAAGAAAATAATATTTTATTTTTATTTTGTCCAGGGCAATTATCGGTCCAAAAAATGAATTTACGTATATCGTTTTTATTTTTTTCCTCGTACATAAATTTAAACAAGCAGCTACCCACTTCAGATGTGCCTTGGCTGGCGATCATTTCGTCCCACAAGTAACAATGTCCTTGATGGCTGGCCAAATTATAAACAGTGAGGTTGTGTAAATTTAATTTGTAGAAAAAAATACTCGTTTGACCAATAGGACACTGTAAAA
Source organism: Nephrotoma flavescens (assembly GCA_932526605.1). Lineage (NCBI taxonomy): Eukaryota > Metazoa > Arthropoda > Insecta > Diptera > Tipulidae > Nephrotoma > Nephrotoma flavescens. The sequence goes on along the minus strand of OW052221.1, from coordinate 165,059,542 downwards.
CATTCTGAAAATCATAGGAAGCAGTTACAATATTTTTATGAATTATGGCCGTTGCTTTATCAATGTTCGCTTCAGACTCCTTGATTCGTTTTTGTTGGCCACACGTTTAATAGTTTTATTTTTGAAATTGACTGGTCTCTATCAGATGCAGACATGTTAGCATAGCTCGTGCAGCCATTGCATTGATCTTTTTTCAGCTTAAAAAAGCCATAATTAAATTTAAAATTAAATATGTCCCTGTATTGGCATTCTGTGACATGCTGTGTATTAATGTTGTTTTCTGTAATCCATTGAAGATACATTCTGTACATTTTTGCAATACAGAGACCACCTTCAAGATACATTTTAGTAGTTTGGGCTCGTAAATAATGAGATTCCACTGTTGGCAAAGATGAGATATGCCGCATAACATGCTTCTTTGAAGTTTCTTTCAGTTCTTTTATGAGACGGACATATTTACCTATAACAAAACAAATTCAATAATTTTTTTAAGATAATTATAAAATACATTTAAATTGTGAAGTTGTCTTAGAGAAAGATATAAAACAACGATATAAGAATCCTCTCGGCAACCCATATTTTGAACTTATCAGGTGCGCAACTAAGTTTCCGGGTTTCACACATAGATAGTGCTAGCGACACATCTAGTTGTCAGTTGTTAACGATAACAGTTGTAATACCAGCACATATTGCCACGCAAAAATATTTTTTCTGAGAACGAAAATATCGAGCTTTGAACCAAACAAACAGCATTCGCGGGAAGCTTTCCTTTTCAGCTACGTTATTTGCTTGATGAACATGTACCACCGAAAACTACCTGCAAAAATTGGTTTAAACGCTTCAGAAGTGGCGGTTTCGACTTTGAGGACAAGAAGCGCCCCGGAAGGCCAACACATTTGAAGACACCGAGCTGCAAGCGCTATTGGATGAAAATGATATACAAACTCAAGATCAACTTGCGTAGGCATTAAATACGTCTCGCCATTGTATTTCTAAACGTTTATATTCTATGGGAAAAATTCAAAAGTAGGGAAAATGGGTGCCGCATGTGTTGACTCAGAGACAGATGTAAAATGGAAGAGCCACTTGTGAAATTTTGCTTTCACGGTTTGAAAGATACAGCTTCCTGCATCGAATTGTTATGGGAGATGAGAAGTGGATCTTTTTAAGAATTCCAAACACAAAAGGTCGTGGCTTTCACCTAGCCAAGCATCAACATCAACCGCACGGCCAAATTGCTTCGGAAAGAAGACAGTGCTCTGCGTTTGGGACTAGAATGGAATCGTGGAATATCTTCTCAATCTGAACCATGCATTGCTCGAAAAACGGCCAGAATGGGACACGAGACACGAACTAGTATGAGGTTACACCATAACAACCCTCCATACCATCGCACTCTCATCGTCCAGGACACCATCAAAAGGCTGATATGCAGGGCTACACTTGGCCTGTTTAGAAGAAGTGCAAAATTGGTTGGGTGAATAATTTCGGTCCAAAGATGCGTCGGTTTATCGTCGTGGTATTCATGTATTGCCAGAGAGATGGCAGGAATGTGTAGATAGCGTAGGGCAATACTTTGAATAAACCAGTTTTTATATTTCTATTGAAATTTTCTATTTCTCATTTTTCAAATAAACCCGGAAATTTACTTGCGCATCTAGTAATTATCTTACAAGAACAGCAACTACAAATGGATTTGTAAACGGAAGAGGCGAGAATGATGGAAGATAAAGGTTCTAAAACAAGAGCAACTCGGAATTATCGCATTTCTTATCGCATTGCACTATACTTTTAGGCCCAGGTCAACTGCCATTCGGGATCATGATAGAAGCCTTTGTGTCAACATCGAGACTACAGACAATCGTTATTTATGACCATTCTATTTAAAAGTACTTACTCTCTCTCAATTCAATACGTAAAATTAAATTAAAACATACCTTACCGCAATTATCGTTGTCACCATCTCCAGCTTTCGAAATAGCAGTATCTACCACATGATTTGAAATTGCAAATGTGTCCAAAAACATTTTTAGACACACTCGATTAGTTGATATATTTTTCTCTTCCGGTGGGGTAAAATAATATAGCCGAGAAGATTTTCGCCGACTTTCTCCACTAGAGATTTTGGTAACTTTTTTATCTTACCTGTACAGATTGGTAATGAAATCCCACTGGCGCTCTTTGCTTCCAAGTTTATAATAGAATTTAAAAAAAAAATCGCGCACTCGCTGTGGTACTCTTTCATTGCACCGTAATCGACACTTTCCAGTGCATCCTTTTTTCAGTACCTTTGCGGGGACTTCGTGACCTGCCGCTTTTTGATAAGCCCTCTCCTGAATTTTTTCGCCGTTTCGATTTCACTCTTTTTCATCTATTGGTGTTTCTCGTTCGCTTTCTTCTCTGAACTATATTTTTGGCCAGAAGTTGGTATTCAAAGATGAACTCGAACATACACTTGTATCAGGGTGGTACTCTGAATCGGTGCCGTAGCACGCAAATGGATCTGTAACGGTGTGTAATAAATATGGTCTACATAAAATTTCATTTTCCATCCTTCAATAAAGCCCTTATTAATTGAATCTCGTTCTTACCCGATTCGTCATCTTCTAAATTTAACTCCATTTCGCACAATTGTACATCCACTTGTAATTAAATTTTTTCAGGCGTTAATTAAAAGCAAAATAATTGATTAACCCAAAAATTTTCAGATAACAAACCGTAATGAAAAAATTAAACATTTAATTTAACCCAAGCAAGGAAAATAGAACACGACTCGCAATGCCTACTTCAAAATATTTTCCAGCTCAAAAGTACTGTAAATAGTACTTAGAATTATCGCAACGCAGAATTATTTACTGTATAAACAGCGATAACTAAATAAATTAAAAATTATATTCCTTCTAAGAAAACGACAACTCAAAGTACGTTATTGTGAATAGTATTCGTTAAGCAATGAAAACTATAAGACCGGTTATCGTTTTATTAACGGAAACAAAAAATAAAAATTAACTTATCGTCGTACCTATTATTAGAAAGCAACACAGCATCCGCAGGAGGAACAATTTGATTAAAACGGATTTAAAAGGCAGATTCTCCTTTGTTTTATGTATTACAAAATGCAAGCATGCAATAACGCGATAAGTAGTACTTATCGTTATATTGAATGCGGTGTGCGATTTGTCCATCGATAATTACATTTAGTCAAGACACAATTTTGGAGACGTTTCTGTGTAGACGTACTTATTCAAATAATTCATCTCGCGAGGTTACTTATTTGAATAAGTACGTCTACACAAATAAGTAAGTATATAATTAAAAAATAGCCTCAGGCTGTTTTCCAATTACATGCCGTTTTTCTTTTCAAATCTACTGAAAACGATTAACTCATGTCAAGAAATTTTTTTTCTTTCGTTTCTAGCAAAAAAATCTAATTTGAATAACATTCATCACCTTTGATTAATTTTAGATATTATTATTTATTATTATTATTGATATAACGTCTTATTTTCATTTATCAAGTAGTTTAGAAGTAGGAACTGTTTTTTTTTTGTCCATTTTTAATAACAATTTTGGGTCAGCAAGAGCTTGTTTATACTTTCATTAATAAGTAAGTACATGAATTGAAACAGCTTCACTTACTTATTTAAGATGGCGACAAATAAGTCAATAAGCTTCAAATAAGTAAGTATGTACACTATCCCCCGATTTACACGGTACTCTTTTTACACGATTTCGCTTTTACACGGTTTGAAAAAACAAAAAAAATTATTATATTTTAAGTTTTTCGTTGTTATTTTTAATTTATTCTGTATATTTTACGTTAAAACCTGATGTGAGTGAAGAAAAAATATCTGAACTAAGGTAATTTTTTAAAAGTCAATAAAAATTGACAAAAGGTAGCCGGGTGCCACATCACTCACATTAGAATTAAAAACAAAACGATAATTTAAGAATTCTATTGTATTTTTTTCGATTTACACAGGTTTTCATATAAAAATCCCACTTTCAATTTACACGGTATTCTGCGGAACCAATCTACCGTGTAAATCGGGGGATGGGTGTAATTGGAAAAGCGGCTCATTCCTAAAATACTTATTATTACGGTCTTACCGGTTAAATCCATACTGGAAAAGAATAAATATTGTGCTCAAAGTAACAACCAAAAATTGTATTTACTTATTTTTATTAGTTGAGAACAATTACATTTTGCAGTTAAACAAAACGTGAAAGCACAACTAAATATATCTAATTAAATAGTAATATGACCGAATTATATTGAATATTATTACAAATCGTAACTAATTTACAACCGGTAGAATAGAATTATTCTATACCAGCAAAAAAGTTGGTTTAAAACAATTCCAATTTGGAATTACATATATGGGATTGTTGTTGTAAATTTCTCAAAGTAAGACGGCATATAACCGAATATTTAATAGAAAGGTGGTGTAGGCTTTTTTATGAAGTAAAATAATTACTGTAACCTAAAACATTTTTCGTCGATAAAAATGTCTTCAAAATACTGTTTCTACTGCCATCTCAGGTAAACTAACCAAATAAATTACAACGGATGACATCTGTTCAGCAAAATCTGGAAACTATTGTTTAGTTAAGCTACTAAAAAATAGGTGTCACTTTTCAAAGCAATTTTTAAATTCAAAAATAATATGTAAATACGTTTGCATTTGCAAATAAAATATTTGATTCATTTCATTTGATAAATCATGTTTGGTAAATCATGTTCCCAAATTTATTATCAAATCAATTTTATAATAATTAAAATTCATAATCAAATTTTAAGTTCTATTTGATTTTATAGCAGGGCGTGCCATTTTATAGTAAAAAGATGCGCTGTTTCGCAAATTCGAAAAATGACCAAAAACTCAAAAGTATTTTAAAATTTTACTTTAGTAACACATTTGTGTCGGAGTACGTTCACGATAGTTACATTGTTACAATATTGTTAACAATGACAGCTCAAAATCGTTCATGAAACTACATTGTAACAATGACCACGTGAGTTTCTCGTTCACGAACTCTACATTGTTACAAATGTCATTCTGAACCCTACTCGAGACTGCCCTCTACAAATGTCATTTTTAATGGTGTATGTATCATGATCGTACTATCAACAACCATTATATGTAGTTTTGAAAAATAATTTAATAAAATTCAATTTTTATTATATTTATTTTTAAAAAAATTGTGTTTTATGGATACGGTGATTATTTTGATGCTCCATAATATTATGTTACTCTTTATGTTATGAAGAAATTAAGAGATGAACTTTTTAATGTTTTCATTTGTTTTGACACTTGAGACAATCCCAATGTTAACTACAACGTCATTTCTACAATGACACTTGTTACAATAATTAACAATGTAAATCTCGTGAACGCAATCCTGGTGAATTTAAAAAAAAAAATTTTTGAGCTCAAAAGCCAGTGTAATTTGAGTAACTTTTGTTACCAACATTAAAAAAATTAAATTTACTCAAAAGGTACCATGGGATATATCCGAAAATGCCTAATGACCTTTTTCGGAAATATCACATGGTAATTTGTGAGTAATTTTTTTTTTTTATTTTTTTTAAGGGATAGCCACGAAAATTTGAGTAACTTTTGTTGCCAACATTAAACAAAATTAAAGTTACCATGGGATATTTTCAAAAACGCCTAATGGCCATTAAAAGTTACCATTAACTTTTGAGTAATTTTAATTTTTTTAATGTTAGTAACAAAAGTTACTCTAGTTACCCTGACAGAGCTCTCACAATAGAAAAATTTTTCCTTTTGCCTTACAAGTTTGTTTGAAAATAAAACTTGAGAAAAAAAATTTTTCGTTTTTACCTTAAAGAAAAAGTTACAGAGCTCTCACAATAGAAAAACTTTTCCTTTTGCCTTACAAGTTTGTTTGAAAATAAAACTTGAGAAAAAAAAAATCATTTTTACCTTAAAGTCTAGTACTCAGTTCGATTTCACGTGAAATTTCCATACGATTTTACCAAAGTGAAATTAGAAATGAAAAATTTCATTTCTGTTTTCGTTTTGTAGTACTCAGTTCTCCAACGAAAAAACCAAGTGTGTTCAATACATCAAAGATGGCGCGCATAAACTCTCCAAATTATTTTCATGTGAAAATAATGTCTCGGCACATTATTTTCACGCGAAATTTTGACATTTGTTTGTTTTTGGCAAAAAACAAATTTTTTAAGACCACAAATTCATAAATTTTAATTAAAATCAATTTAATTTAAATTATTTACGTAAAATAAAGAAATTAATTTATGCATGTTTACAAATTTATCCGTTAAAATTAAAAATTCTCCAAACAAAATTTCATTTCTATTTCACGCGAAAATAAATAGATTTTTGGAGACCGCGTTAAAATTTCATTTCACTTTGAACTGAGTACTAAGCTTAAGGAAAAAGTTAGCAAACTCTAAACTTTTGCCTTAAGAAAATACTAATGAAGTTAGCTAAATTTCAAAATCAGGGTTTTTGTTGTCATTTTCCAGACAAAACATGTTAAAATGCAAATAATAACTAATTTATCGGTTTAATATATCTTAAAATTATAATTAATAATGCAAAATACAATTTCAAAAATATCATTAGTATGAAGATAAATAAAACAAAGTTGGTTTCAATTTATTTTTTGGTTTGCTCATTGTGAGAGATACTCTTAAGGTAAAAGTTTAAGGCGAAAGGTGAAGCCAAAATTTTTTTCTATTGTGAGAGCTCTGTGACTATACAAAAAGTAAGTTTACATTTCGCGTGGTAATATTAATATTCAGCAAAATTCAATTACGTTATTGTGAATAGTATTCTAACAAATTTCCAACGTATTTTAACAAATATGTACATTTTTGTTGTATTTTTTTCAATAGTTAATACAACTTTGAAAGTTTGTACTTTAATTTTTCTGACACTACTTATTTAATACAAATTGACAGAAAGACAGAAATTAAAAAACAACTAAAAGTTAATTACCCTGTTTGTCAGCAAGTTACCCAAAAGGGATAACATGGGATATTTCCGAAAATGCCGAATATAATTATTTTTGAAGCAATATAATTTTTGCATAATATGAATACAAAAATATAATTTTATAAAATTGTTCAATTGAAATTTTAGCAGCGCCAAAATATAAATCATTTTTCATTGGCGTATTTTCTTGAGAAAAGCTAAAGCATAAATGCTTTATTTCTGCCATCAAGGCGTCACCATCAAATAAAAATACAAAGAAAACCAAATAAAATAATTGCAACCTATTTAGTATACGGTAAATAAGTTGACTTACCTGCAGTACCATCAGCATACATCATACTTCACATCGTTCGTGGCATCGAATTTTGGTGTATTCAATTACCCTCCCAACAAAGAAATGTATAAATGTTATACTTTTGAACACAATTTTAAGACACAGTAGCGTCTCTGGCGGATTTATGATTAACTACTCAAAATTCAGCCATTTTGATTTATTTACCTTTTAGTTTAATGTGATAAAAAATACTATCAAATATTAAATAGTATCAATATAGGACACTGCCTTGTAAAATCGTGTTCCAAAATATTTTTCTATAAGCTAAGAGTGAAGTTAGGTGTTTTAGAAAAAGTTCGAAAAAAATTCGAAAATCAACACAGCTAGGGCAGAAAACTGTGTGTACCTAGTAAATTTTTTGTCTTTAGTAATACCTCAAACAGAATAGCGGCGCACATCGCCGATCTTCGGCGCTCAAAGTTCAAATCTTTTATGTCAAACAGATAGACGCCGTTTTATTTGACATTTCTGTCATTTGTTAAAAGACTTAAAATACTAATAAACATACCAGCAAAATAGAAGAAATGGGTAATTGTAATAACACAACACAATAATGCTACTGAAAATGGCAATGGTATTATTCACAATGGGCAATTTATTGAAAGATTAATTTCTCATTAAATATATCCTGAAAATTGTAAAAATCAATTGAGTATTCAAAACAAATCACTTCTTTATTACAACAAAATTTAGTTATGTATTATCACTTCATCATCCATTTCATTAAAAAATATGTTTTGTTTGTTTCTAGCTAAATGTCACTCATCGTCCAAAAAAATATAAACTTTTATATTTTGACGTGGATTGTCGACGCTCTATCTGTCCATTCTTATGGAAATGCATGTATTTTAAATTTAGCGCCGATGTTTTCGACGTCAATCTGTTTGAGGTATAACAAGTCTTCAGCTTGTCCGAGAATGAGAAATTCATATGAAATTGCATAAGTTAAAAGGGACAAATTTCTTATGTAACATGTTATATGGTGGTCTTTAATGTGTTACTAAATTCACGTACGGTGTGTAATTTATTAGCGCTGCAATCGGTTGAAAATCAAATTAAAGTAACAAGTCTTGCGGTTGTCTTGCCATTGTCCTCAAAAATTTTGGGTCAACTGTTTACCACTTTTACAAAACGGCGCTACCAGTACACAAAATAAAAATGTAGATCGCCATTTTTAATTTTAACTTAATTTTATAAAAAGTTTTAAGAAAAAATGACCATTTTGGCCATTTTGTATTTTTTTTTATCATCATCAAAAAGTGTTTAGCATTCGTATAGTGAAGACGTTAAAATTATTTGTAAAAATTAAAAATAAGATTAATCTCATTATATTTTCATAACGTTATTAAGAACAACAAAATCCATAAGTGTTTATTACTATATAAATATGTGATAAATTTGTAATTGCTATTGAACGATACATATTTTGATTTGGTATTTTTAAAGATTATTTCTGTTTGTGTTTTATGATTTTTTTTTTTAAATAAAAGTAATGGATAACATATCTAGAGCGAAACGATATAGAATTATTTCAGAAATGGCAGAAAGTAGTTTAAATCTTGAAATGGCTTGTAATTCAAATAGTGCAATACGGACGACCATTGGTAATCATAATCATAATTCTCAAGAAATTGATCCCGAAACTTTTGAAATTGATAGTGACGATCATGATACGCATCCCATTTTAGATGCCAATTTTTTCTTTGATGAAGATACATTTATTTCCAATTCATCCGATGATGAGTCATCGGACAGTTTCGAGTATTTAGATTCTTTGAATAATATTACAACATTAAAAATAAAATTAATTAAATGGACTATTTTACATAATATATCTGTAAATCCCCTTAGACAGTTATTAAAAATCTTAAGAGAATTTGGCATTACTCTTCCTAAAACGAAAAGTGGATTATTTCGTAGCAAAAATATTAATAATTCCTCTGATAGTTTTGTTCCTCGCGAAGTTCCACCTGGAGAATATGTTCATTCCGGAATTGAAAAGTCAATCAATCGATATGATTTAACATTTTTATCTAGTTTACCAGAGATTGTGTGTGATTTTAATGTTGATGGATTGCCCCTATATAAAAGTTCACGAAAAACGTTGTGGCCCATTCTTGGTTCTTTTGTTAACGATCGTACTCGTCCTCCTTTTATTGTAGGTGCATGGGCTGGAGAAGGGCACTCTATTTCTGTAGATATTTTATTTAAAGATTTTGTTAAAGAGTTAGTAAAATTGAAAAGCGAAGGTATTTTAATTGCAAAAAAATCTGTTTTTTTTTCTGAAAAGCTTTTTTTGCGTGCGTTTATTTGCGATGCACCAGCTAAAAGTTTTTGTAAATCAGTTTTAAATCATAACGCGATAAGAGGATGCCATGAATGTGATCAAATCGGGTTTCGTATTTCTAATACCCCCGCTTATAATGTATTATCCGGAAATTTGCGAACTGACTATTCCTTCAGTAATCGGTTAGATGCTAAACATCATCATAAAAACGAGCCTAATATATTAGAAAAAGCCGGTATTAAGATGGTTACTCAATTTCCGCTGGACCCTATGCATTTAATCGATTTAGGTATTGTCAAAAAAATGTTTACTCCTTTGTTAGATAAATTAAAACCTGATACTCAAAAATTAATGTCGAATTTGTATACATCTTATTCAAAATATGTCCCATTCGAATTTAGTCGGAAACCAAGAGATTTAAATGAAATTCCGAGATGCAAAGCAACGGAATTTAGATTTTTTATATTATATGGGTCACTTCCGCTTTTACAAAATTATTTTAAGGATAAAATGTATTTTAAGGAAAATGCCGATAAAGCTCATATACTTTTAAATGAGTTTGTCGCACTGTATCCTCAAATTTATGGATTAAAACATGTAAACTACAACGTTCATAGTATTTTACATTTGCCCAGCTACGTTAAGTTATATACTATCACCAGAATACTATTAAATTATAAAACACTTTAAAATGTATTTTTTAATTAAAACTCAAATATATTTAAATTCGCAAAATATTTTAATAAAATCACAATACAACATAGTATTTCTTATCACATTAAACTAAAAGGTAAATAAATCAAAATGGCTGAATGTTGAGTAGTTAATCATAAACCCGCCAGAGACGCTACTGTGTCTTAAAATTGTGTTCAAAAGTATTGAGACTAGGGAAAGTATAGAAAACGCTACCAGTGGAAAAAATGAAGCTTGCTTCAAATCCACCCGAGACACTTTTTCCATTTTTAAATTGATAATTTTAATATTAATCGTAAATAAATTTGTAGTTTTTATATGTTAATGCAATATACAAATAATATTAAACTTTCCAAGATCACTTTTCATAGATAATTCATAGAAAAGCATGTATAAACTCTTTTTCATAGTAATAAATTTTTCCAGGGTATAAGTCTCAATAACATTTTATGTTACGTTGTTGATGTATACATTTTTTTGTTGGGAGGGTAAGGACACCCATCAGACAGGTTTCGAAAGAAAACCAAACAACAAGTCTTTTAAGACGAGTTGTCTAAAAGACATTAAGTTGTCTTTTAACTGTCTTGAACTTGTTATCAAGTCTTGTTGCTAAAGGATGAAACACACCAAGCAGCAGCAGCGAGCAGCAAATTTAAATTTTGGCTTACTCGCTTATTTAATGATACAAAATCATAGTTTGCGTATAAATATAGGTATTTCCATTAAAGGACATTAAGTATTTTGTAATTATAATTGAAAAATTTAAATTTAAAGAAATTGTATTGAATGAAGTTGCATCTGTCGCGGCATCAATAGGTTCCACACCCAGCAGCTTCAATTTGCTGCTCTTTGCTGCTACTCATAACCTCGATAAAATTTGCACAATTCAATTTTACTACTAAAACAAAACAATCTGCTGCGCTGCTTGGTGTGCACGCCCATAAGCAGCCGTTAGTGTGGATTGCTTGGAATACGTCGCGCTGCTCTTGGTGTGTTTCATTCTTAAGTCGTCTTTTAAATGTCTTGCAAGACACGTTTGCTGGGTAGGTTGTCAAAATAAAAAAGTAAATAACATGTCAAAAACATGTTCTCAATTAATTTTTAGTGTAGTCTGACTCATAGCCTGTGAAAATGCTAGAATACATAAATAATAAATGGTGATACAGACGAATGCAATTTGAGTATATCGTCAATTTTACAGATACATTTAAGTATTAATTATTGTTCTTAATATTCTATTTCAGTCGGGGGATGTAACTACATGTTTCGATCAACAAAACATGTTAGTAATGTGGTATTCATCATATGCATAACGATTATAAAAAAAAGAAACAGCTACAACAATTTAAAAATATTGTTGGAATTGTTTGAAAAAAAAAATAAAGCTAAACACTAATATTAACAAATAAAATTTTATACAAAACAATTCAATTAGAAAAATGAAGCAATAATTTTGAAAAAAAAAATACAATACAATTTCAATTAGAAAAATTAATAATTATAATAAAACTTTAAAAACGAAAAAAAAACAATCATGTTAAAAAATTCAATATTTTGGATAACCAAAAATCGTAAATTTTAGACTTTGATTTTACTTCGAATATTTTTTCGAAGTTCGAAAAAACGACAAAAGCGACAACGTGGCAAAAATCTAATTACGGCGATAAGCTAAGAGAAAAAAGAACACGAACGTCGTATATATGTTATTTAATATATGATACTATGTTGTATTGTGATTTTATTAAAATATTTTGCGAATTAAAATATATTTGAGTTTTAATTAAAAAATACATTTTAAAGTGTTTTATAATTTAATAGTATTCTGGTGATAGTTTAATTAAAATAAACACTTAATAACGTAATAAATATATTTTGTCTTTTAATTTAAAGAAAATATTACTAAACAATACATCGGAAATATAACATCATAACCGCTCAATTTTATTACGTCGAAAACGTTCAACAAAAACAGTTCAATTACGGTACGCCATTATGTAGACAAATTGTATACACGTTTTTGTTTCATTTCTCTTGTGACACAAAGGTTACGTAAACCTAACATATTTGTTACACAAAAGCGTTACGTTTCTGAAGACTTTAGTTAGTATAAGCAAGTCTTCGTAAACTGTACGTTTCTGGTACGTAATGTTAGAAGGGTAGGCGTTTTCGGTAATATCCCATGGTAACTTCCATATAATTACCATAAAGTTAAATACTACAGAGTGAATGATAGCAGCTGTCAAGTGAGTCAAATTCGGAGGGTAAAAGAGAAAGCATATAAATCAACGGGTCGTATTTAGAATTTGCTCGATTGAAATTTAAAACTTCTCAAATTCCCAATTATTTTTATTCGAATATAGTACGCATTAATTGTTTTTATTTTCGATAAAAAAATTATACTTATAATATTCCAAAATAAAAAATAATTATGAATAGAAAAACACGTAGAATATGTACGTAGTAATAAGAGAAATGCGACACTGGTAATATAACATATGTTTACAAACACAAACACAAAATGAAAAACCCCACACCGAAATCAAAATTGTTTACTTAATTTTCTCTGATTTATAAATTAAATAATGGATAAATTTATCACAAATCACTTTTTTCTTAACATAATTTACATTTTATTTTATATAAACACTTAGTAAACTTACTGATGGTAAGATACGCCTTTTTGAAATCTTTTAGGCGTATTTTTACAATTTTTGACAATACACTTCATTTCAATAACAAGTTTATAATTTTTTTTATCAAATAATGCACACCACACACTACTATATAAACCAACTAAATATTTTATAATATTTTTATTATTTTAATTAATAATTTTAAAATCACTAAATTAAGTCGTCATCATAGGTTGTCACTGCGCACATAAATAAACATCTGATTTGGGGTTTTTCGTTTTGAAATATGAGTAAGCCATATGCTTTTTTATATAACCATCCTTCACCAACGTGCCTCAAATGAAATAGCAAATATTATATGCTTCTTTATATGGGGGAAAAAACATTTCTACTCTGTGTAGTATAACTCTATTATAATTACTAACTCTATAAGACAAATGGCGATAAAAAAAATAGAGTTATACTACAACATTTAACTTTATGATAAAAAATCGTGACAACATAGGTAAAAATTGTTAGATGGCATTATAAGCAATTTTCAAATTTTTTTTACGTTTATTGAACGAATTTTTTTTTTCACCGAAGGTTTAACGAAACAAAATGGCCAAAATATTTCAATTAAAAATGACAGCCCATCAAACAACATGGAGGATATTTTTTCATTATTTTGTCGATATATCTAATATATAATTTTAATTTAAAATATTTCCTAAAAAAACATAATTACTAATAAAATTTTATTATATATTAAAGTAAATGAAACGGTAACCAAATATTATTATATACCTTTTTTGGCCCAAAATCTTAATACGGACATATATTTTAGGTTTTGAAACATTTGATAAGAGCGTTGAGTAAGCGACTTCTTCATCGGCGAAGCCCCAAAATAGCTTAAATATTCGCATTGAACAAGAATATAATTATTAAATATGTGAAAAATAATGTAAAATATGTGAAATGTGTTAAAGGCGATCAATGCATCACTTACATGGCAAACACCAAAATTATCCAAAAAAGATGAATTTTTAACCAGTTCAATCGTTTCGACTATACGGATATGGGATACGTAAACACAAAAGTTACAAGGAAATGTATTTAAAACTCGAGTAGAAGGTGGGCTTAGAACATCGCCTTCATCATGCTGGTTGCTTAGATAGATCGATTCAAATGTGGGTACGCAAAAAAATGTGACAAAACCATGAAATTATGGCATATGCTACTTCTAAAAACCACTATAAGCTTTTACGGATTTATTTTCCCGCCTCAGCAAAAAACCAGATAATGCTAATATACTATTCTACAGTACCAAAATGTATCAATTGATAAATGCAATACCAGTTCCAAATTCACGAGTCATCAAATGTTCCCGGAATCCGAAATTAAACCAGATATTTGTTGGGTGTGGAGATGGAGCTATCAAAGGACATTACGATGAGCAAAGAAGTTTACGCGGGGCCAAATTATGTGGTGAAAACTTCCGCAAAAAATGCAAGTAGAAGTGGTCGGTTCAGCTCAAGTGATTACGCCTCATCCGCTTCCAATGTTCCGACGGCAAAGATCGCTACGCAAGAAATGGAAAAAAAGTCGTTTCGATCCGGTTAAATCACGTAGACCCGACTTGCCCATAGTAAGTGGTCAAGGTGGCCGTGTTGCATCATTCGGTGATACCTTGTTCGTGCGTAATCTTGGTGTAAGCAAACGGGTTGATCCGAAATTAAACCAGATATTTATTGGATGTGGAGATGGAGCCATCAAAGGATATTACGATGAGCAGAGAAATTTACGCGGGGCCAAATTGTCTGGTGAAATGTAATGTAATCTGCTAATAAAAGATGGATTTTGAAATGTGAATGTGGGACATTGATAAAATAATTTTTTTTTTTATAAATTTTAATTTTTATTGCATTTCTTTAAAATGTATTAGTTTAGTTAGTTTTTTTCTTACACCAATTTTTTTCATATTTTCTTGTTTTGTAAAATGATATAATCTAATTTTAAAATATATTTCTATAGTTGTTTCGAAGGTATCGCATTTCTTGTAATGTGCCCACCCATGGTCAAATACTTTTCATTAAAATGTAAAGAACAGAGCTTAAAATTAGCTGAGTTTATTTCAGCAGCTGTTACGTTCGGGATAACAAATAACCACTTATCTCTCAACTCTGCAGATGCTGGTGGCCTATAAAAATAAAATATACATAATTAGCACTATATTATACATAATTGTCGTCGCTTTAAAAAACTGTTACTTGAATTTTTGAAAATTAATACTATCCATCGACCACCATTAAATTAGGTAATTTCACTGTTTCATTTCAAAATTTTAATTTAAATAGTTTGAATAGCGGGTTAAATTTAAATATGAGCCTTTGGTGATGAAAAGCCATATGTGGCATTTTCTGAGGAGAATACAATAGAAGAATATTATATACATTTCGTCATAAACAATTAAACTTAGTAGTATGTACACAAACAAATTACTTTATTTACAAATCCATGTTATTTTCTCGCGGAACAATTAGAGAATTTTGAATTGTACACTATATTATTATTATAGAAACATTATTTTATTATAAATGAAACACAAAATATCAATATAAGTCATTGATGGGTAACTATATAAAATATACGTTATATCCGAAAACACTATTATATTTAATTTATAATTGTAAACAAAAGCGTAAGTACATATTAAATTTTCATCAAAACATAACAAAATTTTATTATGTACTTATATTACGTAGACAAATAATTTTATTTACCGGCAGTTTTCGCGGCACAATTAAATCACTTATACGGCATTATTATTATTAAATTATTTAAATTTATTAAACAAGAACACAAAATTTAAAAACAACACACAACTCGTAAATATTTAAATCAACACAAAAAGACGCTGTCGCTATGACACAAACAAAAAATTAGCTGACATTTAGAAAACAACAACAAAAAGACATGGCTGCCAATTCTTCGTCAAAAACGATTAGTATGCCATCTTTAGAAAATTGCCTTAATCTCTATTTTTCATATTTTAACGAAAAGATGTTGTCATGCAATTTTTATATGGAAAAGTGGTTGCTTTGCCATTATAGAATTAGTAATTATATGGTAACTTCTGAGTAATTTTAATTTTTTTAATGTTGGTATCAAAAGTTACTAAGTTATCCTGGCGGCCAAATTCCGGTTCGGTGGTAAATTTACCATTATGGTTTTTATTAGTCGAAAATATGCAATTGGTATAAAAACCCAGAAAAGCGATTCCTGTTAAATGACTGAGAAAATAAAACCCATAACTAATGTCAAAAAACACCATAAGAATTTTTTTCATGAGAATTGGTTGGTTTTGTATTTTCCAATTAAAAAAATATTATTTTGATAGCGGTAACATCAAGATTTATTATATATTAAGTATATATTGAAACATCAGTGGATATAAAGATGCCAAATCACTTACAGCAGCCCTAATCCTACAAAACATTAAATATTCCGACCACTTATCAAAAATTGCAGCTGGGCACGGATCATCCGTTTCCTTGTATAATTTGACAACGATAGTAATTCCCTTTACATAGAGATTCAATGGCATCGTTAATTTCGTGTATCGCTGAGATATTAGAACGCGCTTACTACATATCCATTTCGATGCACTGGTAGTCGTACGCTTTATAGGTGGTTCTCCAAAATCCATACGGTGAAACGGCGTCGTGTTATTCAGTCAACTACTTCCTTTCGAATTTAGTTACGATTTACGATTATAATTCACCCATAATTTGTGGTAGCAGAATATTTCCGAAATTCCGATAGTATTCGATACGGAACTTTTTACCATTTTTACTGAAAATAGAATTAAGTTAAAATTCAATTAATTTTGTAATTTATTTTGAATATTTCTTACAATCATTTTGTAGTATATTATATATACATATTTATATTTTATGTATTTTGATATGTTTGCTCATCGCAAGAAAAACAACTTCTGTCAAAATATAGCCCAATAAACCAAAAAACGTAATTTATTAAATGTTTCCCAGGTTAAAACCCATTTGTTGAACCGGAATCGAAAATTTTATGGTAATGGTAAATGACTGGTCGAAAAAAAAACCATTACCATTTCCCATTACCATTTATCATTAAACCGGAATTTGGGTGCTGGCTATACAAAAAGTAAGTTTACATTCTGCGTGGTAATATTTATATTCAGCAAAATTCAATTACGTATTTTAAAAAATATGTACAGTTTTATTGAATTTTATTTAACAGTTTATGCTTTGAAAATGTGTACATTAATTTTTCTGACACTACTAATTTAATACAAATTGACAGAAAGACAGAAAATAAAAAACAACTAAAAGTAAATTACCCTAAAGTTACTCTACATGTTCGGAAATAGATTTGGTAATTTTTTGCCAGCAAGTTACCGAAAAGTTACCAAGAGATATTTCCGAAAACGCCTATTGGTAACTTTTGGGTAATTTAAATTTTTTTAATGTTGGTAACAAATCCCGTGTTTTTTATTAGTGCCCGATAGATGTATCCGGAGCAGCCAATTTTCTATGTCAAAACTTATATTTAGCGCGCTATTTTTACATATAATTAATTTATTTAACTCTAAACTAAAATTTATCATTCAACTTTAAAGTTAAAAATCGATATAAAAATTGTTTTGCTCTACCTATTTATCGGGAGGCGCTATCGGGAGCGCTATCCATTTCAATGAAAAATTTGAAAAGGCTTTTACTTTGTGAACCCCTAAAACCATTGGAAACTTATAGCATATATTAAATAACTTGCTTATAGCAAATATTAAATAGTATCAATATATGACACTGCCTTGTAAAATCGTGTTCCAAATTTTTTTTTTCTATAGATCGTGATAATTGGTCAATTTAGTACCACCAGATGTCAATATCACACGGGGTACATTTTTAAGGTTTACATTTTTTTTATATGGAGTTTAGGCATAAACGGCTATTACAAAATTGAAAATAAATTAATGAAATGTACTATGATTCGATGCTAAAACTAGTGCTTTTTATTTATAATATATGCATAGATGATTTTTTAAAAAAATGTATAAATAATATTACTTGGATATTTAAGAAAATGATGTACAAACTTTAACAATTATTGAAGTTTTGTGAGGTTATGTCAAATTGTTTATTTTGGTTGGTCGACGTTAAGATTAGTGTTCTTGAAGGCAACACAAATTCTAATTTTAAGATGGCAAATAAAGAAAATATTGGTAAGTTTAACATTGAATCTATGTAGATTTATTACCTACATACAATACAGTTAATAGATTAATTAATTATAATTGAGGTAATATTTTTCATATATCTATTATACATATATAAATAGGTTACCTCAAAGCAAAACTGTTTTAAATGAGAGGTACATATACTCTAAATGAATTTGTATTGCATTTTTTCGGAAAGACATGAAAACGTATTCCAGAATTTTTCACAAACTTGTTTGTACATTGGGGCACACAGCAATATTTCACCATTATAAATTTTCTTTAGCTACCGCTTTATCCAATACAACATAACTAAATGTCAATAAACATTTCGATATAACCTCACAAATTTAGAAAACTTGTTGCTATTTAAACATTATTTCCACACATACCCTAATGGTTACTAATTAATATTTTTCAAAAAATATATGTCTAATTGTGTTTTAATTACATAATTTTATTTTGAATATCGAAATTTGGCACTTTTCATACAAAGATTCTAAATTTTATCAAGTCTATTTTCGCCTAAACTCCATATAAAAAAAATGTAAACATTGAAAATGTACCCCGTATTTAGCTGACGTCTGGTGGGATAAAGGGTGAAGTTTATGTACTAAACATGATCTATAAGACAAGAGTGAAGTTAGTTGTGTTAGTACAAGTTCGCAAAATGTAATATAAATGTAAACGCACCTTTAATTTTAGTTTAGTACTTTTGGTTCTTAGTTCTAATTTTATATGTATTAGAGTTAACCTATAAAATATATATATACCACATGTAACCACACACCATAGCTGTTGAATTAATAAATGAAACTTAAATATAAAAAAAAAAAAAAAAAAAAAAAAAAAAAAAAAAAAAATGGAGTAAAGGAAAGAAAATAATAATATTGATTTAAAAGGAAGCGTGTAATATAAATGTAAACGCACCTTTAATTTTAGTTTAGTACTTTTGGTTCTTAGTTCTAATTTTATATGTATTAGAGTTAACCTATAAAATATATATATACCACATGTAACCACACACCATAGCTGTTGAATTAATAAATGAAACTTAAATATAATTATACGTGTTTATTCATTAATATAAGTACATAATAATACACAAAAAACTAGAAAATCAACACAGCTGGTGAAAAAGTAAAAATACATTTAACTGTTTCACTGTGTAGCTTAGTTGTCAAAACAAAAAAGTAAACAAACATCGGCAACTTTTCGAAAAAAGTTCGAAAGGAACGACCAAAGTGACACTTGTGCTAGAAAATCTAATTACGGAAATGAAATAGGATAAGAGAAAAAAAGAACGCATATGTCCTATATTCAAGCTAAACATATGCTTATAGCCTAAACAAACTCGACGCGTGAGACTCGCGTAACTGTCAAAGACGCGCGAAACACTTTATGAGGTTTTTTGTAATACAATCTCGACCCGCGTTTTTGATATTTCCTCATTCAGTATAACCTATTCAGTTTAATTTGATTTCAAATTGGTTGTCTCGGAAAAGCAAAAAAGTATTTATAAATTTTAATAAAATTATTAATTAGCAGAAACAAAATCCGCCACACTTAAAAAATAAAATGACACTTGGATGCGTAACAACAAAAATATAGAGCGTCCAGCAGCGGCCAAATTCCGGTTCGGTGGTAAATTTACCATTATGGTTTTTATTAGTCGAAAATCTGCAATTGGTATAGAAACCCAGAAAAGCGATTCCTGTTAAATGACTGAGAAAAAAAAAACCATAACTAATGTCAAAAAACACCATAAGAATTTTTTTCCATGAGAATTGGTTGGTTTTGTATTTTCCAATTAAAAAAATATTATTTTGATGGCGGTAGCATCAAGATTTATTTTATATAATTTATTTTTATTTTTTATAAAATTTATATATTTATTTTATTTTTTATAAAAATCCAGCTGGGCACGGATCATCCGTTTCCTTGTATAATTTGATAACGATAGTAATTCGCTTTACATAGAGATTCAATGGCATCGTTAATTTGTGTATCGCTACGATATTGGACCGCGCTTAGTGCATGTCCCTTTTCGATGCACTGGTAGCCGTACGCTTTATAGGTGGTTCTCGAAAATTAATACGGTGAAACGGCGGCGTGGTATTCAGTCAACTGCTTCCTTTCGATTTTAGTTAGGATTTAGGATTATAATTCACAGAATATTTCCGATTGTATTCGATAATATGGGACTTTTTAAATTTTTCAATGAAAATAGAATTAAGTTAAAATTCAATTAATTTTTTAATTTATTTTGAATATTTCTTACAATCATTTTGTAGTATATATATACATATATGTATATATATATGTATATATAAATATTATTATATATACATATTTATATTTTTTGTATTTTGATGTTTGCTCATCGCAAGAAAAACAATTTCTGTTAAAATATAGCCCAATGAACCAAAAAACGTAATTTATTAAATTTTTCCCAGGTTAAAACCCATTTGTTGAACCGGATTTGAAAATTTTATGGTAATGGTAAATGACTGTTCGAAAATAAAACCATTACCATTTCTCATTACCATTTATCATTGAACCGGAATTTGGGTGCAGTATACATATATTCGTTCATAAAATTTCATATGTGTATTTTACTTTGATTTGATGAGTTTGTTTAGGCCATTAATCTTACAATAACATTACAATAAAAATTTTACATTACAATAAAAGTTTAAAACGCAGTAAGATGAATAATTCTTGTTTATAACGTCATGTCAAAATAACGCGCATCCCCAATAAAATTCCTTTAACTTTTTCCTTACAGAAAAGTATAAAAAAACGAGAAAAAAAAAATCTCAAGTTTTTTTCATATTTTTCTGTAACCTATGGTTTCCATTTGAAATGCTTTGCAAATATTTGCAAAGGGATTTTTTTTTGCGTGGGCAATTTTTTAATTGGATTAGTAAATAATTTTGACGTTTGTCAAAAACTGTCGAATTGTTTTTTGGTTTTTATTTGTGCGTATATGTGTTTTTGTGTTTCAAGTGTTTGTGATTTATTTAAGAGCGCTACACACCAATTTGGTCGGATGGTTGGACCGATTTGGTTGGAAATCAGATTTTGTGTATGCAAGTTGGACCGATAAAATCAAGTTGGATGTGTTGGATGGAAATTTCATCCGACCGTCCAACCAACCAACCAAATCGGATGGTGTGTATTGTTGTTGGACAATTGTATTTCATTTGTGTGTTAAATTTGTTTTTAACTCGACACTTAATAATTACAGATGCTTATAATTTGGAAAACAACGACAATGCCACACAAAGTAAAATAAAATTTAAACCTAATTGTCAAAATTGGATAGTAAATCGGATGGTAAGTTGGATTGTCTGTAGGCAACACCGATTTAGTAACCGACGGTCGGTCCGATCAAATTGGATTGTGTGTAGCGCTCTTTAATTATAAATAAATAATAAAAATTAAAATGGAAGTGGAGTATTTACAAAGTGTGAGTGCTGCTGCTTTGGCTATTGTGATTTCCGAAATCTTCTACGTTTTTATTTATTGGTGACGCTGATTAGATGAATGCGGCGAAGTCTCAGATGTTTCTACGTCCAAACTACTTTTTTGTCTGAAAAAAATTTGTATAATTTTAATAAAATTCAATATAAAATAAGCTCACTCATTTATTACTTGCGCTTTTGTAAAACTCCATCTAATCGCCGAAGTTTTTCGATGTGTTTAGGCTCTGGCATGATCTTTTGTGCAGTGCCACTGGGAGTAGCTCGATCTTTCCCGGTTTTGTATCGTGTATAACTATTTCTTAAATTTTTGTACATGGTTTTTAATAAATCTGTACTTAAACTTAGACTAGGGTATTTTTTTCTAAACCGGCTTTGACTTCATTCCACATAGAATTTATTATGGATGGTGAGCGGTTCTTGATAAGTAGAGTATAATCAAATAAAGGTGGGCATTCAAACACGGCATCCAACATATCTGCCTCGAATGGTAAGCGACTCGTACCTTGCAGCATATCATTAATATTTTTGTATGTTTTTGATTGAGTGTTGATCCTATCTTGAACGTTTGATCCTATTTTTTTTTTCAATATTATTTTCTACGCACCCATCAAGAACTTCACAAAACTCATCCACCTCTTCAACCGCATACTGCAAATATCTCCTAGCTGGCTCGGAAACACCACCGAAGTCACAGTCGAGAATCTCCAAATCTTCATATTCATCACTGTTAATCATCTTTTGTTATCTGAAAAATCAAAATATTGTGTTATGTTGTATGTATATATTTTTAATAATTTAATAGCAATTTCTTCCCAAAAATGGGAAGTGCATGTCAAAGAACACGATACACGATTGATTTTTTTTGGTAGTGTATCTGTGAAAAAATGACATTCCAGTTTGACTTGAGTTTACTGTCAAAAATTTTGATTGACAGATTATTGTGTTTACAAAATTATTAAAAAAATTATTTTAATACAATTAGTATAAGGCGAAATACAAATAATAATTTGATACAATGCAAGACAATTTTTATAGTGAAAAATAAATTTTGTATGTCAAAATATCACGGTCAACTAGTCAAAAAAATTATAATGTTTATGTTTATATTTATTGAAGTGTTTATGATTATATTTTTGACGTAAACATATTTATGTGTTTGTAAACGTCAAAAATAAATCTAACGAAATGTTGAGATTTTTCAAAAGTGATTGCGATCAAAAAAAAGATCAATTTTTTTACTTGGAAAGAAATTGCAACGGTATTTCGATCAAAAATTTTAATCTCAAATCAATTTTGTTTTGGAAAGAAATTGCTATTAGATTAAGCAAATTCTATATACTTCCCCAAATCAATGTGTATGGTTCGAATAGAACAAAAAATCAAAATTGATGTGTTTTTATGTATGTATTGGAGATAAAAAGGATTTTGAAGTTTAGAAATGGCACGTCAAAGCGACATCAATTGTGCACTCCACTATACGAAATTATATATATATTTCCGAACGTAATAATCGTCACATATTTATTAATGAACGATTAAAATATATTTCAATTAAATTTAAAACACATGCTTTAATTTATTAGTAATTTAACACACCAATTGATGTTTCTATAAAAATTGACGTTTCATTTTGTATTGGGATTATTTCTCTATCAAAACAAATTTACGAAAAAATTCACGTTTTTAAAATTGATGCACATAAAAAAATTGATTTTTTCTGTCAAATAGAACAAAATTTTTGATGTACATCAATTTTTTTTGCCGGATTTTTTTTAAATAGAATTTCACATAAAGTTAAACAAACCAAAGCTAGCCTTTAGTATCGCAGTCAAAATTGACTGTCGCGACATTTTTTTTTAAATGGTCGTAATTTTAACTAAAAATGTAAACATTACACACGCCATCTTAGATATATTTCAATTTTTTATATATTATTTATAATTTTTTCCGCTTTTGTTAGATAAATTTCAATTTTTTATATATTATTTATAATTTTTTCCGCTTTTGGATAAATTTTTTTTTAGTTGGTTATAATTTTAACTAAAAAATTGTTAATTTGATTGACTGCCATCTTAGAGATGTTTTTATAAATAAAATAAATTTGAATTTAAAATCGGAAAAATCGCGAAAATCGGATAAGATGAAAACTTTTTAAAATGTTTTTCTTGTAGGATTGTGTATAATTCCGGAAAAATTATCACATTCTCCGGGAAAATTATGACATTTTCATTTGCAGGGCTACGGGGAGGAGTGTAGGTGTCATTAATAGATTCTATATAATCCGCTCCTACGTGCGGCACGCAGTGCGACATGTTTGAAGATCCCGGCTCCTACGCCCCCCGAAATTAAAATCTAAAGAGCCCCGCAGGGCTACGGGGAGGAGTGTAGGTGTCATTAATAGATTCTATATAATCCGCTCCTACGTGCGGCACGCAGTGCGACATGTTTGAAGATCCCGGCTCCTACGCCCCCCGAAATTAAAATCTAAAGAGCCCCGCAGGGCTACGGGGAGGAGCGTAGGTGTCATTAATAGATTCTATATAATCTACTCCTACGTGCGGCACGCAGTGCGACTCCCACTCTCAATTTAATATATTCATAAACAAATATTAAATTTCATTTATTTTTAAATGAGATTCAATATTTTTTTATTAAATTTTTTGTAGCACGTCTTAACGTATTTTTTTAAACTTTAGTTCGTTTTTATTCCAATAGATGGCGCTTGGTCCAAAATGCTAAGCAAAGGCACTTTTTTAGTTATAAACAATTCTGCTCTTGGTAAAAGTGGCGCTACCGTAGCTCAGACTGTCAAAAAAATTTGACTGCGATAGATCGTGAGCTGTTCCCAAACCAAATATTAAAATAATACATACCCAAGTATTTTTACTTTCAATTTTCCTGGCGATATTCGTACTTTAGTACTAAACTTAGTCTAGTATTTTTCTAAGTTTGAGTTGCAATTTATTAAAATAAAACGTATGAAACGTGTCGCGATTATACGAAACTGAACGAAACTCAATAAAGGGGAATTGTATACATGTATGTGTGAACAGAAAAGACAAAAAACAAAATGGCGGGAGCGAGGTTGTGCATGAATGTAAAATGCTATATTTGAAAATGTTAGAAGAAAAAGATGGCGGCATCCAAATGTGAGAGCAAAATAAAAATTTAGGTTTAAAATGAATATTTTTATTTTATTAAATTTGCGGTATAAAAATATACATACATATATACATATTATACAATATACGAATCTAAATTATATTTTAGTTAATTTTTTAATTATTTTTTATTATTACACAATTTGAAATTATTCTTTGATTGTAATATTAGAAGTTTAAATAATTTTCCAAATAGGTACTATGATTATTGCACATCAAGTTTATTATTTTCGCATTTGTTTTCTACCTAAAAACTTAAAACTGAACTAGAAATTAATTAATTTATGAAAACAATATTTGAATAGATATAAAATATATTTTGATGTAATTTTATTTAAATTAACGCACATCTTTAAATTTTTTTAACAAAATTTTATAAAATTACCAAACTCATGTCGTGAACATGAAAAATAAAAACAAACCATGTACATTACACGCTATACACATTCCTACGAAAGAAAAATTGCGGTAACACAGTATACAGTAGTAACAACACAGTATGCATATACGCTACAAACACTATCATTATAATGTCAAGTTTAACTTTCGTTAATTTTGGATGAAAACGAAGGAAAATACTATGCTCAATTTTTACTTTCGTTTTGTTATACTTGGGTATGTACATACTTACTTTTAGAACAAACTTCTTAACAAATTATTTTTCTCACACCTAGTGCTTGATGCAGGGTTAAACAAAATTAGGGAAATTTTTCATTTTTGTTGTAAATTAAAAATTTGCAAAGAGAAAAGTCTAAGTACAACTACTTTTGATTGCAAATCGCTTTGTAAATTTTTGTACGTGTGAGTGATAAAATGTATGTATCGATACATATTTTTTTTGAATGTGAGAAACAATGTAAAACACATAGCAAATATTTGCAAAGCATCCCAAGTGGAAACGCACTAAGGAAAAAGTTAAAGGAATTCTATTGGGGAATGGGGATGCAGTTTAATAGCCTTGCCACACTTTGATTCTTTCGTCGTGATTCAATAATTTCAAAAAATCAATCGCCGTCCACATTTGATTTCTTTGCGCGTTTATTTGTTTATGTCCGTGCGTAAAATTAATATTTTTGATTTATTCGTATCCCAAGTATTTTTACTTTCAATTTTTCTGGCGATATTCGTACTTTAGTACTAAACTTAGTCTAGTATTTTTCTAAGTTTGAGTTGCAATTTATTAAAATAAAACGTATGAAACGTGTCGCGATTATTCGAAACTGAACGAAACTCAATAAAGGAGAATTGTATACATGTATGTGTGAACAGAAAAGACAAAAAACAAAATGGCGGGAGCGAGGTTGTGCATGAATGTAAAATGCTATATTTGAAAATGTTAGAAGAAAAAGATGGCGGCATTCAAATGTGAGAGCAAAATAAAAATTTAGGTTTAAAATGAATATTTTTATTTTATTAAATTTGCGGTATAAAAATATACATACATATATACATATTATATACGAATCTAAATTATATTTTAGTTAATTTTTTAATTATTTTTTATTATTACACAATTTGAAATTATTCTTTGATTGTAATATTAAAAGTTTAAATAATTTTCCAAATAGGTACTATGATTATTGCACATCAAGTTTATTATTTTCGCATTTGTTTTAGGTAGAACTTAAAACTGAACTAGAAATTAATTAATTTATGAAAACAATATTTGAATAGATATAAAATATATTTTGATGTAATTTTATTTAAATTAACGCACATCTTTAAATTTTTTTAACAAAATTTTATAAAATTACCAAACTCATGTCGTGAAAATGAAAAATAAAAACAAACCATGTACATTACACGCTATACACATTCCTACGAAAGAAAAATTGCGGTAACACAGTATACAGTAGTAACAACACAGTATACATATACGCTACAAACACTATCATTATAATGTGAAGTTAAACTTTCGTTAATTTTGGATGAAAACGAAGGAAAATACTATGCTCAATTTTTACTTTCGTTTTGTTATACTTGGGATAGTAAAAAATGTTTATTATTTGCTGCGAAGACTACTTCCTTCAACGAGAATGTATTCTACAAGCCGAACTGTACGCGAGTATACACCGATCCTATTAAATATTTCGGTCATCTGTTTATTTGTATTAGTATAAAAATACAGGAAAACTTCACAACATTTTATAATAAATATACGACATGATACACGCACACATCAAATAGAAGTAAAAAGAGAACTAAAAACAATAACAAATAGAAGAAAAATCTAAAATAGAAGTGGAAGAGGAGGTGTCACATTTCATTATATGTAATCGGAACCAACGAGAATGTATTCTACAAGCCGAACTGTACTCGAGTATACACCGATCCTATTAAATATTTCGGTCATCTATTTATTTGAATTAGTATAAAAATACAGGAAAACTTCACAACATTTTATAATAAATATACGACATGATACACGCACACATCAAATAGAAGTAAACAGAAAACTAAAAACAATAACAAATAGAAGAAAAATCTAAAATAGAAGTGGAAGAGGAGGAGCCACATTTCATTATATGTAATCGGAACCAACGAGATTGTATTCTACAAGCCGAACTGTACTCGAGTATACACCGATCATATTAAATATTTCGGTCATCTATTTATTTGTAATAGCGGAACCAACGAAAATGTATTCTACAAGCCATATTATTGGAATGCATACACAATTTTCGGTCGACTGTATCAGTGCACCTAGATACTAATGGCCTCATTGCTTTAAAAATTTTGCTATATGACGTCATTTTATGTCGACGATTTCAATTTTTGGTATGGCATTAAAGTCAAATAAATGATCCGAGTTTTTTATATTTGGTAAAAAATAATTTACATATTATATTATTATCAAAATATGCATTAAACATTTCGTTAAACCCTTAAATGTTATGTATTTATTTAGACATAAATTTGATGACATAACAAGCAGTATTGCCTTGTCTTCTAGGTGCATTGACTGTATCATGGTATTGTGTATAAATAAAGAAGAAAACATTTCGTAAAGAAAAGCGAAACAATGTGTAAACAAAAAATATAATAAAAAATAATCAATATTCACACTAAACAAATAACAAAATAAAAAATAAAATTTTAAATTATAATGAAATCAGGCTCCACCTCTTTCACTTCTATTTTACATTTTTCTTCTAATTGTTATTGTTTTTACTTCTATTTAATGTATGCGTGTATCATGTTTTCGTATATATATATATATATATATATATATATATATATATATATTATATATATATATATATATATATATATATATATATATATATATATATATATATATATATATATATATATATATATATATATATATATATATATATATATATATATATATATATATATATATATATATATATATATATATATATATATATATATATATATATATATATATATATATATATATATATATATATATATATATATATATATATATATATATATATATATATATATATATATATATATATATATATATATATATATATATATATATATATATATATATATATTACGATTTTCGTTTTTTTTTTAAACTAATACAAATGAATAGATGACTGAAATATTTGATAGGATCGGTGTATACTCGAGTACAGTTCGGCTTGTAGAATACATTTTCGTTGGTTCTGGTAATAGCATAGCAAAATAAGTTTTACATAGATTTCTCATTTGTATAAAACGAATTAAATTCCAATGGCTTGATTGTATTTGTGACTTTACATTGCGCACAATGTAAAATCACAAATACAATCATGACATTGGAATTTCATTTTTATCTCTCGTTTTATACAAATGAGAAATCTATGGTAAACTTATTTTTCTATGATAATAGTATAAAAATACAAGAAAATTCACAACATTTTAAAAAGAAAACTAAAAACAATAACAAATAGAAGAAAAATCTAAAATAGAAGTGGAAGAGGAGGAGCCACATTTCATTATATGTAAATTAAAATTTGATTTTTTATTTTGTTTAGCGTGGATATTGAAGCAAAGGCGAGAGGTTATCAAATTTCGGTTTGGTGCTATAATTTTTTTGAAATCAAGAAATAAGCCTATTTTTTTCATTGCACCATTTTTCACAGCAATCTTGAGATAAATGTGTTTTATTTATTATTGAATTAAACTTATGAACTATTTTCCTTTCAAGAATCAATTTTATTTCCAATAAAACAAGAAACGACAAAAAACTGTATAAGGATAATAATTACGGACTTGTTACTGTAAACTTCTACAATTTTTTATTTTATTTTTTGTTTCGTTTTTCTTTACGAAATGTTTTCTTCTTTATTTATACACAATACAATGATACAATCGACCGAAAATTGTGTATGAATTCCAATAATATGGCTTGTAGAATACATTCTCGTTGGTTCCGGTTGAATCAAAAAAAAAGGTTGCTGAAAAATGAATCAAAAATTTCCCCGCTATAAAATAGTTTGTTGGTGAAGGTCGGTATCCAGCTCGCACTAAGATAAATTTTACATATAAATTTGACG
The DNA here is from genome assembly GCA_932526605.1 of Nephrotoma flavescens. Classification (NCBI taxonomy): domain Eukaryota; kingdom Metazoa; phylum Arthropoda; class Insecta; order Diptera; family Tipulidae; genus Nephrotoma; species Nephrotoma flavescens. Next base: position 165,030,201 of record OW052221.1, on the reverse strand, counting down.
TAAAATTTAGCTAGCGGAATAACAAAAAAATATGTAGCTTGCGATTTCGCAGATGCGGTACGCAGCTGACGCGAAAAGTATGAAGTTATCTCAGTCGGGCTAGTGAAAACTCTAGAAACGTTTTCGTAGCAATTTATCTGCCTAGAACGATAAAATTGAGATAAATTTTGACAGCACAACGTGAAAACTATTTTTTTTTTAAATGGATGAACTAAGTTATTCTCTAGAGTATGAAAGTTTCGAATATCAAGAAGCCAAAACTAAAATTTTAACTTTTAATTTTAAATGTTTATAAAAATACTTATTAAATAGTCGATTGAACTATATTTTTTATTGTAGGAGAAATAAAACAAAAGTCAAAACTTATCTCTACATAAACTTGTTAGCTTACTAATTTATCTGTAATTTAGTGGAGACTTGTGGAGATCGCGTTAAAATTTTTCTTAGCGCGAGCTGGGTATAGTAATATTCAAATCTTAAAAAAAACTTTTTTTTAACTGTTCTGCGCAGCTTTCAGTGGTGTAGAAATTTTTTTTATAAAAATTTTGGTGGGTCGCATTTATCTTAGATAGTAATTCTACATAGTAATCACAAAACGTATGTAATTCGAAAGTTTGTTGCCTGTTGTCAGTGTGTATCCAACGAGGAATTTTGATTTGATTGATGCTGTTAAGGCTCTCGAGGAATGATTTCCAAATTTGAGCTAGATTGTGTGGAAGCTGATCGTCCCAATCAAGTCCTTCGCACCACAAACGTTTAAGGAATGTTTTGGCGACTATAATAACTGGATTGATCCATCCCAAATTTTCGCAGATTTGTCGCAGACTGAGTTTGAATGATCTCACCTGACAGTATCCATCCCAACGAAGTATATTGAGCGATTGGAGTACCAATTTTTCCACGGCATAGACCTGATCGTAGGATAGAAGCATACACTTCGGCACCTAAAAGCAAATCAATATGGCCCGGTTGCGAAAAATGTGGATCCGCTAGGGGTAACCCTTGAATATGATCCCACTCAGTGAAATCGACGCTATATGAAGGTAATTTTTTAGTCAACTTATCGAGGATCAATGCATTAGTGTGACATTCGAATCGGTCGTCGTGGCACGATCTGATGGCAATTGAAACTGAAGCTTTGCTTTGAGTAGTTTGAGAGCTACCAATACCATTGACCTGAGCGCGAATGGATGACATGGGTAAGCCTAAACGTTGAGCAGCTGATTTAGTGATTAAGGTGGCTTGTGATCCTTGATCGACTAAAGCACGAAATGGAATGAGTTGACCATTATTAGAACGAATACGTACGATTGCCGTTGCTAATAAGATTTGGCGACATCGATTTGTTGGTTTCGTAGCGTGATGACATATTGGAACCTGAGCAGGAACGACAGGCGCAGACGATGAGGCAGCCGAACAATCATTGGACTTCACAAAATGAAGTAACGTATGATGACGACCACCACATGTGGCACAATTCTTCTGGCTAGGACAACTTGGCAGCACGTGATTGAATCCAAGGCAGTTAAAACAATACTTAAGTTTCTCGACTATTACTTTTCGTTCTTGTACTGACAATTTGAGGAACGATGGACATTTTCGTAGGATGTGCGATTCTTTGCAATGTGGACACTGTGCCGATGTTGAATTGGATACGTGGAATGAATTTGGTTTTCTGTTCGATGAACTGGGCGTTGCTTTATTCCATTTTGATGCTTCCTTTAATGAAGATAACGATGCATTCGAATTGGATGATGGCTTCTTGACATCACTTGTAATATTTAATGGAAGCGAAGCTAGTCGTATCTCGATTGCGTGCTCTAAATTACACCATAATGGGATCTTCTTTGCATCGAAGGATTGAAGGCAGAATGTTCGAGTATCTTGATGCAATTTCTGCAGCACAATATGAACGAAAATCGCTTCACTCGATTCAACACCTAATTTGGAAATTACATGCATTGAGGCGCGAGAAAAACTTAATAATTGTTGGATTTCTTCTCGTGTATCTCTTTTGATCTCTGGCTGTGACAAAAAAGCGTTCATTTGTTGCGCGAATAACAATCGTTTATTATTATAATTCTTCTCAAGTTCGTCGATGGCGTTCGTATAATTGTTATCGGTGATAGCTAAATGTCGTAATTTTAATTCAGCTTCGCCTTGTAAACAACCCTTGAGGTATTGAAATTTTTGAGAAGAAGATAAAGTTAAATTATCGTGAATTTGTTTAAATGAATCGAAAAATGAAGGCCATTCCAAAATATTACCAGAAAATTTTGGCAAATCCAATTTTGGTAACCGCACATTTGAAGGTTCCGTATGCGTAAGCATTGACGATGGTCGTCTACTTGAGAGCGATTGAGTCGACGGTGGGAATGCGAGTACATAGGCTTCTTCTATTTCGGCAGTTGAATAGAGAAATGCTTCTTCAAATTGATTCGGGATATCTTCTTTGATGTAATCTTCTTTTTTGTCAATTACCGGCATGATTAAACGATGATTAGTGTGAAAATCGGAATAAAATTTATCCAAACATGACAAACGACGTTCAAAATAAGATTTTGTTTTTCTAACAGCAGAATCTTTTTTGAAATTTGTTAATTGTTTCTGCACGAAATCGAGTAATTGATATTGATGCGCAATTACTGAATCGGCGTCTATTGTTTCGTCGGCCATTTTGATAAGAATCGATCAATAGAATCGTTTTATCGAAGAATGGTATAAATTATTTTTGTTGCACAAAACTCAACTAATCAATTTACGTAAATGAATGTACAAAATAACGCTTACCTTTGCTTGCGAACCACGAGGCTATCCAATGTACCGTACAGCAGCAGCAATTCAATAATTGTTCAAAAAATTCCAAAAATGTCCAGTTTTCAGATTCCCACATCCGGCTCGAAGGACCAGAAAATATGTTGAAAATTCTATATTTATTTTGGTCCGGATATGGGTGGTTGATAAGTAGAAAAAATAATTATACTTATTTTGATTTTAACTTGGGTTCGAAAATGACTTAACCAAAGCTTAGACAGAAGTGCTTTTATTTTTTATTTTCATTAAAAAAGATTACATAAAATGAATTTTTATAAATACTTATATAAAATTATAACAGATATAATTATAACAAAATTATTTTATGTTATTAGGTTAGTTGACAAACCCTTACGAAAGATGTCATTAGTATCGTATGGTAACACCTTGAATATCCAATAAATCTTGATGGTTGATGGGACTTCAAATGCTTGTCAAAAATATGTTTTTTTTTGCTTTGAACGAGTACAGCTGATTGCAATATAAACACAAATCGACCTTGAACTTGAATACAAATCATGTTTGCGGTACAAAAAGTGCAACCAAGAAATTATTGGTTTTGTGTTGTGATGAACGTAATTTGATGAGTGTTCTATACTTGAATCTAAACAATAATAAATAACAATGAAAAATAATTATATTTCAGTTTTAATACACAAAGCATTCAAAATTATTATGTATTTATGTTATTAGAACCATATATCAAGTGAAAATTAATAGGTCTAAAAAATATTGCACGCCTTTTGGAAACAATGACAACATTTAATTTTGGTACGGACTAGGGAAAATAAATATCCAAATGTCATTCGTATCGCACAAAACCACAACAACATAGAAAAGCAAATTCAGTTTTCAATTTAATGGAATTTGGAATTAATTCTTAACTTATCGAATTAAATATCATTTTAATTTATAATATCTAAACTCTGTGTTTTAATTTTATCCTAAAATTCCTATGCAATTTAAATACAAATAAATGTAAAAATGTAAGCAATAAACATGAATATTATACTTAATACATTACTGTGTATCCGCCATATTACTTCTGCGCGAGAACTGTCAGAATTCCAGCGAGATTTGAATACTACTATACCTAGCTTGAAGGGGAAGAAACGAGGAAAGAATCACGACGAAAGAATCAAAGTGTGGAACCACGCAATTAGTTTATTTCAAGTGATAAATGTTTGTTTTATGTATTTATTTTTCATTTTTATGGTACAGCCGAGCGACACCTGTCAATAATAGCTACAGTTTGAATAGAAAGTTTCCATTCGGCTTCGGATAGTGCTCGAAACACGGCTAAAGTTACTCAAGCATAGAACTAGATATATCCCTTTTATTTTAATTTAGCATAAAAAATATATACAGATATAACCTTTTACCATATATTCTGTGCCTTTTACATTTAAAATAAAACTAAGCCGTTTCCTTATACTTTGTTCTGGCTACCTGGGTAGCCGTGCGTTAGAAGGGTAAAGAAAATTATTCACACATAACTCCATCAGAAAATAACTTTTATCCAATTTCTATACAAAAATCGAAAAAGAGATAGAAAAGTCTAACTTCAAAATTGCAGTCCCCACAAATATTTAAAATTGAATTGGCTAGCCGAGTAGTTGGGTGTGTTAAGGGTTTTAATACAAGGGTTAGAAATACAGTATCGAAGAAAAATAATGAAACGAGATGTTCTAATTTAATTTCAATTCAATTTTATTTGTGTAATTAATTCCAGATTAAAGGGTAGATTTAATATTTTGTATGTTACAATAAAAATGTCATTTACATTCGTTTGTGTTTTGTATATTATTTGGGTAGCCTAATGCGCCGTTAAACTATAAACAAATCTTTTTTTTTCTGTACTATATTTTGTGCCGCAGTGATTATAAAATGTTATACAACCATTTCTATAAAATCATTTCCCGCGCTACTTAACCATCAACTTTTCAATTAGTTGTTAATAAGGAAAATTACTTAAAAATCGAAATAGGTCCTTGAACAAGCAAAAACACGTTTTCGAGAACTGAAATTATTTAGTCTAGTTATTAATATAAAATGTATACAAGTAGCGGTCGAGCGGTAGCGGTTTTACCTACTAAGCATAAACCGCACTTCACTAAACTTATTCAGCCATGCTACACTATAATTTGGTTTTCTGGATTCAAACTATTGCGCAATAGATTTTAATTTTTAATTTTAAAACCTTTTTTTAAATTAAATCATTCAATTTTTTTGTCTTGTTTTATTCTGTTCTCTCGAAAATAAAATTTAAACAAACATCTACATCTCAAAAATGTCCGTAAATTTTTTTATTTTCATTTCAATTTTTTTCATTTCGGATTCACGGTCAAAATTTTTACGTCGCAGCTGCGTAATAAAATGTTTGTCCGTGAATCCGAAATGAAAAAAATTGAAATGAAAATAAAAAATTTAAGGACATTTTTGAGATGTAGATTTTTGTTTAAATTTTATTTTCGAGAGAAAAGAATAAAACAAGACAAAAAAATTTAATGATTTAATTTAAAATAGGGGTTTAAAATTAAAAATTAAAATCTATTGCGCAATAGTTTGAATCCAGAAACCAAAATTGTGTATAGCATAGCTGATTCTTCACAAAATAATGAACACTATAAATTGGTTTGTAACGGTAATCATATTCCTTTTTATGCACATCAAAATATTCCTTAAAACACAATACTGTACATATTAGATAAAATAGTACTTTTCTTTTATCGAAATTTCAAAAAAAAGATCAAAGGAAAATGTAAAATCCCGGTTAAGAAAAACCTTTTTCTTACAAATTATAAACTAAACTAAATGGAGTAAAACAATTACATATACTCAAATTTACTTAAAATAATTAAAAACAATTTTATTTTTATTGATTTAAATAATTTATATTTAATTTAAATAATACTTGTTGTTTTCGATTATTATATTTCTTTAAATTAAAAAATGTATTATTATTATTATATTGTACTTTAAAAAATTGTATTATTATACAGAATAAATAAAATGAAAATAAATGATATGTTTAAACAATTTGAAATAAATGATATGTAATAGTAATGTATTTTATAAAATTATAACCTGAAAACCATTAAAAACTGGCTTACCAATGTGCCCCAAAACAGTCTAGCAAATATTAGTCAATTTCGTCTCTCTATTGTTATAAGAAATGACCGTCAAAAGACCTACCCGTTTTGATGTCTTTTGGCTGTCAATTTAGACTTACAAAAGCTGGTCTGATTTTATGAAGCTTATTCGTCCGTAATTTGTTAGCCAATTGTAATGGTCAAATGTCGGTCGAATCAGCTCCGACAGAAATGTCTCTAAATGTTCGTCTGTTTTCTGGCAAGGACTAGACGCACAAATGACTGAACAATTGACCGACAATTGACTTATTTCGTCTCTTACGGACGAATGGTCAATTTTCGGTCTTTTTATGGCCATAAATCCAAAAATTGTTTTACATGTATGTAGTGGTATTGGTAGTAGCTACATCTGAAGTACTTCCGCCGTTCCATACTTTGATTCTTTCGTCGTGATTCTTTCTTCGTTTCTTTCCCCTTCACCCACAAACTAATTTTTTGGCGCGGAAATTTTTGATTCTTTTAAATTAGAAACTAAAGAAACTAAAATCTCGTGTAGCTTGGGTGAATGAGTCCTGCCACACTTTGGTTCTTTCGTCCTGATTCAATTATACTGTTTATATTGGAGGTTGAACCCAGGTTCAACCTGGGTTCAACCTCCAATATAAACATCAAAAGTTAACTTGGAGTTAACTCGACTCAATCCAAAAAATTTCTTAGGTCGAGTTAACTCTGGTTAATATAAACGCCCAGAGTCGAGTCGAAAAACAACAACAACAACAAAAAATCAATAAATTTAAAAATAAAAATGGCGATTTTTCATATTTGTCTTGTACGAGCGCGTCTGTGGTTAAATTCGGCGGCATATTTTTGTTTTTTTCGTTTTTTATTTTTATTTTTTATTTTTTTTTAAATATTTTTCTATGTAACTAGTTCGAAAGAAAAAGTTAGAATGAATTTTTGCAGGAAAAAATAAGAATGATTTTGACATTTATAACCTGAGTGTCGATTTTGTACGAAAAGCAACGAGCGCGAGGTGAGCAAACCGGAAAAATAGAGTATTAAGCATCTTGATTGTATTAGTAGGCGAGACGCATGCGTATGATCCTGTTTTGATTTTTTTCGATTGACATTTCTATTTGTAAACATTTCACAATTTTTATATTTTTGAATTAATTTGAAAATAATTCACAAATTTAAATATTTAATCATAAACATACAAACCAATATTACAACATAAAATCCTAAAAACATAAAATATTAGTTCATTTCACCGCTCAAAAGCAAACGAATAGAAGAGGTGAGCAGACGTCAGTATCAAAAAAATTAAACCGATTCAACCGGATCCATTTATTTTGGTACCTACCATCGCAAAAATGACAAATAGAATGCACATATACAAGAAGGGAAAATACACAATACACATAAAAAATTGTGTATTATACACCGTATATGTACACGAAATTCTTGCTCACCTCGCCAACTCGCGCTGTCATTTTGCGTACAAAATTGATACTCTGGTTTCGACTCAACCTTAAGATAACTCTCCAATATAAACACTAGAAGTTAACTTCAAGGTTAACCTGAAGATAACTACAAGTTGACTCGACCTAGGTTCAACCTCCAATATAAACAGTATAAATGATTTCAAAAAATCAATCACCTATGCTACACACGATTTTGGTTTCTGGTTTTAAACTAAGTCGCAATATTTATTTATTTATTTATCCCTCATGTGAGTGAAGAAAAAAAACCTTAATTTGAGTGACTAAGGTACCCGGGTACCTTACAGGCAAATTTTTCTGGAAACTAATTTTTTCCAATTTTTTTTTGCAATTATGAAATTTATAACGGGTTTTGCTAAAACTACATAAATTGAAAACAGTGTTGCATTAGCCGCATCATGTCAGTTTTCGAAAAACATTCTGTAAAAATACGTAAATAATCCAACGTGTCACATCAGTGAAAAAAATGATCGATAGTAATAAAAAAATGTTTGTTTAGTTCTTTTGAAATAAATAAAAATAGAAACATAAATTAAATGAAATAAATAAACAGAAATACAAACAATGAAATACATTGACATATAACACAAAACTATAAAATATTTGCATACTATTTCTTTCAAATATAGTGTAAAATGTATAAAGGTACCCACCTTTGTAACTCTAATTCGTATAACTAAACTACTTTTTGCTTTCACATGCGTCCAATTTGTAAAAATCCTCATTTTTAAGTGAAATCGTAACCTATCGATTGAACTAGCAGTTCTCATAAAATTAAAACTTGTTATTTTGACTGGAACATACAAATGTAGGCGTAAGGGTTATCATAAATCAAACACGCAACTACAAGGCTACAAGAACCAAGTTTGATGGTAGTACAAAATAATGGTCATATAACCATAGAATGGTCATATAGCAATAGATTTTTATTTTTAATTTAAACTCTTATTTTATATTAAAACACCATTTTTTGTATTGTTTTAGTTTGTTCTCTCGAAAATAAAATTTAAACAAAAATCTACATCTCAAAAATGCCCTTAAATTTTTTTATTTTCATTTCTATTTTTCCATTTCGGACTCAAGGACAACATTTTTACGTCGCACCGGCGACTCAATCAAAACTTTTGTTTTCTTATAGCGTTTTCACTGGCACAAAAATCCACATTTTTTTCTGATTGGAATCAATTGGAAAGGGATTTTTTTAGATTTTTTGTCTTTTTTTTTTTTTGAAAAAAAATCCAAAAAATTTGTTGGATTTTTTTTTACGTTTACTCACACATATACTAAACGTCATGTCAATTGTCAAAAAAGACGTCGCGCCATTTATATTTTATTATATTTGTGATAATTGTTTAAGCAATTTGTGTTTTTATTAAATTAAATTTTGTTTAATTCAAAGTGTTGTTTTATAAAGATTATTGCGTGTGCACCGATAACAATGTTACAACAAATAACTTTACAACTTTTGCATTTCATCCGCTGTAAATTATAGTAAATAGCGCAAACTTGAAAGCCGTGTTTTTTTCTTGTTTTTATTATAGATTTTACTATATTTTATTAAATAATTTATTTATAATAATGTCTGACGAATCAAATGAAAGTGAATGTGGTTAAAATGGATAATAATCGAACTAAAATTATCAACAAGCCTCGAAGAATATGAAAGTTTGCAAAAATTATTTAGACGGGCTCTTCGTGACTACTACAGCTCGGTTATTGATATCGAATATGCTAAATTAACCGTTTTATGGGATAACCGGAAACATCTGCGTTTATTGTCCAGGTGGACCAGATAGCGATTTTGAATATTCAACCCAAAGTTACACTGGATATGAACCGACATCGATGCGGGCGATTCGTGCTAGATATAACCCATTCTTACAAACCCGCCATCAGGTTGAGCAATTAAAGCAGCTCGGCCACTCTTTTGATAAGGTCGAATTCATTGTGATGGGTGGTACATTCATGTGTCTTTCCGAAGAGTATCGTGATTATTTCATTCGTAACCTTCATGACGGATTAACTGGACAAGCAAGCGCCAATGTTGAAGAGGCTGTTCGTTATTCTGAGAAATCTAAAACCAAGTGTATTGGGATTAGCATATCGAATATGCTAAATTAACCGTTTTATGGGTTATGGGATAACCCATAAAACGGTTAATTTAGCATATTCGATATCAATATCCGTGCTGTAGTAGTCACGAAGAGCCCGTCTAAATAATTTTTGCAAACTTTCATATTCTTCGAGGCTTGTTGATAATTTTAGTTCGATTATTATCCATTTTAACCACATTCACTTTCATTTGATTCGTCAGACATTATTATAAATAAATTATTTAATAAAATATAGTAAAATCTATAATAAAAACAAGAAAAAAACACGGCTTTCAAGTTTGCGCTATTTACTATAATTTACAGCGGATGAAATGCAAAAGTTGTAAAGTTATTTGTTGTAACATTGTTATCGGTGCACACGCAATAATCTTTGTAAAACAACACTTTGAATTAAACAAAATTTAATTTAATAAAAACACAAATTGCTTAAACAATTATCACAAATATAATAAAATATAAATGGCGCGACGTCTTTTTTGACAATTGACATGACGTTTAGTATATGTGTGAGTAAAAGTAAAAAAAAAATCCAAAATCGTGTTCTGTGGCAAAAAATAAAAAATCCAAAAATTTGGATGTGGATTTTTGTGCCAGTGAAAACGCTATTATATTTTACTTACTAGCAAATTTGCGTTCCATTGAACATCTACTCACAAGTACTTGCATAAGTACTTTGCTAACGCCAATGGAACGCGGCACATGTTAACAATATTCGTTTTCGGAAATATCCCATGGTAACTTTGAGTAATTTTAATTTTTTTAATGTTGGAACAAAAGTTACTCAAATTACTGTAGCTACGTATACAAAATTCAATGACGTATTTTAACAGATACAATTTTTGGTGACCTTTTTAATAGTTTATACTTTGAAAGTTTATACTTTAATTTTTCTTACTACTAGCAAATATTAAATAGTATAGCTACTTAATATATGCTAGTAGTTTAATACAAATTGTCAGAAAGACAAAAGTTTAAAAACAACTAAAAGTAAATTACCCTAAAGTTACTCTACATGTTCGGAAATAGATTTGGTAATTTTTTGTCAGCAAGCTACCCAAAAACTACCATGGATATTTCCAAAAACGCCTAATGTAGACTTTACGAACAGCTTGTAAAACAGCTCATAGTGCCATCTCATCTAAACCATTCTAAACTAACGAAGTAAATTAGAACGCGATGACATCTGTTCAACAAAATCTGGAAACAACTTTGCGAAATAAGCGATTTAAAAGTAGGTGTCACTTTCAAAAACATTTTAAATTCAAAAATATGTAATGTGTAAATACGTTTGCATTTGCAAAAAAATATTTAATTCATTTCATTTGATAAATCATGTTTGATATATGTGTTTCCCGAAGTCATTATCAAATCAATTTTATAATAATTAAAAATACCGCGAAAAAGTCGTAATTTTGACAGTTCTATTTTGTTTTATAGCAGATTGCGTGCCATTTTATAGCAAAGAAATGCGTTCTTTCGCAAAACCGAAAAATAACCAAAAAAAAATCAGTCTGGCGGCTTCTCTTCCATTTTCATCAACCATACCTTTTTCTGTTTTGTGTAAGTGTATTCGATCCGTGAGTTCATGTGAAATTTGTTCCACAATTTGTTATATATAAAATTAAAACTAGTTTTTATTTATATTAAATAAATAAGGGGTAAGTTGATGCGTAATTTTATTTACGAAATTAATGAAAAAGTTTTCTTGAAATTTATTTCGAAATGTGAAAACCATGTGGTCTCATTTTTTTACGTTCACATTATATTTTACCGAAATTCTATTGCGCATTTTACTTTTTTTTTCTCTAACACCATTTTTCTACATTTCAACCAAATGATAAAATACAATTACATTATTGAAATTGTACATGAAAATCTTATTTTGAATTATAATTTACACAGTCCGGAAAAAATGAGCGGAAAGGAAGCAAAATCAGCTAAAGTTGTTGATGTCAAGTCCGGTGACGAGATAAAAGACAATGAATCTGGCGGTGAAGACAAGGAAGTGTCCGAAATGTTGTATGTGTTTGTTTTAAATTTTTCACAAATACAAGTTTTTCACGAATCTCTTCTATTTCTAGTTCATCTTACATACCGCCTATATTGAGACGTCAAATCATATGGAATTTGATGAAGACTTTACCACCGAAGACAAAACAGTGTGTTAAAGCATTACGTAATACACAATTAGACCAAATAGAAATAGAAGTAAAATTTTATGAAGAGGTTTTTGCTTTGCAAAAGAAATATCAAAAGCTCTATGAACCATTGTACGAAAAACGTAACAAAATAATCAATGGGGAGCACATACCAACGGATGCTGAATGTGAAGAAAGGACTGAAAGTAAATTAGGCAATGATGATAAAGATACAGCAGCTGAAACTCTTAAGCTTCTACCACCAGAACTAAAAAACAGTTTCAATTTCGAGGATGATATTCAAGGCGTTCCAAATTTTTGGTTAACTGTATTTCGACACACTGAATATTTATGCGATATCATTCATGAACCGGATGAGGAGGTATTAAAAAAATTATCGGATGTAAAGTTGATGTACTGCGAAGATGATCCCATGTCATATGTTATTGAATTCCATTTTGCACCAAACGAGCATTTTACAAATTCGGTATTGACAAAGAAATATTTTTTGCGTACTGAACTGAATGCTGAAGAGCCTTTCTCATTTGAAGGTCCTGAAATTTATAAATGTATCGGTTGTGATATTAATTGGAACAAGGGTATGAATTTAACGGTAAAAACGATTAAGAAGAAGCAAAAGCACAAGGCCCGTAACGCTGTTCGTACTGTTACAAAACAAGTTCCAGCTGAATCATTCTTTCACTTTTTCAATCCGCCAGTGTGCGATGATATTAGTAAACTTGAGCAAGCATCTCAGAATGTAAGTAAATGAGAAAAGCGAAACTTATTTTCGAATGTTTTTTTTTTTATTTTTTTTTTATATTTTCCAGATTTTAACAAATGATTTTGAAATTGGTCACATAATTCGTGAGCGAGTTATACCAAAAGCAACACTATACTTCACTGGTGAAGTGTGTGATGATGATTTAGATGAGGAAGATGAAGAAGAGGAGGACGAGGAAGAAGAAGAAGATGATGATGAAGATGCTGTTCCAGCCCCACATCATCATAAAGGCTCAAAAAAACAGCAACAGGCTAATCCTGTTGAATGTAATCAACAATGAAATTGCTAGGGTAATGGAAAAAACCGTATAGAACATAACAGCTTAACAATTTTTTTTATATAAAATAATTTCAAAAATAAAAATTATCGGATATATACAATATATAATACATATACATATATATTTTTTCTAATACATATTAACTTATATCTGTTTCCCATTCAAAAAAACATGAATTGTTCCGTTACACATATAATTTAATTTTATAATTGTACAAGTATATTTTTGCCTACGTCACGAAATTAAGAAAAAAATATTTGAGGAATAATTATTTAAAGCTAAATCTTAAATAATTTATCTACTGTTTATTTGCTGTTTTTACATGTTTTACAAAATATGTATTATTTTAATTTAATTTTAAACTCACGAATAAAAACTGTCATTCCTCGGTAAACAAATTTGGTTTTAATTTTTTAATAGGAATAAAAATTCATTTAAAGGACCTTTTCATTTTGGTTAGGAGTTACATATGAAATGTTTAAAACCGTTTCAACAATTGGAAAACAAATTCTATGGCTCATTCCACACTATAGTATCCGGTAACTTCTTCGTTTGTTCCCTCCCCCTTTACCAATAAAATCAAAAGTTTAACTGTGACATTAAATTTTTCGGTGAATCCGAAATGAAAATAAGGCCATTTTTGAGATGTAGATTTTTGTTTAAATTTTATTTTCGAAAATTTGGTGTTTTAACAAAAATAATGGATTCCATTATTTTTGGTTTTAATATAAAATAAGGGGTTAAATTAACAATAAAAATCTATTGCAACGTAGTTTGAAACCAGAAACTAAAATCTCGCGTAGCTTGGGTGATTCCATTTATGTTCTCCCAATGTTCGCGTCCACATTGGGACTCATGTTTCGGAATCATTTCTTCGTTTCTTCCCCCTTTACCCCCAAAATCGGTTTTATAGATAAAGGTGAAAGAAACGAAGTTTGATTCCGGAATCATGAGTACAAATGTGGACGCGCACAATTATGCCACACTAAGTAGCCTAAGGGTAACTGGTATCCGGTAGCTTCTTCGTTTGTTTCCCCTTTACCAATAAAATCAAAAAATTACGCGCAGAGAAAACCGATTTTATTGGTAAAGAAGAAAGAAACGAAAAAGTTACCAGGGGCGGTATGTTGTACCATCACTTCGAACTGAAAAAAGTCGAATTCAAAAAAAGTCGAATCGAAAAAGTGAAAGCTGTTGTATCTTTTTTGCTTTTCGAAAATGATACAACATATGTTGTATCAATACCACTACAATAACAGGCCATTTCTTGTAATAATTTTGTTGGTACATATAGGTAAATACAAAAAGAAATGAGAATTCCATACACCACGATTCACGAAACCAAAATACATGGCAACAAAAAAACTATTTCATTATTTTAAATAAATAGTTTGTATCGTTCAAGTTAAATTGAATAATACTTTGTCAAAAATAAATAGGGATATTTTGTTATTGAATTATTTAAAAAAAAATTGAATTGAGAAAACTTTTCATTTAGTAATATTCCAATTAAAGCAGCAACTTAGTTTTACACCATAACAACAAATAAAAGAAAAACAAAAATATACGAGATTTTTTACTGCCGCTCTTGCATGCTTTTTTACTTTTTTAGTAAACCAAAATATGTTGAACGGGATGTCTTTGCGTATGACAACAAAATATTTTGTGTTTTATTTTTGTTCAAATAATACTTGGTTTTTAATTAATACGGTGTAATAAACCAAAATACAGTTTAATCAATCAATACTATTGATAAGCCCAATTGCGTGATTTAGTTTCCAAATGCTCACGAGCGAACTCACGACGGGCTCGTCGGTGGGCTGCGATCAATTTCACCGTCCCAGTTGAACTGCATTCATACGGCGATTTCGCAACGAAGTTGTTACAAGAAAGCGGTCATCACACTGTTTTGTAGCACGAGGTCGGCCAGATCCTTGTCGCCGTCTGAAGCCACCAGTTTCCTGATATCTCTGCTACACGACGAATGGAGAATCGGCTCAAATTTAGTTGTAGAGTCACTTCACTTTGGTGCTGCCCGCATAAATTAGTACAACCACTTGTGCGGCTACCTCTGTGGCCCTATTCTGGTAATTCCCCGGGAGTAGGGAATAATTTATTTTTGTAGCAGCTATTCCCCAGATATTTTCCCCAATACCCCGTTTTCCAAAACTTAATTCTGGCGATTGGGGGATAAATTTACGGGAAAATAATTTAATTACTCGCGCCGCAGTAAAACAAGAAAACAAATGTCTAAAAATAGTTTACTACGTTTACTTAGTTTTTATTAATATTTAAATCGAACTTTACTTAAAAAAAATGTTCTTTATTAAAATAAAAATTTTATATTGATATTTCCAATTGATATTACTAATTTTTAGTATAAATTTACAGCCATAATACACAAATTACATAAATACAACAAATTTCCGTTAAATTCTATTCCCAGTTAATTCTTTCCTAAAATAGGTATGGAATAATAAACGTCAAAACTGCTATAATGAGGAATAATTTTTTCCCAACAATTTTTTTCCCCAAAAGCCGAAATACACTTGGGTAAAAATTGGTCAAAGGGAATAAAACTGCTACAAAATTTAAAATTTCCAATCCCCGGGAATTACCAGAATAGGGCCACTGGTGTGGTTTCCATTTCTTTGCTCCGGTTGAAAACGCAATCAATAGAGAATCGTTCAAGCTAAGCGCCGATATGCGAATGATCACAATTCCGAGCGAGATATTTCATGGCATTGTATTGATCTTGTTGAATTATTTTTATAATTTAATTCGATAGCCTGCTATATGCATTTGACAAAAAATCACTTTGTTAACATGGTACAAGACAAAAAAGGTACCACTGGATAGGTACTGAAATAGACTTTGAATCTGCATTTAAAAAAATTAAAAAAAATTTTGATTTTTTTTATATTTTTGAATTTTTGTGGAAAATTGAGCAATCTGCGATTTTTTTGCACCCAAGTGTAGAATGAATGTATAAGCAGCTGTCAAGTGAGTCAAATTCGGTAAAAGAAAACATATAAATGAACAGGGCCATATTAAGAATTTTTTCGATCGAATGCAATGAAGCTAGAACGTTGAAATTAAAAACTAGACAAATTCAAAATTATTTTTATTCCTCCAATATAGCACATTTATTGTTTTTGTTTTCAGTAAAAAATTGTATTAATAGTACTCCAAAATTATGTAAGCAAAGTACGTAGCACATAAAGTAAACTTATTTTATTTATTTATTTTATTTATTACATGTCTATTTACAAGCATAAGCCGAAGCTTTTATACTATGAAAAAGAAAAATCACAAAAGACAAGAAAAAAAAGAAATTAACAATCCTCATCTATATACAAAATTATTTACAAAGGTGTATGAACATATTATTACAAATTATAATTACGTTAATAATTTCTCTGTACAGTTAAATATACAAGTTTTTTAAAAATTTTAAGAGAATTAATATTTTTAAGTTCAAAGGGTAAACTATTCCAAACAATAAACGCATTCATCAAAACCGAATTATTATACATATTACTTTTGTTAAGGAGCAAATTGATGTTTCTAGTGCGCAGAGACCTGGAAAAATTTAATTTTTCATAGAGATATAAAGGCAAACCAGAGGTAATAATTCTGAAAATAAATACAGCTGTTCTATAATGATAATACTCGAACAAAGTACATCCCAAAATAGAAGTTTTTAAACCAGAAATATGATCAAATTTTCTGAGGCCATGAACGTATCGGATACAATTATTAAATGTAATTTCAAGTAGACGCAGAGAAGAACTGTCACATTCACTATAAATAACATCACAGTACATAAACAAAGGTACAACTAAACTTTTAATCAAAAATACTCGCAACTGAATTGGACATAATTTCTTTATTAATCTTAGCGAATATAAACTATAATTAACACGTTGAAACAATGTACTAATATGGTCACACCAAGTAAGTTTGGAATTTAATATCAGTCCTAAGTTATTAAGAGTCGGAACAAATTTTATTGTTGTTTGTTACCCAAAACAAGTATAGGCTTAATTAATGTTCAAATTACTTTTACATAACAATAATGCCTTACTTTTATTGGGATTAAGCGCCAGTGAGTTAAATTTAGCCCATAATAAGATGGCACTAAGATCTTCGTTCAATTTCATTGTAGCCTCATTCAACCCTAATGCTTTACATCCGATGTACAATTGTAAATCATCAGCATAGAGATGAAAAGAACAATGACGAATTCGCCATAGAAGATCATTTATAAATATAGAAAAAAGCAAGGGACCCAGAATTGATCCTTGTGGTACACCTAGAGTTACTCTACCCATGCCAGAGCAGTTAACACCATGCTTCACAAACTGCTCCGGGTTCCCTACAATGCAAATAAGAGTACAACATATTAATTGCAGAGCTAGAAAATTTATAATATAAATAAAGCTTTTGAAGTAGAAGTATATGATTAACGCTATCAAACGCCTTAGAGAAATCTAATAAAACCAATAAAGCTTGCGAACCATGTCCATCCAAAATTGAAGAAAGACCATCAACAATGTGTTCCAAAGCCGTTGTAGTACTGTGACCATGCTTATACCCTGACTGAAATTTACAAAGAAAATCAAAATCTTTAAAATGCTGCAGAATCTGGGTTTGCATAACTTTTTCTAACACCTTAGAAAGGGCAGGTAGTATACTTATTGGTCGAACATCTTTAAGACTGGCAACAATATCATTTTTTTGGAATTGGAACAATAGAAGCAACTTTCCACAAATTCGGAAAAACAGATTTTGACAAACATTGATTAATTATATATAGGTCACTTGTTGAAGAAACATATCAATAAATAATTTTATTATTTTAAAATCAATTTTATCGTATCCAATAGCATTAGATTTAATTGAACGGATAGCACTCATGACAATTAGCTCATCAACACAATCAAAAGCAAATTTATAATTATCATCAGGATCAACAGGCCCAATATCTGGCAATGGCAGAACCACTAAATCTTCGCGAAATTTACAGATACCATTTAAAATATCTTCAGCAGTGAACTTTATGTCAAGCAAGTTTCTTTAAATTAATCCAAGTAATTTTAGAGTTATAGACATTACCAAAATAAAAACTATACTTATTAGCTTGATTGATAAACTTAGTAGTTTTATTTCGAGCCCTTTTATAGGAAGCAAAGTCAGCATCTAATCCACTCCTTTTATAATTATTATACTTCAAATCTCTATATTGAATTGAATCCAATATAGTCTGGTTTAACCACGGAGCTGTGGGACAATAGTTAATAATTCTTTTACGGGGCACACACATAGAATCTAAATGTAAGAAATTTGAATTAAATAAATCAACAATCATATTTACATCAGAGCAACAATAAAGACTAGACCAATCAAATGAGGAAAAACAATTTACAAAATATTCATGATTAATTTCCCTATAATTAGGCACAATAGAATAAGTCAACTTATCTCTAGTACGACAACATTTATAAGAAGCAAAAATTAAATCATGATCCGATATTGAAGGAACAGAATATTGACCATAACTGATAATATTATGTCGGTCAGGCTTAAAAACAACAATCAAATCTAAAAGGCTTTCTAACCTCGTAGCACTAAACGGCAAAAAATGCAAATTAAGAATATTAAAACAAATTATTATTTAGCATATTAAAGTCAATAAATTATTATTTAGCATATTAAAGTTAAAATCACCCAAACAAAACAATTTTCATATCCTTGTAATAAATCAGTAAGAATATCATTAATACATGTAATATCACTCCTCGAAGTAGGAGGTGGATTATAAAAAACAACAATAAGGAATTTACTAAACTTACCAAACAGTTCAAATGTCATAAATTCAACTTTACCATTTGAACCACATGATAACACTTTGATATTCAAATTTGATCGATAGTATAATCCAACTCCACCACCACGAGCATTGATACGATCAGGCCTCAGAAATTTGAAATTATTTATTTGAAGAGATCTAGTTGAAATTTTGTTATTTAACCAGGTCTGACACAGCTAGAAAATCAAAATTAAATTTATGCAAAAGTATTATTATCTAAATGCAACGTCAAACTACGTACATTCAGATGACCAAAAAATAAGCAATTAGTATTATAATGCGATTTATCAATTGGAATGGAATGATCAATAACATCTAAAGAAGATTTATCAAATTGAATCTCTATATTACAATTTGTGGTGGATGCCGCTTCACTAAAAAATGATTACTTCTAGATTGATAAACAAACTTCTTCACAAGAATACCAGCCGGCCACGAGGATGCAATTAACAATTGGTCCATATGGTCTTTGGAAACTGATAATTTGAACGACGAATAATCTTGAATAAACCCATTGGCACTTTTTGGATTAAATCGATGTATTTTAACATCACTTATATTAAAATAGTCCCGTAAGTACAGCTTCACATTATTCACATTAAAGTCAGGATGTAATCTTGAAATAAAAAGTTGTGAACGCGGCTCCAAAGTACGTAAAGTACACTCCATGGCTGTACCAATAATAACATCATTATGCAACTCCAAATTATTTGTAACAGTTACATCATTATCACTAATATGTTGAAAACTAGTTATAATTTCATTAGAAAAACTTACAGGAACAGGTAAATCCATAGGAATAGCCAAACTAAGTTTGTCAGAATACAGCAATTGAGAATTATGTTCCTGATGTATGACTTTAGTACTGTAAGTACTGTTAGTAGGAACATTAAGAACATTACTACTGTGAGGTACTTCTAAACATTTAACTTCCGCAGAGACAGAATTAAATATCGCCTGTTCACACGCTGCAGGTTCAGGTACAACAGAAGTAGAAGCCATATTTGAAGACGAGGTATCACTTACATTTGGTCCAGATTTACAAACCTCAGCATTAGGTGTGGATGAAGATAGTAATGAACATGGAGTGAAAGGCTTTGCACCCCCGAGCAAACAATCCAGAATCATGCCAATTTGATTTATATTGGAAGTTAGTACATCTATAATTTTTGTAAAACCAGCTTCCACCATATCACTATTGTAAACACTATTCAAACCTATTATTCTGTTAACGGTGTGATTTTTAACAATATCTCTGCATTCATTACAGAACCACATAAAGTTAGAGCACTTATACATTAAATTGCATGCCACACGACTGACATTAGCACAGTCGCAGTGAAATTGATTGCCACAAAACCCAGAACAACTAATCGGTTTACAGTCAGTGAAAATTAAATTGCATTTACCGCACTCCATATTAAATCCAAAGATGTGCAAAAACGTATAACAGTATAGGGTAGCACAAAATGTCTATGTATGCACTTATTTAATATGTACACTACACTATGTATACAATACATACACAATATATACAAATATATAATATATACACAATATACACTTATCAATATTTTGGCACACAATAAAAATTAAACAACAAAACTTATATACAATTATAATAAATTATTTAATTATTTTTCAAATCAGGAAAAAACAAACAGCACGTTCAATCGCTAAGCCCGCTAGTTAATTTTTGACCCAAAACTTCGTTTTATTAAATTAAATTAAAAAAATGCAGCCCTGTGGGTCTATTCTGTCTTTACCTGGGAATTAGGAAATGAAAAGAATTAACAGTATATTGTTGAACCTAAGAACTGTTTTCTAAAAGTGTATTATGGCGACAAGGAAAATAGTTTTTTTATGAACATTTTTTTCCTAATAATTGCAATTTTCAAAAATATTTTTTTTTTGGGGATTTATGAAATACTAAACGGGGAAAGATTATTTAAAATGATTACTATGGCGTAATAAAATAAGTAAACTAACGAATTAGAATGCATTTTATTTACATAATCATTTCGAAAAATTATTAAAAAATTGTAGCGGCTGATTTCTTTAATTACATAAATTAGCAAATAGAAAATACAACAACAACTATGGGTAATGCAACAGATAATATCTGTCTTACTTTGAGAAATTTACAA
Organism: Nephrotoma flavescens; assembly: GCA_932526605.1. Lineage (NCBI taxonomy): Eukaryota > Metazoa > Arthropoda > Insecta > Diptera > Tipulidae > Nephrotoma > Nephrotoma flavescens. The sequence continues at coordinate 165,009,458 of OW052221.1, read as the reverse complement.
CAACAATCCCGTATATGTAATTCCAAATTGGAATTATTTTAAACTAACTTTTCTGCTGGTATAGAATTATTCTATTCTACCTGTAGTTTTAATGTTCACCACCAGGGCAATTTTATTGAATACTTTTATTTTTAAATGTTGGCAATAAAAATATAAAAGTGATTTTTGTTGTTTTGACATCGCATTTTTCTAAACAACACGAGAAATTAGTTACGATTTGTAATAATATTCAATAATGTTCTAGCACATTACCATTTAATTGAATGTATTTAGTTGCATTTTTACGTTGTTTTCAAATTCAAAATGTAATTGTTACCAACTAATCAAAATAAATTAAAAAATATCTTTGGTTGTTACTTTGAGCACAAATTAATTCTATTCCAGAATGGATTTAACTTGTACCAAAGTAAGACGACAAATATGATGAGTAATGTATCACGGGTGGTAGCCAAATAATAAAAATTAAAACAATAAAATGGTTTAAACCAGATTTTTATTACTAACTATTTAACTATTTGTGTACGCATTTAGTCGTTTACGAGATAAACAAAAAATAAAACTTCCATTTTCAATTGTGAAAAAATTATTCAAAAAATTAATCACAATTTTATTTAAAAAATATAACTTAATAAAAATCATATATTAAAAATAATACGAAGTTTTTTATAATAATTTTTTTTTCACATAAGATAAACACTATTTCTTGTGAGTCTGATAATCCTACAAACTCACAACGAATAAACTGTTTTCTTTCGAATTCGTCGTCATCCAAGAATCTCAAAATTATGCGATTATTCGTATTTTAAAACAAAAAAAAAATTTGAAAATGTCGTTAATAAATTTTGACAACATTAAAATAATTTTTAGAACACCGACACTTAAACTAAATTTCTTTTCCTCAAAAATTTATTTCCACAATACACTTTTAGGAAATTGGGGGAAAAATTGGGAAAAAGTGCTACAAAACTATTTTTCTTCCTAATTCCCAAATCCTAATTCCTAGGGAAAGACAGAATAGACGCACACTGGTAATAAAACATACTTACAAAAAGAAAAACCCCAACAACAACCGATTTTTTTTACTTAGTTTTATCTGATTTCTAAATTAAAATAAGGATATTTTTACCACAAATCACGTTCTTTTTCTCAGAATTTACATTTTATTTTATACAAACACTTAGAAAACATTCCAGTTCCATTCTGTAATTTTTAGGCGTGTTTTGGCAGCTTTTCACAAGACACTTCATGTTAAATAAAATTTTCCAATTTTTTTATTACCAATTTTATTACCTATCCACTAACTATTTTATAGTATGCTAATCATTTTAAATAAACATTTCAAGATTTTTCATAGCAGATCCAAATAATATACAAAATACAAACGAATGTAAATGATATTTTTATTGTAACATACAAAATATTAAATCTACCCTTAAATCTAAAATTAATTACACAAATAAAATGTGTGAAATTAAGTTAGAACATTTCGTTTCGTTATTTCCCAAATATTTTTACTTTCAATTTTTCTGGCGATATTCGTACTTAAGTACTAAACTTAGTCTAGTATTTTTCTAAGTTTGAGTTGCAATTTATTAAAATAAAACGTATGAAGCGTGTCGCGAAAATCCGAAACTGGACGAAACTCATTATAAACATTTTATTGCATGTGTATACGTATTGAGAAATATTTGGCGGGAACAATTGTGCTTGTGTTTGTTTAAACGGCAATTTCAAATTTTGGTTGTAAAATTAAATGTTTTTAAAGAAATATTTTTGTTTTTGTAATATAAAATGATTTATTAAATTCATTATTCTAATTCATTATTGATTACTTTGGACATACATATATATACATTTCGATTAAATTATTCAGTTTTTTAATTTCTAATATTTACACTAGATTTTTTTTTTAAATAATTTTTCTTGTTTGTCTTTTATATAATAAAAGTAATTTGTGGATATTAAATCGGTTTCGATAGAGTTCGTAAATTTTTCCATAGTGCAATCTAAAATGTTGAAAATAATATTATAATTATTAAATTTAACACGGAGTAACGTAAACCATACCTCACATTATCTTTATTGACCGTTAAACGTAAACTTGCAGCTAAGCTCTTTGGTGAACAGCTCTGTAAAGTTTGCCCTAATTCACTTTTTTAGTTCGTGGCCATCTTGCTTCATAAATAATGATTTCTAAATATAAAATAGGAAAACAAAATATAATAGATTGTACCAAAATATCTCGAATGAATCTTTACATTACCAATTGTTTCACCAATTGTTTCTTCAGTTAAATTAATATCAAAGTTGACAAATGTATCCGCATCGTTAAACGTTACTATAAACTTAGCGTTCTCACAATAAACTAAATAACACCATTTGTATACGCATATGTATATAATACGTATACGCTACAAACACTATCACCCAAGTATTTTTACTTTCAATTTTCCTGGCGATATTCGTACTTAAGTACTAAACTTAGTCTAGTATTTTTCTAAGTTTGAGTTGCATTTTATTAAAATAAAACGTATGAAACGTGTCGCGATTATACGAAACTGAACGAAACTCAATAAAGGGGAATTGTATACATGTATGTGTGAACAGAAAAGACAAAAAACAAAATGGCGGGAGCGAGGTTGTGCATGAATGTAAAATGCTATATTTGAAAATGTTAGAAGAAAAAGATGGCGGCATCCAAATGTGAGAGCAAAATAAAAATTTAGGTTTAAAATGAATATTTTTATTTTATTAAATTTGCGGTATAAAAATATACATACATATATACATATTATATACGAATCTAAACTATATTTTAGTTAATTTTTTAATTATTTTTTATTATTACACAATTTGAAATTATTCTTTGATTGTAATATTAGAAGTTTAAATAATTTTCCAAATAGGTACTATGATTATTGCACATCAAGTTTATTATTTTCGCATTTGTTTCCTACCTAAAAACTTAAAACTGAACTAGAAATTAATTAATTTATGAAAACAATATTTGAATAGATATAAAATATATTTTGATGTAATTTTATTTAAATTAACGCACATCTTTAAATTTTTTTAACAAAATTTTATAAAATTACCAAACTCATGTCGTGAACATGAAAAATAAAAACAAACCATTACACGCTATACACATTCCTACGAAAGAAAAATTGCGGTAACACAGTATACAGTAGTAACAACACAGTATACATATACGCTACAAACACTATCATTATAAGGTGAAGTTTAACTTTCGTTAATTTTGGATGAAAACGAAGGAAAATACTATGCTCAATTTTTACTTTCGTTTTGTTATACTTGGGCATTATAATGTGAATTTTAACTTTCGTTAATTTTGGATGAAAACGAAGGAAAATACTGTGCTCAATTTTTACTTTCGTTTTGTTATACTTGGGTTATCATGGGTATGTCGTGAAACAAAACCAAAACATAAATACAAGTGTGGGAGGCCGAGAGAAATTAAAAATCTTATACGCACACGTGGTATTGAAAAAATGTGTAGTTGCTTTTATCAGTAAGTTACCCAAGTATAACAAGACGAAACTCAAAATTGAGCTATCGTATTTGCCTTCGAAATATTAGAAAAAAGTCGAAGAATCAATACTTTAGTATTAGTGCGTATATGTATACTGTGCCTGTGCCCAAGTATAACAGAACGAAAATCAAAAATGTGCTATCGTATTTTCCTTCGGATTATGAGGTAAAAGTTGAAAGAAACTTTTATGTAAACTAAGAATGGAGACGTCATCATAATTATAAGAGATGTGAAGGGCGAAGTGCAGGTCTAACATTTTAATTTAAAATGTAAGTATTATAAAATTAAATACTTATTAAGTAATTAATTGTGTGGATATTAATGGTTTAATTTATGTTCATCAAAATTTCAGCTCAAAACTTATACGCCGTTTACACCAGTAGAATAAAAGTATGTAGCAAAAAAGTATGTTGGTGTAAACTCAAACTAAAATACTTTAATACTTTATCACGTACTATTTTGCTATTAAAGTATAATAGCTATCAAAAAAATATTGACATTATAGTCGTGGTTTAAACTCTACTTTAATGTTATAATACTTTAATTTTGTTTATTATTTTTTTCAAGTGGCCGATAAAGACATTTTTTGTTTGGCGATACATTTCCATTTGTGATATTAACCAAAAAAAAATACATTTACCGACAAAAAAAAATATAGTATTATAGTATGGGTTTACACCGCTTGCGATGTAAACTGGCCGGGTATTATACTTTATTAGCAAAAAGTATTATACTATTAAAGTAGCTCTGGTGTAAACCCAGTATTAATTCAATTGGTCGGCTTGTACATTAAACTTACATATTGTGGAAATAATGAAATTGTTATCATGAATGAGAGTGAATTATGTATAATACAGCACATAAAGTGTATACGCCGTGTTATAATATATCAAAACAAAAATTATGGAAAAAAATCAAATAGATAATATTTTTCATCAATCAACAGATTTATGTTAGTCGTATGGTCATTTTTTATGTGAATTTTAATAAATTTCTGAAATCAAAATAGTAGTTTTTAAATTCCGCCAGTATCTTGTCCCCTAATAGTTTCGGTTGTGACGTTTCACACACATACGTACACCAAATTGTTCCCCCAATTTTTATTTACACACATACATAAGCACAATTTTATTGTATCGAGTTTCGTCCAGTTTCGAATAATCGCGACACTTTTCATACAGGATCTTATTCTAAGTCGAAAGCAAAACTAAGTCAAAGTCGAAACTAAATATAAGTTTTTACTTCGAAAAATGACAAAAAAGTCGAATTTTGTTATACTTGGGTAGTAAATGAAAAGTTTCTCAATAGAGAAATATATTTATTGGAAATGTTTCTCAAAGTATCGATATTTATCGTGATCCTTCAGATAAAATATGTTTCTAGATAATAAAGCAGATTCATTGGAACGAATAAAGATTTTTTGTTTGTCCTAAGTAATTTTTTGTTATTTGTATGGCACTCGCGACGCGTTTTTTTGGGAGAAGGGCGATTGAACGTCGTAGAGGAAAGATGTGTTTTTTGTCTCTCCTCTAAATTAATAAATAAAGAAATAATTTAAATGTGTTTTAATAAATTAATTAATTAACTAATAATATATATGTGTTCAAATAAATAATAATATTAAAATTAATAATAATAATTTGTGTGTTCTTAATAATTAATAAGTAAAGTGTAAATGATCGATCAAAGTTCGTTTTTAATTTTAAGATTAATCTAGTTTTTTGATTATAACAGTTAACTATTTTCAAAAATAATCATATAATAATAATTAAAAAGTGGTGTCCAGTGGATCAAATGTTTTTATATACATTAAACTGTGTTGAAATATTTGTAACGGGATATATTTCTACGCGAAGTATATGTCGTTTCAATTTTTCGATATTTGCATATGTATATATCTGCATATGGAAGTGCAATTCAGAGAAGTTTCTTTTTTATATATTTTATTACATATATACATATATAAATGTTGTATATATTTATGAATGTTTATATGTTGTGGGTGGGTGTGTGTGTAAATACAGTGAGGCTTCTGTAAGTCGAATTATTACTTAAATCGAATTTCGATTTATGGTAGGGACATTTTTCATCAAAATTTCCTATTTAAATAATACATACATATATACATATATGTATAACATCTAATATTTGTATATATGCTCGGGTAGTTCGATCGAAACTGGTTTTTGATTTCTTTTACTCGAATTTTCTCTATCTTAAGCATATTATTTTGGCAACTAAATGGATCGACTTGTAGAAGTTTTACTGTATAAGTTAAGTAGGAAGAATTAAAAGGTGTTTGTGCGCATGGATGTTGTTTATATGTAAATTATAAATTTCTTTTTCTTGAAGCTCTCTTCGCTCTCTCTATTCATTTTGTATTTACACACAACGATGATTGTCTTAAACAAAAGTATACAAAGCAAATGTGTGTATGGATATATAAATGTATGATCCACGATATCCCTTTTTCTACCAAAAAAAAAAAATGGCACTATTAAAGTCCAAACCACACAAATGTGTGAATGAAAAAAAAACATAGTATGTAATGGCGTTTTTGATAAATAATTTCGCTTGATTGTGTAAGTTGGTTCAAAAACATATAAAAATATTTTTTTTACATGATTCTTTTGCCTTACCCACACAATTGTGGGTCAACAAACACGCCTTTTTTTTTCTTAAAATACCTTATTTAAGTTTGTAAGTATAGTTGAAGACATTTCTTAATTATTTTCTGATTTTCAAGTCCCAAACACTTTTGGACCCTTGAAAAGACACCATATTCTAACAATCCCTGCTTTATGTTTAGGATAATTGTCCTGATAAAAATGAAAATTATTTTCTATATCTAGTTTTCGAGCTGATTCTTATAAATTTTTCTTTAAATGTTTAAATATTTTACCTTGACGATAATCCCATCAATAAATTCTAAATGAACAACTCCTTTATGACCCATAGCTCCCCAGAACATTACACTATTTCCACCGTGTTTAAACGTTGGACAAACATTTCTAACATTACACTCTTCACAACGTTTTCTCAAAACTTTTTCTTGCCTTTTACCACTTTGAAACATGGTAAATTGACTGTCATCGATGAAAATTAAATTTTTCCAAAATTTAATACTTTAATTTTTGTATTTTAAGGCAAAATCTACTCTTCTTTTATTTTCTTTACTAATAAAAGGCTTTTTCCTTGCTATACGTGAAAAATAACAATTTTTTCTTAAAATTTTAGTTAATTCCACTGCAGTTAACTTAGGATTTTGTCTTATTTTGCGATTAATGAACTTTTCATTTGATGGTGATATTTTTCTTGGACCTTTTGTTCTGGGTGTATTTTGTTTTCGGCCTTCTTTAAAATATCGATCATAAATTTTTGTACTTTTGATTTACAAATTGTTAAGTATTATCACGATTTCACTCAATGATTTCCCTTTTCTTCTGTGGACGATCTAACTAACGATCTAATATTAACCTACGTACTCTTAACCATTTTGAAAGACCACAATCAATTAAATTACGGGTGTGAAATAAATTAGATATGGAACTGCACTGATTGAATAGTAAACAAAAAGCAAAGTAAAGAAAATACGCACTAAAAAATTATAGCTCAAGTGTTTTTCCGTGAAGTCGTATACGACTGAATCAGCCAAGCTACACACGATTTCAGCTTCTGATTTCAAACTAAGTCGTAATAGATTTTTATTGTTAATTGGAACCCTTATTTTATATTGAAACACCAAATTGTTTTGTATTGTTTTGTTCTGTTCTAGCGGAAAAAGGTGAAGCCGGTCTTATGAAACCGTGTGTAGTATGGCTCAATGTTCGTAGCTTTTGTGATCTTCAGATTGGTATTAAGGGGTGAATCCTTTTTTGTTATTGTTGTCTAGGATGGTGGATGGACTAGGATTGTAGGGATAGTCTGGGGAGATTTTCGTTTTCTTATTAAATTTCAACACTTTGATAGAAGAGACGTGCCGTGTAAGACTGAATGTTTCTGATTTCTATATACACACATACAGTATATATGTATGAATATATATGTAGTTATATATATATATATATATATATATATATATATATATATATATATATATATATATATATATATATATATATATATATATATATATATATATATATATATATATATATATATATATATATATATATATATATATATATATATATATATATATATATATATATATATAGCTATATATATGCTATGCTCCAAAGAAAAAAAAATCGGACAAAATTGTACTAGTGGCATATATATATATATATATATATATATATATATATATATATATATATATATATATATATATATATATATATATATATATATATATAATATATATATATATATATGACAAACATATAATATATATATATATATATATATATATATATATATATATATATATATATATATATATATATATATATATATATATATATGCAATGACGAACTTGTTAATATTCCTACGTTTGAATGCTATTTTCAGTTCAATAGAGATGGTCAGTGGGCTGCCGGAGTAGCAATTCCGTCAAAAGATCCATAAAATGAGCATAGTGGACACAAATAATTTGCCGTACTTTTTCAAAACCAATATTGACGTAACAAATGGACTGGCGAATGGAACTATGGGCTGTCTAAAGTATATCGAATGCATAGTCATCCTAACCAGGACAACGAGAACGATGAAAACGTCGACAGTAAAAAATGTCAAACGACTCAGGATGGATTTCGGTTCAAATTCACAAGTTGGCAAGAAGGTCAGGTGGCTTGAAGCTGGATGGGCGCAGAAAACGAATATCGACCAATGTTTGGTGCCCATTTCTAGAAAAAGCTCAACTATTAATCGAAACAACAATTAATGTTAAGTATAAACAACATTTAATGTAAAGCGTCGTACCTTCATGTGCCACCACAATTCATGCATCACACTGTGGTACCTACAACGAGATAGTCACTATATACTCTTACGATAAAAGACACAGTTAACAAATTGTGTATATTGCTTTAGCACGAGTAACGAGTCTCGAAGGAATGTTCATCACGTCGGCTATCGATGATCATGTCTTCTACCATGGACGTAAAAATGGGACCTCAATGGGTCTTCTTCAAAATTAGCTATCGCGCCTCACCACAAATCCGCTTTATCCGTTGTAATGGCGAATTTTGTACGAGATAATAATGACGTCTGGTTTTTAACATTGAACTGTCAGAGTCTTAGGTCATACACATCACCTCGACCTAATTGACACAGTCACGCAAGGATGCTCAATTTTCTTGCTTTTCCAGATCTGCGTTCAGTTCAAGAGAGACGGTGAGTGAGCTGCCGGAGTAACAATATATAAAAATTCAAATAGAATACTCATACCATACAGTCACCTCGCATAAAGAAATCATCGTTGGACAAACAATTGGTATGAGCGTAACAACACAACTCATTGATGATATATATACGGCTGAACTTCAGCTTCTCAATGGGAATAAGATGTTTTCTGTAGTTGTATTAACCTCGCCGAATAAATCTTTCGAAGACATAATGAAGTTCATACATTTCGTCCTTGCCCCATATCCTAAAGAATTTCAAAAATTCTCCAAGGAGACTATCATCTTTTACCGGTGATTATGAGCGGGGATTTCAATATTAATGTTGCTGTTCCTCAAGCTGAACCACTTATAAACTTCCTGCGAGACGAATTCGATTTGCACATGAACTCAGATCGAAATATATTTACTACTAGATATGGGACGACCATATTGTGCAGTTTTTCAATGAAAATTTTTAAAGTTAGAGTCGACAGTATATAATATATCTTATTTTAGCTACCAAAATCCAATTGCGTCGATTATACCGAAAGAGTAATAGACCAATTTAACGATAATAAACAAATGAAAAACTATGGTTAGTAAAATTGCATTCCTTCTTCCTTCAAAGTAAACTGTACCCACGTACTATACACACGCCATGTTTACACATCTCCTTGAGAGTACTAATGGACTCACTCATTTTTTTTATTTCCCGTTGTTAATATCTTTACCCATTTTTATTAATGAAACCCATTAATTTTTTAATTCTTTCACTTACTTGCAACGTTTTAGTAATTGTATTCAAAAAACAACTTAAATATAACAATCAATTATATATTATTAACAAAAATTTAATAAACACTTTTTGTAGCCAAAGCACTTATGAAAATGGCGTCGTTCGTTAAAAATTAAATATGTACAAGCTTTACTTTACTTAGATCACCTCAACATATAAAACCAAAATGAAGCGAATGGTGATTTTTTATATTTCTCTCTCGTTTGTACTTGAAATTAAAGTAAATTTTTACTTGAATTTTTATTGTGTATTGTACAATACGTATTGTATATAGTTACATTTATATCCCTTTTTCAAAAAAAAAAAAAAGTGGCTCTATTAAAGTCCAAACCACACAAATGGGTGAGTAAAAAATCATAGTATGTAATAGCATTTTTGATAAACAATTTCGCTTGATCTGAAGTACAACCAACACAATTGTGAGTATATTTATAGCACTATTGTGATTTACTAACACAATTGTGCGAATACGGCAAAAGTACCATGTCAAAAATTTATTTTTGTATGTGTTATGAACCAACTTACACATTTGCGCATTCCTTTCAAACTTATTTCGTTAAAAAAAAACACTATAACTATACATACGATTGTGTTAGTTGTACTTCAAATCAAGCGAAATTTTTTATCAACAACGCCATTACATACACGATCGTTAATGTGCATGCACCCACCGAAGATAAATCGGATGACATCAAAGATTTATTCTTTGTCGAGCTGGAGGAAGTCATCAATAACATACCGCACCACGACATTAAAATCATCGTGGGCGACTTTAATGCAAAAATCGGTAGGAGTGCAGAAAATACATCGCACATCGGTCCTAACAGTCTGCATCTAACTAGTAACAACAACGGCCAACGCGTCACCGACCTGGCATTAATGTACAACTTAGTTGTATCAAGTACGTTTTTCCCGCATAAGAGAATCCACAAAGTAACGTGGAGATCGAATGATGGAAGAACGGAAACCAAATTGATCACGTCATGGTGTCTAAGAGACACTCGACAAGTATATCTGACGTTAGATCCTACAGGGGTGCAGATATGGACAGCGATCATATGCTTGTCATATTTAAATATAAGTGCAAACTGTCATCAACGTTCAACAGACAAGCACAAAAAACCGTTCGATGGAATGTGGATGCTCTAAAAGACCAAGCGTCACTGCAGAGTTACCAATCAGCTGTCACTAACTATCTAGAGCGGCCTAGCAACAACGAAGAAGCTCCTTCTAACATCCAGGAGCAGTGGCACACAATACAGTCAGCTATTACCACCGCGGCGCAAAACACTATCGGAAGAAGACCTCCGAGACCCCGCAATGATTGGTTCGATGATCAATGTCGCCTGATCGTCGCAAATAAACAAAAGCTTCGAGAAAAATGGTTGGCTCGCAATACTAGAAGCACACATGCAGAATATCTCCGCGCCAGGAAAGCCACGACTAAATACCTTCGTCAAAAGAAACGCGATCATATGAGATTATGCATCGAAAACATCAGCTTCCAAGCGGAAGTGGGAAATTCAAGGGACTGTTTTGCTAATGCCAGGAATCTCACTAAAGACTTCCACCCAAGAAGTACAGCCATCAAAGACGGGAATGGAGAATTGAGAACAAACGTGGCTGATGTTCTTTCAGTATGGCAAACCTACTTTCAAAATCTACTAAATCGGAATGACGACGTGACCCCCATTAGAGCAATAGCTCCTCCAGGTGATGAGGTCTTCGTCGAATATCCCACAGTAGAGGAAGTAGACGCAGCTATTAGTCGATTGAAAAACGGCAAGGCACCCGGTCTCGATGGAATCCCCGCAGAATTAATAAAAGTCGGAGGCGCTACTCTTGCAACAAGTCTACACGATCTCATCGTCTGTATTTGGGACCAAGAAGAGCTGCCGGAGAATTGGAAGACCGCGCTCATATGTCCGTTGCATAAAAAAGGCGACCGTCTTAAATGTGAAAACTATCGTGGTATAGCTCTATTGAACACTGCTTACAAAGTGCTGGCTAATGTTGTACTTGCCAGACTCATCTCTTTCGCCGAAAACATCATTGGCGATTATCAGTGTGGTTTCCGTCCCAACCGATCGACCACTGACCAGAGTTTCACCATGAGGATGATCCTGGAAAAATGTTGGGAGTACAACATAACCATACATCAATTATATATAGACTTCCGTCAGGCATATGACAGTATAAACCGCGATAACCTTTGGGCCGCGCTCATATGCCTAGGAATTCCAGAGAAACTCGTTTCTCTGTGCAAATTAACAACGTCTGGGTCTGTATGTAGAATTGTAATCGAAGGAACTGTGTCAGACTCCTTTGAAATAACATCTGGTGTTCGACAGGGAGATGCACTCGCGCCTGTGCTGTTCAATTTGGCGCTTGAGTACGTAGTGAGGAAAAGCAACATCGAAACTTCGCGCTGTATATTTAATAAATCAGGCCAAATTCTTGGATATGCAGATGATATCGTGCTTCTTGGCCGAAGACCTAGCGATATCAAAGACAGTTTCGTGCTGCTCGATCGCTGCGCAAGAAGACTTGGTTTGAAGGTGAACAGCAGCAAAACCAAATTTGTATCAACACCCAGGAACATCCCCATGGCAAATCTCGGAATTGGCGACCACAATTTTGATCGCGTTGAAAATTTCAAATACCTCGGGTCAGTTATAACATCATCAAATGACATGCAGGCAGAAATAAAAGCCCGAATAGCTGCCGCACATCGAGTTTTCTACGCCCAATCAAAATTATTGCGATCTAGAAATCTATCGCAGTCGTGCAAGCTCGCACTTTATAAAGCACTAATAAGACCTGTGCTGGCTTTCGGAAGCGAGAGCTGGACCATGACCACTAATGATTGTAGATTGTTATCAACTTTCGAAAGGAAGGTCATTCGCCCCATCTTTGGTCCAATTAAAGTCGCGAACAATGAATATCGGATTCGCATGAACCACGAGATAAAGCAAATACTTGGAGATTGCGATATTATCGGATTCATCAAATCCAATCGAGTGAGATGGCTTGGCCACGTTGCAAGGTCCCCACAACAACGGATGACCAATAAAGTGTTGCATCAACAACCAGCCGGTGTGCGTCGTAGAGGAAGACCCCGACTGCGCTGGCGTGACGACGTCGAACAAGATCTACAGGCACTAGGATGTCGAAACTGGAGGTCGAGAGCGATGGACCGAGACGGCTGGAGGACCATAGTGCGGGCGGCAAAATCCCTTCATGGGATGTGAAGCTAGAGAGAGAGAGAGAGCCATTACATACTATGATTTTCTACTCACACATTTGTGTGGTTTGGACTGTAATTAAGCCATTTTTTTATTTTTTTTGGTTGAAAAGGGATAGTGTTTTTGGACGAAAATAAGTTTGAAAGGAAAACACAAATGTGTATAGTAAAGCCTTTATTCCACAATGAAACATATTTTTTTAGTAAAAAAAGAGCGAGATAAAAATATAATTTCGCCACGTACCAAAACGAAACAAAAAAAAATTCAGTAAAATTTACTGGGGAAAATGTTGCCATAGAAAGTATGAAACTCAATACTTTTTATGGCAACATTTGTTATCTTTGTCACACTAACGTAATTTTAATATGTATACTCTCCTCTTTTCGGTTTCTCAGTATTTTTTACTGAAAAAATATCTTTCATTGTGGAATAAAGGCTTAATATTGAGCCTCGCCACATAATTTTTTCGTCGTGATTCAATGATTTCAAAAAATCAATCGCCGTCCACATTTGTTTTTTTTGCGCGTTTCTTGTTTTATGTATGTGCGTAAAATTATGTTTTTTGATTTATTCGTATTGTAAAAAATGTTTATTATTTTATTATTTGCTGCGAAAACTGCTTCTTTGGTTGAAAAAATATATTTTTTGCACTAGAAGCGCAAATTAAACTAAAATTAACCCAAAAACGACAAATAAACAAGGTGTCCTTGAAAAATTTATTTCTGTTGTTGTGCGAGAATCCGTGGTTCCTTGGTCGTGATTCTTTTCTCGTTCCCTTCCCCTTCATTAACAAACTAATTTTTTGGCGGGGAAATTCTTGATTCTTTTTTCAGCAAAATTTTTTTTTGATTCAACTGATTCTCGCACAATAACAAAAATAAATTTTTCAAGAACACCTTGTTTATTTGTCGTTTTTGGGTTAATTTTAGTTTAATTTGCACTTCCAGTGCAAAAACTATATTTTGTCAACCAAAGAAACAGTTTTCGCAGCAAATAATAAACATTTTTTGCAATACGAATAAATCAAAAAACATAATTTTACGCACATACATAAAAAAAGAAACGCGTAAAGAAATCAAATGTGGACGGCGATTGAATTTTTGAAATCATTGAATCACGACGAAAGAATTAAAGTGTGGCGAGGCTCAATCACTTCGAATCGAAATCGAAAAAAGTCGAATCGAAAAAGTGAAAGTTGTATCATTTTTGCTTTTCAAAAATGATACAACATACCTCCATTCGAGTTTTTTCGAATTTCGATTCGAAGTGATGGTACAACATACCGCCCCAAATGTGATTCGTATCGCACAAAACCACAACAACAAAAAAAGTAAATTCCGTTTTCAATTTAATGGAATTTTGAATTAATTCTTAACTTATCGAATTAAATATCATTTTAATTTATAAAATCTAAACTTTGTGTTTTAATTGATCCTAAAATTAATATTCCATTTAAATACAAATACAACGTAAAAATGTAAACAATAAACATGAATATTATACTTAATACATCACTGTGTATCCTCCATATTAGAACTGTCAGAATTCCAGCGAGATTTGAATACTACTATAAGTTTGTTGAAAACACATACAAAAATAAATTTTGACGTGGTACTTTTGCCATACCCACACGATTGTGTTAGTAGGCAGCAAAAGGGATATGTATGAAAAATTGCGTAATTGTAAAAAATTGTAACGTTTACGTATCGGCAACGTACCTTTTTCTACGATACGCTTTTTTTGTTTAGCGGGCTATTCCCCACAGCTGCTAGCTGTCATATTTAAATTTGTAAACAACCTTTTCTTGTTCCAATAGATTTTTGCAATAAAAATTATTTTTTAACAAAAACGAAATGTCCGAGCACGGTGCTGCATTGCAAAATTATAATCAAGAGTTGGTTAAATGTAATTACTGCTTTACAAATTATGGTATTTCGGTAATTGATTTTGTATTAATTGTATAGATGTGGAAAAACTGCGAGGTCAGAGTCAACAACTTCAAGAGAAACTGGTTGAAGAGGAGGCAAACAAAAATAAGGTTTCATTTGTTAAATGTGCTTATCGATCATTTAATATTAATTTGGTTTTGTTATATAGTTAGTAGATGAAATGAGTACTTTGGATGCTAAGTTAAATGATTCGAAAGCTGCAATAAGTGAAATGACGAAAAAGAAATCTGAATGCGATCGAATTCTAGCAGAAACAGAATGTGGCTTGCAAAAAGTAAATATTTTATAGTGCGCGTTGTAAGATACATTTAGATTATTAAATTTTATTTAAGATTTTAGAAACTTCTGAAATTCTTTTGAATGTAGTCCAACAAGAAGCAACGTCGCTAGAATTTTAGCTCCATCTATATTTAAATAGCATAATAAATTTTATTTTTTTACTCTAGTACTATTTTGTTGTAATAAAATGCAGCTGAACAGAAAACCAAAAATTGATTCTTGTATTTTTTTTTATTTTCAATTTACCATTCACTTCACAATGTTCTAAAATGGCCGATGAAAAGTGACGCTGTTATGTGTAGTGTGAAAAAATAATATAATTTATAAATAAAAAATTAATTTAGTAATATTTTAGTTTGCGTAATCTCTAGTTACAATGTTAATTAAACACCAATTCATTAGGTTTAATATAGTGTTAATAGATAAGAAATGTGTTTTATAATTTAGCAGCGTTTGTAATTGTGTAATACATTGCATACAAAAAAACAAGAAATCTGTCAAAAAAAATCAATACTATTTTATTTCAAATAAACCTGTTTTTTTCTTATCCATATTATAGTTTTTTGTTAATTATTTGAAAGAAAGAATTATAGAGAAGAAGAATTAAGATACCTAAATAAAAATGAATTAAGAATTAAAATAATTATACATGAAGTTTTGTATGTAATCTCCGGTTGAACGAAAGAAAATATATATTGTTTTTTAACTCGAAAACAGAATAAAGAAGTTTTTGCATAAATACATGAAAAAAAATTATAAGTTCTACCTTTTTTTAATTAAATTAAATTGTGTTTTAAAATTTTTGGGAATCAATTCCTCAAGAATAATTCATAAATAAAATGAATGGTTTCTTCTATATAATCCTGTATTATGGTTTGTCAATATTTGTGGAATACGTAAAATGCGACCAAGGTGAGATGAAGTTCATGTTATTAATTAACTTTTATCCTTTTTCTACATTATGTGATGTGATTTTGCTTTGTTTCTTTGGCTAAAGACACTGCAAATCACTGTCAAGTCATCGAACTTTTTGTGTACATATTTTTTATGTAAAAATATGAAAATATTAATTAGTATGGTGATCCCTCTGTATAATTTGTTTCATCTTCAAGTACTCGAGACTGTGACGGCATGACATTTGACCTTTACTGCGCGCCCCCGCAAATTCTATTACAATATACATATATTATATATAAATATATATATATATATATATATATATATATATATATATATATATATATATATATATATATATATATATATATATATATATATATATATATATATATATATATATATATATATATATATATATATATATATATATATATATATATATATATATATATATATATATATATATATATATAATATATATATATATATATATATTATATATATATATATATATATATATATATATATATATATATATATATATATATATATATATATATATATATATATATATATATATATATATATATATATATATATATATATATATATATATATATATATATATATATATATATATATATATATATATATATATATATATATATATATATATATATATATATATATATATATATATATATATATATATATATATATATATATATATATATATATATATATATATATATATATATATATATATATATATATATATATATATATATATATATATATATATATATATATATATATATATATATATATATATATATATATATATATATATATATATATATATATATATATATATATATATATATATATATATATATAATATATATATATATATATATATATATATATATATATATATATATTATATATATAATATATATATATTATATATATATATATATATATATATATATATATATATATATATATATATATATATATATATATATTATATATATATTATAATATATTAT
>OW052221.1:164900879-164992156 GCA_932526605.1 Nephrotoma flavescens | reverse complement strand
CATAAAGATCTGTTTAACTAATTAAATAAAATTAAGTCGGAGTGCAGTGAAATCTGTGGCCGACAATGAAGATATTTTTACTTATAAATCTATTGAAAAGTAATTCCAATAGCGGAATTATATATAGACTCAGAAAGTTAATTATTCAATTTAGAAAATATTTTGTGCCAGTCAGAAATATATTTATCCGAAGATGTAAAAAAATTACAATACAAAATTAATAGAAATGGGCATTTAAATTTAAACCAAATCTTATTCAGAATAAAAATATGAATAATAGCTGTCGTAATCCGAACGAAATTATTCAACGAACCTACTAGAGTTATATCCAATACTATGATATGTATTGACCATATTTTTACTAGAAGCAAAGTTGGATATACAATCAATTATATAGCTGAAACAATTTAGAATTATCTGTATCAGCTATGCTACACACAATTTTGGTTTCTGGATTCAAACTATTGCGCAATAGATTTTAATTTTAAACCCTTATTTTAAATTAAATCATTAAATTTTTTTGTCTTGTTTTATTCTTTTCTCTCGAAAATAAAATTTAAACAAAAATCTACATCTCAAAAATGTCCTTAAATTTTTTTATATTCATTTCAATTTTTTTCATTTCGGATTCATGCAGCTATGCTACACACAATTTTGGTTTCTGGATTCAAACTATTGCGCAATAGATTTTAATTTTTAATTTTAAACCCTTATTTTAAATTAAATCATTAAATTTTTTTTCTTGTTTTATTCTTTTCTCTCGAAAATAAAATTTAAACAAAAATCTACATCTCAAAAATGTCCGTAAATTTTTTTATTTTCATTTCAATTTTTTTTCATTTCGGATTCACGGTCAAAATTTTTACGTCACAGCTGCGTAATAAAATTTTTGTCCGTGAATCCGAAATGAAAAAAAATTGAAATGTAAATAAAAAATTTAAGGACATTTTTGAGATGTAGATTTTTGTTTAAATTTTATTTTCGAGAGAAAAGATTAAAACAAGACAAAAAAAATTAATGATTTAATTTAAAATAAGGGTTTAAAATTAAAAATTAAAATCTATTGCGCAATAGTTTGAATCCAGAAACCAAAATTGTGTGTAGCATAGCTGATGGACAAAAATTTTATTACGCAGCTGCGACGTAAAAATTTTGACCGTGAATGAAAATAAATGAAAATAAAAAAATTTACGGACATTTTTGAGATGTAGATTTTTGTTTAAATTTTATTTTCGAGAGAACAGAACAAAACAAGACAAAAAAATTTAATGATTTAATTTAAAATAAGGGTTTAAAATTAAAAATTAAAATCTATTGCGCAATAGTTTGAATCCAGAAAACCAAATTATAGTGTAGCATGGCTGTATACGGATTTTGTCTCAAAATGTGTGAACGAAATGAGTGTAACCGGAATGATATAGTAGTAGCATTTGTGTTAGTTTCGTGCGTATGATTGTTTTACTGCATATGCAAGCCACGTGTCATTCTTTTTTTTTTGTTTGTTTATATTAACGCTTTGAGTTCCGACATGATTTCGGCTAATGTATTGAGGAGCACGATCGCGCTTTTTGGCACTCAAAGAGTTAACCATTGTAAACGCCATATTTTTGCGTCGTATATGTATTTTCGATTTTTTTATATTTAACATTTTATTTTTAAAATTTATGGAATTTAAAATAAATTTTTTTATAAAATTTTATAAAAACATATAAAATTAATTTATGATTAAAAAAATGTTAAATATAAAATATATTAGCATGTTAAATAATGACACTCCACAGCTCGAGAGCAGACGTAATGTGCTGAGAAAAGGAAATAAGCAGCATAACAATTTGTTATTTTGATACTGTTCATCATACAAATGACACAAATACGAACAAAAGAAAAATACAAATAGAAAGACATAATTGTGTATTATACACAGTATACGTATTCAATTTTTTTTGCTTCACTCATTTTAAATGAATAACTCACGAGACTAAATCGATATACTGATCATTATTTGACCTCTTTAAAATTTACCTAGACAACAAACTTTTGTTAACTTTAAAGAATTAGACCGGTGTTTACAAGTCAATCATGGAAGAATGTTTTTGAAGAAAATGATCGTTCTAATAATTTTTATATTTTTTTATCAACGTTATCTAAACATGGCCGGACAAGTGGTGCAGTGATTAAAGCTTCGGTAGTTGGATCGGGAGGTACTGGGTTCGAATCCCACCAGAGGCTAGATGCAAATCGAATTTTCACCATCGATTACGATCGATTTTTTTTTAATAAATACAACTAAGACCCTCTGATGAAGTGCAGAATTCAGTACCGACCCACCGCCCACGTCAATGTACATGTTGACATGGAGCTTGCAGGTAGTATGCAGGTAGTATACTGTAGTTGTGTTAGTAGTTGAATGGGTTAATGATGTGGCGTGAATGAGTGGTATCACAATGGGCCAAAATTGGCCTAAGTGTGCGATAGCAATCAACGAAACCAATCTAAACATGCGGCAACCTACACAACTTCATCTGTGATAAGTTATAACTCAAACTATGCTAAACCATGGATAAATAATGATCTATTAGGTAAAATTCGCCGTAAAAATGCGTTATCCCTTTTTCTACCAAAAAATGAAAAAAAAAAAATTGGCGCAATTAAAGTCAAAACCACACAAATGTGTGAGTAAAAAACATAGTATGTAATGGCGTTTTTGATAACAAATTTTGCTTTATTCGAAGTACAACCAACACAATTGTGTGATAGTTATAGTGTTTTTTTCGGACGAAAATAAGTTAGAAAGGTATACACAAATGTGTAAGTTGGTTCAAAAGACATACAAAAATAAATTTTCGACATGCTTCTTTTGCTTTATCTTTACAATTGTGTGGGCAGGCAGGGTTATCTAAAATTTGTAAGAAACATCCTAATAACACTAAACTGAAAAGTAAAGTAAAAACTCTTTTGAAACAAATTAAATAAGATTGCGAAGCTGCTATAAAACATTATTAAATTCAAAAATTTGAGGTTGTAAGCTTTGACCAAAAAAAGCAATGGCATTTACTTAACGACTTACTAGAAAAACGTCGTAAATCTAACACAATTAATAGTATCATTGGAGACAATAATACTATTTCTACTAGTGTTGTGATTGCTAATCAGTTTAATCAATACTTCGCGAATATAGGTAAGGTTTTAAAAACATCAATTAGTTCCAATAGTTGCCCAAATTATTTAAATTATGATGAATATAATGAGTCGAATTTTTTGTTTTTCCCTAGTGATATTTATGAAATCTGTGCTATTATATCTACGCTCAAAAAGTTATATCAGGCAGCGATGGCATAAGCTGGCTCGTGATCAAGAAATTTGGTTACATCTTATGTTTCCACTGGTTCACATTTTTTATAATAGTTTTATTCAGGGGAAATTTCCAGCAGTACTTAAAAAAGCTGTAGCAATACCGTTGTTTAAAGGTGGTGATGCCAATTTAGTTTCTAACTATCGACCTATATCACTATTACACTGAAAGAAATTATTGCCCACATAGATATATTTTCATAGATTTTTATATATAAAATATATCTCGTTTTGAGACAAGAATATTTTATTTCTCTAAAAACGAAAAATATATCTACTTTTTTATAACGGTTAGAGATATAAATATAGGGTTTTCCAATAGGAATGGTATGAATTCGGCCATTTGTAATATGTCATGATCTGTCATTTTTTGTTTCATTGTATTCAGTAATGTTTACAATTTCATCATGGTGAGATATACGCAAGAACAACGTTTACAAATTATTTAGTTTTATTATCAAAATAATCGTTCTCCAATTGCAACTTTTCGTGCGCTTTTACCATTTTATAGTCGTAATAATCGTCCAAGTGTGCTGGCTATTCGTCGAATTGTTGAAAATTTTGAGCGTACATTTTCTTTACATAATCTTCAAGTGCCAATAAGACAAAGAAACGCTAGAAGTAATGCAAATATTGCTGCCGTTCAGGCAAGTGTTGCTGAAGAACGCAATTTGTCGATTCCAAGCCGTTCTCAAGAATTGGGACTGTCTCAAACCACAACCTGGCGGATTTTGAGAAAGGATTTGGTTTGCATCCGTATAAAATTGTTCTCACTTAAGAACTGAAGCCATTGGACCACCGTAAACGTCGTGAATTTGCTAATTTTACCTTGGAACAACTTGAAAACTATAACGATTTTTTTAAGAAAATCATCTCCGATGAGGCTCACTTTCATCTGAGTGGTGCGGTAAATAAACAAAACTATCGATTCTGGTGCGAAGAAAATCCACAAATTATTCATGAAAAACCATTACATTCACCTAAATTGACAGTTTGGTGTGGTTTTTGTTCTGGTGGAATCATCGGTCCGTATTTTTTCGAAATGAGGCTGGTAACACCGTTACTGTCAATGGAGATCGGTATAGATCGATGATAACCAACTTTTTATGGTCGAAATTGGAAGAAGTTGATCTTGACAACATTTGGTTCCAACAAGACGGGGCTACGTGCCACACAGCAAGTGCAACAATTGAATTATTGCGAGAAAAGTTTGGAGATTCGATTATTTCAAGAAATTGCGATATTGAATGGCCTCCAAGAAGTTGTGATTTAACACCATTAGACTATTTCTTGTAGGGTTATTTGAAGTCATTGGTCTTTAGCAATAAACCAAACTCTCTTCAAGCTTTACAAGTCAATATTGAACGTGCTATCCATGACATACGACTTGATTTAGTGGAAAAAGTGCTCGAAAATTGGGCTCATCGAATTCATTCCTGCAGAAGAAGTCGTGGAGGCCATTTGAATGACGTTTTATTCAGAACTTAATTGTATCGATTGCCACATTAAATAGAAAACATTTCAATTTCCTTAGGTTAGGTTAGAGTGGCTGCTATCGCACACTTAGGCCAATAGTGGCCCATTGTGATACCACAGGCTCCTATCTCCCCTTTACTCCCGCTGAAACCATCCAGAGCTATTTATGTAGCGTAAAATATCTCGCACTCCACAGCCCGCGAGTTCCGAAAGGCAGTCCATACCGTACACACCTAAATACTTATGCCTTCTGCGTGATAGTGCCGGACACGAGCATAGGAAGTGATCTAACGTCTCTTCCTCCTCTTCGTCCAAACAACTTCTGCAAAAGTCATTAATCTGTAGACCCAGCCTTCTCGCATGTTCCCCAAAAAGGTAGGGTCCTGTCAGTATCCTTACGACCAATGCTACCTCTCGTTTTCCCAGGGATACTAGTACTTTGGAGCGCCGCAGGTCCAGTTTTGGCCAAACCTGTTTTGCTACCCGGTATGTGAGGGTGTTGGTCCACCTCTCGTTTGTCAAGGCGATTGCCTTTTTACTGAGCGCCAATTTGAGCGCTGCTATATATCTCCAGACCTGATCTTTCCGGCTGCATCTGGAGAGTCGTACCGTACCTACTTAGTTCGTCTGCGCTGCAGTTTCCCGTGACGTCCGAGTGACCAGGGACCCAGACTTTCAAAATCCTCAATTTCCTTAACAATTAGTCACTCTTATTGAAAAACGCGACTATTGGTCTAATCGGAATGCCCTCCTTATGGATTTTTGGTAAACCATAAAGGATCGTAGTGGATGGATTCTTCTTCTATTCCAATCAAAAACTAGAAGATTTTTCTAAATAAAGTCATTCTCTTCAGTTTGCTTAAACATTCAGTTTCATTCTTAGAGTATTTGAGGCAACACCCGTGGTAACCTCAAATACTCTCCAATAATTAAATCCAAAAAATAACTGGATTTAACAGTAATTTTATTGTCTTCTACTTAAAACATAAACCACGGCATACATTTGATGAATGCATACAACAACGAAATCATTAAACGAGTAGATTGTGCGAGATTCCTTGGATTGGAAATAAATTCTCAGCTTTACTGTAGTTGTCATATAAATGAAATTAAGCAAAGGATATCTCCGAGTGGCGAGTCGGTCGTTGTATCCCAAGTACTCTGAGATACAGCGTGTATTACGCTTTATCCACTCCCGTCTAATATATCTTGTTCAAATATGGGGTTCATCAAGTGGGTTCATTTACCTTGATCTTTAAATCGTTCAAAATAAAAGATTAAAAGCTATTAACAATTTCCCGTTACTGACTCCAAGTGTACTACTTTATAACGAAAAAATGCTTCCCCTAACATCTTTATTCGAATACCAATATATTATTACGATTTATAAAATCAGACACGGTTTAATGAAAAATAATGTTGAATTATCTACCAACCTTTCTATGACGTACAAATTAACCCGTGCTTCTCTTAATTATCGTCTTCCTAACTATAAATACAAAACCACTCAAAACAGTATGTTTTACAAAGGTATCACTTTATTTAATAATTTAATAGACCAAGAAAGATGACAAAATTTCAATACTCACATCTTATTTAAGAACGATTCTATATTGTTGAATTTTATAATAAGTCACACGATTAAATTAATTATATGTTTATTAAATGTCTAAACTAAATTGCATTGAGGTCTGCTTAATTTACTTATTGTTACTTAATTTTTATTATTTCCTTTGATGTTTGAAATAAATAAAAATCATATGTAGAATAATATTTTGCTATGTAAAAATTTGAGGAAAAAAAAATTTTGGTAAATAAATAAAAAAAAAATCTCGCCACTTTTAAAGTTTCAGTTGAAGAGTACACGGGTGAACGCGAACATTTTGGGTGGTTCCTTATTTCGCGTTTTTAACATGTTCCATTCACTAAGTCTTGCTCATTTAACATTTTTATAATTTTACAAGTTTTATTATCAACTTCGCAAAATAATATACGAGACCAATAAACGTCACGCGCGTACATCAAAAAATAATCTAGGATTAACGCACTAATCTAGATCATAATCCGTAGTCTGCGAATGGTATTGAGTTTTTAGTAGTGAGTTGTCTTACATATTTTCATCTGTAATAAACGACGAGCTATTTTTTGTTATTTAAATATTGATGAAGTTGGTAGACAATTTTATAAGCAGTCAAACCCCAAATTCTTTTAAATACTTAATGAACTTCCTAGAAATATATTGCATTAAACTTCTGTCGAGTTTGTTTAGACTATTAAATTTATCGAACAACTAATCTAAAAATTGTTATTTGGCCGACTATTGACCCGCACCCTCAGCAACATTGCTGCAAAGCTTAAACTATGATGAATGATAATACATATTATAAAATGTAATCATTATTTTGTTAATATTTTAGTAAAGGAGCTTATAATAACGGGTGATTTTTTTGTGGTTAGGATTTTCATGCATTAGTATTTGACAGATCACGCGGGATTTCAGACAAGGTGTCAAAGAGAAAGATGCTCAGTATGCTTTGACATTTCATAATGAATAGACTTACTAACGAGCAACGCTTGCAAATAATTGAATTAATGGGCCCTAGAAAAGTTGGCAGAAAATCCGCTTTTTTATCGACAAATTTTGTTCAGCGATGAGGCTCATTTCTGGTTGAATGGCTACGTAAATAAGCAAAATTGCCGCATTTGGAGTGAAGAGCAACCAGAAGCCGTTCAAGAACTGCCCATGCATCCCGAAAAATGCACTGTTTGGTGTGGTTTGTACGCTGGTGGAATCATTGGACCGTATTTTTTCAAAGATGCTGTTGGACGCAACGTTACGGTGAATGGCGATCGCTATCGTTCGATGCTAACAAACTTTTTGTTGCCAAAAATGGAAGAACTGAACTTAGTTGACATGTGGTTTCAACAAGATGGCGCTACATGCCACACAGCTCGCGATTCTATGGCCATTTTGAGGGAAAACTTCGGAGAACAATTCATCTCAAGAAATGGCCCGGTAAGTTGGCCACCAAGATCATGCGATTTGACGCCTTTAGACTATTTTTTGTGGGGCTACGTCAAGTCTAAAGTCTACAGAAATAAGCCAGCAACTATTCCAGTTTTGGAAGACAACATTTCCGAAGAAATTCGGGCTATTCCGGCCGAAATGCTCGAAAAAGTTGAGAAACTTCAAAAAGTAAATGTCATGGACCAATCTAACGTTTCAAATAAAGAACCGATGAGATTTTGCAAATTTAATGCGTTTTTTTTTAAAAAAAAGTTCTCAAGCTCTTAAAAAATCACCCTTTATTAAAGTTTTCTTGCGCTCTTCACAAGTACA
This sequence comes from Nephrotoma flavescens, assembly GCA_932526605.1. Taxonomy (NCBI): domain Eukaryota; kingdom Metazoa; phylum Arthropoda; class Insecta; order Diptera; family Tipulidae; genus Nephrotoma; species Nephrotoma flavescens. Next base: position 164,983,989 of record OW052221.1, on the reverse strand, counting down.
TACTTACTAAATTAGAAAACTACTTTACGATAAATTAATCGAACATAAATATTGTTTAACAAATTCGAAGGTTTTATGTAATCAAAGGGAGATTCTTATAAATTACTCAATTACCATATTCATCATCCATATGGTGAAATATAACAGATGTATTGCAACGTTAACTTTTATAAATACATCAAGATTAAATATAAAAGATTATTACGTCTGTAAATAAAACTTGGTTATTTGGGATTTTTTACGAATAGAACTAAACACACACGTAAAGTCTGAAAGTTCAAAATGAAACGAAATATATAAATATATAGATAATTTCAATCTTCGTCCTTTTGTTTAATTATGACTGACAAGTCATACAATTTTACATAATCTATTCCTAATTTGATTTTGTAGTCGTAGCTTTGCTATTGATATTATTTCTTCAAAACTGTGAGTACACCAACATTAAAAGTTAACATTAAAAAAACTTTTAAGGCATTAATTAAGTAAATGAATTTATTAATTCATTTAATTAATGCCTTAAAAATTGTTTAATTATAGCAGGTTACAATCACATTAATTCAGTTCAATGTATTATTAAGCGGTAAATTGACCTTTTCATATTAAATTTAGAATAAAAATCAAATCTTTTGAAAATGTTAATTATTCTCTCTCCAAAACATTCACTCAAACACAAAATTTATTTGGATATGATCGCTCCTCAGGAATATTATTATTACTGGCGACTTCTTAAGAAAATATTGTTTTTATTATGTTATTATTGTTGCAAGAATGTTTAATTTCTTCTATTTAGGAAGTTTAATTTTTAAACACATTTATCCGTCGACTAGGAAAATTTATTTGCTGTGAATTACCTTAACCAAATTTAAGTCAATAATTTCGTTCAACAAGTTATATTTTTGTTTGGAAAATTGTAATGGATCCAAGAATTTTAATTTAAAGTTTTAGATTATTTTTTGAGATATGGTATGGTATAATTTGTTTCAACATATAAATCTCTTTATCTGCTTGCATCCATATTGAGTCATTAATTTATACGTAGTCTTTAATTGAAATGGCTAGCCGTTAGTTAAAAAATATCCAGTACATGGAGAAAAAGTAATCTATCGAATATGGTTTTCGTTAAAACAACAAGAATTTATACACACTGATAATCATGTCATTATTGCCATGTCTGATTGAGTATGTTTATATAAAGATCATGCGTGTATCTATCGAAAACTTGAAATACTCATACATATACGTATATAAAATAACTCAAAATCCATATTTATTTAACTACATACATTTAATTTATAATTAAATAATATTAAACAATATTTCAGCAGGTCAATAATAACAAAAAAAATCAATTTAAGCATTACAAAAAAGTGTTTCATAGTTTTTGATACCATAAAACTTTCATTTATTATAATATATTGGAAAATTATAAGCATATCAAGTTTTTGCGTTTGATTTTGTTTCGTTTAAAATGTAAAATGTAAACCGTTGTTAATTTCCACAAGAAATTAAACTTCCAAAATGGACAAATCAGTCAGTCATTCGTAAATTTTATCAAATTTCCTGATAAATACTCGTAAATAATTGGTTTTGTTGAGAATGGGTGAGTGCTTGAGTGAACAGAATAGAGTTTTGTCGTTATTTTATTTTGAAAAAATATTTTTGTATGATGTGTTTGCTTTAGCACTAATTTGTATTCTTCTTTTCCGAAAACTGAATAATTAAGCCACCTTTATTTTTTTGTAAACGCGCATTTATCTCAGGTAAGAGACGAAATATTTTACTTTGTTATTTCTTTGATTCGTTTTCGTTATTGCTATGCATTACCAGCAATACTATAATCATTTTATAAATAATTTTTGTTTTGTAAATTGTACCAAATATAATATTGCCGATCTCATATAAATTTTTTCGACAACTTTTTTTTTAAAAAGGGAACCAATGCACAGTAACCACACCATGCGGACACTTTTTTCATTAAATTTTACTTCAAAAAGTTTAGCTAAGACAACAATTTTTCGTGACATCTATACGTTTAATAAACAAAATTTTACGAAGTTTTTAAATTTTTTTATCGATCTGTATTTTTGACGATTTGCACATGCTGGATGCACATGTTGAAGTATTTACATACAGACTTGAATAAAAACGTAAACAAGAAGCAAGATCAACTTTGAATTTTATCAATGGTTTTTACTTTTCGTAAAATATTATTTTTTTTTGTTTTGTGTCCTTTTAAAACAAAATTATGTTTTGTGTCGTATATTCCCTATGTACCTTATGAATGAACTGTGAAAATATTTTATGATACGAGAGACTCCATTAAAAAGAAGTTTTTGTAAATAAGACTTATTATTATTGTTTTAAATTTAATCAAAATAATTTTTTTCGAGTTATATGCAACATTGTTATTCGTATTATTAAGCGATAATTTGTTAATCCGTGGATAATTGATAGTAGGGATAATAAATAGTAGATTATAATTTTTTAATTTTAAAACTAAGGAAGCACACATGTGCTAATTTTATCTTATCCTTATGAGTGTGTATGTTAAAAACGCATATGAACAAAATCGGCCTTGAACTAGTTTATGAACTAGACATTTTTGTTTTATAAACTTATTCTTAGTGTGGAATACCATCGATGACGTAAACTAGCTCAGCGTTGCACTTTTTTATTTATTTATTCTAGCATCGATTGGTTTTGATACCGAAAAAATCTGAGAATGATAAAATTTCATAGGGATCCGTACATAACTGCATATTTTAAAATTGCATTTCTCAAAACGCCATATTTAAAAACTGCATAAGGTACAAAATTGCATTTTTTAAAACTGCATAATTCAAAACTGTTTGATTGTACTAAGTATTTATAATATTCTAATATGTATACATAAAAATTATTGAGCGTCATTTACAGCAAATGCATACAGGGTGAGGTAACAGATTAGTTTGCATAATTGGCAAATCTTTGAATGTTAAATGTGTACATATACATCATAATACATATACATAATTGTTGATTGTGTGAAATTTTTCGAAAAAAATGGAAAAATAATATTTGTGTAATTTTTACATTAGTACACGAGAACGAATATCAATATTTGTTATTGTTGTTTTTCGTTTTTTGTGTGCTACAGTTTTCGTTTTACATACAATATACCGAAACAAATAAACCAAAAAAATCAAAAAAAAAAATCGAGGTCACGTGATCTCGAACAAAAATAGTTTCTACATTTAAAATAGATAGCGTATTTATTTTATCATAGAAATCACGATAGGTTCGTTTCTCGGGGTGTTTTTGATTATAAAAACGTCCGGCATGTGGTTTTTTGGAAATTCGTGGAGTTATAAAAAAAGTGGATGTCTCGACTTTTTGGTACGTGTATTCACTTCTTATTATAGAAATTCTTTGATTCAAGGTATACAGCAAAGATAAACTTTCGGCAACATTTAAAATTGAATCGTGAGTATGAGAAAGAAGTAAGATGATCCTATCGGCCAAATGCTTTTCAATTTATTCTTATAAAACGTCATACGTGAGCTCAATATAGGCTAGGGCAACTGACATTAGCATATGTTAATGACATCTGGGTTTTAAGTCGCAACGTTGTTCTCCTGAGACAAATCACCCTGCCATTATACTTCTCAGCTCATCAGATCGATCTACAAGTGAACCAACAAGAATGAAATGTTAACAATTTATTTGGGGAGACACGCGACACGAGAAGGTAAAAGGGTTTAAAAAACGATTTAAAATGTTTATTATATTATAGTTTCCGATTAAGTATCAATTAAAACATAAATCAAAGATCTGCCACGATCTTGTTGTCAAGCTCTTGTTCTTGTGTTAAAATAAATATGTAAATATAGGAAAGTGTTTCGCTCATTTTGGAAATTTTCCAGACATCGGCCTGGCCAACAATGGGCATAATTTTTTATTCAACTGAACTAGTTTCACAAAAAAAAATATTTATTTGCAAACTGTTAAAGGATTCGCTTCGTTTTGTTGACTCGTAATTTGCAAACAATTTCCGTAAATCTTCTCCATGATTGAAGCTGTTTTTATCATAACGCGTCATTCACTTGATGTGGAATGCCGTAGACAAACACAAAATTTATCGCGATTTTCATTTATCTAGATTGAAAATTAATTTATAATAATCGTAATAAACAAATTGTGGTGACTAATAGAAACGCGATTTTTGCAAGTGTGCCTAATTTATCGGGATATATTGTATTTATCTACACCTTTTCCAATTGTAATTCAGAAAGTATCAGTTGTAATTCAGATTAGTCAATTGTAATTCAGAAAGTATCAGTTGTAATTCAGATTAGTCAATTGTAATTCAGAAAGTATCAAATGTAATTCAGATTAGTCAATTGTAATTTAGAAAGTATCAATTGTAGTTCAGAAAGTATCAATTGTAGTTCAGAAAGTATCAATTGTAATTCAGAAAATATCAATTGTAGTTCAGAACATGTTAACGTTATTTGAATTACAATATGTACTTAATTTTACTGCATTAGCATTATACATAAAAAATGATCATTTTAAACATAGTAACCAAAAATATGTGTCATATTCTATGTTTAAAAAAAAGACTTTTTAATTAATTTGTTTTATTTCTTCTGAAAACTTAAATCGTTTAATCCCATATTTTTTAATGGAGTTTAAAGACAATTGCGTTATTTGTTGCACTTCAATGACACGGAATAAAGTAATAAGGCTATTACCATGCAGACATCTACTGCATACAAAATGTCAAAGAGATATGAACAATGTACCGGATGCTATATGTCCTATTTGCAGAGCTGTTCTGACTGCAACTGAAAGCACAGAACGAAAAAAGTACAAAAAAAATACTAATGCAGGTCGTGAAAGAATCGTGAATTGTGTCAATAAAGGTGATGATTGGGTGTCCTTAGCTGCGACGTTGGACATCAAGTATAAGACCGCGTTTCATTGGATTCGATCAGGGCAACACAAAATGTTAGCAAGAGGAGGTATAAAACATCGAATTTTGAATGAGGCACAAATTGATTCGCTTGTTTCATGGGTAGAACAGGATTGCAGCTGTACATTGCAGAAATTAAAACAAAAAATATTGACCAAATTCAACATATCGATATCTGTGTCAACAGTAGGCAATTACCTTGTTACAGGCTGGCTACTGCCAACCTGCAGATCTCACTTAAACACATGCAGAGGCCTCCACGGTGATATTTTGCCGGCTAAGTTCTCAGCGAGAATTGCTAGGGTCGTGGGGTTTGAGGCTTACATGGTTCCTGGCTTACACCGTGATTAAATACAGAAAGTTGGGGGAACGCAAATAATAATAAAACCCGATGTTCCGCCGAAACTCGTCGGCCGGAACCTGAGGAACGACCCGAATAATCAAAACAAATTATAAAAATAATAATAATAACGGTAGAGGTGCCTTGGTGCGCGCATCCATTCGAACTCAAACAGGGTCACACCCTGGTTATGAAATTGGATGCGGACACCAAGGGACCGCAATCACTATGCCGACACAGGATGAGAAATCCCCCTCATCATACCCAACCCGAAAAAAATTTTAATAATTCATTTTATTATATTTAAACCCACAAAAAAAAAATATAGAGAACCCTCTTCCCACGGGGAAACACAAGAAAAGGAGAACGAGAGAGAGAACGAGAGAGAGAGAGGAACAATGCGCATCGAGCGCGCGACCGTTATCCGGCGCTCGATTACAAATTATAATTTGAAATTTAATCAGAAAACAAAAAAAAAATTTAAATAGCATATAAAAAAAAGTCAAAATAATTTAAATAAAATTAACTAAAATAAAAAAAAAATACCTTAATTATTTTTCAAAAAAAAAAATCCAACTTGTTAACATACCAAACAAGACTCGACTTATCACCAACCAAAAAACTAATGACCAAAAAAAATTCTCACGCCGCACAAACGACGCGCAAAACATTCCAGAAGAATTGTCTTTCTTCTCTGTTTCTCGTTTACATCAATTCGCATTGATGTAAACGAGAGGCATATAAGAAAAACATTCTTATGGAATGTTTTGCTTGACACACACTCGATACGCATTGCTCTCTCTTTTCCAACATCTTTCTCACCCTCGCGCCACCTTACAAAAGGTACGTACAAAACAACATCCACAAAAGTGGAGACAACAACCAACATTGAGAAAACATAGCAATTGGAGGCACAAACCCGAGGAAAATACCATACAAACAGCGCTTGTTACGATCATGTAATCGTAACAAACGTGGGAACGTCCCACACCCTGAGATGTCTCATACGCCGGGCCTAAAACAAACATAGAGAGAAAACGATTATACACGGATGTCCTTGGTATGATAAGTACCTAATGATCCATTCAAATCTTCGACGGAATAAGCAACCTGACCTACTTTACACGAAATAACCGCGGGTTTAAATTTACCAGCCAATTTAGCGGAAAATTTATTTGGTGCATCGCTCAAAGCAAACGAACGAATGAAAACGGGTTGTCCGACTCGAAAAGTGCGCTTAGCACTACGTAAATTATAGTGCTGAGCCCCCTTTTCGTGTGCTACGCGTAAGTAATGTATAATACGATCTTTAAGGAGATTTACTCGATCTGGCTTAGCCCATGCCTGGACTTCGCTGGGATCATGTTCATCGAGTAATCGTCGCAGTGAGTAATCCGAACCATGCATCGACATATGTTGACCGAACACGACATAATGAGGGGAGTAATGTATCGTATCATGTACAGCATTTCGTAACGCGGCTGCAATTTCTTGCAAATTCTTGTCCCACAAATTATGATCGTGATCGCTCAAATATGATCGAATGCTAGCAATCAACGTTCTATTAACACGCTCGGAGGCGTTGCTTTGAGGCGAATACAAAGGCGTTCGTATATGGGTTACGCCGTATTTAGATAGCAAATCCTTAAATAAATTGGAGGTAAATTGCTTCCCGTTGTCAGAGGTGATTACTTCGGGAACCGAGAACAACAGAAATATTTCGTTTTCTAAGAATCGACATAGCAAAGATGCGGAAGCTTCGCGCAAAGGTTTTACAACTACAAATTTCGAATAATGATCCAGAACGATAACGATAGAGGTATTTCCGAGTTTCGAACGTGGATACGGACCCAAAAAATCGACATATAGTTTTTGAAACGGGCGAGTTGACGTGACCTGAGCTCCCATGGCTGGTTGCGTAGAGAAATTAACAGCTTTGTTCATTTTACATTTAGTGCAGCTAGCAACGTATTGTTTAACTTGTTTTGCCATTTGAGGCCAGTAAAATTGACGCTGAAGGCGCTCGAGAGTTTTGCTGCCGCCTAAATGTGCTGAAGTGGGAGGTACGTGACCCTGTTCAATAAGCGTTGAAGTTAAGGAATTAGGAATAACAAGTTTCCAATTCGAAAGGTCGGTATCCGTATATTTAAAACCGAAGGAAGGGGATATTAATAGTTTATCATCCTGGATCTTGTAGTTGTGCGAACAATCTTTTAGTGAACGAATTTTCGCGATCTGATCGACGTAATCTGGATCTTGGAACGCAACCGAATTTTGATCAACGTGTAGAATGGGTACTGAAGGTATTAACGCATTCACGGAAGGGTCGATGTTTTTACTCGACAAGACTGGATCTTCAAATCGGGCACCAGGATCAGGCGTGCTCTTACTTTCGGAATCATCCTCACAAAGAGCGGATTCATCCGGAAAAGCTCGAGACAACGCATCAGGTACAATGTTAACTGAACCTTTTCGGTATATAATCTGGAAATCCAGCGCTTGGAGTTTAAGACTCCATCTCGCCAAACGTCCGGAGAGGTCTTTTTGACTCATTAGCCAGCGTAAACTGGAATGGTCGGTATAAATGACGAACGGATAGCCTTCCACGTAAGGACGGAATTTTCGCACGCTGAGGACGGCAGCGTAGCATTCCAGCTCGGTCACCGAGTAGTTTCGCTGCGCCGCATTGAGCTTGTGTGAATAAAACTCAATGGGCCGCTCCACCCCCTCGGCGTCCACCTGAAATAAGACACTACCGACCCCAACGGCACTGGCATCGCACTGAATAAAAAAGGGTTTTGTATAATCAGGATGCGTCAAAACTGGGGCAGTTGACAAGGCGGTTTTGAGAGCGTTAAAAGAAGAATCAGCAGCTGCAGACCAACATATTTTAGTGTTTTTACCAGTAAGATCGGTGAGAGAAGAAGCTAAGGAGGCGAAATTTGGAATGAAGCGACGGTACCATCCGCACATTCCCAGAAAACGTCTAATCTGTTTCGTTGTTTTCGGAATAGGGTACTCCAGAATAGCTTTACATTTATCTGGGTTTGTACGGAGGCAACCATCACCCACAATATAACCTAAATAGTCTACTTCTTTCAACACAAACTTACTTTTGGTCAAATTAATTGTTAAACCAGCATCCGACAGATATCCAGCAACCTGTTTAAGCAACTCGAAGTGTTCGGCCAGAGTGGAGGATGTGACCAGAAGGTCATCGAGGTACACAAAGACCTTATCGTGTAGCTGGTACGGGATCACGCGGTGCATCAGGCGACAAAGCGTCTGTGGGGCGTTGCATAAGCCAAACGGCATCACCTTGAACTGATACAAGGGCCGTCCAGGAACCGTAAACGCTGTTTTATCGCGGGATGCTGGGTCGAGTGGGATCTGCCAAAAGGCATCCTTCAAATCAATCGCCGAAATGAATCGGGTGTGTCCCAAACGACCCAACAATCCGTTGATTATGGGCAGCGGATACGCATCCTTGACGGTTGCCTTGTTCAGTTCTCTAGCATCCAAGCACAGACGAACTTTGCCATTGGCCTTACGCACCAACGTGACCGGTGAACACCAGGAACTTTGTGACTCCTCGATGACCCCCAAAGACAACATCCTATCCAACTCGGCATACATAAGTTTCTGGATAGCTGGGGATACGGAATAAAAACGTTGTTTGACTGGTTTTGCGGAACCGACATCGATCATATGAGTGATGAGGGATGTGCGGCCTAAACCTAAAATATCGCTGCTCGGGAAACATTCGCGGATTAGATCCAATTTACGACGATCATCAGATGTTAAAATATGAAATTTGGGTGTGTTGGTAGTTTCACCTAATTCGTCCGAATTATTTAACGCGGAGATTTTTGGGGAAATTCCAAAACGATTCCAAAAATCAATACCCAAATAAAGCGGTTGTTCTAAGGAAGGAACAACATGAAAATTCATAGTTTGGGTAATTCCATTAAACTCGACGTTAGCTCGTATGTAACCAAATACTCGTTGGACTTGACCACTCGCGGTAGTTATCGTGGATGGAAAATTATGAAACTCTACGAATGGATTCGACAAGATTTTCTCCGCTCCATTCCCGAGAACACTGACACTCGCCCCGCTGTCGAGAAGACCCTTAAAAGGGATCTTATTTATAAAGACCTGGGCGTAAGGCCGAGTGTCACTACCCTCGGAGAACAAAACGGAGGAAATCACGTCGTTTCTCATTGTAGCGCGGTGGTTCCAATATTTCTTGGAACGTTTTAAACGATCTAACTTGGCTAACGACGGAGAATTATAGAAAAACTTCAGAGCGACAGGGAGGGAAGGGGAATTTGGTAAGGAAGAAGGATCGGGAAAGGAATCATTACTGGCAGACGAGTTTACTTCTTCATCGGATTCGATGGGGAGTGGAGTTCCGCGTTTGTATTGCTCGCTGCGTCCTCCTGAATCGGTTTGAGTGGCTCTATCCTCTGTACTATCCGCAGTCTGGGTTGAGGTTGATTTGTTCTCTGTACTCTCAGTCTGAGTGGAGGTGGATTTGATCTCGGTACACTCCGTCTGAGTGGCCGTTGTGGTGACGACATTTTTACCGTAATTTGATTGTGGTTTACCAACTGATCTCGAGCTGCCTGCTGAGATTTGTCCGCCAGGACGTCTCGCCGCTGCCGATGGAAACCTGCTCCCCTTGTGAATTGCGGATACTGAGTTATCGGGTAGAACATCAGTCAAGAGATAATTCTCATAAGAGTCATATGCTCCAACATCATCATACGGACTGCCTGATGAGTCATTGATCACGCGTCGTGGATGGATTGCAGGGTCCGCCGTAGCTTTGATCCGCCTGAAAGACTCCTCCCAAGCAGAGCAACTTTTGATCAGCTCATTTATGGTGCTAAACCGACGATCGGTGAGATGAAACTGTAATTCTGGCTTCATGTTCGTCATTAATATTTCGATGAGCTCCTCGTCCGAGTACGGGGTACGACATTGTAACGATAAACTCCACACTTGGTCGTAGAAATTCGTAAAACTTTCGTCAGGTTGTTGCTTACGTGTCTCGACCGTTCGCCGGATTTCGTAATTGGTGCGACGGTCTTTAAAACGCTCGAAGATACCGCTTCGTAGATCTGTCCAGGTAGCGTTCGGATTATGTTTGCGGAATGTCCAATACCACTGCAATGCGATATCTTTCAAGATGGTATGCAGCTCAAATAACAATGTTTGGTCGGATAATCCACGAGACGCAGCGATGGTGTCTACCTGGAACCGGAACATGTCGATGGAGATGTCCGAGGGAGATCCAGTGTAGTTTAGTCCACTTTCAGCTAATGATGGTCCGTCTATAAAGCCTCGCTCCAAATCGTCTTGCTCGAATGATGTTGAGTACATTTTTAAGGATGAAAGGATAGAAGGATAAACTCGCTCGATTTAATTCAACAAGAAACAATGACGTAGTCTTTATTAAGTTATTAAATATACAAAAATTTGAATTCAAAATGACTTTAGAGGAGACTGAAGGTCCCAAATAAAGTAAAATGCCACACACACTATAATTAAATAACAAAAAAAAATATAAATGATAAAAATACTTGCAATAATAATAAAGGGATGGTTACCTTGTAATTGAGATAAAACCATCGAAAATGGCATGTTTCGACGAGGACCTATTTTGGAGGGTCTCGTTGAAAACCATTTTAATACGCGAAAAATAATGAAAAATATTAATAATAATCCCGAAAAGTAAACTACCAACACACCCAAATGGTACGCCGATAGTGAAATAATACAACCAAAAAAAATCATATATATATATAAAAAACAAAACTACCAACACATCCACCCAGTGGTGTGCAAGCAGATAATAAATTCCAACAAAAAAAACGATACGAAGAAGAAAAAAAAATGAAGTACTAATCAAACCGTGGGTTCAATACAACCCATAGATCGGCAAAAATCAAAAATCAATAAAAATATCGAAATACCAAAAAAAAAAAAATCAATTCAAATAAAATCAAAATATCATAAGTATCAAAATCAAATCAAATGGAATCAAATAAAATCGAAGATATCAAAAATATCAATAAAAAAAAAAAGAATCAATAATCAATCAACAATCAACAAAACGGCTGGTATGATGAGGGAAAGGGAGATCCCACTCCGTGTCGGCTAAATAATAAACAATAAAAAAAATAATAATAATAATATAATAATAAAGTATTCCGTTCCTCAAATTTCGGCCAAGAAATTTCGGGGAAGGGAAGAAATGAAGCTATGCTAAACTCCAGACAAATGACATCCGAGCTCCACCACAATCGAACACCACATAGTGGAAATGGGAAAGAGCTCGGAAATCGGATGTCTGAAGAATAGGGGTATGACACCCCCATCTACGCGCAATCAAACAGCCCGTGCTGGTTGCGATCGCAGATGGGGAATGTCAACCGGGAGACTGGCTTTGGTGTGCGCGCCCAGGCGAAGTCAAACAGTGATGAACACTGGTTTCGGCGCTGGACACGCACGCCAAAGGGAGTGAAGCTACAAATCATAAAAAAAATCAAAAAAAATTAAAATTCGCGAAATTGTTTGGGCGCCACTGTTACAGGCTGGCTACTGCCAACCTGCAGATCTCACTTAAACACATGCAGAGGCCTCCACGGTGATATTTTGCCGGCTAAGTTCTCAGCGAGAATTGCTAGGGTCGTGGGGTTTGAGGCTTACATGGTTCCTGGCTTACACCGTGATTAAATACAGAAAGTTGGGGGAACGCAAATAATAATAAAACCCGATGTTCCGCCGAAACTCGTCGGCCGGAACCTGAGGAACGAACCGAATAATCAAAACAAATTATAAAAATAATAATAATAACGGTAGAGGTGCCTTGGTGCGCGCATCCATTCGAACTCAAACAGGGTCACACCCTGGTTATGAAAATGGATGCGGACACCAAGGGACCGCAATCACTATGCCGACACAGGATGAGAAATCCCCCTCATCATACCCAACCCGAAAAAAATTTTAATAATTCATTTTATTATATTTAAACCCACAAAAAAAAAAATATAGAGAACCCTCTTCCCACGGGGAAACACAAGAAAAGGAGAACGAGAGAGAGAACGAGAGAGAGAGAGGAACAATGCGCATCGAGCGCGCGACCGTTATCCGGCGCTCGATTACAAATTATAATTTGAAATTTAATCAGAAAACAAAAAAAAAATTTAAATAGTATATAAAAAAAAGTCAAAATAATTTAAATAAAATTAACTAAACTAAAAAAAAAAATACCTTAATTATTTTTCAAAAAAAAAAAATCCTGTTGCGGCCTTGCGCGGCCGTCATGCCACAGGCACTCCTGCCCGGACCGTTGCGGCTTTGGTGCCGTTAATCGAATATTGTGAACTTGATATTGGCCACCAGAAATAAATTAAAGTTGAGCGTTTAATCGCCTTTGACTGTGCCACCTCGTTGGGCACCTTCCCTCCTTCAACCAAAACAATAATGCTTGCGCCTTCCCGCCTCGAACCAAATGTGCCGTTGGGCGTTGGTTCAACTTAAACCGCAAACCGTTGTTCGTTGAATGGCCTCAGCTGGCCACCGGTTAAATTACGCTGCGTTGTCCGTTTTTATTAGTACGGTACACCGCAAAAAAAATGTGGCTAGCCGTAAAAGGTAACGGCGTCCACCGGTAATGTAAATTGGCCGACCGCGTGCCAGCCGCCCGTATATATAAGACGGCCCACGTTGATGTTCCGGCACTCGTTATAATTATGGGGTGCGTGGCTATGTTTCCGTTATCTTTGCCCCAACAACTGCAAATGATAGCACTTATAAAATAATACCATTAACAGAGGCACAATCGTTGTCTCGGTAGATCAATTACTGTTTTTGTTTCGAATCACTATTCGCAAGTACCAGAAGATTCGATATTTTCGTAGCGTGAAATACACTATAATAAACACACCCGCAAAAAAAAATAACAAAATATCTTCACGACTTCACCTTTTATTGTAAAAAACTCAATAATGTTTATACACGTTTTATTATAATTATTATTATTTTATAATATATATATAGTTTCTTTACTTTGTTTATCAACCAAACAACAAAACTACGTTTTACATCCAAAAAAAAAAAAAATTCCTACTTGACCGATTTTTGTTTTTTTTTTTAAAAAAAAAACTTCCAACTTGTTAACATACCAAACAAGACTCGACTTATCACCAACCAAAAAACTAATGACCAAAAAAAATTCTCACGCCGCACAAACGACGCGCAAAACATTCCAGAAGAATTGTCTTTCTTCTCTGTTTCTCGTTTACATCAATTCGCATTGATGTAAACGAGAGGCATATAAGAAAAACATTCTTATGGAATGTTTTGCTTGACACACACTCGATACGCATTGCTCTCTCTTTTCCAACATCTTTCTCACCCTCGCGCCACCTTACAAAAGGTACGTACAAAACAACATCCACAAAAGTGGGGACAACAACCAACATTGAGAAAACATAGCAAGTGGAGGCACAAACCCGAGGAAAATACCATACAAACAGCGCTTGTTACGATCATGTAATCGTAACAACCTACTAGAAGGCAGGCTCTTCACTACGAAGAAAGTTCATAATGAACCTTGCACTATGAACTCTGACATAAATAAAAGGAAAAGAGCAGAATACGTCCAAAGTTTGAATAACTATATTCAACAAGCGAAACAGATTGTTTGGATAGATGAAACCAATTTTAATTTATTTTGCCGCCGGACAAGGGGCCGTGCAGTAGCTGGTGCCAGAGCAGTTCAACTTCTCCCAGCCGCACGAGGCCCTAACATCCATTTGATAGGAGCAATCTCTACTGCAGGAGTTGTTTTAATGGAGCGGAGAAGAGGTTCATTTACCGCCCATCTAGCAAATGCGTGGGTGACAAGACTGATGCAGCACTGGCAAAACATTGGAAATGAACTTGAAGATTTGGTAATTGTTTCAGACAACGCACCTTGCCATTCAAACCTGGAAACAGTTATTAATGGGACTACAGCGTCTCTGCTTCGGCTAGGGCCATATTCACCAATGCTTAATCCTATTGAGACTATTTGGTCAAAGGTGAAGGCTTACGCTAAAAATAATATTAGAATACCAAGCGTTACAGGTCCTGGTGTTATGGAACAAAGATTGGTATACTTGGAGGGGATTATTGATCAAGCAAAGAACAGTGTAGCCGGAGGTGATTGTGCTCGTGCCATACAACATTCTTCAATCCATCAAGTTGCCGCTTTGGCATTGAATGACATGTCTGTTGGTAGCTAAAGTGAAAGTTCGTTTATTACTTTAATTATTTAATTTGACAATTGACTAATCTGAATTACAATTGATACTTTCTGAATTACAATTGACTAATCTGAATTACAATTGATACTTTCTGAATTACAATTGACTAATCTGAATTACAATTTATACTTTCTGAATTACAATTGGAAAAGGTAGTAATTATGAAAACTTAATAATTCTGTTTTGGAAAAATCGAGTACCGACCGACAGGCAGAAATAACTTGTAATCTAAATGACGCGATTATCTATTTTGTGTCTGTCTACGGTAAAACACACGATTTTTAATAATCGGGGTTATCTTTTACACATTTATGAAGGCATTCTAAAATTAACATCTGAACATTGCGCTGGTTACATCAGTATACGGTTAAGAGACATCCAGAGGCTTGTTGTACTTGAGCGGTTGAAAAATTACCATTCATTCGTAATTCGGAATTATGATTGAATTACGAGATACGACCCCATCTCGGAAAAGTAGATATGTTGAATTGGAGTCTTTGAAAATTCATTAAATTCTGGTGCCAGCAAGTTAAAACTCATTCAATGGAATGTATAGAACTGACTGAAATTTACCAGACTCCAGTCAACACCGAAAGTGTAAAACCTTTCTGGTTTGAAAAAGAAATGTTTGGGTTAAAAATTTAATGCAACTAGTAGATATTATGTATTACAAATATATACAAATAATTGAATCATTCGTGGAAAATGAGCAATACAGTTTTAATATCCCCCTAAGGGATACGATCACTCTCTTTAGATCTGTCTTTAGATATTTGGGTGACTAAAAAAATTATGTGAAAATGCACCCGAAATATTAATAATTTAAATCATTACGTTAAATCGAGCTCAATGAGGTCAGTTCCTGAGTTGAGGCAAATATAGTTGAGGTGACCATCTACTTTGCTTCTCGTTGTGCGAGATTTCTTTATAAAAAAGTTACATTATTTCATTATGATTGTAATATTGTAAAAACAAACAACAAATTCCCGAACGCCTTATAATAACAACTGAAAATTAACAAAAATCAATATGTATATAAATATGTTTGTTGTTGTAACTAAACCATTAGGTATTTGGACAAAAAAACCTTTTTCATTCTTTCGTTTTATGTTTATTTTCGATGCACATGTCTCCAAAAGATAAAAAATGAAAAATTACGAAAATACAAAATTTGATGAAGATTTCAAAATGGTACTGTACGCTCCATCTACTAGAAAAAATAAACCAGTGTTTTGTGTCTTAGCTTTGAAAATCGACCACGTGTTACCTTGAATCGGGGCCTTAAAACCGACTGATAAATCTTTTTGGAAATTTCTATTGACTATTATTGCAACTGTACCGTAATAAACAGTTTACAACAATCCGATCAAGCGCAGGTAGAAAGTAGTCAAATTAACCCCATATCATTAGTTTTCAGATCTGTTTCAGATAAGTATTTCATTTCAAATGCTTTTTCGTAAACATAATGCTGTATCAATAATACATGAAAAAAGGGGTGGCAAACACTTATGAGCGGTAGTGTACGTAAATAATAATAAAATATAAATCAAACAATTCAAATTAAAGGACTTAACATAACTTTTATTTATATGTAACCCCAATAAATTCGCATATACGAGTTGGTTTTATTTATGATGGGTCATCTGAATTCGAAACATAAAACAAACAGTTTTACAGTCATAAAACGCAATTCTAAGTGTAAAATTTGGGTTGTTACAGGTTATTTCAAATTCTAAGTCGAAACTGTGTAAGTTGGACACTCATGGTGCCGTAAAAAATGTCCAATTTTGCCAGTTGGTGCAAGACAAAGTCGTCTAATTTAGCCAGTTGATCATCTTAAAAAGGTGTCCAACTTAACAGGTTTGACGTACATTAAAATTTTGCATTAAAGTTTTTCGCAATGATATCGAAATCACATTTAAAATAATTGTACGAGAACCTTTTATGTATCATTTATGGTTACGTTATTAAATGTTATGTTTTTACGTTAGACTCAAATGCACGACATTACTAGAAATTAGATTGTATATGTAGAGTTTATAATAAACTTTTATTATATTAATCGATAAATATGTATTTATTAAATTAACTACAATTCATTTTTAGGATAAATTAGAGGACTTAGATAAATAAATAATGTTGAATTCTATTTACTTTTCCAAATCAATGTGAAATTTATGGTTCAAATAGAACAACAAACAAAATTGATGATGGTTTTATGTATGTATTGGAGATATGATTTTGAAATAAAATCTTATATATTAATCACGACGCCAGAATGTCATGACAAAATAGGTTTGTATTGAATCTGATCATGCGCATTAGACTGTGGCAATGACAAAATTTATTAAAATTGCTGATGTTTTTGTCATATACACTGTGACAAAATGAGTATAAAATTTGTATTTGACTCTCAATTAAACAAAACAGAGAACATAAAATCATTTTATATACATTTCGGTGTTCATAGTTGTGAGTGCAAAAATACAATTTTGTAATGACACTCTATCGTCATGACAAGATTTTGCGAGTGAAGATCGACCTTAATACTTACACAAACATAATATCTATGGAAAGTTTAGAATTTTGGAATAATCATTTCCGGCCGATTTCAGGCAAAAGTCATGGGATCTCTTAATTTATGAGAAAGGGAAGTTTCGTCCCGATATGCGGTTGATTTGTGTCCCAGTATGTCTCGTAACCGGATAATTTATTAAGCTCTTAATTTCATGCTTGAACTTGCGTGACGTGTATCTGCTTTTAGTGTGGTGGTAAATCGATTATATATAATCTACCTACATAAGTATATTAGTTTTGATTATGTTGTTAATACGAGATTTGTTTTGGAAAACGTCAACATTATTCATATGAAAATAACACACAAATACAGCGGTCCTTTTGTACATTTCTTATTAAATATTTAGATTAAAGTTGCGCGCCTTGGCAATTGTGTGCTTTTCCCTTTTGAGATTTTTTTTATTTTTTGCTGGGTTTCAACATCAAATTTTAGATTCTTTTTGAACTGGTTGAAAACTATGTTGCTTAAACTTCGTTTGATTTATCACCCGTTTTAATGGAAGTCTTATAAATATTATGGGCGTTTTACTAAAAGAATGCAACCTTTTACTAAATTGCAAAAGTGAGTACTTCTACCTCAACAGAATGTATAATTTGATTTTGTTAAGTTTGTATATCTCTAAATTGCTCCCCAACGTGATTGCGATTTTTAACGAGTTTCTTTTTTAGTCACCCAAATATCTAAAGGCAAATTGCCAGTATCTTTCAGATAACCGGAGGATAACATTTTTCCTGTATTTAGTGTGGAATCTAAATTCATTGCATTAATATTCAGGTTTTTTATGAATGCCACGCAAGTCTTTGCTATCCCAGCCGAAAAAATATTTATAGCCGAAAGATATATTACTTGATATACCTAGTTCATCACCTCCAAATAATCAGAAATCTGTCAGGAGCTATATAATTTTACCAAAGTGGTCCAAATCCTATTAGAATTTAATTTGAATTATAGATGGAAGATTTGCAAGAATCGCAACAATCAGTTTCGAACTTAATGAAATTGTTGATTTGAAAAAATCAGTCATCTCATCAGGCCGCGGCGACTAACGTTGATATTTTTCATAGGAATATTGTCTATATATAGAACAATACCAAGTATATGTAGCACTAGCGAATTACTACCTAGTCTACGGAATTCGATTTACTTAGACAGTCGCCGCGGTCTGATGAGCTGATTGATTTTTTCAAATCAATAATTTCATTAAGTTCGAAACTCATTGTTGCGATTCTTGCAAATCTTCCATCTATAATTCAAATTAAATTCTAATTTATCCGCGATCCAGCGTTAAAGGAAAGAAAAAGTATGGGGTGGTTGGGAAGTTGATTGTGTCTAAGTAAGTATGAATTATCATAGTCGTTGTTACACAGGTTTGACGCCAAATGGAAGAATTTCCTACGATTGTGTATTTAATTCGAGATATACTAAAATAGACCAATGTACGGAACAATCACAACAAAACCATTACAATAAAACAACAACAACGTAAAAGTAAAAAATCCTATTACATGTAAATAACAATAAATTTAGAAATTTTCGGAAACTAAATTAATAAAATGTTCTGCAACATGATAATACCATTTGAGTTACCCATTTTCCCATCGATCTACTATGTTTATTAGATAGGTCATAATCTTAGGTAAACCTAAGCGAATTTGGGGCAACACTGAAGAGGATATGGGGGTGTAATTTAGTATACTCATCGAGGAATAAATTTATAAGAGAAATCAAGTAGTGCAAATTTAATTAGCCAATTTCTCCGAGGTTAATCTTATTTTATGGTTTTGATATATTTATTATATAATCCATATATTGGGTGTATAACTTAGTTTTTTGGATTTTCTAAGAGATGACGTAATTTTAGTACTAAACATTTTTTTACAACGATACATATGGCGTTTTAAAGTGTTGCCATTCCACAATAAAATTTAGTTTGTTTATTATTATTCGTGAAAGCGTAAACAACATATTTTTTAATCCCGTTTAAACGTGTCGAATTTCGTACCAACAAAACAGCATTTGCGAGAAGCATTACTTTTTTGCTTTAATCAAAATAAAAAGGCTGCTGAAAGTTTTCGTTTGCTTCAAGAAACTTATGGTGAACATGCACCAACCCAACAGACTTGCGAAAACTGGTTTAAACAATTCAAAAGTGGTGATTTTGATGTCAATGACAAAGAACGTTCTGGTCAACCAAAAACAATTCGAAAATGCAGAACGGGAAGCATTATTGAAGGAAAACTCAGCTCAAACAGAAAAGGAACTTGCAGAACAGTTAAATGTGACTCAAGCAGCCATAAACAAACGTTTACATGCCGTGAAAATGATTAGAATTAAAATGGGTACCACATAACTGACTGAAGCCAACATTGAAAATCGTTTAATGGTTGGCAATTTTTTGCTTACAAGACACCGAACATGGCATTTATTTGTCTCAAATTGTGGCTGGCGGTAAAAAATGAATTTACTACAATAACCCTAAACGTCAAAAACATGGGTTCATCCAGGCGAACCATCCGCATCAACAGCAAAACGAAACATTCATGGAAGTAAGGTTATGTTGTGCATTTGGTGGGATCAGAAAGGGGTGGTGTACTATAAGCTGCTAAAACCGAACGAAACTATTACTGGTGAACGTTACCAACAACAATTGATAGATTTGAACCATGCATTGCACGAAAACCGTCCGATTCCGGCCAACAAACAGCGTAAAGTGATTTTGCTGCACGATAATTTTTTTTTTTTTTTTTTTTTTTTTTTTTTTTTATTTAAATTATTACAACTGAATACAATTCATCTAGTAATTTTTCTTTCTTAATTTAATAACTTGTGAATGAGTAGACGCCCATTGGCCGGCTCCATTTATAGGTTATTTACTGAAGTAGTCTTTGCTTTGGTGTCCTTAATCCATTAAATCAATTGGTTTCGTTCTCTGCAATCGTCTTACTGCATGGGAGGTGTCCAACATACCACGAAGCTCTTCATTTACGTGTTGATAAATACGTTGTCCATGTATTACTGCAAGTTTTTTTATTTCTTCTTGGACCGTCGGGATATTTAGATCCCGATGAAGGTCATCATTCCTAATGTACCACGGAGCGTTAACTATACCACGTAGCACTTTGTTTTGAAAAGTTTGTATTATTTTAGTGTTGCTTTTCTTTGTACAGCCCCAGAGCTGTATTCCGTAAGTCCATACAGGCTTTAGCACCTGTTGATATAGTAGCAATTTATTTTCGGTTGACAATTCCGAGATTTTCCCGAGCAGCCAATACATTTTTCGATATTTGATATTAAGTTCTTCTTTTTTCTTTTTAACGTGCTCTTTCCATCTGAGCCTGGTATCTAAGGTCATCCCTAGATATTTAGCCTTATTTGCATACGGAATCTGCTGACCGTTAATGATTACAGGTTTGTAACTGACTTTTAGATTAGTAAAATCCACATGCGTGGATTTTGATTCATTGAGCCCGATTCGCCACTTTTTTGTCCATTTTATGATTTTGTCACATGCTTCTTGAAGTTTCGTTGTCGATTCCTCGATAGTGTGTCCTACTGAGAGAACTGCAGTGTCATCAGCAAATGTTGCAACGGTAACATCGTTTAAATGAGGTAAATCTCTGGTGTAGAGTAAGTAAAGAATTGGTCCCAAAACACTACCCTGTGGGACTCCTGCCGAGATCTTTTTTAGCTCGGAGTATTCATCTTCATATTTCACCCGAAAGTGGCGATTCTCTATGTATGATTTTAAAATCATGTAATATTGTTTTGGTAAATCTCTATGTAGTTTAAAGAGTAAACCTCTGTGCCATACCTTATCGAAGGCCTGTGCCACATCTAAGAAGATACCAGAGCAAACCTTTTTCCTTTCTAATGTATTCTCAATGACATCTGTAAGCCTGTGAACCTGCTCAATAGTGGAGTGTTTCTCCCTGAAACCAAACTGATATTCTGGGATAAGGTTTCGTTGTTCTATGGTTATTTTCAATCTTTTGAGCAGCAGCCTCTCAAACAATTTCGCTAGTGTTGGTAGAAATGAAATTGGCCGATAAGATTTTCTATCATTCGGTGGCTTGCCCGGTTTCGGAATCATTATTACTTCTGCTACTTTCCACTGCATTGGCACATGTTTTTTCCTGATGATCGCATTGATTATGTGCAGTAATTTACGGGTCCCTTTTTCAGGCAGCTCCTTTATTATTTGCCCTGTTATCAGATCGTAACCAGGAGCTTTCTTTGTTTTTATGTTCTTAATTTCTGTTTTTAGTTCTTTCAATGTTACAGGCCTGATATCTTCGAAATCAGATATTCTGGGCGTATCAGCAGTGTTTTCGTAACTGGTCTGCCGACCTAGAGGTTGAAATGTTTCTTCAAGATGTTCAGCAAACAGGTCAGCTTTATCTTTCGCACTTCTAGCCCAGTTCCCATCGTTTGTTTTGATTGGGGGGATCTGCGTTTTTGGTCGTTTTAACCCTTTTGTTGCTTTCCAGAGGGAATAGTCGGTATCTTTAGTTGGGGCTAGAGAACAGAGATATTTTCCAATTGTTTCATTTTTCACTGCTTTTATGAGTACCTTAAGTTTGATGCACAAGTTGTTTAAGGTGGTTTTATCTTGCGGCGCACGTGTATTCTGCCATTTCTTTCGGGCTTTTCGTTTTTCCTGCACTAATTCTCTTACTTCTATTGGGTAAATAACGGCGTTTTCTTTCCTGGATGATAATTTGGGGGTGCATTCCCAAGCCGACCATTGTATGACATCAAGGAGCCGGTCTAGTTCCTCTTCTATTTCATATTCACTTTTGATTGGCACTTGAAGTTCTATTTTTTCCTCCACTAACTGCTTAAACAATTCCCAATTTGTTTTGTTGTTTGTTAGTTGTGGTGAATTTGTTTTTTCTATTACATTTTCACTAACCGTCATAATAACAGGAGAATGATCAGATATTAGACTTTCATCATTTTCTAAGAAGATGTAGCGTTCCGA
Organism: Nephrotoma flavescens; assembly: GCA_932526605.1. NCBI lineage: Eukaryota > Metazoa > Arthropoda > Insecta > Diptera > Tipulidae > Nephrotoma > Nephrotoma flavescens. The sequence continues at coordinate 164,961,813 of OW052221.1, read as the reverse complement.
TATGCCTTTAGTGATGTAGAAATCTATTAGATCTGGGGTTTTGTTAGGATCTGTTGGCCAGTACGTCGGTTTCCCTCCTGAGTAAAATTCACAGTTTGAGTATTGGCCAGCTGCAAGTAATTCCTTGCCTTTTGGAGAGGTTAATCTTGAACCCCAGAAGGTATTTTTTGCATTAAAATCACCTCCGACAATGAAGTTACTTCCCAATTTCTGGAACAGATAAATGTAGTCTTCTTTTTTTAGGTTATACCGTGGGGGGCAATATATTGCAGATATATTACAGGTGTTGTGATGACCAAATTTAACCGTCACGGTGGTTACTTGCATGGATTCTTTTTCTATTTTTAATTCTTCATGATGTTTGATATTATCCCTAATAAATATAGCTGACCCTCCTCTTGCTCGTTCTGCAGGGTGTGTGGTATGGTAACAAGTATATCTCCGGATTGATACATAGGAGCTGCTGGTAAAATGTGTTTCTGATATTAAGCATATATCAATTTTCTCTGTATTTAGAAATAGTTCTAATTCTTCTAGGTGTTGTGTTAATCCGTTTGCATTCCATATAGCTATTCTTAATGAGTAGTTTTGATGTCTGGTTTCTGTTCCGCAATTATGAGTTGAACTAGGTATTGCAGACATTATTTATTTTTAACTATTTTGGAACTTGGTATTTCCAGCAGGTTAAGTCGATTCAGAATTAACTTATTTAGTTTATTCTGTTCCTCAAGGCTATTTAGAATTGCTTGGACAGTGTTTTTGAAATTTTCGGTACCGTTTGCCTCATTTTCTTTCGAATTTGAAGCGGCCTGTGCATATGTATAATTCTCCCTACGCATAGATGATTCGTTTCTTGCTCGATTCTTATTTGGATGACTTAGAGGGGGTTTGCGTGCCTGATCCCTCATTTTTTGTAGCTGCTTGGCAACCTCACATCCTCGGTAGCTGGCTGGATGCTGCCCATTACAATTTATACATTTTGCTGGTTCTTCTTTTGATAATTTGCAAGTTTGTGTTGGGTGCTTTTCAGCACATTTCACACATCTTGGATCGCGCGCGCAATATCGTTGCGTATGGTTAAAGCCTTGGCATTTTTTACATTGTACTATTCTTGTACTGCTTCTTTTAACAGCTTCGATCTTTACTCGCATGTTGAGTATGCCAGTTATGTTGTAAATGTTTTCTATTTTCTCGGATTTATCAAACGTTAGCATGAACAGGGGAAGCCCTCTTTTTGAAACGGCTTCTAGTCGGTTCTCTCCGCTACGTCTCTCTTTTTTAATAATGTTTACGGCATCAAGGATTTTAAATCCTTTATTTTCTAGATCCTCCATTATTGAATTAGTTTCACAGGTTGGATGTAGCCCTCTTGCCATGACCTTGATGGGACGCTCGTTTTTATTTTCGTACGTGTACCACTGATATTTTTGCGTATTCAGCTTCATTGACAAGTTTCTGTATGCGTTTGGATTTGAAGTGTTAATCTTCCATACATTATTGTTCAGAGCAGTAATTTTATACTCTTGTTCCGTAACAGTACTCATTACACTTTGGATTTCTGAGTAGTTCGTTACTCCTACTATGAAAATCGGTGGTGGGGCTTTTACCTTTGTCTGTGCTTCATTTTGTTGAGCTGGTTGCCGTTCGGATGATTTTTCTACCTCATCGAGATTTATTGGTGAAAGTGATTTCTCTTTTGGTTTAGCTGGTTGTTGGTCTAGAGCTATTTGTTTCTTGATGATTAACTGTTTTCTAGAAACCTCTTTTGAAGTTGATGGTAAAGTTTCTGCCATTTCTGGTGAGTGTTGAGCTTTCCTTTTCTTACTTGGTCTTTTACTTCGTTTCAACACCCAATTTGTTTCTCTTTCCAATTCTTCTTCATCCGTATGGAATGGATTGATTTCATCATCGATTGCAGGATTAGGTTTCGTCCCAAGTTCTGCGCGTGTTTCAACTGCTTTTTTGAGTTCTTCGTTCTCTTTCTTTAAAATTGTAAATTCTTCTTTCAATTTAGTTGTAAATTCCTTTATTTCTCGTAGTTGTTCACGGAGTTCAGCATTTTCCTTCTCGTACTGAAATATATTTTCAGTTGAAGATTTTGGTGATCTTGGTAATTTGGAACTTCGTCCAAATGGGTTAAACAATGATTGGCCCACCCCAGAATCTATTGGGCCTGCCTCCGAAGAGTGTGGATTTGTCAGCATATCTGCTGCTGTACCACCTGGGGTATTACATTCCGTATTTGTTGTATTCATTGTTTGTTTTAGCCAATTTATACCACTGGCATTTGGTCCCCGGTAGCACTTTGCTACTGCCGAAGCAGTACCCACCCCCCGCGACGTGGACGCGGCTACCTTGGTGTTACCTAGGTGTACACAGAGACAGCCGAAGCCCTCTGAGTACCCTAGGCTGAGGGGCGCTGCACGATAATGCTCGACCACATGTTGCAAAACAAGTAAAAAATACGCTGGAAGTACTCAAATGGGAAATTCTACCGCATGCTCCTTATTCACCAGATTGTGCCCGATCAGCCTACTATTTCTTCTGATCAATGCAAAGCGTTCTTCAAGACCAGGGCGGAATCATGAAATTCGACCGGAAAAATTTAAAACGGATTTAAAAATATTTTCAAATGTATTATAATAAAAATATTCAAATTTACTATGATGGATGCAGCCTGATGTATAAATACAACTTCTATAATGTTTTAAGAGCAATGGCTAATATCCTAGAAGATTTTCGAAATTCATTTTTCTCGCCCCAGGTTCGTCGCCGTTTCATTTTATGAGATGGCATTGAAGTCTTTTGTATTTCGAAATTGTAATAATTCCGGAAATATATAATTATTTTGATGTATACAGAGGCAAGATCATGAAATCCGATAGGAAAAATGAATTGTTAGAAAATATTTCAATGGACAAACACAAAAAAATTCGAAAAATGGTCAAAGTTGGCATAGATTTTTTGTATGAAAACACAAATAAATGAAAGTTTAACCTAAAAATTGTATTCGACAACTATTTCATGATCGAGCAGTTTTAAACGGAAATGTTGTACCGGTAAAAAATGAATTTCGAAAATCTTGGAGGAGATTAGACATTGCTCTTCAAATATTCTAGAAGTTGCATTTATACATCAGTCTGCATTCATCATGGTAAATTTGAATACTTTTAATCTAATAAGTTTGAAAATATTTTTAAATCCGTTTAAATTTTCCGGTCGTATTTCATGATTCCGCCCCAGCATTTCAGAAACCACGAAGAAATCAAAAAATGGCTCGACGAATGGATCGCATCAAAAGACAAACAATTTTTTTCGATGGAATCCAAAAATTGCCAAAAGGATCGAAAGTCATAGATAACGATGGAAAATATTTGATTAAAATAAAATTTACCATTTCTTAGAAATAAACCTGTTTTTTCTGAAAAAGTATGTTATAAACATATTGGTATCGTGATTTTATAGTTCATTGTTCTTGTTAGGCTTATACAGATTGCCAATAGTAAAATAGATTAGCCTCGGAATGTCTACATGAGTCCTCTTATATATATTTTGCTCTATGGTATACTATACCAGAAAATTCGAAATTTTCGAAACGACATTATAACTAAAATGTTTTGCAACTTTTGAGTTTCCTGCTTTCCCATCGATCATACAATGTTTATTAGATAGGTCATCATCTTAACGAAATAACAATCGGCAGGGTGCACTGGACTTACACCTTAGGACTTTCTTAAATAGAAAACTAGTTTAACTCTTTGAAGCGTGAGTGTTTGAATTGTGGGTTAAAACTGTCCCACATTTTGCTTAGCTTTTCATGCATGGTGGGATATATTTTAACCCACATTGAAAAGTCTAAGTTACTCGTAGTCATAAAGTTTAATATTTTTTTATAATTTTTCATTATGTTGGCAATGCTATGGGCCTATTTTTTAATTCATCCCGAGCAGGCAGTGCGCTGTCAAAAAATACTTCGTATTTTTTTATTCAATCTGTGTAATTTTACTCTGCACACTGCGTTTTTATTTGTGAACTGTGATTACACAGTGCATACTCGGTTCTTCAAATTTTACTCTGAAATTAATGTCAGTGTACGAAGAGTGTGCAAAATAAAAACAATTTATTACTCTATTACGAAACAGTCCTAATTACGATAAACTCTACAAAGTTAGAGCTTTCCTGAACAAGTTAGGAAAAAATTTCGTCAACAACTTTCATCTCAGTAAAAATTTTATCTATCATAAAACAATATCTTCCCAAAAAACCAATTAAAAGTGGATATAAGGTGTGGTAAATCTGGCTACTGCTACAAATTCGATATACCTATGTATACATACAGATAAAACTAACAATCAGTAACAAAAATCTTAGAGATAAAGTTGTAAATTATCTTATGCTGATGTTGGTGAAAAAGAACACTTTGTTTTTTGACAATTATTTTACTAGCGTTACTGGTATGGCCAATTTAACCCTAATGTGAGTGACGTGGTACTCGGGTACCTTTTCCACTTTTAGACGTCTATTTTTGTATGTTTAACTCCCAATAAAATTTTTAAATTTTATGACAACTTCTAGTTCAATTGGTATAGATTACGATCATACGTAAAAATCAGAAATGTTACAACCTGGACGAACGTGAAAAAAATAATTTAATCACTCAAATAACATATTTTTTCTTCACTCACATGAGGGTTAAAGAAAAACAAAATAAATGCTTGCGGGGTTGTAAATAAAAGAAAGAATTTCTACCATCCTTTGTTTCTCATAAGGGCAAAAACCTAGGAGAATATACGTCATTTGTTAGTAATACATGAATTAATGCCACAAAATTAATTGATAATAGGGAAATGTATCTTTTATCCAATTATCATGCTCCAAATCAGGTGGGAACAGTACAGAGAAAGGGTAATTTTTTTTTATCCGTGCAATCTGTTCTGAAGCCAAGGCTCTCCCAACTCTTTCGCAGTTTGTTTTTTCCGTCCTTACTTTTACGCCGTTGCCATCAACCAATTCGAGGACGTACGCCTATAGATCCGACTTTGTCACCATCTGCACATTGCATAGCTCCATGCCAACCTACACTGGCATGGAAGATAGGTCGGCCGTAGTACAGACCGTAATCTGTTGATGAAAATTCCCTTTGCATCCTGCCCCTATCGGGATTCGAACCCGGTAAGTCCCGATCCAAACGCCAAAGCTTTAATCACTCTGCGATTTGGTCGGTAGTACAATCTTATCACATGATAATTTATTACTAATGATGATAACGCACTTATTTAAACTAGTAAGTGGAGCGAGTGTGGGTTTACAAGCAATCAATATTCTGCTCCCAATAATGAATCTTTATTTATTAGATGACTAGCTCGTGTGGTTTAATTCTTTTTAAGGCGTCTCAGTTGTTGTGTTATGTCAAGAAGTTGTATTGCTTCACTGTTGGTATGTTGCAGTAACCTTATTTCATGTTTGATGGCAAATTCCTGGATCACTTAATCAATCCATTTAACATTTAGGTCTTTGTGCAATTCCTCGTTGGTTACGTAGCGGTAAGCATTCGGTATTGCACGTAGAAATTTGTTTTGACAACGTTGAATAATTAAACGATTTGATTGTTTAGTACAGCCCCAGAGTTGGATACCATACGTCCAAATTGGTATTATCGATTCGTAGATCAGGCGTTTACAGTACAGGCTAAGCTTAGAATATCTTCCCATTAGCCGGTACATCTCCCGATGTTTTAATTTCATTTGCTCTGCTTTATGTCTAATATCACTTTTAGCTCTGCTTTATGTCTAATATCACTTTAGACATAAAGCAGAGCAGATGAAAATAAAACATCGGGAGATGTACCGGCTAATAGGAAGATATTCTAAGCTTAGCCTGTACTGTAAACGCCTGATCTACAAATCGATAATACCAATTTGGACGTATGGTATCCAACTCTGGGGCTGTACGAGAAATGAGAAATGTATGGATGTAGCAATTTTTATAGCAATTTTTGTGCCGCAACGTGTATGTTACATGTATACTGATTTCAGCTCGTTAAGCTTTATTTTCCAATCCCTGGTCCATTGGCTGATTTTATCGAGTGCTTACTGTAAGTTTTCTACTGATTGGTTCTTCGATTCGCTTGATGCCAATATTACAGTATCAAAAGTTCCGATGGAGGATGTTTCCGTTGTCGGTATATCAGAAGTGTAAAGTAGATATAGGATGGGTCCTAATACGCTACCCTGGGGCAGCCCTGCAAGGCTGGGTAAAAGTTGGAGTATGTTTCTTCATGTGACTCTAAATATTCGTTTGGAGAGATACGACTCTAGCAATTGGCAGTAATTTTCTGACACTAATTTACTTATCTTGTAGATAAAACGCTCATGCCACACTCTATCGCTACCCTGTGATACATCTAGGGTGAAAATGGGGATAATATTTCAGTCACTTGTCCTTCGCTATTTATTGCCTAATTAGAAACTTGCCCGACGTAGTAAAAAATGTTGGCACCACATATTGTGCTATTTTTTGGATGTAGCTGTTGTGAATTCATATATTTGTTTATAAGCAATTGAGTGAAAACATATAGCTGAAACATTTTAAGGGACAGTGCGCTGAAGGGTTTGTTGCCTGGGCCGCATTGATAAATCCGCATTGATTTACCCATGCGCAAATTTCCACCGATTTTTGTTTAGTAGTGAAATAAATAATAGAAGACTTGCAAGCAAATTTGAAAAAAACTAGTAGTCGGCGAAAAATTCGAATAATATAAAGAATTTTAATGCAAATTATAATTCGTAGACGAACATATCCACCGACTTCAAGAATACGCGCCCTGGACTTTAATTAATAAAATTGCACCATCAACATCAGAACGCCTATTTTGATCCAGAATTGGGAGACGAAAGCACAAATTTGTGTGTACGTATACGACGTATAATACACAATTTTGAATAAGTGTGCTGTCATTTGTTACCCATGTATGTTTGTTGATTTTGTGACCATAGGCATCAAAATTTATCGAACCGAGTGGAATCGGTTCAAATTTTTGGTGCTTCCACTCCTGTTTTGTGACATTTCCCCATGGTATCTAGATGGGGAATTTGACAAAAGCAAAATTATGCTAAATTTTAAGGAAAGTGAATTTATTTTTTACGTGTTGAACACGAAATGTTTTACAATTGTTTTTCTTTATAAAATATACAATTTGTTGATTTACAAAATATAAAATTATTAACCTAAAATAAAAACATTGCGAATGGTGTGGCGCGACGTTCGAACAAATTTGTTTGTTACTAATACAAAAACACATATATTCTACACTATTGCGTTCCGGTAATTCTTCTCTCCTGTCATTATTTTTGGACCAAAACAGGCATACTGGACTTCTACTCGAGATAAAATCGAAACCCACTGTTTCATGGGAAATACTAAGAAAAGACTCGAATCATCCTACCAAAACGTACTAGTCGGAGAATATCACCGTTTGAATATTAAAGTGTCCTATAGCAAACAAATGGCGTATATAACACTTTAATCTTCACACATGTGCGAAGTTATAGCGTTATAAGAAATTTCGTAGGCTTAGTATTGTACAGTACAGTATAGTAGTGTAGTATAGTATACTGTCTGCAAAGTTTCACTTTGTTTTGGTAAAAAGTTGTGTTTCAATGAATATCATTTAAAGCATTAGTTGCGTGGTGGGAATTTATATGTATGTCCCATACTGTAAAAAAAGACTTATTGAAATGTTTTTATTTTGAGTAATGATTTATATTAAATAATCGAAAAGAATGTTTATTTCCATTTTTTATAATAAAAGAAAAATTCTGTGCAACTAGGGTTTTTATTTTAAAACAAGCTTATTTTCGTTTATGTTTCGAATTTTTATTTAGTTTTTTGGCCCGTTTGTCCTCCTTATTTGATTTGCCTAAAATTTATTCAAATCTTACGAAAGAATTTGAGAATTTTTACCATCCGTGTCCCTCAAGATCGTCGATATGAATTTGTTCTCGCAATTTTTTTTCGCGCTATATTCGGATTTATATACATATAAAGAAAGTATAATTAATTTTATATCTTGCTATCCTGCTTCATTAGAATTTCTTAAATATATTCCGCACATATACCTAAGGATAAAACCGCACATATACCTAAGAATGATATACCGATTGCGATAAATCAAATCAATCAATCAATCATCTGATTATTTGTCATATTATCTTTTGTATCCATTATCATAAATCGTAAACCGTTTTAAAAGAAATATTTGGAAAGTAAAATCTATGTGTACACAAAATTAACCGTAAGGCAAAAAATCACACAAAAGACAATAAAATTCACAATGGTTAAAGAATTTTCATCTTACAACATACAGAGCAGAACAAAATTCTTTTTATTTATTGAATATGGTTTTGTATTTCATTTCAAAAAGGATATTTCTGTGCATTTTTCACAGATAAACATTATTCAGAACGAAACATTTGAAATATTATTGTTGTTTCCTGCATGCTGTGGTTTAATCTCTTCACAAATGATTGCCCAGGTAAATAATTTTCCAATTTACCGGATATAACATTTATTAGTGTCCTTTAAATCTCTTTTGCTCATTCGGTTTAATTTACTATTTATCCTTTAGTAAAAAATTGTAACAATGTGTATATGTATTATAATTAGGGTCGGTATTCATCGTCATATTGTATGAGTGTAGTTTTCATAATTTGTAGTTTATGATTATGTAATCCTGAAAAATTTTCAACTCTGTATAATTTGTGTAACAATTGTTAACATTACATTTTTTTGGTAACGAAACAAATTTGCCGATTTTCCATTTTAAATTTAATAGAGAATAAATAATAATTAGTATATATTTATGTGTACACGTAGTTTTACCAATATGAGTATGACCTCTACCCCAATACCATCTTAATATATTCTTACCAAACTAAAAATTGCTTGGACAGTGCTCCTCATATACAACATATACGATATCCAAGATTTTTTCGCCTACACTTGCCTACACTAAACAATGAAAGTTATAGTTTTTAAGATATTATATCTGTGGCGATTTAACATAATCACTTAAGTCGAGATAAGTGGTTATGTTGAACTACATTCTTCTCGATAGTATTTCCCGTTTTTTCTTTCCCTTCAATTTTTCATCGAAATCCGACTATTTTTCACCGAGATATAGACAAAAATCAAAACCACTTATGTTTGTTATTTAACTATTGAAAACCACTTAATTGATAATTTCTCATATTGTAGCATGAAATAAATGATATTTAAAAAAGTATATTTATTTGTAAAATCAGAAATAAATTTAGAATAAACACTTATCTTGAAATAAGTTTTGATTTTGAATTTAATTTTGCTTTTGGTATTAGCTTAAATCGATGTGTTTTTTTCTAAATGCTAATTAAAAATTTGGGGAATTTCCGGTGTCCCCAGAGCATGTAACAAGTGCTTGAAACTGTCAATAAACGCAGTTTAAAAACCCTGATACCATGAATCCAAAAATAGTGACTCCCATAATAATAGCTCCCATAATTTTTTCACAAATTAATTTAAAACTTAAACTTTGTCCTCTGAAAAGTAGCTAAAAATTAGATAAGTGGTTTCGTTGGATTGCCACATATGAAGATATACTTATATACTTACATATGAAGATACACTTTCTTGCGACACAAACTCTTATCATTAGTAAGAATACCACTTAGCACTGTAATGGGTTGCAGAGGGCTGTTTATTTCTATTTAAATTTTTGGAGCTTTGATAATTTAATTTTCTTCGTCAGAAATTAATTAATTGGAAAATATAAAAACATTATAAATTTAGACAAGACATTTACTGCAAAATCAACTTCCCGGTATATATAGTTTGAACATAACAGGGAATTTGTTTTGAAACGAATTTTGGGAAACAGATTTCATGGAAACTAAAATCGACGTACTAGCTAGCAACTAGCAGAATGAGAAATTAAATTAGGAATGTATCAGAGCTTTCTACTTCGGAACTAGGAAATTGATCAATAATATACCTAAATAAATTCTACTCAAATTGAAATTAATTAGCAATACATAGTTTGTTTGCCTTTCCGCTCATTACTTCATTGTAATTGATAGAATATACTCCTATATCAACTTATATCTGTTTTTTTTATTTATAGTGGTTCTTCTCGATACAACGAAAGAAGCAACATTAGAGTGGACACGGTACCCGTATGGACCACAGGCGCAAACTCCAGGTGTAAGTATACTTAATGTTCTCGATGCATTTATAATATAATTGTTTAAAGTTTCGGCTTTTTTATAGACAAAAAATATTATTTTTAATGACATTCACAATGTTTACGACTTGTTGTTAGTCATTGGAAACAAAGAGGCCATCTACTCGCAATATCTCTACCAAAAAAGTAGAAAACTGGGTGCCCCCCCCCCATTTTTAACCCCAAGAATCTTGTATAAAAGATACACAACCCTTACAAAAATGAAGAACTTCCTCAAGTTCTCTTTGGCAGCTTGGTTTCGTACTGATAAAATGTTGGCCTACTCATCAGGTTGCAACGACCAAACTACAAAAATTCACATCTTGTTTATACCTACAGTATAACACAAGAACATCGATTTAGCGAATTCAGTTACGGTGTTGTGAAAATATATGCCGACGTCCGTTGGTAGCGGTTCTACAGTGCTTTTAGATGTTCCAAGGAAGAACAGCTCTTGCATCATGCCGAGCATCAATATTATTAGTCTCATCGTTGCGCCTTTTTTGAATATTATTCTCGGGGAGGTTGGACACGTAAAGGTATCGTTGGTTGTTGAGGTTACTCGGCCGGTGAATGTGTATTCGTTTGGTTAGTTTCGTTCTCATGTTCTCTTGGTAGTCGTGAAAGTTTGTGAATTGGTCTTTTTATAAGAGTCCTCCCGGGCCACGAAGTGAGACTACTCGAACCTTTTGGTCTATGCCTGGATGTATTTCCATCACCCGACCAGTTACCCACTTTAATGGAGGAATTTTGTCCTCTTTGATGAGAACCAGGTCCTCTATCTTCATGTTTGGTTGTTCATCTGACCATTTTCTTCTATGTTGAAATTGATTTAAGTACTCGCTATGCCATCTTCTCCAGAAATCTTGTTTACTTTTTTCTACCAGTTTCCAACGTGTTATGCCGTAAATGGTTGTTTCTGCTATTGTATCTTGTGGAATTGCTTTTAGTGGTTCACCGATTAAAAAGTGTCCAGGCGTTAAGAAGATAACATCTGTAGGATCGGTTGATAGTGGTGCCAGTGGTCTTGAATTTAAGCAAGCTTCTATTAGTGAAGTAACCTTTGATAATTCTTCAAAAGTCAATGTTGCTTCTCCAATGACCTTTATTAAGCATCTTTTTACTGACTTAACTGCAGCTTCCCGTAGTACTCCAAAATGTGGTGAAGCCGGTGGTATAAAATGCCATGTTGTTTCATCATTTGCTAATAATTGTGCAATTTCTTTATTTGAATTACGAATTAGTGCAGCAAATTCGCGCTCAAGTTGATTTTTAGCACCGACAAAGTTGGTACCATTGTCGCTATACAAATCACTGCATAATCCTCTACGTGCAGTGACTCTTTTGTATGCCGCGATGAATGCACAATGTGTATGGCCTTGGTTGTCATACAAACAAAAATCGCTAAATAACCCTTGTGTGCCTTGTGACCTCTTCCCTTTGTTGTTCGAATCAGAAGAGGTCCCGCATAGTCGACTCCAGTTCTCAAAAATGGTCTTCCGGGAGTAATCCGGGCGGCTGGTAAACTACCCATTAGCTGTGTTCCTGTTTTAGTATTAAAACGATGACATCTTGTATATTTCGATATGAAATGTCTTGTTAGATTCTGACAGTGGATGATTCACTACCTGGTGCGAAAATGAGCCAGGGTTAATTGTGTTCCTCCAAGCATTGTTTGTTTATGTGCTTCTTCAATCAATAATTTAGTAATGGGATGATCTCTTGGGACAATAATCGGATGTTTCTCGTCGTAGCTCCAAGAGGTTGTGTTTTGGGCTCGGCCACCAACGCGTAAGATATCATCCTGAATGAAAGGAGACAAAGATTTAATTTTACTCACTCCTTTATGGTTTGCAAGATCGTAAATTTCGTTCCTGAAGCGTTGCCTCTGTGCCAGTTTAATCAATACTTGGGTAGCATTTTTTAGAGTTCTTCTGCCGTGGGAACTCCTTGGTTGTTTACAGTATTCCTTCGGCTTTTGTCAATAAATCTCAGTACATATACTAGAATCCTTTTTATTGTATTGAAATTGGAATGCCTTCGATATAAATTCTCAATCGGGTTATTTGATGTCACTGTCGTGGCCCCAACAATCGGTTGTTTCAGCTCCAATTGATCTGGCGTTCCTTCTAGTTTCATTTGTGTTAGTTGGATTGCCGTTTTGAAGACGTGTTGAGGGCCGTTCCACCATAAATTGTACATGATTAATTGATTGGCCTCAATACCCCGGGATGCACAATCTGCGGGATTGTCGGATGATTTTACATAAAACCATCGAGATGAGGCAGTTAACTTCTGGATTCCCAAGATTCGATTTGCTACGAATGTTTTAAATTTGTGGGGCTTGTTTTTCACCCATCCCAAAACAATCATAGAATCCGTCCAAAAATATGTTGGTGTTTTATCGAATTTCATGTCCTGTTGTACTTTGCTCATTAGATTAGCAAGCGGACTGGCTCTACATAACTCTAGCCTTGGTAGCGTTAACTTGGTCGCTATTGGTGCCACCCGGGTTTTTGACGTTAACAAAGTTGCCTTATTTAACGATCTATCGTAAAAATATATTACTGCTGCATAAGCCACTTCTGAAGCATCACAAAATCCATGCAACTCTCCTGGTAACGTAGAGTTGAAGTTGATCCACCTTGGGATTTTGATCACCTCTAGCTTCGGGAAAGAGACATAGTATTGGCGACATTTTTTTCGACGTCTTCAGGCAGCTTCTCATCCCACGTAACGCCTGAGATCCATAGAGCTTGCATTAAAATTTTGGCTTGGATTAAGGTTGGAGACAACCATCCTAATAGATCGAAAACCTTTGATGATTCGGATATCATCTTTCTTTTTGTCATGATCCCATTTTTTTCGTTAAGGTTCACCTTGAATTCGAAGGTATCTGTTGTAGAGTTCCACAGCAATCCTAATGTTTTTACAGCATCGTCGTTAATTGTGATAGGCTCGAGAGCTCTCGACTCTGAACCGACAGCTTCTAATAGTTGAGGATAATTAGACGCCCATTTTCTTAGATTAAATCCTCCGGTTTTAAGTGCACTGATAAGTTGGTTTTGAGCTTTTTCAGCTTCTCCAAGGGTGTTACCTCCTGATAATACGTCATCCACGTAGAGGTCTGTTGCTAACTGCTGCAATGTCTTTATAGCCAGATATGGCGCTGATGACATACCGAAAGTTACGGTTGTTAGCTGGTATGATTTTATAACTTCATCTGGCGTCTTCCTCCATAATATTTTCTGATATTGTTGATCATCGGGATGTACTTTTACCTGTCTATACATTTGTTCTATATCTGCTGTGTACGCCACCTTGTATTTTCTCCATCGAATTAAAATTGATATCAAATCCTCTTGTAATTTTGGACCCACGAGTTGAGTTTCATTTAGGCTAACGTTTTTATCGTCTTAGCTGATGCGTCAAATACTACTCTTAATTTTGTTGTAGTGCTGGTGGTTTTGACTACTGCGTGGTGGGGAATGTAATATTCGTTCTACGTCATTACTTTCAATGAGGTGTCTCTGGTTGAAATACCCTTCTATACACTCTCGATATCTATTAGAAAATTCATTAACTACTGACAAACGTCGTTCTAGTTGAATGAACCTAGCCAGTGCTCGCTGTTTGGATGAACCGATTGATGTTATGTTTTGTTGAAACGGAATACGTACCATGTAGCGGCCGTCGGTGGTTCGGCAGTAATTCTGTTGAGAATGTTCTTCACACATCCTTTCTTCTTCTGTCATAAGGTTTTTGGGTGATATCTCTTCCACTTCCCAGAACCGCTTTAACTGGTTTTCAATATCTACCAAGGTAACCATGGATTTTACGCTCGGGGATTTTTCGTTTACAATATTTCCAAATATGATCCATCCTAGCTCCGTTTGTTGAGCGATTGGTTCGCCTTGATTTCCTTTTAAAACTTGGTTCATCAGGATATTTGGGTAATAATCCGAGCCTAATAAAATGTCAATTTTATTTTGTTGGTTGTAAGTTGGATCCGCCCAGAGTAGATTATTTAAATGTTCCCATCTTTGATTATCAAAATGTTGTTCAGGTAGTGGCCGAGTTATATTCGGCAATACTAATGCTTCCATTTCCATGGAAAAGTTTGAAGAAAATCGTGCTCCTATTCGAAAAGTGACTAATTTTGTGGCAGTCGGGATATCGCTATCATTTAAGCCACTAATCTCCACATGCGTTTTTATCGCCGGTTGTTTGATTTTCTTCGATGCCTCGTTGGTGATAAATGAGATTTGTGAACCGGGATCTATTAACATTCGTAACAGGGTTAGTTGTTGTTTTCCATTTTGTACCTCAACCATTGCTCTGGCCAATAGTGTACCGGATGGTTGTTCAAATTGGTTTACAAAATGATTAGTCACAATGCATGTTTCGTCTGCTTCCTTTTTCGGATTGTCATCCACCCTTTTGGTAAGCATTGTACGTTTTGGGCGATTTAGAGTGTAGGAGAGTGTGGTGGGCTCCTTTGCATACTAAACATCTTGTTGATTTTAAACACGGTTGATGAAATTTTTAGAAACATATTTTACACAGATTGTGTTGATTGATCAATCTGCTACTTTCCAATGTAGACATTTGTTGAAAGTTCAAGCAGTCTTGAAGTTCATGTGTCTGCTTGCAATTAATGCATGTCCGTTGAGCTTTTACGTGTAGATTTTTAAGTCTTGGTAATTGTGGAGTGGTGCCTGGTTGTTGAGTTGGTCCGGAATTGCAAAAGGTGAGTGGTCTGGCGGCTTCTAAGGCTTGGAATCTGCGTTCCAAAAATGCCAGAAATTCCTCTATTGTTGGCATCTCACAAGGATCGGGAATGGTCATCTCAAACAGCCTCAAACTTTCATTATTTTGTTTTCTGTAATCAGAATTACTATGTAATTCCAAGATATGGTTATTACGCCCAAGTTTTTAATGGCATGCATGCTTTCCGTTAATGTATCGTATAACGATTTCATAGTTGTTGCTGATTCTGCATGCATGCTGGGGAAATTCAAAATGTGGTTGATACGTGTTGTTGCCATTTCCCGCTTATTTTGGTACCGATTTACCAATACCTTCCAAGCATCTTGGTAATTTACCCCTGTTGCTTCCAGATGACTAATGATTCTAGCTGCGCTACCTTGTACTGTTGTTTTTAGTTGGTGCATCTTGACGGTGTCGCTTAAATCGTCATTTCCATGAACCAACTTTCTAAATAAAAACTGCGGTATCTCAATCCGTTTTAATTTTATCTTGCTTTTTTCACTATCGGTTGTTTGTTGTTCGCGTTCATTTTTAACCAATTTACAACGTAAGGTTTCACTTTCGTTGACCAATGCAGAGTAATAATAATCGTCGGTAAAGTAAGTTGTACGCTCTTCTTCATCTGCATTTGCGTGCACCAATATGTCTTCGTGGAGTTGTTCTATTTGTGCTATCCTTGCATTCAGCTGTTGCAGCTTATTTTGTAGTTGGACACGACTGCCCTGATTTCCTAATAGCTTATTTGTATCGGCTATTAACTTATAGCAAAGACGCATTTTGAGATCTTGTGCTTTGTACCGATGTGCTTGTTCTGGTTCAAGCACGTAGTTGTTCGTGATACTGCGGTTGCTGTTGGTACTACTATCGTTTGTAGCACTACTATAGTCGGTTGTTAATGGTTTTTTTTGTTGGTGATCCCGTTGGAATTGCCTCTCGTGTTGCTATTTCCAGTATCCTTTCTATCTCACGTTTGAACGTTGTGTACAGTTGTTTTACTGTGTCCCGCTCAGCCCAGTAACTATGCGTTGGATCGTTGTCGAAATGTTGGTCTTACATTTCGTTGTCTGCATACGTGTAACTGGACCACCAGTCATCTAGTTTTCCCAGTTTATCTTCTAAGTAGACAGTTGTCCGTCTACTTTCGGAATCCTTGCTGTTATTGGATTTTAACCGCTGCAGTTGTTCGACGCCCGTACATTGCTTTTTATATAAAGCATCCATATTTTTGTTGTAATGTGGCTCGAAATGATTATGACCAGTAGCTCGAAGTATTTTGTATACCGCCTGTTTTTGTGGTTGTTAGATTCGATGCCTGTTGGTTATTGGCTCGAAATTTATATAGTCCGCCGGTTGTTGTTTTAGCGTCGAAGGACCAATGTTAAATCTCCAAGGATTGGCCAAGGCGTAAACTTGGCTTTGGATAATTTTATGTTTTTTGGCTACCTACTAGGTTACAAATGGTGAGGTCTAGTAGATAGTAATGAGAAGAGTGTTTTTACGTGGTTAATTATCTTCTGCTTTATTATACAAATATGTTCTTCTTTTATACAAATATATTGCATAGTAAGCGTTTAAGAATAAGAATTACATATAAAAATTGCTTATATAGTTAATGCAATTAATGCCACGGTCGTTGCATATATAAATAATAAAAAGTGCAAGTTGTCATTAAATCATTAATATATAATAAGTTATACCATGTTCAAACCCTTGATTGAATATTTACAATTAGGAAATTATAAATGATAAATATTTAAAAAATCATTATTTTAATACTCCACAAGTTTACCGATAGTTTAATAATTATTTTCATATTGAAGTTAAAAAAAATTCTTCCTGTTTTACGTTTTATGATAGAGTTTATTATTTGCCTTTATCAATCATCTGTAAATTCATTGAAATTTGTAACAAAATCATTGTTAAATACATGCGTCATACTAACAATAACAGTTGTAACAATGGTAACAAAGTTTACGAACATACTCCTGAGCCCTAATTCTCTAAGCAGTAAGATAATTTGTAAACGTGTAAACGATAATTTATGCCTTTTTACAATATTCGCATTCTCTAATTGCACTCCAAGATACAATTTAAAACGGTTAACTTTTTTTTTTTTTTAATAAATCTTTATTTTTGTATAATATTACAATTGATTATGGATTATCTAGAAATTGTTTTATTAGTTTAGTAGTCTAGTTTTGTGGGATGAAATCTATTGGTTCATCCCAGCTCTGCCAGTCCTTTGATTTAAGCGGCTCAGAGAACCACTAATTCTAAAGACACACACTCAAAGGAGATAACGATGAATGTTTGATACACATTATGTAATTTATTTATTTATTATGTACATGCTTTGATATTTATGATTACTATAAAATATTTTTTGTGCACTTGTTTATAATTTTACACGACATTATTATTTATATAAATTGTAAAGCCTAACATATGTATGTAAATACACCTATAAAAGAATTGATTTTAAAAGGGCATGGGAGTTTTTAAGTTTGTTAAGCTACTTAGGCTAGGAAAACTTGAAATCTCCAAATGAATCATTTTGAGCTCATTGGGAGGGGGGGGGGGGGGGTCTCACATCTAAAAACATTTTGAATAGGGATAGGTGCTATTTATAAGCTGAAATAATTAGCGATCATTTTAGTTTTTGTACTGCTACCCGGTAGCATGATCGCGCCCCTACTCACAGGCGTATTTCATGTATATGGAGGATCTACAATTTCTGGGAGCAGAGATTTATAATAATAATTTATTAATTTTTCCTGCATTTCATTTAAAAAAAAAAATATCTCTAAATTCAGATTGAGCTTGAGGTTATAGTCGGTGATGTCCAAACACAAAAAAGGCAGTAATCTCTTCTATTCTTAGTCTATCTCGCTGTAGTATAGAATATGTAAGTTTACAAAACCAGTAGAGCTCGAATGATAAAGGTAAGAATGTTTAGGGGATACGAAAATAAATTTAATTTTTACTAAATTTTATTTAATTTGCTTACAAATTTTGTTCACGTTTCTATATCCGTTTTTGATACAGGCTATATTAGTGCATTTTAAGTTTACGCGAAATTTCTTTGTTATTAAAAACATTTCCATGAAAATTAGGACTTGAATGCACTAATTGACTTCAAATTCTTTACCTTCAATACATGCATACTCCTATGTATGTATTCCGTACGTAGGTGCAATGTCTTTGGTTACGCAGAAATCAATTAGATCGGGTACTTTCTTTTTATCCCTGGGCCAGTAAGTAGGATGACCGGTAGATAAAAAATCCAGGGATCCTGCTCCTCTATAGCTTCATAAAGTTGTTTGCCTTTAGGCGTTGTTAGTCTTGAATCCAAAACCTGACCAAAATAATCAATAAACAATTTTTTATAGCATGCTTTGGAGGGCAGTACACTGCTGATATCACACAATTTCCAGGCCATTCCTGCAGACAGATGCTCGTTGATTGGATATGATCTTTCTCATATTTCATAAGTTCATAATGTTTTAGTCTTCTCGTAATCAATAAAACTAAGGAAAAGTATGTATAGGTAAATTGAAGAAGATCGAGTAAAATATTCGAATGTGTGACTTTACTGAAAGAATATTTTAATTCAAACGATAACAGTCCGTTTTTACAAGTTCACAAATTTACATTTTAAATTGAAATAATTTTATTACTTTTTTATGTAAAGTATCGCAGTTAATTAAATTGTTAAAACTTGAGCTTATTTAATTCTAAAATAAAACTATAAACCAAAATATCATAAATTGCAATAAATTATTAATAATATCCAAACGGAAGACTTTTATACATTCAAATAAAGTTATCCCACCATAAAATATTGGTGATGCTATTTGACATAAATTTATCTTGAAAAAATTTAGAGAATGCGAATTTACTAAAACATCACGATATCCAAAATAAATAAATCTAGACTTCTACGATAATTTTTTTCTTGTGTAAAAGTTATCATTTTTACACATTGCAATTTATTTTGATTTTTAGAGAATTAGGGAAAAGGGGAACACATTTTACACTCAGCCAACTCTAACTCATTAATGAACTATGAATTTTGTGAAAAACGTAAGAAAAACTACTCGTATGGAAATGTTGTCACTTTAATAATAGACATTTTTAGTTGTAAAAGCTATTCTTAATTACCTGATTCCTAAATTATTTTCGCGAAGTCATAGTTCTGCCATTTAAGTTTTTTCCATGAGAGGCTTTTATAATACTTTTAACATCGTCAATATTGACAAAACTTCATAAAATAAATGTAACAGACCTGGAGGTCTATTATGAAATTTTCGACGCGCGCATTTTTTTCGACAAACGTCGACAACGTCGAAAATCGCTATTATGATTTTTTTTCGACAATGTCGACAATTCTTAGAAGTTATGAAAAATATTAAATTAAAAATAATTATTTTTTATTAAATTTAAATTAATTAATTTTTATTAATTAAAATTTTATAAGTTTAAATTATTAATTTATTTTTACTAACAAACTTTTTTATTTCTCAACACTTAACACTTTTCTTTTATGTACTTGACACCCCAAGAGCTGTCGTAAAATAGTTGACGTTATCTAAAAAAAAACGCGTCGAGCATTTCATAATACAAAAATTCGACAACGTCGAAAAAAAAATGCGGTCGAAAATATTTCATAATACCAAATTTTCGACAACGTCGAAAAAAAACTCGGTTGAAAATTTCATAATAGACTCCCAGTTAATACTCACGACGAAGCTAATTGAATTTAATATTTTTAATCTAATAAAACTGATGATCAGTTAAACAGCTGGTTTTGTTACTTGATTTGGCGTGAAATGAGTTATTGTTCTATTGAACTAAATTTGTAGAATGTATGTATGTATATATCTACAACCAGTACTGTACAGATTTCCAACATGGTCGCTTCAATTGAAGGAAGGGGTTATAAGTTAGTTGATAGAAATGGACTATCGAAAGCGGAATAATATCGTTTCACATCGATTGTTTTTCTTATATAAGTTAAAATCACACGAAAAAACATTATTTTAAAGGCTGTTTGCCGTGGGTACCTAGCGAAACACACTTACACTTAATAAACACATTTATTTAAGCACTTGGTTTTTTGTTTTACAAAAATTAAATTTTTGAATATTTTAATTAACATTTTTTCCAAAAAGTTTTAAAAAAAAGAAACATTATTTTTTTTTTGTTATCATTACAGTGGGTTGAAGAATCATTTACAAATTTTGGTAAAGGAATAAATTGGAGGAGCTATGTTGTATGCGATGTGGCTTACAATAATGTAAATAATTGGTTATGGTCGCCATTTATAGACCGTGGTCCAGCTAATCGCCTTTATATAGAAATTCAATTTACAATTAGGGATTGTTCATTGTTTCCCGGCAATGCGCTTTCATGTAAAGAAACGTTTAGTTTACTCTTTTATGAATTTGATGCTGCTACTCGAGAACCACCACCATGGCAACCAGAGAGTTATAAATTAATTTCACGTATCGCAGCAGGTGAAGGACGATTTAATCAAAATTCCGATGTAGATATAAATACAGAAGTTAAGTCGATACCAGTAACGAAAAAAGGAGTTTATTTTGCTTTTCGTGATCAAGGTGCATGTATTAGTGTACTTGCAGTGAAAGTATTTTATGTTACGTGCCCCGCAGTGACGATAAATTTTGCTAAATTTAATGAAACTCCGACTGGACGAGAAATTACCTTAATTGAACAACAGTTTGGTGTTTGTGTCGAAAATGCAGAAATTATTGAAACACCAAAATATTTATGTAAAGGCGATGGTAAATGGACATTACCATCAGGCGGATGCCGCTGTAAGTTAGGATTTGAAGGGGATTCTAGTTTACAACATTGCAAAAAATGTCCGCGCGATTTTTTTCGGTCTGAAGATGTTAACAATTGTACAAGATGTCCGGAAAATTCACGCGCCACAGAAGAAGGCTTACTATTTTGTAAATGCGATGATGGATATTTTCGTTATCCAAAACAAAAGAAGAATACCCCATGCCGCAGTGCTCCGCCGTCCCCAAATAGTGTATCTTTACTCTTCGTCGATTCAACGTCGGCTGTGATAGAATGGAAAGGGTTAGAAAAAAGTTTATATCACATTGAATGCATAACATGTTCATCAAATGTCATATTTCATCCGTCGTACAAATATTTTAATCAAACAAAGATAACATTAACAAATTTGGAATCGTTAACAACCTATTTTATGAAAATTTATGCGCTCAATGAATTTTTAACGAATCAAGAAGATGACAATAATGATTTATTGATCACATTAACAAATAACGAAGAGCTCGATGATGGGAATTCGGAAATTTTAAAAATATTCAATTTTATTGATTTTAATTTTACAACAAAGGAAGCAACTATATTTTATGAAAGAAATGACAATAATTTAAGGTAATTATACGGTGTCGGAGCTCACACCTGGATAATATTTGTCATTTTACTTCTATTATTATATATTTAATGTTTAAATTTTTTTAATCTTTCTTTTGTGTTCTTTAGAATTTCAACAGCCAAGCCAAATGCAATTGTTATTTCATGGACAAAATCGAATGACAATGATTTAGAAATGTATCAAATAAAATACTTCGAAGCGATTGATAAAAAATTACATGCATCTCAAACGAATGCATTAAAGACAATTGATAAAATGGTTAATAAAAGTTCAAACCAAGTATTGATTGATAATTTAGAATCGAATCGTAAATATGGGTTTCAAATACGAACAAAAACTACAAAAAAAGGATGGAGCGAATATAGTCCGGTTGTATATGCCCAAACAATATCTTCGTCTTCATCGACTCTTTCAAATAATATCATAAACAATAATTATGATTCGGAGAAGGGTGATACTTTTAGTTCGGAGGATGATTCTTCGGAAATGCGCTTTTTTGCTTCAATTTCGGTTGCTGTTGTGGTATTTCTAGTATTGACTATTATAGCTTTGGTATTTTTCTTGCGTACCAAACATCAGGATGATTTTATTGTCGAGAAGAAAGCGGCTACGATGGAAAAAAATCCGTTAGATTATGCTTCTAATGATGGTAATTTTTAAATCCAATAAATAATCGAGCTAACATAATTTTGTAATCTTGTTTCAAGTTTCAGACTTTTTCGGCACTACAAATAGTAGAAGTTATGTTGATCCACATACATATGAAGATCCTAATCAGGCTGTAAGAGAATTTGCTCGGGAAATTGATGCTTCCTGTATTACAATTGAAGCTATAATTGGTACGTCATTTTTATTCATTATATATTTATTTAATAACTAATTTTTGATTAAAAAACAGGTGGAGGTGAATTCGGTGATGTGTGTCGTGGTCGTCTAAAAATTCCGTATGGCCCCGAAATTGATGTAGCAATTAAAACTCTTAAACCAAATTCAACCGAAAAAAGTCGTTTCGATTTTTTAACCGAAGCCTCAATCATGGGACAGTTTCAGCATCCAAATATTATCTATTTACAAGGTGTTGTCACAAAAACGACACCCGTTATGATTGTTACCGAATTTATGGAAAACGGAAGCTTAGACACGTTTTTGCGAGCGAACGATGGTAAATTTTCAATGCTGCAACTAATTGAAATGCTTCGAGGTATTGCATCTGGTATGGCATATCTTAGTGAAATGAACTATGTTCATCGTGATTTGGCGGCCCGAAACGTTTTAGTGAATTCTGCGCTTACTTGTAAAATCGCTGATTTTGGGTTGTCGCGTGAAATTGAAACCGCTTCAGATGCGTATACAACGCGGGGTGGCAAAATACCCATACGATGGACGGCTCCTGAAGCGATAGCTTTCCGTAAATTTTCGTCTGCTTCGGACACATGGTCATTTGGTATTGTCATGTGGGAAGTGACATCTTTTGGCGAACGACCTTATTGGAATTGGTCAAACCACGATGTTATAAAATCAATAGAAAAAGGGTATCGTTTACCAGCGCCAGAAAATTGTCCGGAAGGGCTTTATCAATTAATGCTAGATTGTTGGCAACGTCAAAAAATTCATAGGCCAAATTTCCGTACAATAGAAAAAATTTTAGACAATTTTATAAAAAATCCATCAACAATATTTAATACAATACAAAACACGTCCCTAGATAATACTAATAGAATAAATCAAGTTTACGTTGATGATTATTTTGTGAGCGTTGATTTTTGGTTGGAAAAAATTAAAATGGAACGATATAAGGGTATATTTTTAGAACGAGGAATTGTAACAAAAGAACAGGTGAGTAATTCAACAATAAATTTATTTGTTATGCATAGTTTGAATAAATGTTTATGTTCGATACAGTCAAATAAAAAAAATAGCCATTGGCGAATATGCTCTGTGCCTTTATTTTTATCTCTTTTCGATTTTAAACATTTAATTAAAATACAATAAAAGTTTGATATTTAATTTAGCATGCTTCTTAAATTGTGTTTACTGCTCGTATATTTATTATTTTGTAATTAATTAATCGAATTATTTGTGTTTAAAATTAAAATTTTCATATAAATTAATAACTCGTATTAACATGAATTAAATTTATTAGTGAATTTGCGGAAAAATGATAAAATTTAATATAAGTAATCTCGTCAACAGCCAAAAAGTCCTTATTCCATGGGGAAAATCTGCTGTCAGCAGAAAATACAGATTTTACTGGTTGTGTACGAAACAAAAAATGCTGTCAGCAAAATTTTTCTGAGAATAGGTGTGATGGTGTTACTGTGTTGCCATAAAAAATGTAAACTGAAGTATTTTTTATGGCAGCATTGTTCACACATCTACAAAAAATTTATGTAGAGATAAGAAATTTTTCTCACACTCATACAAAATAAGTCGTTCGCCATTTTTATAGTTAAATGTAGATTTGTTTTTTTTCGAGCTGAAATTTGTTAACGTTAGTGGTTTTTTGTGCTACATATATAAAAATTAAAATATTACAATATATAAAAAAAGAATCGAAATGTACGTAAATGTACAAATTAAAACTTTTATGAAATTTTTAGGTTATGTATACCAAAATGTAAAACCATTAAATTTTACTTTAAAAATGAATAATTTACTTTGTCACTGTTATGGAATTTTATTTTTTTTAAAAAAAAATGCTGTCAGCAAATTTTTTCCATGGAATTATAGCTTTTTTTCCTACGTCAAAACACTTTTGACGCTGGTCATAAAAGAAGTAAAGCGTAAAGGTAGTTGGCAGCATTCGTAGTACACCAACCTTAAAATTAGCCATTTGATTCTCTAATCAAGATAAATTTATAAGTGTAAATATAATAAATTGAATACAAAGCTAACATTTATCGTAGGAGTCCTGGGGGTCTATTATGAAATTTTTCCGTCTCGGATTTTTGTCCTTCCGTTAACGAAAAAATCCGAGACGGATAAATTTCATAATAGACCCCCTGAATCGGATGAGGTACTGCAAGTCATGTGGTACTATATTTGGTGGTACTCTTTTCTTTCTTTCTTTCTTCGTTTTAATTTTTTTTTTGGTTTAACCATTCCTAGTCACCACCAAAATTTATTTAAAAACTTTCCACTTTAGATATCGATAAAAAAGTACGACG
Organism: Nephrotoma flavescens; assembly: GCA_932526605.1. Lineage (NCBI taxonomy): Eukaryota > Metazoa > Arthropoda > Insecta > Diptera > Tipulidae > Nephrotoma > Nephrotoma flavescens. The sequence continues at coordinate 164,937,188 of OW052221.1, read as the reverse complement.
TACTTTTAAACCGATGATTTTATTTATATAAATTTTTAATATTTAATTTTCTTTTCTTGATATGATTGCACTCTAGAAAACCACATGGTACCAACCATTTAGGCCCTTAATGATGGAGTTCTGGAAATGCAATGGTGGTACTTTTTTAGTGAAAGTAATTTTCTTGGTTTAACGCCAGCCAAGTTTTCGCCAAACATTTAAAACTTAGATTTATCGTGAGTAATCTAAATTTGAATGTGTAAAAATGTCAATTCAAATGTTATCTTAATAATTAAGGATTATCTAGTTAGGTAGTTTATATATTATAAAAATTCTCGATAACACCGATATTGAATATTGAAAATTCTTAATTAGTCTTAGTATTATACGGAAGTTAAAATTCCCCAATTATCTTTTTGTTTGATGAATAGGTTTTAGGCGTAATTTTCTAATGAATGAATATTGTATTCGAGAGTTGTTTGGAAAATTTCCAATTTAACTACTTGCTCTCTAATTTTTCACATTCATTTTATATTCTTAAAACATAAACAAGTTCCTTATTTGACAAATTATTTATCATACAGGTTTACAAAAGATTTTTCTTCATCGAAATAAATCCTACCAATTTTCCAGTAGAGTAATGTAACTATAAATATATGATTAAGTAGAAAGAATATTGGAACTACGAGTATGGGTTTATTCTAATAAATCACTGCATAATATGGGAAGTAAATATGGGAATATTTCAGTTTAAAACTGTATGTAGATTAGTGGCAAACATAAATGAGATCAAATTTTTATTATTAAATTCACAAAACTATTATAAAATAATCTAATTTCTTATATAAAACAATTTAACATTTTCGATACATAAAAATTGACTTTTTTATTTTTAGATCTCAAGGTTAACAGCAACGCAATTGTCAGATATGGGTATTACTTTAGTTGGTCATCAAAAGAAAATTTTACATCAAGCTAGACAATTAAGTTAAGTAAAAGAATTAAATTTTATATATTTAACATAAAACAGAAAATATAAATTCTATATAAGAATATAGTAATTCTGTAAAATGAAAAAAAAAACAAATTTTAATATTAGATTTTTTTAAAATAAACAATAAAAATAAATTTATCTTTCTCTCAAATCAAAAAAAAAACACAAAGTAGTTACGTATTATTATCAAAATATCTCATCTCTCATTGAATGAAAAATATAAAATAAAAATAAGAAAAAATTAAATTTTAATAATTAAATATAGTAATAATTAAATATTTATAAATAATTTTAAACAAACTTACAAAATTAAGTAATTTATTTAGTGAGCAATTAATTTTGAATTTTCCAAACATAAAATCAAAATAAAAATATTTAACATAGTTTAAATTATGTAGGGTGTCCCTAAAGTAGCTGGCACGAATGGTACCGTTGGATTCCTTGGTCAAAACAAAGGTGAGGTTACTTCTAACATTTCGCACGTTAAAGCAGCCCCCTATCAAGTTATAAACGTTTAGAGAAGATCCTTCAAATACAGCACCTTGTATTAAACAATCTTCAATATCTTGAGAAATAACCATTTTTATTTTCAAGTATTAATTTCTTTAAGAAGCTGATAACATTCTCTTTTAAATAATGTATAATAATTATGAATATTTAGTTAAAATGTGTTTCAAATTTAAACAAAACTTTTAGAATTCTATTTGTTTAAGAAATTTTTTTGTTTCTGTACCATTTAACTCTTAACAATTACTATACGTCAGTATTTTGATGGAGACATAGATCAGACTCAGCTTTCAGAAAAACTAACTATGTATTGCTATATTGCTATATTATGTTATATTATGTACGTCGTAGTAATTGTTAAGAGTTAAATGGTATAGAAACAAAGATTTTTCTTAAAAAAATAGAATTATTCAATTTTTGTTTAAATTTGAAATACATTTTAACTATTCATAATTATTATGTCTTATTTAAAAGAGAATGTTATCAGCTTCTTTAAGAAATTAATACTTGAAAATAAAAATGGGTATTTCTCAAGATATCCCTTTTTCAACCAAAAAAAAATGGCTCAGTTGAAGTCCAAACCACACAAATTTGTGAGTAAAAAATCATAGTATGTAATGGCGTTTTGATAAAAAATTTCACATGTTTTGAAATACGACCAATACAATTGTGTGTATATAGTTATAGTGTTATTTTTCGGACGAAATAAGTTTGAAAGGAAAATACAAATTTGTAAGTTGGTTCAAAATACTAAAAAAATGAATTTTTGACATGGTACTTTTGCCCTACTCGCACAATTGTGTTAGTAAAACACAAAAGGGATATTGAAGTTACTTTAATACAAGGTGCTGTGTTAGTAGAAGGCTCCTTTTTAAACGTCGTATAACTTGATAGGGAGGCTTTAACTTGTGAAGTGAAGTGATAGAAGTAAACTCACCTTCGTTTTCATCAAGATGAATCCAACGATATCATTCGTGTCAGCTACTTTAGGGACACCCTATATATAATCATATATAATCTATATGATCAAACGCTGTTACAAATTACCCTATACAGTGATATGTGCGAGTTTTTAGTTGTTTAATAAATTTTTTTTATAATTATTTGTATCAATTTTTATTATTAGAAGCGGGTCTTCTTATTTTTTAGGTTTTAGGCATTTTAATTTTTTTATATAACTTTTATTTTTATTTATGCGGTGTTGTAGTGTATATTTGGTATACTAGACAAACTATTCGTATCGTAAAGGTACAGTGAATGGATTTTTCTACGTTCAAAGATAACTACTTCTAAGGAAATTTCAGTTTTAAACTTTATTCGGGTTTTTTTTTTCGGTCGATAAATATGGTTCATTTTTTATTCGAATTGAAATAGTCACACAATAGTCATCAGAAATAAGCATTAGGGGCGGGTTCAATTTTGTTAATAGCTGGATCAAACTATTGAAAACGGCAATTCTGTACTACATTTTATATTTAAATAATGAATTTGAAAGATAAATATTACACGATTGATTTTTCTACTTATAATCGACTAATATTGAAGCTATGTAGCAAACAGGTTTTACCAATAATTTTGTCAGACAATAGATAATACGAAATACGTTGTTCGCAAAGAAGCAGGGCCCCTATTTCAGAATACGAATTCGAACAAAAATTGTACGAATTCGTATGATTGGTATTTTTGAATACGAATTCTTCCAACTCTAATACGAATCCGTACCTACTTGATACGTTTACAAATTTCCCTTATCTGGCAAAACTAATTCGAACGATTTTTATACGTTCATGAACGGATTTTTGTTCGATGGATGTTTAGTTAACGACTTCATAGAAAATCCAAACTTTAAATTGATTTCTAAATATATTACACATAAATTATATTTTTAAATTACATATATTAAGACGATATAAAATAATTTTACAGAAATTCTGTAAGCCTAACGATGGCCGTAATATTTTCTTTTACCATAAAATATATGAAACGAACCAAGTGGTACTTAATGTGTCCTACACCAAATGCCCCAAACGATGGTAAAGATCACTGTTAAAATCCCGAAGGGACACAATACAAATTTCACTGGGATACTCGTAATTGACAGGATAAATTTTTCTACACAAATTTACTAAAGACTATGATATCAATTTATGTATATGTAAGAGGTTGGAGTTGCAAAAATCTCTGTGCCACTATCACTACACAAAAAATTTAATCGTTGTTTCACTAATTTTATGTTTGTTTATAACAAACATGTTTGTATGGCACACATAAAATACACAACATTGCATTTACATAAAATTTTATTAGAGAGAAACATATAATGTTGTTTAAGATAAAAAAACTAGATATTATTATTGGGCCTATTTTTTAATTAAACCCGAGCAAGCAGTGCGCTGCAAAAAATACTCTGTGTTTTTTTATTCAACCTGAGTAATTTTACCCTGCACACTGTGTTTTTATTTGTGAACTGTGCTTACACCGGGCATACTCGGTTCTTCAAATTTTACTCTGAAATGAATGCCAGTGTACGTACGAAGAGCATGCAAAGTAAAAAACAAGTTATTACTCTATGCACACTGGTTCATTTGGCACTGCACAACCTGTGCTCGGTGTACAATACCCAGGGCAAGCCTGCTTGCTCGGGTTTAATTAAAAAATAGACCCAAATAATAATAATCATAAATAAATCATCCATTTTTATTGCATACAAACAAGAACGAAACGTTAAGTCAAAATGGCACAAGTTGTATAATTTTATTATAGGTTTACCATTTAAAATAAATTTCCCTTATAGCAAGGACACACACCAAACAATTACGTACGATCGTATTTAGAAATACCAAAGTATTTTCGTAACGAATATCATTTTCGTATCGAATACATTTTCGTATCGTATTCAGAAATAGGGGCCCTGGGTCTAATCATTGGAAACCACATTGTAACGAACGGTTCATTAATAATTTATTATTCAATATGATCTCCTTACATTTCATCTGTATTTACTCCCACAATAGTGTTCTACAACAAAAATGACCACTATTATTGGAAAACCTCTGGCCTCCGAGGTTATCAAAGAGTTATTTGAATGAATGAAGAAATAATTCAAATTTGAATTTCGTTTATTTTATTCACCAAGTGGAGTAACTTTTGTTTAAGTTCCTCATTTGGTCACTGCAATACATTTACGTAGCACTTTCCGTTAATTGTTATAAATTGTTGGAGGTAATCAACAAAAATGATTCCGCGAGCGTACCAAAAAAACGACGCTGTCACTGTTCTAAATATTACATTAACATTAACAAGTGATAAACAATGTGTTTCCAGGGGCGGTATGCTGTACCATCACTTCGAATCGAAAAAAGTCGAATTCGAAAAAAGTCGAATCGAAAATGTGAAAGTTGTATCATTTTTGCTTTTCGAAAATGGTACAACATACCGCCATTCGACTTTTTTCGAATTTCGATTCGAAGTGATGGTGCAACATACCGCCTCTGAAATAGTCAATGATATTGATCATGACCGAAAAATTCGATAATTTGGATCATTTGAGAGACCTACAAAAATGCTGAAGGAAATATTCCTGTGTTTCGTGCTGGAGAAGAACCAGTATGTCATAAGTAAGATTATGCAAATAACAATTTAATAACTAATATGAATATTGTGCAACACGCCAAATAAAAACGCAATTTAAAGAATAGTTCTTTGACATTAGCTACGAGTATGTTATTTTTTTAAATATTTTCGGCCTCAAGTGGTCATCTTCTGAACATTATTTTGTAACTGAGCTTATTTTGCTGAACAATTTTTAATAGTAGTACCTCTAATTTATTATCAGTTTTGCAATACGGCATGTATGAAAAAACATATCAGAGCACAGCTTGAGTTACATCGGTTTTAACCAATTCTGAATCAACAAAAAATTATTCTATTAAAATACAAGTTGAGATAATACCACCAGAACAAACACAATATTTTTTTTAAAGTTATTCGGTCCCGTAAATTAAAATACCAATAAAAATTATTATTATTGGTGAGGTATACAACAATATTTGCTTAAAGGAAAAGCAATTAAACTCAATAAAATAAAATGATTTAAATTACGGAATTTTATACTCGAATGGTTTATAATACCACTTTGTAGTTGAAAACCTTTAAACTATTTACTAAATGTGAGTAGTTTTTATATAGCGTTGAACGATATCTCTTTTTTGATATTATATTGGCAACTATAGTGTCTCTATACAATTTTGATTTTAATAGTTAAAAATAGATGCTAAAAGTGAGTCTTGTAACTTTGCTATAAATTGTTGTAGCTTTTTTAAAGACATATTATTTTTGAATTTGCATTTTCTTTTAAAAATATCACTACGTAGGCCGTAAACCTACCAACAAACAATAATATTTAGACAAAAGTTGAGATATGTTTAGCGTCTTACTTTGGGAATTTTACAACAACAATTCCATATAAATTTCAATCCGGAATGAATAATTTCATTCCACCTAAAACTAGGATTATAATTATTCCATTCTTAGTTCAAATGTTCATCGCCCGGTAAATTAATAAAATAATTTTATTTTTATGTGTTGTCACCCTGGGAGTATTGTAGTATTTTTATTGCATAAAGTATAAAGAACCAAATGACATAAATCAACGATACATAAAATGAACGATACATAAAATGAATTAATCTGAAAAATAAGACATATTTACGTCGAAAACGCATTTTAAATGTTCATAAATATTTGTTATGACATAAAAGTAAATGGCATGCTTAGATTGATTTTACTAAATTTTTATACCAGCCGATAAAAATATAAAAAAATCACTTGGTTGTCACTTTGGGCACAAATTTCATTCCTATAGTCATAATTGTGTCGATTCAATGTGAACCTTCTATTTTTCTTTTCTTCTATCTTGCTATTTTTACTACGAAAACTCGATGCATTTAAGCAAGCAACCTAAAAATTTAAATAAAAATTTTGAAATAAATATCGAGTAGCTTGTGAAATAATAGAAGAATAGAAGAAAAGATAAATAGAATATGTACGAGGAATCGACACAAATATTTCCCAAAGTAAGACCACAGTTGTTGTTATATAACTAAAGAGAATAAGACTTAAGTTTAATTCTCTTTGTCAATTGAAAAACAATTGTGATAAAATAAATTTATAATTTTTTGGTTTAGATAACAATCTAGCGGATGCCAGATATTCTGTGCTTTACAAATAATTATTTATTATTCAAATTATTTTGATCCTATTCTCGATAGTTTTTGACATTTTTACTGGAAATTTTAAATTAGATATATTCACCTAAAGGCGGATTCAGTGTTGCGTTCTTTCGTTCCTTCCTTCCTTCTGAATTTTTTAAACCAATTTCATTGGTTACAAAAGACGTTTTTTTTTTTTGTAAATTTTTTTCAGCAACTTGGATTGATTAAAAAAAAAATTCAGAAGGTAGGAAGGAACGATCGAACGCAACAGTGAATTTACCATAAGTGAATTTACAGCTATTTTACTGCAAACAGTATAAATGAAGTTCAAGCCGCTACATCGAATCGATACATCGAACTATTTCTAATTCTTGTATAGAACCAACACAGAAAATAAATAATTTATAGGATGACTTAAGTTACATTAAACGAGCAAGCAATAATATTATACCAAAATTCACTGCTGCACTTCTTAAATAAAGTGTAGGTGTTATCAAAATTTCTATTTTTCCAATAAACACTGTATCGTATAGCAAAAACAAATTGTATTTGTAAGATAAATTACATTTATAATTTTATAAATTTTTGATTTATTTTAAAATTAATATACATATTATATAACAACATAAAACAAAGAAACTATTTCATTAAGTCAATAAATTTTAACAACAAAATATTATTATTATTACCTATATATTATATATTTAGTATATTTACTATTTTATGAGTATTTTAAGCAATAACTTAATTAATAATTTTTGTGTTATTTTTTGTACATGACATGTTCAACAGTATTTTATTTTTAACTACATATTTGTATTTTTATTTTTTACATACATATATAATTTAGTTTTGTGATATTTATATGGCATTTTGCATTTATCTGTTTTTCTGTAACAAGATGTTTTCTTTTTTTTTTTTATAGGGAAATAAATAATTTGTAGCTTAATATTTTCACCGTTCGTATATTCATACCATGTTTCCGTCAATATAATAAAACCGCTGAGGTATCAAAAAAATTTCTTTGAATAAACAAAAAAAAAAATTCGAAGAATGTTACTTTGCTTTTTTATTGATGCGGCAAGAATTATGTATAAAAATCAATTTTTCCTCAAAATATCATAATTTATTCATTCGATTCTGTCTTCAATTTGTTTGTATCAAAGCAAACTTCAAAAATTTCCACATACTGCACTATCGTAGCCTCCTCCACTGATCTATTATATACATCACCGGAAATTTAAAAAAATCGAAATCGAATTTTACGAAAAACATATGTCACAATTCGATTGCTCTATTCGCGATTTCCAACAAAGTAGCTGACATCAGCGCCGGCATGTTGTACCATGTTTATGTCTCATTTTTCACGAGTAAAATGGCAGCCTATTTCACTTCGAAAATCACGTATTTTCTAATGTGTTCTCAGTTTGCTCGAGTAAAACGTCACATTGTTTCTTTTCTACGATTTCTAATCGTAACAACTACTACTAAGACTACTAGATTAATCGACACGATTTATTATCAAATAATTTTTTCGTGATACGTTTATCGAAATGTAGAAAAGTGAGAAACCTCACAGTTATATCAAGAGGTTGAAGTCGCGATATAAAAAACACATAATTGTTTACGCTAAATAGAATGTTAATTAATTCCAGAAAATTGAGACATAAACTAAGTCGAAAATAGTGATGGTACAACATGCCGTCCCTGGTGAACAAAACACAAATCGCAGTTTGCTATGAAGCAAGGGAGATCAAAACTGTCAAAACAATGAATTTGACAATTATCGTCTCCTTAGCTCGAAACAGAACAAGAGCGACAACGGCGAGCGTCGACCAATAAAAAAAAAATTCGCCGCGATATCGCTGTACCTAACAACAAAAACGCCAGCGTATGGCGATAAAAAACAACCACAAACGGCATAACCTTCTGTATTTTTTGCACATGACGTTGGGGGCTACTAAATTGAAAAAAAAATGGTTAATAATATGACGATTAAATGATATCAACTTATTTATATAAAAATCAGTTGGTAACATTAGCTGCATTTCATGACACCACCATGATCCAGATCAGATCAAATTGTTGTTTCACATGTAAAATTTGATCTGATCTGGATCATGGTGGTGTCATGAAATGCAGCTATTGTTTCGCCGGCTACAAAAATAGAAATAGACTCTAAATTTATTTCAACGAAAAAATCGCGTAATCGCCAGCATCGATGATTGTGTTTGTATTATGTAAATGTTTTGTAATATGACAGGCGATTTCGCTCGTCACCTTCGCTCTTGTTCTGTTTTGAACGTGAATTCCACAGTGAAACAATTTTTTCGTTAAAATTAACACGAGATAAAAATATAAATCCTTTACTTGTTAGAGAGAAACAAAAAAAATATTTCAGTAAAATTTACTGGCAAGCGGGGAAAGTAAGCGGGGAAAATTTTGCCATAAAAAGTATGAAACTCAATAATTTTTATGGCAACATTTGTTTGTCTTTATCACTCTAACGTAATTTTAATATGTATACTCTCCTCTTTTCACTTTCCCAGTATTTTTTACTGAAAAAAATTGTTTCACTGTGGAGTCCACGCATTATACTCGCCAATAGTTAACGATTATTGTATTTACGAAAACAATAGAGTACGCGTATTATTATTTTATTAAGATAAAATACTTCAATTACTTTTTAAAATGTAAGTTACTCAATTATTTTATAAAAATTTTCTAGTTTAATTTACCATTTTACAATTTATTTGAAAATTATTTTATTGTGTTTTTGTAGGTCAGTTACCAATGGTCGCCATTTTGACATTTTATTTCGTTATGCAAAAATATGTTGTCATTAAAATTTTTTTAATGCGCCTTAATATAAATAGACTACCCAACATTTGTGGAGTGAAGTTACAAACCAATTTAACTCAGTCGAAATACCTGAAAAACCTGTTGATGGTTGGAATTTTAGCCAAAACAATACAAAATAGCAAACTTCTTGGTCTAAAATTTTACGACCAGAAAAAAGGCGGCGGATCGAGTTTTACGATTTCGAATTTTACGAAATCGAAAAAATTTCATAATAGGCCTCCTGATCTATATACATATATGTATATGTATGGATCAGTGGTTGCCACCAATACATTTTTGATAGTTACTTTTATTTTATTGGTGCATCTGTGACCCGTCCAAAATTCTATTTTATTTTTTTTCTATTACATACATATATGATAAATTTTAATATTACATATCAGGGATTGAGTAATCTAACTATTAATTATTTAAAGATGGTATCTATTTTGTTGTGATATTTTTTATGATATATAAACAAACTTATAAAAATAGGCCCTTGAGTTAATGAAAAATTGTAAAGTCGTGATGAGCAGAACAAATGAACATCGTCTTCTGCCTGGAACTTTTAGTCAAATTAGTTTGTTTAACGAATATATATGATATGATAAAATCCTTATAACTATTTAAGTGGAATTTCTATTTCCAGTTGTTAAACTTTTAAAAATTCGAGTGATTTTTTCCGGAAGGTTATTAGTATTTAGTTCTCTTCTCAATGATTTTTATCTATTAATTACATTTTATTCCTGTCGTTATTTTTAAATGTCCACTTCACCAACTTAATATGTTAGACAACGTAATTTTCGGGAGCGGCCTAAACACGTGAGAAATAAACTTCCATTATAACATATCTACGTATTATGGGGCATGGCTTCTGCAAAATGAGAAAGATATAACATTGACTTTTTGCACATGAGAGACAAGAAAAGAAATATATCCCAACAAAATTTTGCAGAAGATTTTTGTCACTATACAGCAAAAACCACTATAAAATGTTGCCATAAAAATAAATGTTGCCATAAAGTATATTCGATCCGAGTATTTTTATGGCAACATTTTTAAAATTAACAAGGAAAAAAATTATTTCGTATTTATAAATGTTGAGGATTCATAATAAAAACAGACGCCATAGATAAAAATGTAAATTTCGCATTTGAATTAATAAAAAATAAATTAATAATGATCCTATAAAAAAAAATTACGCTATTACTATATGTTTATGTCTTCCTGGCATATTGAATATTTTTATATAGTGGATTCTTCTTATTTACCTGCAAAAATTTGTAGAAGAAAACAATTTTCTTCTACATGTAAATGCCCCATTATAGATGCCATATTTATATTCACGTTTGTTCCTGCGACTTTTTGTGTTTTTGTTTTTGATTTTAGTTTTTTTGTAAAATGATTTTATTTTTTTTGTTGTACTAAGTAGGCAGCCGTTTGGGAAGTATCCATTTTGAACATGTTCTACTTTTAATTTACGCAAATTAAATATCAAAATTATTTTTAAGTAAGAAAAATATATCGAAACAGTGATTTTAATTTATAGTTGTAGAACTGTATTAAATTTAATTAATAATTATTAAAACAACAAATAATATCACAATAAAACGAACACCACTTAAAAAATATATAAACTTCCAAACTACATGTAAATATTATTAATAAATAATTTGCTTTTAAATTGTCATTACAATATATTCGAATTTTTACCAATTTTTGCATGCTTATATATAAAAATATAATTAAATAATTTTTTTTATTATATTATATTTATGATTGATGTTAAATTATATAGCTAACAATTGTTAGCTAAAGCTTGTAATTATTTATATTATTCATTATTATTTTTCTATTTTTATTTAATTCAATTTTTTTAATCAAATAATCAGTATTTTGTCCGTGCGTCTGTCTGATTACACAAACAATATACTTTTCGGAAAAAACAAAAATATTAATGAAATGTGACTTGGTGGGGGTGCATTCAGGAAGGGGAATGAAATGGAATTTTATTTTATAATTTATTATCTAATAAAGATTAAAAATAATTTCGTATATTTAGGGTGAGAATTTGGTGTGTTAAATAATTATTAAAAATTTGGTGATGATTTTAATTTGTTTGGGGACGATGGAACGATGACTATAATCGCTCTTGTATTGAGTAATATATTTTATTTAACGTTTTAGTTTGTAGATAGGAAATAATTATTATATGAATTTTATTTTGTAAGATTCGAACGATTATATGTGTATTTTCGGCAGTAGTATTTGAGTTTAAATCCTCTCTTTTAAAAACAAACAGCAATCTTGTCAATTATCAGCAACCTGAAGAGCAGTATTAAAATATTTCATGTTCAGTTTTGCGTTATATTTACGGAAAAATACGTTTCTGCTTTCGGAGCTCGTGTAGGTAATAAATAAATTATATTTATTAATCGCCCCAAAATATCACTGAATTTTTAATTTTTCTTCACCTGTTCTAACAGCTTGGTTTTAAATAATTATCAATTTTCAGTTTAATATTTAAAACTTTAAACTTCCTATTTAAAAATGAAACAATGATGAATGTATTTAACAAAAATAAATAAAAAATAAAATAAAAAATTAAAATAATGAAACGCTTCTGTGATCTTAATAATGACCTAATTATTTATTATATTTATAAATAAATACAAAAATAAAACGTATTAATTAAAAAAACAACAATATTAACAAAATAATAATTAAAATCCAACAATAGAATTTAATTAATAAATAAAAATTTATATAAATTATATTATTACTATTATGAATTACCAATTATATTATATAGCTAAGATTGACTTAATGAAATAGTTTACAAAATCGTTCTGAATCTGTGTCGACATTTCGTTTGTGAATTTGTTAATATGATTTTATATTTTTTTAATATGTCATTCTTAATTACCTAATTTTTATCTAAACATTTAGTACGTAACAATTATCATTTATGTATTTAAGTTGTACTCATTTTCTTGTATTTTTAATTTATATTATTATTTAATGAAAAGAGATTAACAATAATTAAAATAAAAATTTAAATAAATAAAGTAAATAATAAAAATAATTTAAATGATTAACGTAAAAAATAATTCCATTTCTTAGCCAATAATAAAAAGACTGTTTATGTTTTTTAATTTTTTTTGTATATGTATGATTTTATTTTTAATTTTAATTTTAACAAACATTTTTCTATGTTGTGTAAAAAAAAGATAAAGATTATATTTAAAACAAATGAAATGAAAAACAAATAAAAATTTAAAAAAAAAAATCAAAAAATATAATTTTAAAACAAAATTATTAAAAAAGAGCAATAAATTTTAGTAAAAAGAAAATATTTTTTTTTTAATTGTTAATTGGTTTTGTTTTTATGTGACTGGTAAGTTTTAAGTTTTTTTTGTAGTAGTTGTGATTTCCGTTTGAAAGCAATATTCAAATGCTGATGCACCTAATGTGTCCAAAATGGGTTTGTTTTTCTCTTACTTTACTTTACTTAAATTAGCAATTTGTTGTATGTATGTATATGTTTGACCGGGACGAGAACAGGCGAACATACAAGATTGATTGTTGATTTTGAATGTACGATTGAATAAGTTAATCAGCTGACAACACAATTCGTCACCCCTGTATTTAAGTGATATATACTCAATAATGACGTTTTTGAGTGAGTGACGCTGTCTTTACTAAAAAATGAAATCTTTCGATTGGTAGTTTCAAAATGTTCGTACCTTTTCTCGTTTTTGAGATATTCAGTGTGATCAATGTTACAAAAACAGTTATTATGATGACACTTCAGCATTTGTTTATTACATTATACAATAACATGTATGTGCCATAATTACTACCATTTTTTCTACGAAATCATTATAAAATTTATGTGTTACAAACATACAATTAAAATACTAAAAACGATTTAACATAGATAAACACTGCAACGAACTCGATATAATAATGGTACTGAAACATAATTAGCTTCTACTTCGTAGAAGCAGATCTGCTTCACAGAATTGCTGTTACCCTCTGGTACCCCATGCGGCTTAGATTCTTGCAGCTCAGTCGGCAGAGGAAAATGGTGTGGGTTTTGGAGTACTCAGGTAACAGCCTAGAGTACCGCATATGTTATAAAAAGAAGATGAGACGGCATGAATTATGCCGTCAAACAGGGGGTTAACAAAAAAATTAGGGGATTGGAAAATGACCGGATTTGTGGGATTCATGCCTCATGTTACCGGTATGCCCACCGTGGTTGTATAAATGGTAAACTTAGGGTAACATATCTACCCTATGTTACCCATAAAAAAACTGAAGTATTTATTTTGGGCTTAAGGCCCTATGGTTAGTACTTTATTAATTTGGTAAAGTGTTACCAGCAGAAGGAAACCCGCGTGCTAACGCACATGCGAGATTTCCGCTTCTAATGAAGCAGCTGGTGGACCCTTTACCGAATGGGCCCGATTAATTAGTAGTTGATTTATTAACCATACTTACCAAGACGGTTTCGCTCCCCTTTTTCCCTTTTTTTTTATAAAACAGTGAAGTGGAAAAAAAAAATAATAATTTATTTTTAAAAAATTTATTAAATTAATTAATTAATTAGTTAATTTATTTACTTATAAACAAAACAAAAAAAAGACAATCTAAAATAAACTAAACAAAATTTGCAATACTTAATTATCACGGCTTGAGCTCTGTGAATAATCAAGTTGCTTTCCAAAACTGCAGTCCTCGAACCAAAAATGTTGCGCAGTATTTATACAAAATTCAACTGACTGCGAGAGAAGGGAGGGGGAAAATTTAGTACTGAAAATATACTTCTCTCTCAACCAGTTAATCTAATTTTGCCGAAATCAGCAAAATTTCTGTACAAACACCACACATCAAACAACGTGACATAAATCAAATTTCCGTACACTTGTGGGAATTATATTATATGTGCCACGAAAATTGCAACGTTTTAAAATTTCCAAATAAGTCTCTTATACCTTTATGTAAAACGTTTGCTTTCTTCGTATGCACAACACAAAACATATATATACATTATCTAATTACAAGTCTAGTATTTATGTTTACTCATTTGTATTTATAATAACTACATTATAAAAACCTTGAGCGACACAAAATTGCAACCAGATAACGTAAATAAGAGATAATTTTATGTTTGTTGTATTGCATCTTATACCATATTCATGTATATGGATGCAACAACAAACATAAAGAAGAGTAGATAATTCCAGCATGACTTAGTGGTTAATGAATTTTTGTGAAGATGGTATCTTCAAGGTCATGGTGAAATTACTCTGATAAACGTAAAGCTTGGGAATGGATTGATAACGGAATAGAATAAAATTCCGTTACAGCGTGGGGAAAACCCAAACCCTGAGATGAAAAGAGATCTCCTGCTCCATTAGGAAAGGACGATGGAATAAGGTACTCAGTCTTGGCAGCTCAACGTGGGGAACGCCCACACCCTGAAATAATTACTCACAGAGCTGGTCTCCTGCTCTACCGATTGAGCTAGCCGTGCAATCCAATACTTATTAAACTAATTAAAACTAGTTACATTAAATTGTATAAGTTACTGTCTAAATTATTACAACACTAGGTTTAATTTTAATATTCACAAGTTTCCTTCTCCCTTTTTTTATTATTTTTATTTTTTTTATTTTTTACTTCTTAGGTACACGGGAAACTTGTGCCTAACTAAATTATTACTATACTTGCTAACCTACTACTATCCTATCTACATGATAACAATTTGGTATCTTCTTAATTCTAAACTAAGTTTTCCCGATGGGACCTGGGTGGAGTTCTTAATGTGTGTGGCTGCTGCGCTACTCTCAGGTTTGCGAAGAGGTCCTGCTGTCGTTTTCGGAGTCTGCACCCCAATAGTAAAAGCAACATGATTAGCAACAGAGCCGTGGATGTAACTGTATAATTTCCCAGATGATGCAGGCTGACTTGCGACCAGGGCTAGTCCTGTTTTAAATCAGTAATGGTTTTACTTTGCTGTAATACGCACGAAACATCACACATACTCTTGACATCCGATTTTTTAATGTTGCTTGGTGGGCCGTTTTTTTAACTTAGCGCAGCGCAGTGGTGTTAGCGCAGTTGTGTGGCTTTATGCGCAATAACGAAAATGCTAATGGTTCTGTTGCTTTTGCGGCGCTTATAGATTGGCTTTCGTGACTTCACATGTGCTGATCTGGTAATCTCTTGGGACATCAGGACTGGTAATCCATATTTGATAACACCGGTTATCTGCATTGCTCGTTGACTAGAGACTTTAATATGGTAAATACTGCAAATGGTGTTTGTGGTGCTCGACATATCACTACTTTTTGTTAAGCTTAAGTTATCCGTTCACATGACATAATAAGCTCTGTTTATGTTGTTTTACTTAATCTAACAAATAGGCAGCGTCATATTTTAGTGTAAGAATTGATGTCTAGTCGGACTCCATATTTGTTTATTTTACATTGCAACTGGTTTTGTGATATTTTACTGCTGTTACCTTCTGGTGCTTTAGACGATTTTATTTGGCCCACATCTTAATTATTTTGGGAGTTGCACCACAATGGACCTAATGTACGCTTTAACGAATGTTCCCACGATCAAAATTGGCTTATATGTGTTTGGGTCGACATCCGACAATGTATATTGCATCTCTGTGTGCAGCTACGCAGATGTAGTTTGTGTCATGGAATCCGGATATTATGGAATGGACTTATAGTGAAATTCTAACTTGTCATCATTATTCCACTTGCCGAAGAAACTCCTTGAGCAGACATGTCTGGTTGCACGTGAGTTGGAAATTGAAATTGATGTAGGTCGATTTAATGTTTGTACGGCATGCGATGTAACGAAACAAAGGAAATTATCTTATATTTATAGCAGTGTCAGCGAAGATTTGTTATTAACGGTGTGGTTGCTTGTTGCTGTGATACATTCGTGATGTTTTTGAGCAGTGTGACATTAGTGCGTTTTGATGGTTCTGCTGCAGGCAGTTTCGTTGTACACTTTTCCTGGTCTGCTAGTTCCTGCTGTTCTTAACAATTGATATACTATAAAATTTCAATGATGGCCCTATTGTAAAAATTGTCTAGACTATCAAATCATTAGTTGACTGTTTTTGTTTCTTTTTATGAATTTTAAACTTATTCTACCAACTATTAAAGCAGATGGCGCTACCTCAATCCCACTTTGTAAACTAATCTGAATGGGATTGAGCTAACCTCATCCTTTCTTTCACTTAACTTAACATTGTACGTTCATTATCCTAACTAGTGTACCTAACCTATTGACGCTGGTATATTCATAATTGCGCGCGCAATATACCAGCCTTCACTTTACCATTACATCATCTATGTAGATGCCCAACTAAACATAGATGGTCTAATGGGAAAGTGGATGATGTATGCGACCGCGTTTTCTACGGCGGCGATTCCAATTCCGGTATTTAAGAGCATCGCTATATCGGGTGCGATGCCTGTGAAATAATTTAAAAATTGAGTGGATAGCATGCAATGTGCCTTGTGTAATTCTTATGTTATTGCGATAAAAAGGTTTACGAGGATTTGTTGCACTATCAACCTGTTGGACTATAAACTGCTCTGATTTTTCTGCAGTTTTAAATTGCCTTTTGTAGGAACTGCATTGCAATGGATTTGGCAAGATACAACTCTTATTCTTACTGTGAGGCGGGTTATTCTTGCTTTTGTAAGATGTCGTGATAACTTCATTTCCTAGATTGATAGGTAATGAGTCACCATTTAATCCCGCAATCTTGTTACTGGATAGCGATACTAGGCTTGTTGAGTTATTTGTTGGTAGTAGCGTATCAGAACCCAAACTACTGCCTGCGAGCCTCTTACTACAACTCAAGTATATCTCTTGCTTCGCATAAATGAGGACTTCAGTATCACAACTACTTTCTTGCGGTGATCTTGAAGCTAAGGTAACTTGTGGCATCGTTTTGACAACTGGCAATGCTTGTTCATCAGAAACTTTATGTGAATTTCTCCGTTCATCAAGCTGGTTAACTACACCACCCAAAAGATTTTTTTCGACTTCTACTATACATGTTGACGATTGGTTGTTTGATCTTATGTCAACAGAACTGCATACGCCATTTGAATTTAACGCTGATCGTAACGTTATTTGCGTTATTTGTGGCAATGATTTATTACTAACTTTGTTTTGAACTACCTGATGGTTATGTAATTCTTGCGTGCGGCTCGGAGATGATCTAGCTGGTGTCATTTTAACCGAACTATATGAATCGCCTAACTGAGGTGTTCGTGGTGCTGGCGGTGGTATCACTACAGATTTATTTGACAGGCATTGCTCGTTGGTCAATTTTCGCAATAGCCTGAGTTCATTTAACGTGTCACATGGTGGGAGCAGCTGATTCCTTTGCTGGAACGCATCATCACCAATTCCTAGGAGTACTCTGGTTTTGTAGGACACCACTACTAGTTTGTTTAATTCATAATCGGATTCTCTTATTGTTGTATCGTGCCGTAATATGGAACACCCGATATCCCTTAGTTTGTCCCAGGTATGTTTCATCTCGACAATTATATCGTTGAGTATTGCCAAATCTGAGCTACGGTCGATTCGACCTAAAACATGAAGTAGTTTGGTAAAAAAAAACTGGTTTTAGCTCGTCCACGGTTAAACCACCCCATATCCAAGTTCTCAGCAAATTCCGAATATCCCCCAACTTCTTGAAACACACTCTCGCCTCTTGAAGTGGATATTCTTGGGCTGCCCTATGCGCAAATAGCGGGGCACAAAGAAAGCCTCTTCGCTCTAGTCGAAGAGCTTCATCTAGAACAATTATCGCTTTCTGACGATCCTCCGTGTGAATTCCTCTTAACTCACACTCTACCATCAACTCATCTCTACTTAAATGACTTGGATGTGTGATTGTTCTCGTAAAATATATATATATATATATATATATATATATATATATATATATATATATATATGTATTCTTAACCTAAACAAGCCTATAATCTAAACTAACATAAATTAATCATAAATTTAAATAAAACAAAACAACCACGGCTTCTTCACTTTCGCGTGAAGCATAAATCTCACTAATTTAGGTCAAAATAAGGATGGGAAAAGGAATTGAATTTAAATTGAATTTCGATGAACCTGTTTCTTTGTTCCCCACTTTGCAGCAGTAGTCTTAACCTAAAATACAAGGTGATCCTTGCTGCTAGGGTGAACTTGGAATCAGATAACATTAATTGTACCCAATAGGCCATGGCAAAATTGTTGCCCTCTTATTCGCAGTTGGCAGTCTTACTCTGACTTACAGAGGAGCTCACCTACGTGGTTGACAAAAACGCCACCATGCAAGTCAGCTGATGTTGATGAGACCTTTACAGGCCTCTAACAAGAGCTGCTATTGCTGTCCATTGGGGGTGATAACACGCCGGTTATCACCAAGGATTTCTGCAGTGTGTAGTATAATAGTGTTTAGCTTTTGCCCGAAACCTTCATCAATATCCGTTCACTGATAGAAAACCGGATTGAACAGCTAAACAAATTATACTCTGAACGCGCCTAAAACTAACAGTGAGAGGACTGGCAACCCCATCCCGGAGGATGAAAAATTTTAATAAAACAACGAAGTGGAATTTACGCAATAACCTAACTATAGTTATATGTTATATATATGCACTGACTTAGAAATCCATATTTTAAAATAAATAAACTTTTCCTACGGCTCGTGGTAATTTCTTACCGA
The DNA here is from genome assembly GCA_932526605.1 of Nephrotoma flavescens. NCBI lineage: Eukaryota > Metazoa > Arthropoda > Insecta > Diptera > Tipulidae > Nephrotoma > Nephrotoma flavescens. The sequence continues at coordinate 164,917,870 of OW052221.1, read as the reverse complement.
TAGCCATAAGCATGTAACAGAGGAAAAATAAAATGTGGGTGCAGTTCAGTTTTACGAGCCAGGATACGGAATGCCCGGTCTGAGAAGTGAGCAGCCCTTTATACCACCCGATAACCTGCCGAGCGGTTATGCCCATTACCTCAGGGACCGCATCATTCTCCTTTACTGGTAACGCAAAGCATAAACTGTTAGTTGTACACGGTACCGAAAACCGTACAAATTGATAATTAATAAGCATTCGGAAATTAAACATCGACAAAATGGCTCACCGAATACCACATGCTACCACGAATATCAGTTCATTCCCCGGAGTGCGAGTTGGTACAATGCCACAAATGAACTAATAAGACGAGGATCCAGCATCGGAACTCGACGATTATAAAACCTTTTCTGCGTTTGTGTGACCCAACAACGTATCTGGTCAGGCATGCCACTAAGGCATGACCGCTGCCACACTCACGCCGAAAAAGTTTCTCCACTTTTTCATGTTCAATTATAGAACACATAATTTAAATTAATTGCATAGAACTCTACTTAAATTAGTGAAGCTCGTATAGAAATTTTAACTTTGGAGCAGGTGTTATGCTCCTGATTGGGCGCCACTTGAAACAGTGGTGCCTATTTAAATGATACGTTAAAATATTTTAGTTTTGGAACTGGTGTTGTGCTCCATTTGGGCGCCACTTGAAACAGTGGTGCCCACATATAAATAAATTAGTCCTATGATATTATTAGGCCCGTTTGGGCGCCACTTGAAACATAATTAGCAGAACGGAATAGAATAAAATTCCGTTACAGTACTTATATACTAACCTGCAATCATACAACTCTCTCTAATCAGAATTAAAGTGATACATACGTGCAATAAGTAAGTAGTCAAGGCATTGCACGCTGAAAAAAGGCTCAGGAATTGTTTGATATATACCTACACTTAAATTGATAACACAAGCGTAACCAAAATTTAAATACAGTATTTATCTCTATACAATTATTGACTTTTTAAATTTCAACTTAGCTTCCAAAATTTTTATTAATATGGTTCCATTTTTCAAGTACGGCTACTTGAATATCAATCAAACGACTTAAACACATTGCATTACAAAATCAATTTATCTGAAACCGCAGTATACTCATGCCCGTTGTCTTAAAGAAAAATTTCAAAAATAGATTTCCTAAAATCGCGTTAAAACCACTCATTTTCAATTGGACTTTAAACGATGAGAAAAGGAAAGACATTCAAAGTATGATTAGATGCATGATGAGGTTGATGTACAATATTACGACACTGTGCTAAGCCAGCATAATAACCCGGATTTCAAAGGAGTCTATAAGCCGGACAAAACAAATAAAATTAGTATCTTACGCTTTAACTAAACCACTTCGTGAAAGAAGACAACCGAAATTCACAGCTCAGATACGGAACACAGGCAACAAACAAGCAAAAGCATCCCCTGAAGGATGGATAAGACAAAACGCACAGCACACATGTGTATACCAAAAACTACAATCAAACAGAAATCGTAAATTTCTTATCATTAAACTTTAGCCTGTGTTTTATTTATTTTATTATTTCATTTAGTTAAGGTTCTAAAGAACTAGGTTACGATGAAGTTCTCTTTTTATTGACTTTGAATAAATATATTCATTAATCCGCTAACGATTTCATTATTATTTATATGACACTTTGGATCAGACCATGGAAAAAACTAACTATTATCAAAAATGTAAAAAGTGAATCGTAATCGTAAACATACCAAAAAAGGTTACATACAATACATATTCGAAAGCAATGAAAGTTTGAAATATGTAATTTTCCAAATTTTTAAAATGAATAAAAATTTGACCAATGGATTTTTTTTTTAATTTTCTTTAACGTAACCCTTATGTTCGTAGCAATCCAAACTTTTTTTTCGTTTTTTCGAGATCTCGTTTTTGTCGTTTGTAACCAGTGTTACCATCAGAGAAAACCTAAAAGTGATATTTCATCCACTGATATGAATACATGGATATGGCACAAAACTAAATTACTATAGAAAACAACAACAAAATATGGTACAACTTTTTTTTATATTCCACTCGCTTGTATTATATACACCTCTCACTCGAAAATCGTATTACCGAAAATATAAAATAAGATCCGCACTGGAACCAAGACAATTCCGAAAATTATTTGAAATTGTTTTCTTTTTCCTAATAAACATAGGATAGACCGAAAAATATTCAAAACTGGTAATTTTCTAAATAATAATTATATAAATAATACATTGCTGCCTAATTTCAAAAAATATTTAAATAATTTTTTCGTATTTTTCCCTTGAAATATGAAGTACATATCTGTAATAAACAACATACAAAAGCAAAAACAAATGGAAAATTCGGGATAAATGTCAAACGTAAATAAAAAACAAAGTTGATTTTTTTTTCAAGAATGATTTTAATACGATTGTGTAGTGTACTCGTATTTAATAAATAAAACAAATATAATATAAAATAATTTATAATATACATATGTAATTAAATTCATTCGTGTCGGAAAATAATTAACCTGCTTAGCTGCTGCCGTATATGTGTGGTATTTGATTCATTGATTTGTTTAGCTATTTGAGAAAATTTTATTTTAATGAAATTTTATTACTGTTTTAGCTAATTTATAAATATGGTATATTATTGTGAATTTCCATATGAAACTGATGATTGGTTACAACACAGTTAGCAATACTTTTTGATTTTACTTTTTCAGTTAAATCTCGCATTGTATCCATTTTATCAAGTGTATGTCAACTGTTTTTTGTAGTTTAACTGAACACAAATTTGAATTTGATTTCCGAAAATTCGAAATTCTAGACAAGGAAGATACATTTTTGCTGTCTCTATCGCACATTAGGTACGATTTTTAGTTTTGTTTTTTATACCACAGTTTTTGATGAATGCCCTATCCATGAGTTACATATCAGTGATTTCATCCTATGTAAACGTAAAAATTGAAATTGCGATTTCATTTTCTGTAAATAGCTGCATACAATCAAACATATTTTGTTTTTTTGCGTATACGTATACGCAGTTAAACGAAAAATCACAGCTACAACGATGACATTGGAATTATCAGAAATATATTTTGTTTTCATTTTTTAGTTCAAATGAAAAATCTTATATGATTGTCTGTGGTTACCATTTTGGTTTTGATACATTTTGTTATCCAATCTTAAATTGAATAACAAAATGTATCAAATGGATACAATTGTATCCATTGGATACATTTTGTTATTCAATTTAAGATTTGGATACATGGATACGGAACGTACTGTTTTGGATAAATTTTGTTATGCGGTATACAATTGGATACAAGTTCCACACTTGGTACATGTTAGCCGCTTAGTTTGTATGTTAAATTTAAGAACAAATGTAATTACAACGACATGAATTGCCATGTTAGGACTCTGAATCTCTGCGTCCACACGGGATGACAAAGAAGCGGTTTCATCTTCATTTCTTTCTCCCTTTACCTATTAAACTGGTTTTAATGCCGTTTTCTTTAAATCCCGTGTGGACGCATAGAATAAATGTATGTATATATCACTTTTCCGGCCAAATTTTTTTTTTGCTTCAATGTCTATACACAAATGTGTATGTAAATAATCACAATTTGGAATGTAATGTCTTCCGAATTTTAACGGATCTTAGTTGAATTCGAATCCTTTTTGGGATAATAATTTGATAACATATAAAGTATTTAATTATTATTATAGTTATAGTGTTATTTTTCGAACGAAAACAAAATTAAATGGTATCCACAAATGTGTATGTTGGTTCAAAATACATATATAAATAAATGTTTGATATGATTCTCTTTCATTCACGATTTTTACATACACAGCTGTGTATGCGGGCCGAGGCGTCTCAACTCTTCCATTATCCGTGAGACACTTCCGCTTGTGGCGTTCCACCCATCTTCATATGCCAACATAAACTCCTGTATATTTTCCGGTCTTAGTAGGTTCCGACGTGCACAGATACTGCTTCACTCCTCAGTAAATCGTGGACACTCGAATACTACGTGCTTTACATTCTCTGTTACTCAGATGCATAAAGGGCAATCTGGTGACTCTTCGTGTTTCAATCTGAACAGGTATGATCTAAAGCAACCATGACCCGTCAGAAACTGCGTAAGATGATAATCCACTTCTCCGTGTCGCCTGTTTAATCACGCCTAGATGTAGGGGATCAGGCGATGGGTCCATCCACCATTCGTCGACTCACTCCACCTTCTCTGCTATACAGTGATCGTCTCAGCCCGTGCTAATCGGTGGTTCTCTGCTTTTGTTCCTTGACCACGACGCAGGTACGTGGTTTGGCGCTCCTTGGCCAGAAGATCTATTGGGGGCATTCCTTCAAGAACATACGCAACTTCTTCTGACACCGTCCGAAATGCACATAATACTCTCAGAGCGCTTAGCCTCTGAACTGATGCTACTCTTTGCATATAGGTATCCTTCTCCAACGAGTTGACCTAAATTGGTGCCCCATACATCATTATAGATGTAACGACATTGGCAAGCAGAACTCTGCTGCTCTTCCGCGCCCCTCTTGTATTAGGCATTATTCCGGAAGTTGTCCGGAAGATATGGAAAAATCCGGTTGTCCGGAAGATATGGAAAAATTTATCACCACAGTATGCAGAAAATTTGGTTGATAGTATGGACAAAAGAGTCAGGCAATTATTGACAGTAATGGTGACTGTACTATGTAATATGTATTAGATGATAGCGTCCAAGAAAATACAATAAATTTTCATAATAAAAACAAAAAAAAATCGTAGTTTTATTTTTACCTAGTTTTTTGCCGTACACACTCTTGTTGCACATACTGTAATTCATTCAACATTTATGGTCCTTGGAATTGCAGATATCGGTGAATTTACTAACTGAAATTAGGTTCTAGGAATATCTTGTATGATCTAGTTTATTTTGGTATCTTCCAGGTTCCTAGCTTTCTACTTATACAATATAATAAAGTTTAAATTATTTTACTACTCCTATTAATCATCATTGTTAGTTCTACATTCGTAGCTGTTTAACTCATTTATCTTTATTTATATAAATACTAGAAATTGTTTTATTTCCAGTATAATTAAATTAAATTGTGCTGTCTTGTGTAAAGAAATATTAACTATTGTCTTTATTAGGTGTCTGTATCCGGGCCAAGTCTGTCATAACTAATGGTATATTCTTTCCAACTACCAGGCAACAAAAAATTACACGGATTCAGCTGTCAGGATTAAAATCTACACTAGATGAGATTTAGTTCTGACGTAGGTAACATGTTGTTTTTGTAAGAAAAAACTTACCTTGAAATGCTACCCGGTGTAACTTTATAAAATCGCGATATATTTCCCAATTTTATAAAAAAATACGCATATACTCGTACATAAAGTATATAAGTACAAATTACACGTCAAAACATAAATCTCAAAACAGTTTTATGCCAATTTTCGCTATTTAATAGATGTATTAAAACTGTGTGGATAATTTTTGATTTTGTGCGAAATATTTTTAAAATATCTCGAGGTGCCAAACTTTGTCGAAAGTTTGTGCTACATCTAAAAAAATACTGGAGCATATCTTCTTAATCTCAAGTGCATCCTCAGTTGCATCTGTTATTATGTGGAATTGTTTAACTGTAGAATGATTTTCTCTAAACCCAAATTGGTGTGGTGGAATTGAACATCTCTCTTCTATTATAGGTTTGAGTCTTCAACAACAGTTTTTCAAATATTTAAGTGATAAATATTTGAAAAACTGTTGCTGAAGTAGTGATAGTGATATCGGTGAAGTGATATCCGTCTGATGATCTTTTTACGTTTACTGGTTAAGGAATCATAATTACTTTAGCCACCTTCCATTGAACTACTTTACGCAGAGCTGTCTCGTGAATGGCTTTCACAATTTGCCTAGTAATTAAATCAAAACCTGGAGCTTTTCTGATACTTAAGTTATTATTGAAATCAGTTTTAAGTTCCAAAGATCATCTACTTTGGTTACTACAGTTGTATTTCCATTTGCTGTTTGTCTGGGCAACGGTTGAAAAGTTTCTTCCAAATAAGCAGCAAATAGAGAAACTTTCTGTTTGCCACTTTTACCCCAGGATCCGCTATCATTTTTGAAAGGTGACACATGCATTTTGGTTCTTTTTAACCCCTTCGTTGCTTTCCAAAGTGAGTAATCGATATCCTTTAGTTCAGAGAGACCTCGAAGTCGCTTATTTATGCTTTCGTTCTCTATTTCCCCTTTTAATTGTTTTAATTTGTTGCACAGAAAATTGAGAATATACTTTTTGTGTTGCGGATCACGAGTGTCCTGCCAGATTCTGCGAGCTTCCCGTCTCTCTAACTAGTTCTCTGACCTCAAGAGGATAGTTGTGAATGTAAGCACAAAAATTATGAATATCGGTTCGTTCGGTACAAATCGGTTCAGTTTTTATGGTGCTTATGTCTTTTCGTTGTCTCAATTTTTTGACATCTCTCTAGCTTTTGAGCAGGCGAATTAGTAAAAATAGTTGTTGAGTTATAAATTTTTTTAAACTACAACAACGATTTTAATTTTTGCGAATGAAAAAATAACAACATACTAATAAAAATAAATGTTATGTCTGGCCAGTGCACCTAGAATACTACAGGCCACACTGCTTGCTATGTCATTAAATTTATGTCTACAGTTCCTAAACAAAGCGATTCGTTTACAGTATGAAAACGATGTCAAATGTTCATACAAAATATGTTTTACAATCCGATTTTTTGATTTGATGACGATGTGTTTGCGAATCCCCCGTCTCACGATAATTAGAATTTTTTTCGATGTTTTTATATGTGGTATACTGGTATAGCAGTATACTTGTATATGTGTGTGTATAAGTAAAACAAGTAAAACAAACGTATCGCTATGAATCGGAAACAGTACGGTTTTGACGATTCGTATTTTTGTTTAGAGGATACGTACGTATACGAAAACGTTATGTTTCGTCTGTTGGATTTTGAACAAAATCGACACCCAGACCACTGCACCTAGAATACTACAGGCCACACTGCTTTAAAAATTTTGCTATATGACGTCAATTTATGTCAGCAGTTTTCTCTTTGACAATTATAGGCAGCACGTTAACTCTTTGACATTTATACGCAGGCCTTGTTCAACGTTGTCTAGTGTTCGGCGTTTTCCTTTACGACGTGCACCGGCTAGTTGTTGCTGGAACACTTTTTCGGCGCAGCAATCTAACTCGGTTGGATTTAATGAATCCAATAATATCATGGTCTCCAAGAAGACGCTTTATCTCATGGTTTATACGAATCCTATATTCGTAGTTCGCAATTTTAATTGAACTAAAGATGGAACGAATCACCTTCTTTTCAAGTCGACAACATTAAACGGTCGTTGGAGGCCTATAGGTGCTCGCGGTTGGTACTATCATACGCTTTTATTGTACTTCCAAAATTTTTCCAAAAACAATCTCATGGCGATGTACTGGTCAGCGGTTAATCGCTTAGGCTGAAACCTACACTGATAGTTGTCGATGATGTTTTCGGCGAGAGGAATTAATTGGGCAAGTATAACAATAACCAACACTTTGCAGTGTTTAATAAAACTATGCCACGATAGTTTTCACATGTTAGATGGTGGCCTTTTTGAGCAGCGGACGTATGAGCACGGTTTTCGCAATTTCTTGGGATGCCATGGAGACCGGGTGCCTTTCCATTTTTCAATCTACTTATAGTTGCTTCTATTACTTCTATTGTGGTATATCCTACAAAGACCTCCTTACCAGGCGGTTGCTTTAATAGGGGCTACTTCGTCAATCCGATTTATTTATTTGTTCTCACTTTTTCGTTCCCGCCTTTGACGGCCATACTTTTTGGGTGGTAGTATTTAGTAAGATTCCTGGCGTTAAAAAAACAGTCTTTTAACCTTCACTCTGTGTACGGGGGTAAAAAACTACCATGTACTATGTAAATAAAAAACTAATTACTAAAAATGGTTGAAAATCCATTTAGATATGCCTTCTTCAATTAGATATACACCAGATAAAAAAAACGAATTATAATCGATTGATTTTATTGCATTTTTTATCGTTAGAATGAAACTAAACGCATTTCTGTGTACTGGAGTAAAAAATTATCCCATCCATTTTTATATAAAAATCTGTACAAAACAACGCAAAACAAACTAAAATTACATATACTGATACGTTCGTCGGCTATAGAATTTTTATGTTACTAGGTGCGCACGCAACTAAATTTTCGGTTTTTTTTTTTAAATGGAAAATTTCAATAGAAATATATAAAATGGTTTATTTACAGTGTTGTCTTTCGCTAGCTGCATATTTTTTCGCTATTTACACGTCTCTCTAACAATACATGAATACCACGAAGATAAAACAACGCATCTTTAGACCGAAACTATTCATCCAACCAATTTTGCACTTCTTCGAAGCTGGTCAAGTGTAGCCCTACCAAGCCATGCGCAATCGACTGAAACAAGTGATAATCCGAGGGGGTCAGATCTGGCAAATAATGCGGGTGCGGCAGTAGATCCCATCTCAGCGTTTTCATGGTGTCCTGGACGGTGGGAGTGCGATGGCATCAAGCATGCTGTCGTGCTGCAATATCACTTGTTCGTGTTTTTCGAGCAATTCATCGTTCAGATTGACGAGTTGTTGTCCGTAACGTTGCGCCTATTGATAGTTTCGCCCCTGGTTCTGCAGCTCATGTACAAGATTCCTTCCTGATCTCACCAAACGCAGAGCATTGTCTTCTTTTCGAAGCGATTTGGCCGTGGCGTCGATGTTGATGCTTCGCCAAGTAAAAACATCCACTTCTCCGAGTTGTTGTCCGTAACGTTGCGCCTATTGATAATTTCGCCCTGGTTCTGCAGCTCATGTACACGATTCCTTCCTGATCTCACCAAACGCAGAGCATTGTCTTCTTTTCGAAGCGATTTGGCCGTGTCGTCGATGTTGATGCTTCGCCAAGTAAAAACATGCACTTCTCATCTTCCGTAACAGTTTGATGCCGTGAAAGCAAATCAAAGCAATCAAATAAAGCAATCAAAATTTCTCTCCTCGATTTTTCATCTGTCCATTTTCCTTCCTTTTGAATTTTTCCCATAGCATGTACGAGTATACGTTTAGAAATACCTTGGCGAGTTGTGTTTTGTATGCCTCCGCAAGTTGAATTTGAGTTTGCGTATATCATCTTCATCCAATAACGCTTGTATAGCTCGGTGTCTTCAAATGTTTTTGGTCTTCCGGAGCGCTTCTTGTCCTAAATGTCGAAATCGCCTTCTCTGGAGCGATTAAACCAATCTTCACAGGTAGTTTTGGACAACTGACCACGCTATGAACAAAACACAACTTCTGACATAAATGGACAATATGTCATCTAATAGTATGTGTCGGTAGCACCATCTAAGTGAGAAACCCGGAATATTAGTTGCGCACCTGAGGTGACATGTTATAACATCACATGAAATTGACGACTGTTTCGTTTATGAATTATTTCATTTCTATTACTATCACAACCTGCTAAAACAAGTATGAGCAGTACCTTTTCTCCAACTTCGTTCAAGTATCGAAAACAAATTATTTGATGATAAAAATGGAGTAGCAATATCACAATTTTTTAATCTAGCAGGCTGGTAAATGTTATAAAAAAATCCAATCCAAGTATCCAACTTTATTCTAGAGAAACGAGACATAAACTTCGATAAATTATCGAAAATGTGATATTATAAGATGTCACCCCATAGTAATTTTTATTATGGAAAATAATTTTTAAGTACAAAATACATTGGGGTATTTTTTTACCCCAATGTATTTTGTACTTACATGTGATACATGTGATCGCTGCCCATGTTCTCTATAAGATCTAGCGTCGGATACTTATTTATTTATTTATTATTTAATACATAATAAAGCTTAGAGCTTATACACATTATGAAAAGTAATAATTAACAGTACAAAAAACTTTTTTTTAAAATAGAATATTTAAAACTAATAAAATAGAATTTACAAAATAATAACAATATAATAATATTAATAATAATAATAACAATAATAAAAAACGAAATAATAATGTCTAACATCTGGTAAAACAAGGAAAATAAATAATATTAGCTCAAAGAATATGAAAAAACGATTTCCTGAAACGTGCATAAGCCCCGGTTGATTTAACATGTAAACTATTCCAACACCCTTAACATAAAACGATGAATTAAACAATTCACTATTATTTCGCGGACAATTAAGGATTTATTACACGATAGATTAGATTGGACCAGTTTCTCAAACAAGTACGATGGAATATGTGTGTCTAATAACTTATATACATATAGCCAGACACGTACGATATGTATAATAATCTTTAAGCGAACACCCAATCACATTATGTAGAAACAACGAAATGTGATCATATTTGCGAAGTCATCAGCTTTAAATGCCCCATTTAATTTTTCCATATTATATTCATTCATTCCAAATAGTATCAGATCACCATAGGAAAAATGTGGAAAAACGTAAACAAACAATAATTTCCATCTAAGCTCGATTGAAGCAAAATCAGTAACATTTAGTAACAGTTTTACTACAATTCGCTGGGTCTTTTTGGGGTTTAACTGTAAGTTGTTCCGCGCAGCCCAATTTTGAATAGCTAAAATGTTATCATTTATATTACATATTCCATCGCTCATACTGCCTAGTGAGCCACTACCGTAAACCTGTACGTCATCGGGAAATAAATGATAGCTGCAACCAATTAACTCTTTTGGTAGATCATTAATATAGAGAGAAAACAGCAACGGATCTAGTACCAAGCCTTGAGGTACACCGCACGAGGTTGTAACAAAATCTAAGAAAGTGTCAGAACTAAAGACAGTAAACTTTCTGCCTGATAAATAACTTTCAATAAGTTTACAGGCGGAGAGTGAAAATTGGAAATTACTATGTAATTTCTTGATTAAGATTCTATGATCGATAGAATCGAGTGCCTTCGAAAAATCGAGTTAAACTAAAATAGTTGCCTTTTCAGAATCAGCATACCGCCGAATATCATCCACAATATTTAATATAGCCGTACACGTACTATGTCCTTTCCTATATGCTAAGCGGATATGGTGGTAAGACTAAGCGACATCCTGAGATCATGACGTGGTCAATTTGGTTTCTGTTTTCCGTCATTCGATCGACGTTTCTTTGCGAATTCTCTTATGAGGAAAAAGCAACTTAGTTTTACATTATCGTCAGTTCGGTGGCGCGTTGATCATTGTTGTTACTGGTGAGGTGCAAGCTGTTAGGACCGATATGCGAAGTACATAATTTTGAACTTATACCGTTTTTTGTATTAGCCCGTTGCCGCAAATGACGAGTATAGCCGTCGAATTTTTGGTGATATGGAGGCAAATGACGGCTATAGCAGTCCTGCATATTTTAATTAATAAAAAGGGAACATCATTCGTACCAAGTGTACTAATGCATTAATTTGTTAATTATTCACTAATACATCGAAAAAAAGATGTAACATTCCAGATAACATATCAATTGTTTTTTGTGTTTTGATTTTTCGTGTTTAACAATTCGATATATTTCCACTTACAGAGACAAATGACGGCTATAGCCTTGCTATAACCGTCATTTGCTCTGGGAAGAGAAAAAATGTTGTGATGAGCAAATGACTGCTATGACCGTCGAGAGTTTTCATGGAAAACTGTCAGAAAATGTGATCTTTCACTTCCAAACATATAAATGTCGCTCAATTTCATATGACAGGCATAAACAATTGAAAACAAAAAGTGTGTTTCTGAGCACGGTCATCAATTTAACAGTGTGCGACAATAGGTTAAAGTCGCTCTCGATAATTTTAGTGTTATGGTGTGGGATGTTATTGATGATGAGAATAAATCTTTGACGACATCTGATTTATGTTCGGTGGGTGCGTGTACATTAACGATCGAGATATTAAATTTCTTAGTGCGCACTCTGACTGTGCATATCGGCATATTGATAGGGCGGAAATCGATGATATGTTGCTGCACGTGCCGATGGATGAGGAAACCAACTCTAAATTGTCCTCCGTACTGATGGCTGCTGTAACGAAGAGCGTGGATACTACTCCAAGACAATCGAAGCTCTTGTGCGAGTACAACTAATGTATAAATCTTGACCTAGTTCTGCAAGTTTTGGACATCTCCAGACCTTAAAAGGCTAATCGCGTTCCATGTCCCCATTTTTAAAGCTTTGCTCGAGTGCAGTTTCCGATGTTATCCCTGTGATGATTCCATTTCTTAATGTGAGGCCTTTGTTTAGGGTTCATAACAGAGTTATTTTATGGGAGAAGGTTATTAGCCTTCGGTCTCATCTTGTTACGTGTGGTAAGAAACATTTATAATCCACGTGTGGTAAGAAACATTTATAATATATATATATATATATATATATATATATATATATATATATATATATATATATATATATATATATATATATATATATATATAAGTTAACACGCCACTTAACCATTTGGTTGCTAAAAACAGCTAAGCGTCATGTTACTCACGGGGCATTAACAACTGTACACGCGCATCCGGCATAATTGCCGATTAAGCGCATTCCTACTTTTAGTTTGTAAGTTTGCATGTAATAATTAGTTAGTTGTAATCCGAATTTATAATTGTTAAGAACTAAAAACCCTGATAAGTTGTACTAGTGTATTTTTATAGAGTGTTAACAAATTGTATTGAGTTGTATAAATAAAATAAAGTTTAAATAAAAATAAAGTTATAAATAATAAATAAAAGATAATAATAATAAAAAATAAAAAATTGATTTTTTTATAATTAAAAAGAAGGGAATTCCTTAACTGGCGCCGAAACAGGAACCCTTGTGCTAAAAGCCATAATAATAATTTTACATTATAAATAACCAAAAGTAGTGTTAAAAAAATTTTAAATAAAAATCACTGTGAGCTAACCATACTCAAAACATTCATTGTGTGTTCCAATAATAACCAAAATTGTGGCACCAACTAATAAAAAGTGATTAAGTGCCATTCTCAAAGTATCGGGAAAAGAAGCGCCCAAGTACCGCTAAGGAAACGGGAGTTAAATTCAGAAGGACTGCGATTAACCAGATCGGTCACTACAGGAGTCAACTGCGGCCCAATCAACGAGCAAAGGTGAATCGGCTTGAGCACATAGGGTTAGGATGCAACTCCAAATGCTAACCATGCATTTGTATACTATTTTGTAAGTTAAAAAGTTTTATGTTTATTGTGAAAAGATAACTTTAGAAATTCTAGAAAGAAGATAATTAAATATATTTGCAAATTGTTGAAGTTAAAATAGGAAAATCAATATAGAAATCAAAAACATAATTTAATTAATTTTAAAAGAATATTTAAATTACAAAATTTATAAAATTCAGCACAGCTTTAATATCTTAATTAGTGCTTATATATAAAGACGAAAATATTCATTACAATCAAGAAAATATTAAATTTATAAAATTCAATAAAATTTTATGATTGGTTTAGTGATCTAAGTTAAAACGTAAATATTCATCTCAATTTAAATTACATTAGTTTATCATACTGTTTTAGTAACCTGCTTTAATAAGGTTATTGTAAATTTCACGAATCCATCAATCTCATTCGACTCGTTCCATTATTATTATCCCAATCTTTCGTAATACATAAACCTAAACCATTATGAGTCCTCCGGAAAACGCGCAAGGTTCAACCTCGGGTGCTAAAGCCTCTAATACATTTGATCTAATACAACTCACAAATATAGTAAATGAAATTATTGCAGATCAAAATAGACTGAACAAAAATAATGAGGATGCGGACCAAAAAATAGAGGTCATATACTTAAAAAATTTGACAGATTTAGATAAAATTCCTGATATAGTAAAATGTATAAGGGAATTTTCAGGGCAACCGGGAGAATTTAGTTCATGGCGCAAAAGCGTAGATCGGGTCCTACAGATCTATGAAAGCTCGAAAGGAACGCCAAAATATTATGGGATCTTAAGTGTTATCAGAAACAAAATCGTTGGTAACGCAGATATTGCGCTAGAATCCTATAATACTCCCCTTAACTGGGAGAAAATTTCCAGATGTCTCACGCTGCATTATGCAGATAAAAGAGACCTTAGAACATTAGAATATCAAATGATGACGTTAATACAGGGCAATCAAACGATCCCTGAGTTTTATCAGCGGCTATATCAGCATTTATCGTTAATTTTAAATAAATTGTCCTGCATGAGCATGGGACCAGAATCCCTAGATAATTTAATACAAAGCTATCGCGACAAGGCACTGGACACATTCATTAGGGGCCTAAAAGGAGATTTACCGCGCCTTTTAAGTATCAGGGAACCTTCAGATTTATCACAAGCCCTACAATTATGTTTAAAATTACAGAATGTAGACTACAGGACACAATATGCCAATAGTAGCTCACAAAATGGTCATCGAAGACCACCAATTCCTCCACCGCTGATTCCGAGAAAAAGTACTCAACCTTTCTACCCACAGTTATTACATAATCCCCAGAGCTATGCTAATCACAAACCAGTACACTCATTCAATCGATCATCTCCATTTGGGTTTCCAACCCACCAATCTAATCGACCTCAATTCGGTTTCCCAACTTGGCAATACCCAATGACACCACGTCCACACAAAAACCCGCAAGGGCACCCTTTCCTTCCACCGAAACCGCTCCCTAAACCAACCCCTATGTCGGTAGATGGAAGCATCCACTCAAAGCTAGCTAATTATATGAACCGACCGCCAAATGCACAGTTCATGAAGAAAAGACCTTATTTCAATTCACCCAATCAAAGTCATGAGTATCCTAGACCAAATAAGTATCAAAGGGTATTCTATTACGAACAAACTTACGGGACACCAGATTACGAACAATACCAAGAACAGATTACGGACTATGACGAAAATTACGGACAGACGTTACTCGAGTATACAAATTCGCAAGACTTCCCCGAATTGACCAACGAAGAAGACTTGCACGAACAACTCGACGAACAGGACGCCTCGGAAACGGTAGAATTAGATGATATTAATTTTTTAGATTAAGATGCTCTTCACTCCCATACTTAGAGCATGTGGTGAGGGGCGTAAAAGTATTTAAATTCCTAATAGATACCGGTTCGAATAAGAACTATATCCAACCCAAGTACATAAGAAATCCTATTCCTAACCAGAAACCATTCATCGCCAACTCTGTAGCAGGCAGTGTCAAGATTACACACCATGCCATGGTAGACTTGTTTGGCCCCCAAAGGAAATTAAAATTCTTCATACTTCCCAGTTTGAAATCCTTTGACGGAATAATTGGGAATGATAGTTTAAAAGACCTCGGCGCCACGATTCACACGAATGATGGGTTTATGACCATCACCCCAGATTTGAAAATTCCTCTGAAACAGCACATCTCTGATCATGTAAATACCATATGTCTACGAGTAACGCATTTAGACCCTGAGCAAAAACAGAAGCTGGATAAAATTGTCAGTAATTATCCAAATTTGTTCTCAGATCCGGAAGAAAGATTAACATTTGTGACTTCCGTTAAAGGGGAAATCCGAACCTCTGGCTCGGACCCCGTATACTCGCGTCCGTATCCCTACCCCATCTGTTTGAAAGAAGAGGTAGAGAAACAGATCAAACAATTATTAAGGGATGGAATAATTAGACCTTCTAGATCACCATACAATTCTCCAGTATGGGTTGTACCAAAAAAACAGGACGCTTCCAAAGAAAAAAAATATAGAATGGTAATAGATTACCGTAATTTAAATTCAGTCACAATCGCGGATCGATACCCAATTCCAGAAATAAACGGTATCTTATCCAATCTTGGAAAAAATAAATTCTTTACCGTTTTAGATCTGAAGAGTGGGTTTCATCAGATACCACTGAAAGAAACTGATATAGAAAAGACGGCCTTCTCCGTAAATTACGGAAAGTATGAGTTTACCCGTCTCCCATTTGGGCTGAAAAATGCGCCCTCCATATTTCAACGGGCACTGGATGATATTCTCCGTGACCATATTGGGAAACGTTGCTATGTCTATATAGACGACATAGTAATATTCGGAAAAAGTGAAGACGAACACTTTGACAACATCAAAATCATATTCGAAACTCTAGAAAAGGCTAATCTAAAAATTCAACTGGATAAGTGCGAATTTTTGAGAGACGAAGTAGAATTTCTTGGTTTTGTGATAACAAAGGACGGAATAAAAACAAATAAAGAAAAAGTTAAAGTTATCTCAAATTTTCCCATACCACGAACCATAAAGGAACTCAGATCCTTTCTTGGTATGGCGGGATTCTACCGTCGCTTCGTTAAGGATTACGCAAAGCTTGCGAAACCCTTAACCTAGCTTTTAAGAGGGGTAGACGGACACGTGTCCAAAACCCTTTCAAAGACAAAGCAGATAAATTTCACTGCAAATGAGATAACTGCCTTCAATAAAATAAAATCCTCTTTAACTTCCAATGAGGTATTATTATCGTTCCCTAATTTTGAGAAAGAGTTTCAACTCACCACGGACGCATCCGATTCTGCTCTAGGTGCCGTCCTCTCACAAAATGGAAGACCGATAACATTCTTATCCAGAACATTGGATAAAACAGAGGAGAACTACGCCGCTAACGAAAAGGAAATGTTAGCGATAATTTGGGCACTGACGTCCTTAAGAAATTTCCTGTACGGAAGTAGAAAAGTGCAAATATTCACTGACCATCAACCTCTGACATTTGCCCTTTCCAACAAAAATAACAATTCAAAGATGAAACGTTGGAAAGCTATACTCGAAGAGTATAATTATGAGCTCAAATACCAACCGGGAAAAACTAATGTTGTAGCAGATGCTCTTTCGCGAGTGTCAATTCCGACCGAAACAAATGCCATAACCGCCAC
>OW052221.1:164838379-164895879 GCA_932526605.1 Nephrotoma flavescens | reverse complement strand
CTACTACTACTGCATTCGAATATCACTTAATCACCCAAGAAATGTATCAACCTAAGACAAGATTCGGTGACCGAACTGACTAGGTATCCTGATCCTACGAGGTTCTCTAATTCTACAGGTTAAGGATATGTTATAGGTTCTAATAATAGAAGAACTACAAGAATGAACTGCCGTTATACAACGTACTCCAGTCCGGGTTTTTTTCTTCTATATTTACCGATTCCCAATTTTCTAATACCCGTTATTATTTTGACCATTCATGGTCTGTGAAAATAACAATTAATTTGTTAGTAAGGATAAGCGGCTTTCTCATTTGTTCTGTTGTTTTTTTTTTTTTTAAGTTTTTTTTTTTTTTTTTTTTTTTTTTTAACCACCTTTCTTGAGGAAAGTTAGCTTCTTGTGTTTTACCTATCTCCCGTCATCTATATTTTCAATTTAGCTGTAACAGTAACATTATTATTTTATTAATAAAACAATTTTTTTTTTTTTTTTATCTTTTTATATATATTTTTATTAAAGAGGAAAAGCAGCATGGAAGAAATCGAGGTGAATCAAAGATATTACTGTAAATATAAGACACGTATATATATATAAATATATATATATATATATATATATATATATATATATATATATATATATATATATATTATATACATATTCATGTATATATATACATACATACACACATATACATACACATATATACATATATTAACTTCCATACTGCATAAAAACCTCTTATTTTCTAAATCTTCAATTTCAAAAAATGATTATCTTAACTAGTATAAAATATATATATATATATACAAGTAATATTACACTTTTGCTTGCATTGTTTACGAAATCTAACTCAGTCCATGATGTTGTTAGGGATTTTCTAAAGATTGTTAATGTCTATAAAGAATCAAACAAATAAATAAATAAAATAAAATAAAATTCATGAAATTATAGAAGTATAGCAACCGATAAATTATAATTATACTACTTATCTGAGTTGCAGCTTCAATAACCAAATGTTAGTTTGTCTCAAGTCCAACGGCAGCGATCTCTTCATCAGTGTGGATACAGTTGCAAATCACGTCCACTACTCTGATAATAAATTATCTGTTCTCTTATAAATTATTATTATTATACACAGAAAATGTTATTAACTTCTCACACCGCACTGCATTCCTATTATTATCATAAATATACCTTAAATTTTAACCCATCCACCAATCCTATAAATAACTTGATACTTAACCTACTCGTAGAATTAATAATAATAATAATTAAAATTGGACTCCACTTTCTTTTGGTTTAAGTTAAATTCTCAAAAGTATTCGATGATTTATCCATTCTGGTTGCTCTCTGGTCCCTCTTTTTATTTTGGTTCCTCCATCTTTATTCATTTAAGACTTCAATAACTTGAGTTGCATCTTCATCAGACCATTCGGTTTCAGTTGTTCCTCCAGAAGTTGATGCCTCATTAGTATATAATGTTTCAGCTTTTTCTTTTAGCTTCTTTTTATCTTGAGCCAATTCGTCCCATTCTTGTGCTGATACGTTAAATTTTCCGAAGTCTTGTTTAAGTGACGTATTCCAGGTAAAGCAGGGTCGTCCGATTTTCTTTATTCTATGTGCGTATCTTACTACTGCATTCAATATATGTCCTCTGTCTCTTCTTAAGACGTGTCCCCAATAGCAAATTCGGTAAACAGTTATTCTTTTTGAGATGGTTTTCCCTGTTAAAGCTAATCTAGCACTTCTACTAGGAGGACGTATAGTAGAGAATTTAAGCATCTCTGAAAGGATTCTGCTTTCATAGTGCTTTAGCTTTATTCTGTTTGCTTGTGTCAACGCAGATGCTTTAAGTCCATACGTGAGAAGCGGTGCTATTATTGCCTTATACATTTTTACTGCAATATCACTGGGTATTTTGTTATTTTTGACAAAGGATGATAGCATTCTACTTATTCCCAATGCTTTACCACATCTAGTTTTTATTATTTCCTTCCGATTTAGTTCGCTTGTAAGTTGGGTACCCAAGTATTTTATTTTGTTTTTCACTGCAATATTCATTCCTCCAATAGCCAAAAATGTGGGATGCGCGCCCTTTTCTAATGGTGATCTAATTAGGATTTCAGACTTACTTTCATTTATTTTTAGCCCAACTGTTTCTAATAATGATACCAATTCCGAAGCAATATTCGATAACTGTTCTATATTAGAATTTAAAATGACAATGTCATCTGCATATGCTAATAACAGCGGTAGTCGTATCTGTTCCTGTTGGTTTAATTTAACATATGGGAGCACTTCAGCTAGTGTCTGTAATACATTGTCTAAAACTATATTAAACAAATGCGGGGATAGTGGACAGCCTTGTTTCATTCCTATATTTTTCTCTGTTGTGCTTGTACGCTGCCGGCACCACATAATCGACGTTCTCTCCCATAGGCAGGTCTTCACAATTCTATTTATTAGGTGATGTGGTATATTTCTATACTTCAACATAATTGTAAGTGATGTCAAATCTTATATATATATATATATATATATATATATATATATATATATATATATATATATATATATATATATATATATTTATATATATATTATATATATATATATATATATATATATATATATATATATATATATATATATATATATATATATATATATATATATATATATATATATATATATATATATATATATATATATATATATATATATATATATATATATATATATATATATATATATATATATATATATATATATATATATATATATATATATATATATATATATATATATATATATATATATATATATATATATATATATATATATATATATATATATATATATATATATATATATTATATATATATATATATATATATATATATATATCTATATATATATATATATATATATATATATATATATATATATATATATATATATATATATATATATATATATATATATATATATATATATATATATATATATATATATATATATATATATATATATATATATATATATATATATATATATATATATATATATATATATATATATATATATATATATATATATATATATATATTTATATATATATATATATATATATATATATATATATATATATATATATATATATATATATATATATATATATATATATATATATATATATATATATATATATATATATATATATATATATATATATATATATATATATATTTATATATATATATATATATATATATATATATATATATATATATATATATATATATATATATATATATTTATATATATATATATATATATATATATATATATATATATATATATATATATATATATATATATATATATATATATATATATATATATATATATATATATATATATATATATATATATATATATATATATATATATATATATATATATATATATATATATATATATATATATATATATATATATATATATATATATATATATATATATATATATATATATATATATATATATATATATATATATATATATATATATATATATATATATATATATATATATATATATATATATATATATATATATATATTTATATATATATATATATATATATATATATATATATATATATATATATATATATATATATATATATATATATATATATATATATATATATATATATATATATATATATATATATATATATATATATATATATATATATATATATATATATATATATATATATATATATATATATATATATATATATATATATATATATATATATATATATATATATATATATATATATATATATATATATATATATATTTATATATATCAATTTAAAAATGAAGCTCATTCTCGAGTGGATGTCAAATGTAACTTTAAAGTTTCTGCTTCCTAATACAACTTCTGTTATTCACTTTTAGACCAGGAAATCTTCAAAAGTTTTAAAACATTACTATAGATCTTACTTTGCCAAATCAATTGTGGCGGAAATGATTATCGTAGTTGTCCCAGAATTCACAAAAAAACGTGCTAGATGCAATTCAGTGGATAAGTTTAGCTTGGGATTGAGTTAGGAGTCAAACGGTTGTCAAGTGTTTTAAAAATGCCATGTTTCAGTTTAATTTAGACAGACATAATGATTCTGATCAATCAGCTCTCGAAATAATAATAAAGGAGAAACCATCTAGATTACAACTTACAACAATGAAGCCTATTTGTCGAATGACGATAATTTATGCGTGTACGAGGATTTACAACAGGACACAATTTTCCAGTCGGTTATAGATGAATTAAATATCTCGACTAAAATAACGCCGACTGGCTGCTCGTCTGAGAGCGATAAAGATGATGAAAATTATAGGAAAATTGATAAATTACCAACGCAGAAGGAGGTTAACTAAATGTTGCTCACTTTAAAAAAATATTCTACAAAAAAATGTCCTGCTTTGTTTGGATCCGTGTCTAATGCTTGAACATTTTTCGACACTTATACGCTTACGCAGCTACGAAGTCGAAAATTTAAATGACATTAGATTCATATTTATCGAAAGCCTTATAATTCTTGTTATGTACAACATCTTGTGTGTATTTCATGTGATTTAAGAAATTAATTATGATTTAGTTACCATTTACGTATAGAATATGAATGTACTCGTAAGTGCGAGGTATGTTTTTACAAAAATTAACATAATTGAGTAATATTTACATATAAAGGGTGCTCTTTTTAAGCCCGACAGATCTTGAAATAACACAAAAAATTAAATTGTAATCAAAAATTATTTTATTCGAAAGATCGATACATGGCATTAATATTTGAAAATGATTTCGGAATATGGACCCCGTGGCTGTTCTTGACGAAACGCATTCTGGACGTCCAATTTTGGGCTACTTTTTTGAGCACTGCTGGCCGTATGTCACGAATAACACAAACAATGCTGGTCTCCAAAGCGTCAATTGTTGCTGGTTTATCAGCATGATCCAGTGACTACGTAGCTCCACAGGAAATAATCGAGAGGTGTAAAATCGCACGACCTTGGAGGCCAATTGGCTGCTCCATTTCTCGAAATGAACTTATCGTCAAATTTTGATTTTAATTAGTCGGTTGCGGTCGCCGTATGGCATGTAGCGCCATCCTGTTGAAACCACATCTCGTCCGGATCAATGTCATCCATATTTTCAAACAAAAAGTCATTGATCATGGTGCGGTAACAATCTCCATTGACCGTAACGCGATCCCCGGCCTCATTTTTGAAGAAAAATAGGTTCGACAATGCCACCAGCGTGTAAACCGCACCAAACGGTGCATTTTTCTGGATGTAATGGAGTCTGTTGGGTCTCTTGTGGATTCTTCTCACTCCATATGCGGCAATTTTGTTTATTAACAAACCCGTTAAGCCAAAAATCGCTGAACACAATTTGACGATATAAGTTGCACGAAACCACGACTGATTTTCAAAGTAGATTTTAATAATTTCGTAGCGTTATCCAATTTCAAGTTCTAACAGGCTTAAAAAAACACCCGCTACATATACATATTATGTTCATATGTATTTTTTCCTGTAAAAAACGACATTTTTTTGTTAAAGTGACCACCTCTAAAAAGTGACCAGTTATTCCAAGTCACTTGAGTGGTCATTTTAGGGAGGTTAGACTGTATATATATATATATATATATATATATATATATATATATATATATATATATATATATATATATATATATATATATATATATATATATATATATATATATATATATATATATATATAATATATATATATATATATATATATATATATATATATATATATATATATATATATCGCTCACTGCGTGCAATAAAACGATAAGTCAAAAACATCGTTTTTCAGGAGATAGGATTTTAGGTTTTTCAGCAAGATCTTTTTGAATGCTTGCTTAATTGAGAATGTTCTTTACTCCAAATGGTTCATTTTTCATGACAATTTCTGGAGTCATTTCAAAAATCTAAAAAAATTAGTTTAAATAAGTAAACGAGTTACTTATCGTGTACAACTTTATTAAAACAACATTGTAAGTACTAGTTATAGTTTTTTTGACTGAAGAAATTTTAAGATCTTGTATTGTAAATCGAGTTGTAGTATTTATAAAGAAAAAAGAAATCCTTTTATACTATTGTAACTCTACATATGGCAGTATTGCAATACAATTTTTTGTTGTAGTCAACAGTGAATCATAAAACATCACGATTATTAGATTTCGGAGTATGAGTGGGATTTTGGGTATGTCATTGTTGTGTTCTCTGTATCTTATTTGAAACGAGCGTCCTGTTTGGCCTAAGTATGCCGTCCTCCAGTTGTATTTAGCCTTACCTGTGTATACGAATCTCTGCACAGGGAAGCTTTTTTTTCAGTGGGAACCAACTGCAGATTTTGAAAGTGCAGTATCAACTGTCTGGTTCGAGATAGAAAGTGTATCGAGAAACATTTTTCGGCATACGATTGTACTTTCGTCTTTATCGTTCAAATGATAATTAAGATAATAAAGGTTAGATGATTTTCTTTGACTATCGCCTAAAGAAATTTTGGTATTTTTTTTATCCACTACATTAACTCCTTGAGCTACAAAATCCCACTGACGTTCATTATTAGCTAATTTATAGTAATGGGTGAAAACGTTCATCCTAATTTGGTCCGATACTCGTTCATAACGCTTAAGGCGGCATTTTGATGAACACCCACTTTACATTACTTTCGCAGGTATTATTCGTCCAGTTGAGTTTTTATATTGGTTGCCAGTATTCTTAGGGCGCTTCGCTGCTACCCTTTGCCAGCTATTTAATTTTTTTCTTACGTTTTCTGGTTATGATGTTATTCTTTGACGAAGATGTAGATTGAGAGTAACCAGATGGGTTTGATTCTAATAATTCGTAACTAGAATCAGTGCCGTAGCAGGCAAAGGATCTAGGAATGCAAAATAAATTGCATTGGCTATTATACAGGCGTAAACTTTTTCCATATACAGCATGGAGCATGTCACCTAATACTCTAATAGGAATTCTGTTAAATCGGCGTGTCACCCGGTAAGCTGACTTTTGTTCATACATATATGTCATTTTTCAGAAAGCTATTTACTCGTATTTGCATTTCTGTCATATTCCATGGCCATAATAAATTTAAAATTTCTTACCTGAATCATTTGCTTCCAAATCAACTTCGAAAAAACCGGCGGACATACTAAGTTTATATAAACTTTGGTTTATAATTTCTTAACAATATTTTAATTTTATTTTGGGAAATCTTTACCAGAATTATAAAATTTTAAATTTTAAAATTTTTCGTGAAAAAACAATAGTTGTCATTCAAAACAAGCAAGAAAACTACAACAAGACGTACAATACTTACTTATAAATATTTCCCAGCTGAAATATACTGTAAATAGTACTTATAGTTATCAAAACGTAAAATTATTTGCTACATAAACTGCGATAAATTACACTTACAGTTGCAGTAAAAAACTATTCGCCTAAGAAAACGATAATGGGAAATACAATATTGAGAACGCGATTTGTTACAACCAAGAAAACTATAAGTCAAGTTAGGGTATTATTAACGGGAACAAAACACAAAAATTGACTTATCGTATTATTGCGAAGTGATACAGTATCTGCAGGAGGACCCATTTTAAAAAATGAGTTAAACTAAAATATACGCCTTTCTCTGAACTACAAGAAAAAGTAATCATGCAATAATGCGATAAGTAGTACTTATCGTTATCTTGCACGCAGTGAGCGATATATATATATATATATATATATATATATATATATATATATATATATATATATATATATATATATATATATATATATATATATATATACATATATATATATATATATATACATATATATATATATATATATATATATATATATATATATATATATATATATATATATATATATATATATATATATATATATATATATATATATATATATACATATATATATATATATATATATATATACATATATATATATATATATATATATATATATATATATATATATATATATATATATATATATATATATATATATATACATATACAGTGAAACCTCCCAAGCAAATTATATATATATATATATATACACAAATGTGTATATATATATATATATATATAATTTGCTATTTCCTGTGTCACAAGTCAGAGCAGGATGGATATATAAAAAATGCATATGCCTTACTTATATCTCAAAATAAAAACCCACCAAACCAGTTTTTGTTTTTGTGCGAAGTGACGACTTAATTTTGTGCTTTATTAATTAAAATACATTAAAAGAATAAAAACATTATAAAATAGTTAGTGGTTTATGTAGTACTGCATCATTTGATAATAAAAATTACAAACTTTTAAGTAAAATGAAGTATATTGTGAAAATACGCCTAAAAATTTCAAAAAGAATATCTTACCATCAGTATTGCCAAGTGTTTATATCCCTTTTTCAACCAAAGAAAAAAAAAATTGACTCAATTTAAATCCAAACCACACAAATGTGTGAGGAAAAAATCATAGTATGTAATGGCGTTTTTGATAAAAAATTTCGCTTGATTTAAAGTACAACCAACACAATGAGTATACTCACCAACACAGTGAGTATAGTTAGAGACTGCGGTCCAATTTGTGACCTAATTTGTAGAGACTGACTTATTTGAAAGTCTACAATTAGTCTCCTGTCGAATAGGCGTATTAGAAAAATGCTTGAAATATTTTGATGAGTTACCAGTTAGTGCGCAAGCCTCCCGTAAAAGTCAAACAAGTCTACAATCAGCCCAGGAGACAGGAGGCTGTTTGTAGACTTTCAAATAAGCCAGTCTCCACAAAATAAGTCACGAATTGGACCACAGTCATAGTGTTTTTTTTCGAACGAAAATAAGTTTGAAAGGAAAACACAAATGTGGAAATTTGTTGAAAACACATACAAAAATAAATTTTTGACGTGGTACTTTTGCCGTACCCACACAATTGTGTTACCGGGTAGCAAAAAGGATATAAAATAAAATGTAAATTATGTTAAGAAGAAAGTGATTTGTGGTAAATTTATTCTTGATTTAAGTTATAAATCAAGGAAAATTAAGAAAACAATTTTGGTTGTGGCGTGGGGTTCTTATTTTGTTTTAATAAGTTTTATTACCAGGACCGTATTTTTTTTAATTTAGTTTAACAAAACGGCGGATATTTCATGTGCTACGTGCTTTGCTTTTCATAATTTATTTTTATTTTAAACTTTTTACAAAAATTTTAATGTAAACATTTGTTTTTAGCTTACCAAAATATGGATAATTAAAAAAGGAATGGTTGAAATCAATTGGCTTGGGTGAGCAAGATGTAATAAGTAGAAATGCAATTGTTTGCTCGGTACATTTTGAAAAACACTATTTAATATATTTTACTTTGGTTATTTTTCCGATTTGTAATTTTGTTATTGTGATTGCTCCGTATATTGGTCTATATTCTCTCACGTCTCTCTCGTCTAGTGTCGATTATCATAGTCGTTGCCACACAGATAGTGACGATAAATGGAAGAACTTGCTACGATTGTTTATTTAATTCGAGAGTGCTGAAAATGAATGGAAAATGAAAGGAATGTGAAATAAATAAGCGTAGTTGTTTTATAATTACTATTTATTATCTACATAATAATATATTTAAATAAAAACGATTAATGTACTTATATTAGAGGAATAAAAATGTAATACAATGAGTCTATTTTTTAATTAAACCCGAGCAAGCAGGCTTGCCCTGGGTATTGTACACCGAGCACAAGTTGTGCAGTGCCAAATGAGCCAGTGTGCATAGAGTATAATTTGTATTTTACTTTGCATACTCTTCGTACACTTACATTCCTTTCAGTGTAAAATTTGAAGAACCGAGTATGCGCGGTGAAAACCACAGTGTGCAGAGTAAAATCATTCAGGTTGAATAAAAAAACATACAGTATTTTTTGATAGCTGTCTTTAACTTCCTAACTTCATTGCATTCGGTCGAAAAAATGTTAAATACGGTCCTGTTGATTTATATGCTTTCTCTTTTACCCTCCGAATTTCTGACACTTGACAGTTGCTTACACTCATTCCATATAATCTAATTCTATGATCGGGCGCTAATAAAAACACACGGCTTGAATAATCGGGGCGGTATGGGCGGGCATGTTGTACCACAAGGGGCGGTATGTTGTACCATCACTTCGATCGAAAAAAGTCGAAATTCAAAAAAGGCGAATCGAAAAAGTGAAAGTTGTATCATTTTTGCTTTTCGAAAATGGTACAACATACCGCCATTCGACTTTTTTCGAATTTCGATTCGAAGTGATGGTACAACGTACCGCCCCAGATCATTGAGTTTTCCGCTAGTCCCCGCCGGATGCCGTTGAGGGATGTACTATAAATATTCTTATAGAATAAGGCAATAAGGCAATTTTTATGTTCGTGTGCTTTCCACGTAATCGGTCCAACTAAGCGATTAAGCAAATGTTACATAATATTTATAGTATACGGGAAATCAATATGAAAACAGCGAAAAGATGGTTCGTAAACTTAAAATCTTACAGTAGTATAAAATAAGTACATCGAACACGTAGAATACATATATAGTCACATATAAAATATTGAATACACGATTAAGTTGACACAGAAGAATTATTTATTATTTAACAAACATTTGATTTTGGAGAGCTCAACACTAATCTCAATCTATAATCACTTCTTGTACGTAAGAACATGTGAATCTATATCTTTCTATAAACCTTATCACAACCAAGATAATCTAGAATATTTTTTATCAGTTTATGAATGTCAAAATTAAAATTATCAGTATTATTTTTAAACTAAATCAAAGTCGATTTTATATATTAATCATTTTCATATATAAAATACGTTACAGCGTTGCGTTATTGTAAATTAAGAAAAATGTCGACAACATTAAAAATTACTGTAATTGGGGATGATGGCTCTGGAAAAACTAGTCTAATAAAAACGTATACAAGAAATCGGTTTGAACAATTTGCACCCACGGTACTGGTAAATGAAGGTAAAAATATATTTGTAAATGGAAAAAATTACAATTTGATTTTCACGGATACCGCGGAAATTGGTGATTATGGGTTGAATCGAACTGAGTGCTACCACGATGTAAGTTTAGTTTTTAATTATAGTGGTTTTATCAATAACAAAATTTTAATCGATTTTAGACTCATGCAATTTTGTTATGTTATTCTGTAGTCGACCGACAAACATTTAATAACGTACTTTTGAAATGGATTCCAGAGCTTGAAGAACATGCTAAAGATCTCCCTATCGTTTTGGTTGGTACCAAAACAGATTTACGAACAAAAAAAGCAGTTGACGTGGTCACATCCGGCGAAGGTCATATTTTGAAAAGGAGAATTAAAGCAGCAGATTTTCTTGAGTGTTCTTCTTTAAAGATAAAGAATATTAATGAAATATTTGAGGCCTCTGTTAAATCAGTTGAAAAAGAAAAGGAAAAAGTGTGTACTGTTCAATAAAAATAAATATTTCCTTATAGTGTTTAATAGTGTTCCCAATTTATAAACAATTGCATGAAATTATTTTCCACAGTCCAGAAAATAAGTTATATATTTGTTCTACAGATGCACACAAACAAAAAAGCTATTTCCGATAATTATTTTCCGCGACTCCCAATCATCGTTGAAACCCAGAATAGTGCGATTAATGTAGAACTCAGCTGTTCCCTATACGTACAGGTTTAAAATTATAATGCAGGGAGAAACACTAAACTATGAATTTATGAAAATAATATTTTTTTGGAATAGCCGTAGAGGAACTTGGCTCAAATTTTGTCCGAAATTGGTTGCTCGTGTAAAAAAATATGCTGCCCACTCTATGGAAATGTTTTTTTGAATGATTGTCTTCTACCCTTACCCTAGACCAAATTTTAGGTAATGTTTCCTTAAAAGTATAAAGGAGGTGGATGTAAGATATCTAACACTACCTTTACTGATGGGTTTGTAAACTTCATTAAACTTCATGAATTGATCTGATTATGAACGAAACGGTTGCACTTTATTACTAAATTGTTTATTTCGAACTAGTACGCAAGTATTTTTCAAGCTAAACTGAAATTTCTTCTTTGTGGAGACTATAATCAAAATTTTTTTTTTTTTTTACGTTGTTGTAGTTTTATTGTAATGGTTTTGTTGTGATTGTTCCGTACATTGGTCATGTTTATTCATTTATCAATAATAAATTTATTTTGATTCTTGTTTCTTCGCTACTGGTGATAAAAAAACTAATTTAATCAATTTTTAACCCTTTGAAGACGGATAACGTGAATTCACGTTTTTTATTTTCCAACCGTTGGAGACGGATAACCTTAATTCACGTTATTTGGAATTTCAAGCAACATCGTACAAAAACTGCAATTATAAGTAAATTAAAACTGCAATTAAAACGAATAGTTGTTGTTATAAACAAATATGTGATGAATATATCTGCATTATATAGTTGAATAATGAAGAACCGTTATATTCCATTTAGTGTTACACTGTGTGTTTTCGAAATTATCACTAATTTCAACAAAATATGCGGGAATTAACCCTTTGAACTCGTATGTCACACTGGAAGTGTGGGGGTTAACAAAATAGCTGCATTTTCGAAAAAATGCCGCCATTTTTTTTATTTTTCAACCAATTTTTTTCCTTTTAGTTTATTCCAAGGGCGATTTAATGATGAATAAAATCCCGTTTTTTTTAGACGTTTCTGAGAGCAGTTATGATGCACGCTGTGAATTTTCAGTATTTTTGGAAAACCCTTGTAGCAGACGACGTGGGCTAAAAAAATCTAAAAAAATTTTTTTTGTATACTTTCAGTTAAAAATAAATGTCAATGAAAAGTTTCATTAAGATATCTCTTTTTATTCCAAAAAAAAATCTTTGAAAAACTTTTTTTTTCAATTTTGAAGGTGCTATGTCCCCTTAAATGAAATTTGTTCGTAATTCAAATGAATTCAATGACTTTTATATACATGGAAAATAAATGAAGTTAACATTCAATGCAAAGCGTGTAGTGACTCGCCCGCGTACGTCCAGGACTTTCCCGGGTTCTTCATCGGCGTGGGAGGTTCCCGCGAACACTATCATCACTAGCATAGTTGCCTGGACTTGACTTAATGTTCACTCTTAACCACCTTGCAAAATCTTATCCAAATCACTTTAATTAAACATATTCACTTTTAAACTATAAAACATTTTATTGATTATATGTAACAATAAGGATAAAGTTTAAATAAAAATTTCATTTCTATAATTTTTTTTTTATTTACGTGAAGGAAAAAAAAAAGAAATCCTTTCTGCCCGTTTATAATAAAAAAAAACAATTGCAGTATTAATTCACTTACCCCAGGTCCCCAGCTGATCCACCTCAATTGCTCTCGCAGTGTCGTTGGTTATTGGTGATTATATTTTCATTATGTTTCTAAAGGAATTAATAAAATTATGAACTTATTATAAGGAGGCATGTAGGAATTGCATTATAATTTTTTTGTGGTAAATAACTGAAAACTAAGCTAAATACTTTACGTGTCTATCGACTACTGCATGCAAGAAAAAAATATGACGAATGTGTACAGGTGATGAATCTCGTAGTAGCGGTTCTACCGCGCCTCGTGGATGTGTATATATAGTAGCGCTTCTATCGCGCTTCGGAAATAAGATGACGTAGTTATAACTATATGGTAACGATATACCGCGCCTCGTGGACGTAGGTGCGACACTGATATTTGTCACAGCAATGTATGCCGCGCCTCGTGGATATGTGTGCGACGCTGATATTTGTCACAACAATGTATACCGCGCCTCGTGGATATGTGTGCGACGCTGATATTTTTCACAGTAATGTCTATCGCGCCTCGGAAATTAGGTGAATTAGATTTATATCTATATGGTAACGATATATCGAGCCTGCTGGTGTGCGACGCTGGTATTTATGGTAGCAATTTCTACCGCGCCTCGTGGATGTGTGTGCGATGCTGGTATTTTTCACACTAATGTCTACCGCGCCTCGTGGATATGTATGCGACGCTGGTATTTGTGGTAGCAATCTCTACCGCGCCTCGTGGATGTGTGTGATGCTGGTATTTTTCACAGTAATGTCGCCTCGTGGATATGTATGCGACGCTAGTATTTATCACAAACCTTCAATATGGCTCGTTGGCTCGATATGGCTCGTCATCAATATCTTTGTCTTTCGGCGCCAATATGGCTCGTTGGCTCAGTCAATTATAGTTTTTTAAGTTTTGTATTATGTTCGAAGAAACACGTCGAAAGAGCTCTGCCTTCAATTCGGTCAGCTGGCAGAAATCAGTGGGCATTGTGATGAATCCGGTCGAGTGTCAACTGCGAATTTCCCAATTACCAATGTCCAACAATTGCTTCAAAAACACATCTGCAGTTCGATCTAGTTGCAAAACACTCGCATGTTAGTTGTCAATTTCAGGGTCGGTATGTAAACCGCCAAATATTTGATGATTTCAAGCATGTGTTTATTTCGTCAGCTGCAGTTGAACGTGGTATAACAGGAAGAGAACTCATCATGGCTGTACCAAAAATGTTTTGTATGTCACGAAGATCTTTTAACGTTCTGTCCAGCGCCTCCAGTGACCTTTTGTGGGCCATCGGCCATCGTGCATTTGTCTCAAACGATCAATTTATGTCTCTGTAGAATCTATAGTGATCAGCAGCATTTTCGAAAAAATGCCGCCATTTTTTTATTTTTCAACCAATTTTCTGAGAGCGTTTCTGAGAGCAGTTATGATGCACGCCGTGAATTTTCAGTATTTTTGGAAAACCCTTGTAGCAGACGACGTGGGCTAAAAAAATCTAAAAAAATTTTTTTTGTATACTTTCAGTTAAAAATAAATGTCAATGAAAAGTTTCATTAAGATATCTCTTTTTATTCCAAAAAAAAATCTTTGAAAAACTTTTTTTTTCAATTTTGAAGGTGCTATGTCCCCTTAAATGAAATTTGTTCGTAATTCAAATGAATTCAATGACTTTTATATACATGGAAAATAAATGAAGTTAACATTCAATGCAAAGCGTGTAGTGACTCGCCCGCGTACGTCCAGGACTTTCCCGGGTTCTTCATCGGCGTGGGAGGTTCCCGCGAACACTATCATCACTAGCATAGTTGCCTGGACTTGACTTAATGTTCACTCTTAACCACCTTGCAAAATCTTATCCAAATCACTTTAATTAAACATATTCACTTTTAAACTATAAAACATTTTATTGATTATATGTAACAATAAGGATAAAGTTTAAATAAAAATTTCATTTCTATAATTTTTTTTTTTATTTACGTGAAGGAAAAAAAAAGAAATCCTTTCTGCCCGTTTATAATAAAAAAAAACAATTGCAGTATTAATTCACTTACCCCAGGTCCCCAGCTGATCCACCTCAATTGCTCTCGCAGTGTCGTTGGTTATTGGTGATTATATTTTCATTATGTTTCTAAAGGAATTAATAAAATTATGAACTTATTATAAGGAGGCATGTAGGAATTGCATTATAATTTTTTTGTGGTAAATAACTGAAAACTAAGCTAAATACTTTACGTGTCTATCGACTACTGCATGCAAGAAAAAAATATGACGAATGTGTACAGGTGATGAATCTCGTAGTAGCGGTTCTACCGCGCCTCGTGGATGTGTATATATAGTAGCGCTTCTATCGCGCTTCGGAAATAAGATGACGTAGTTATAACTATATGGTAGCGATATACCGCGCCTCGTGGACGTAGGTGCGACACTGATATTTGTCACAGCAATGTATGCCGCGCCTCGTGGATATGTGTGCGACGCTGATATTTGTCACAACAATGTATACCGCGCCTCGTGGATATGTGTGCGACGCTGATATTTTTCATAGTAATGTCTATCGCGCCTCGGAAATTAGGTGAATTAGATTTATATCTATATGGTAACGATATATCGAGCCTGCTGGTGTGCGACGCTGGTATTTATGGTAGCAATCTCTACCGCGCCTCGTGGATGTGTGTGATGCTGGTATTTTTCACAGTAATGTCGCCTAGTGGATATGTATGCGACGCTGGTATTTATCACAAACCTTAAATTTTTTATTTTTTTATTATCAACTATAGATTAAATTTTTTTTTCTTTAATTCGGTTGTTCACCAACCATCCGCACGCCTCACCAACTTTCTTTTTTACTCTCCTCCTTCTTTTACGTCCAAAACAAAATTTTCTAAAAATTAAATATTTTTTTTTTTTTTTGTTGGCAACAAATCAACAATAGACAATTTAACGAACGAAAAAAAAAACAAAACCCATAAGACTAATCACTGTGGGTGCAATTATTACAAGCGTTGTGGTAAACTATACGTTTTTCGTTTTGTTTTCTGGCGCATAAACAAACAAAAACGACGGCTTGCCGACACGCGAACACACGACATGAAGTTGTCTATGAGCGAAACACGGAAACTCCAAGTTTATCCCGCAAACTCCCAACGAAGCGACGATCATCGCGAATACTACGCAAGGGGAGCTCAAGCCGTTTGAACTCGAATAGGCGGTCCGTTTGAATCATCGGGATACGCGTAAGCAAAACATCCTCCCTCTCCTTTGTACTTCCCCTTGATATTCGTTGCCTCGTTGATGTTGTTCATAAGCTTTTCCTCAGATTGTCTCGTTCCATTGCACAGTCGAGGTTGATTGATGTTACGCAACATGATGAAGAGTGAGACTAATTTCAATTGTAAATCGTGTGGTGGTAATCCGGACAATTTCAGCGAAATCAAGAATTGTGTGGGATAGTTGAGTATTTTATCCTGGTTGATAACTGTGCCAACCGATTTGAAGGTAAATAACTGTCCCGGAATGAAATTTTGAATGGTAGCCTTGAGGTCATCAATATCTTTGTCTTTCGGCGCCAATATGGCTCGTTGGCTCAGTCAATTATAGTTTTTTAAGTTTTGTATTATGTTCGAAGAAACACGTCGAAAGAGCTCTGCCTTCAATTCGGTCACCTGGCAGAAATCAGTGGGCATTGTGATGAATCCGGTCGAGTGTCAACTGCGAATTTCCCAATTACCAATGTCCAACAATTGCTTCAAAAACACATCTGCAGTTCGATCTAGTTGCAAAACACTCGCATGTTAGTTGTCAATTTCAAGGTCGGTATGTAAACCGCCAAAAATTTGATGATTTCAAGCATGTGTTTATTTCGTCAGCTGCAGTTGAACGTGGTATAACAGGAAGAGAACTCATCATGGCTGCACCAAAAATGTTTTGTATGTCACGAAGATCTTTTAACGTTCTGTCCAGCGCCTCCAGTGACCTTTTGTGGGCCATCGGCCATCGTGCATTTGTCTCAAACGATCAATTTATATCTCTGTAGAATCTATAGTGATCAGCAGAACTTTGATTCAAACAACTCGAGGCATTATTTAAAGTCCGTCGAATCACCACGAGTGATGAGAACAGATTTAACTACACTCTTCTACCGATAGATGTAATAT
This sequence comes from Nephrotoma flavescens, assembly GCA_932526605.1. Taxonomy (NCBI): domain Eukaryota; kingdom Metazoa; phylum Arthropoda; class Insecta; order Diptera; family Tipulidae; genus Nephrotoma; species Nephrotoma flavescens. Next base: position 164,878,263 of record OW052221.1, on the reverse strand, counting down.
CTACGGTATCAGGATTAACCCGTAAACCTCCCTTACAAAATAAGTACGAAGCACTTCGAGATGAGATTATCAGAAGACGTACATTTTCAGAACAAAGTAGAATTGAAAGCCAGCTTAAATTTACTGACATGGGTGATTTTTCACTATCCGATTTCTATCCACATCTCGAGGAAAAGGCAGGATCTGCAGCAGCTGTTAACACTCAATTATTAAAAACTTTATGGTTAATGGAATAAACATCACTCAGAAATTACTCTCAATAGCCTCCAAAAATTGGAAAAGCTGTTCAGACCTTTCAACGTGTCTTATGGACGAGGTTACAATATGTTTAGATTTCGTTTACGTCTACATCAATAACATCTCCATTCTTTATTCGCTAGATTAACAGAATTTGGTCACACCAACAAGCCTTCCAAATGTGAATTTAGAGTAACATCCCTTAATTTACACGCTGGCCGAAAGCGATACCGCTGACGGGTATGAGAACATCAACGATAGTAAAAGCTTTCGTGAACACATACATCTCAAGATTCGGAGTCTCATCGGAATCCCAGGGAAGTCAATTTGAAAGTAATATTTTCAGAGAGTTTCTACAGGCTTCTCCTTGCCTGAGTCTTCTCAGGCAAATGGGATGGTGGGACGTTTGCACCGCCATTTAAAATCGTCCTTGTATGCCAGATCAAACATTTTAAACTGGAGCGATAAACTGCCATTCATTCTCCTCCGAATAAAAACTTCGATCAAAAATGATCTTGGTTGTACTCCAGCCGAACTGGTTTGCGGGCAACCGCTGATAATTCCAGGAGAATTTGTAATCCAATCTGATCCGGCGTCTTCAATCGATCCTAAATCTTTGATAGAACAATTGAGAAAATTAATGCGTAACATCGTCCCAATGAACACACGAGATAACATTCAAGACAATACCTACAGTCTTGTGCAATATAATAGGTAATTCAATGAAATTTTTAAATAATACAATTTTTTTTTACAAAATCATCAATATCAAAAATTGACACATGGTTTTTTAATTGTCAGTCTCTTCTAGAAAACAAAACATTTATTACAATATCACTTCATATTGTGATCACATTTTAATTCATTTATGCCATCTGTGCAAATTAATAGGGAAATTTAAGCAATCTTGTTAAAAAATAGTTATTCGTTGGAATTAATTGATTTTTACTTAAAGATTTAATATTTCGTGATGTACCCATTATTTTTAAGCACCACATTACATCGCCGCCCCACAAGAATCTATCAGTGATTTACATCATTCAACTGAGATGCTCCATTAACCGTTTCGAACGTTTGCTCAAAGCTCATTTATATTTTTTGGCCTCGGCAATTTACTTCAACCACGTTTAAACTTACCCCACAGGTTTTCTATTGGGTTTAGATTGGGAGATTGAGCTGGTTATTTCACTACAGTCACCGTATGTGCTTCGGATCATTGTCCTGGTGAAACACCCAGCGAAGGAGCATGTTTTCATCAGCATACCGAAGCATGGTATCCCTTAAATGTCCTCCATATAAATTTGTTTACCAAGATTTCCGTAGACTCAGCTACACTTATCCGACTGCTATTGATCATTCGCATTTAAAAAATATAGTTTCGCAAAAATCCACCGTAGCATTTTGTAATATGGCGCTCGCATCCAACTTAGAGCGCATTTTAGCGCGTACGAAAATGCGAAATCACATTTTTTCATAATAGGGCCCCAGCACTCTCGAATTAAATACACAATCGTAGAAAATTCTTCCATTTAGCGTCACTATCTGTGTGACAACAACTATGATAATCGAGACCTACTTATACACAATCAACTTCCCAACCACCCCATACTTTTCTTTCTGTTAACGCTGGATCGCGAATAAATTTGAATTTTAGACTTATAAATGATTCGTAAATACGAAAAGTCAAGTTGTGAGAATAGAATATAGAATCAGAATGTGAAAGAATCGAATTTCGTACGCTACGCAGTAATTCGCTATCTAATGGGTGGTTAAATTTTAAGGGCCGACGTTGAATGTGAACCACACCTAAACGTCAAGTTTTTTTCTGCATTTAATTTGACATTTCTCAATTTCAGACTAAATCAATTTGAACCATGGAAAGATACACAATCTAGCAACGCGTTAAAGTTATTCAGGCATACTATGAAAATGGGCGTTCAAATCAAAATGCATATCGTGCACTTCGTGATTTTTTCGGTCAATTTAATCGTCCAAATATGCGTACAATCGGAAAAATCGTGTAAAAATTGAAGCACACCGGGTCTGTAGGAGATTTTAAAACACCAGTGCATGCTCGTACAGCTCGTACTGCAGAAAATATTGCTGCTGTTCGCGATAGTGTGGCTGAAGAGCCGTCCACCTCAACTCGTCGTCGTGCCCAACAATTGCAGCTCTCACGCTCGTCGTTGATGAACATTATGCATAAAGACTTGCATTTACACGCTAATAAGGTGCAATTGACTTAAGAACTAAAGCCTCTTAACCATTCCGTGTGGCTGAAGAGCCGTCACCTCAACTCGTCGTCGTGCCCAACAATTGCAGCTCTCACGCTCGTCGTTGATGAACATTATGCATAAAGACTTGCATTTACACGCTAATAAGGTGCAATTGACTTAAGAACTAAAGCCTCTTAACCATTCCAAACGTCGTCAATGGTCAGAATGGTGGCAAGAAATGGCAACAGTGGATGATCAATTTTCGAAGAAAATCATCTTCAGTGATGAGGCACATTTTCACCTCAGTGGATTCGTCAATAAGCAGAATTGGCGCATTTCTGCGAATCATAATCCAAGAGTGATTGTCGAAAAATCAATGCACCCACAAAGAGTGACTGTTTGGTGCGGTTTATGGGCTGGCGGCATCATCGGGCCGTATTTTTAACAAAATGAGGCCGGCCAGGCAGTTACTGTGAATGGTGTTCGATATCGTGAGATGATCACGAACTTCACGAACGGACGATATGTGGTTTCAACAGGACGGTGCCAGTTGCCACACAGCTAACGAAACAATGGCTGTTTTGCGCAGCAAATTCAATGGCCGTGTTATCTCACGTGGTGGCGATGTCAATTGGCCGCCAAGATCATGTGATTTGACACCGTTGGACTTCTTTCTTTGGGGTTATTTGAAAGAAAAGGTGTACGTCGATAAGCCAGCAACAATTCAAGAGCTAAAGGATGAGATAATTAGGCACATTAACGCCATAGAAACTCAGTTATGCCTAAGCGTCATCGAAAATTTGAACCATCGGGTGGAGGTGTGCCGCCGAGGTCGCGGCGGCCATTTGGCCAATATTTTGTTCCATACATAATTGAACCGTACCATATTATCATAATAAAAAGAATTGACAATAATTTCCTAAATAATTTGTGTTTTATTCAAAATCAACATCGGCGGTTAAAATTTAACCACCCTTTATAAGTAAAATTCAAATTGATTTTATTTATTTTTATTTGTCGTTGCTATGAAATAGTGAACTTAAGGCGGATTCAGTGTTACGTTCGTTCGTTCGTTCCTTCCTTCTGACGTCATTTTTAACCACTGAAATTGGTTTAAAAAAATTTCAGAAGGAAGGAAGGAACGAAAGAACGCAACAGGAAGATTTTAGGAAATTTTTTTTGTAGTAATACAGATACATTTTTACTCTCTTTAGCGGCATAAAATAAAGTAAATTATAGTAACCATACAAATTTTTGCCGTCGAGTGTTTGCAGACTCATCATTCACTATAACGCCGAAGTTCGACAAAGTGGTTTTCAAAAAGTTCTCTGTGTGTAAGGTGCCGCGTAAATTAAATTCTCATGCACTCTCTACAACCGGGGTGAAAATCTCTCTACAATCGGGATGAAACTTCATATTTAGCCTTTTACCGTAAATTAGCAAATTCCATTTTTTAGACGAAATTAGTCCATCGAAAGTGGCGGCTTCCATAGGAGTTTTTTCGTTTTTGAGATTTCCAAAATTTAAGCAGAAATGACGATTTTTGACATTAACTATTTTTCAACAAAAAATAGGCCACTATGCATTCCAGATGGGTTGACTAATCGGGATGAAACTTTAAAACAAATACCGAAAAAAACATTGGCAGCGATGTTTTGAAAATATTAGTTTTTTGCCAATTCCTGGCTAAAAATTAATTGTTTTTATTGAATTTCGAGAAATTATTAATCTTGCGTTGTCAATTTATTATATCCTGTTCCAAAAATGATTTTTGAGAAGGCCAGAAATTTGACGTTTTACTGCTTATTAATTTGCGCCGCTCTATTGATTTGTACGCCAAATATTAGGTTTTTCGCATTGATTAAATGCATGCCAGGTATGTTAAATTTAAAAAGACCTACATTTTACTAATTTTCAAACTTAAAAATAGATATATTTTCTTAGAAATAAAATATATAAATAACAATTTGTAATTCTTCAATTAAAAATAAAAATTTTAATCTAAAATTATTACAATAAAATACAACTATAATTATTTATGTTTTGTTTTAATTAACATAATTGTTTTTTTATGCAATGTAAGATATAACAAATTTTTGTTTGGGATAATACATATTTCTCACAATTGATTTACATAGTTTAATTAATTAATTTAGTTACATATTTATAGTATGCTACATATCCTTGTTTTACCATCACTTTTTCGCTCCACTGCTCGTACTGCCGCTTCAAATACATCACCTAAATTTTCTTTTCGTATTGCTGAACATTCAACAAACGCGCTAGCCTTGATACGATGTTTTAACTTTTTACCTTCGGCTGTTGTTACAAATTTTTCCGAGCCGATTACGCGTAAATCGCTTTTTGTACCAATTAGGACGATAGGAACGTTAGGTGAAAAATGACTTATTTCAGGATACCATTTCGAATATATATTATCGAATGATGTTCGACTAGATATTGAGTAGCATAAAAGAAAACATCTGGTCTGAAAATAAGAAGAAATACAAAACATTAGTATATCCTATCGAATCGGTTATTGTAAAATGTGTAATATTTTTCGCCATGCTTCAAGGACTTAAACTTGTTTTTGGATAAAGTATATTGTCTCAATAAATGGTTTTTGTCATCTATTGTAGTCGTACGTATATCAACAACCGAAGGAGAATGCAGTAAACAGAATGGAAACCATCCATATAAAAATCCACCCAGCCCTATAAAAATAAAAGTGCAAATTTGTGAAAAGAAATGTCTTTGCTCGCTATAGGCTATTTAAGATACATTTAAACAAAATATGATGTTAAGCGTCACATTTTATTTAAATGTGTTCTAAACATTTTTGAAAACCCAGTTGTAAATTTTTGCTAAAGCATCAGTTAACACACACTTCTTTATTAATTTATTTAAAGAAATTTTTTCTGTGATTAAAGAAATCTGTTCTGTTATCAAAAAACTTTAAAACAAAAAAAAAATAAAATATAAATTAAGTTTTGATTAACTTTTGTATTGTACTTTTTATAAAACACTTCACTCAGCGTCTGCTTTCGTCACAAAAGCTGAGCCAACTGTTTTATAAAAAATACAATACAAAAATTAAAATAAAAATCAGCAATCTACAACAAAACAATTAAAGTTTGGATTTACCATTTAAAAATTTAAAAAGTAATTCTTCAGGATATTTTTGAAGTTGTCCTTTGATAATCTAAAGCCAAATATAGGTCGTCCACGATGTTGAATGATTTAGACAACCTCTTAATGGGGTTATTTTCTCCATAGTTTCTGGAAAAGTTTATAAATTCAAAATACAAATGAAAGTCATGGCCCTCTGTACATGTTACCAATTTTTCCAATAACTAGTTTGCACAAGTTATGTATCAATTTACTGGATATGAAGGTATATAATTAAACTTAGAAAATCTTTTTTCACTTATTAATATTATTATTATATGATGGAATATTTTTGTATAAAAGACAAGCTCTTTATTTAACGTGAAACAACGAATTTTTCTTTCCGAAATCATTAATGTTATTAATAATTTCATAAAAACAATATCGAGTTTTGTTTTGAAGTGAGCATAAGTATTTGGAATTTTGCATTTTTTAATTATTAGAAAAGAGTATCTAACGTCAAGAGTATCGAAACAAAGGAAAAATTTTCATCAAAAAATTCATGGGTAATGCAATTTGAATGGGCTAATAATATACTTAGAAATCTTTATTTTCCGGAATTGTTATCGTTTTGTATCAATAGTCACGAGAATACAAAATCGATATAAATAAAATAGAAAATTTTTGTGTAAAAAATTTTCCTCTGTTTCGTTACTCTTTATTAAATTACTTGCCTATGTTATTACACATAATATAATTTGGATTCTTTTTAACTTTTAATATCGAGTGACGTCTTCCTTTGGGTCTATTACAGCATGAAAACGATTTGGCATTGAGTCTATAATTTTTTTTTAAATATTCGAGATTTAAATTGGCCCAAACCTCGCTGATTGCATTTTCCGCAATTTTTTCGATTTTCCGGTTACGTATACCACTTTTCGCTTGACTCTTGTCTTAAACATTTCCAATTACATATAAATCCGAACTTTGTAGAGGCCAGTCTAAAACAATGAAGCCAGAACCTTTCAAAAATTTTTGGTATATTTTTGGGGTGTGAATTGGTGCGTTGTCTAGTTGCAGCAACCAACCTTCCCCAATGTGATTTTCCCCAATGTGACCACAAACACGTGCATGATCATTTGAAACGTCAAGATATACATTATTATCAACCTTATCAAGCAAAAGGACCAAATCTCCAACACTATTGTAAGAAATACAAATCTAAAACGTACGCTTCCCACCGTTACGCCTAATGATGGAAATGGTAATATGCTCTTTGGTAATATTACCGGTAAAATGAGTAATAAAAGTGATGTTACCGCGGTAATATCGCTTGCATAATTGAAAAAAGGTTTCGAACCAACTTAAGTAATTTAATCGCAATAAAATTTGCGACGCCACTGTATGATTGTTCCTTTGCAAACACGATGGAATTCCTTTGTGAGTCCAGTTTGATTGAAATAAGATACGCTCTGAAGGCTCTAGAGCTAGCTATCGAAGACGAAATGCAGTCGGTTATGAAGTCATCTACTATGTATTTCTTCCATTTTAAGCGAATCGTTCTGGAAAAAATTGAAAAAGTTCACTGTTTACTTACTCCGATCGCTAAATGGACATCATTTTTTGAGAACGTCAAGAAAACAGTTTAATCCAAAGTGGTGAACTGTTTTGTTGAAATAAAAGCTACATTTGAACAAAACAAATGCGTCAATTACGAACAACTTATAAACATCCTAAATTCACAGACCAAAAAATTCTTAACCTTGCATTTTGTTTGAGCCAGCCGTTCGTGGCAAATATCTTTCGGAAGCACAGAAACTTGAAGCAACAGAATTTATTTTCAATATCGCAGAACTTTTTACATGGCTATTTGTAGTTGCAAGCGAACAGCCTTCAGGTGAAATATGGTCGGCAGGTGTTTGCTCTACTTCACCATTAAGTACGGTGACAGTTGATATTTTAAACATGCCTACATCAACAGTTGCAACGAAAAGAACATTAAGCACGTACGGTCTTATACACAGCTCAAGACGTAATCGATTAACCGTTGAGCGTGCCGGGAAACTAACTTACATTTTGCACAACAACTGAAGAAAAAACAACTTAAAAATAAAAAAAAAACGTTTCGTTTTAAAAAATTTCATATACGTTTTCCAAGCAACAACGAAATATTTTGATTTGAAAATGATCATTTTAAAATCGTATTTGTTTTTTTTTAAATTGAAATATAGATTTAAAAACAAATCAACTTTAAATTAGAGATATTAGTTTTTATTTTAAATCGGTTAACATATAGAAATGTATTGCTGAGGTTTTAATTTAAAAGTTTAGTTTTAATAGTGTTTTCTTTTCTTTTAGATTTAAAATGCAATATTAATGATATGAATACGTTGATCGATATGAATCTAAATGCAGAAAATTTCAATTCAAATATGCTCAATAAAATAAACTACGTTTTCACATGCGGTTTGAAAAAAGTAGAAAATTATGTATTTCCTCTCCTATTCAAGTCATCAAAGACCAAAGAAGTCATGTACTTATAATAAATATGTACCACAAAAAGTAGAAAATGAACTCCCCCCTCCATTTTGAACCTCAGGGACATTATGTAAAATATACACAAAACATAACCCTTACAAAATGAGAAACTCCTCAAGTTCTTTCTTGGAAGTTTGGTTTCGTACTGATAAAAAATTGGTGTACTCATCAGGTTGAAATTGCAACGACCAAACTGTAAAAACTCACATCTTGTTTATACCACCTTATTAAAGTTAGCCGAAAGTTTCCAGCCGAAAGATAAAAAATCGATAATGCAGATAGTGTCTTCGCTTTCTCAGCCGAAAGTGTATAAATACTACGTCATCGTTGATCAACACTCTTCAGCCGAAAGTTATAAGCCGAAAAATTTATTTCAACAATACATCAACAAAAAATAACTTGAATGTATTATTAAGCGAGGTTTGTTTTAAAACCTAATTCTAATTAAACTTGTGAAATACAAATGTTTGAATCAAACATTAATAATTTAAAATGCAATATTGTTAAAATTGCTTCAAATGAACATAAATTATGGTGGTAGTGTCACTACTTCCATTTGATATATCATATTGTTGGTCAACTTCGGCTTAATTGTGCAGACATTCTGAAAAGACTACAGAGGTGGAATTATTTTAGCAAAATTTCGCTATTTCAATACATCGAAAATGCATTGAATGGCATGCCGTTCTAGGATAACATGCCGTGTCATTGATACCAGTATGGTCATTTGATAGGCCACTATGTTGATCAAGTTCGGCCTAATTGTGGAGAAATTCGCTAATTCAATATATTGAAAATGCATTGAATGACCTGTCATTCTAGGTTAACATGCCGTGTCATTGATGCCACTATGATCATTTGGTAGGCCACTATGTTGGTCAACTTCGGCTTAATTGTGGAGAAATTCTGAAGGGGATACAGGGGTGGAATTATTTTAGCAAAATTTCGCTAATTCAATATATCGAAAATGCATTGAATGGCATGTCATTCTAGGTTAACATGCCGTGTCATTGATACCACTATGGTCATTTGATAGGCCACTATGTTGGTCAACTTCGGCTTAATTGTGGAGAAATTCTGAAGGGGAGACAGGGGTGTATTTTAGCAATATTTCGCTAATTCAATATATAGAAAATGCATTGAATGACCTGTCATTCTAAGGTTAACATGCCGTGTCATTGATGCCACTATGGTCATTTGATAGGCCACTATGTTGGTCAACTTCGGCCTAATTGTGGAGAAATTCTGAAAGGGATACAGGGGTGGAATTATTTTAGCAAAATTTCGCTAATTCAATATATTGAAAATGCATTGAATGGCGTGTCATTCTAGGTTAACATGCCGTGTCATTGACACCACTATGGTCATTTGATAGGCCACTATGTTGGTCAACTTCGGCCTAATTGTGGAGAAATTCTGAAGGGGATACAGGGGTGGAATTATTTTAGTAAACTTTCGCTAATTCAATATATACAAAATGCATTGAATGACCTGTCGTTCTGGGTTAATATGTCGTGTCATTGATGCCACTATGATCATTTGGTAGGCCACTATGATGGTAAACTTCGGCTTAATTGTGGAGAAATTCTGAAGGGGATACAGGGGTGTATTTTAGCAAAATATCGCTAATTCAATATACAGAAAATGCATTGAATGACCTGTCATTCTAGGTTAACATGCCTTGTCATTGATGCCAGTATGATCATTTGGTAGACCACTATGTTGGTCAAGTTCGGCTCAATTGTGGAGAGATTCTGAAAGAGATACAGGGGTGGAATTATTTTAGCAAAATTTCACTTATTTAATATATAGAAAATGCATTGCATGGCATGTCGTTCTAGGTTAACATGCCGTGTCATTGATGCCACTATGATCATTTGGTAGGCCACTATGTTGGTCAACTTCGGTCTAATTGTGGAGAAATTCTGAAGGGGATACAGGGGTGTATTTTAGCAAAATTTCGCTAATTCAATATATTGAAAATGCATTGAATGACCTGTCATTCTAGGTTAACATGCTGTGTCATTGATACCACTATGGTCATTTGATAGGCCACTATGTTGGTCAACTTCGGCCTAATAGTGGAGAAATTCTGAAGGGGATACAGGGGTGTATTTTAGCAAAATATCGCTAATTCAATATATAGAAAATGCATTGAATGACCTGTCATTCTAGGTTAACATGCCGTGTCATTGATGCCACTATGATCATTTGGTAGGCCACTATGTTGGTCAAGTTCGGCTTAATTGTGGAGAAATTCTGAAGGGGATACAGGGGTGGAATTATTTTAGCAAAATTTCGCTAATTCAATATATCGAAAATGCATTGAATGGCATGTGGTTCCAGGTTAACATGCCGTGTCATTGATACCACCATGGTCATTTGATAGGCCACTATGTTGGTCAACTTCGGCTTATTTGTGGAGACATTCTGAAGGGGATACAAGGGTGTATTTTAGCAAAATTTCGCTAATTCAATAAACGAAAATGCATTGAATGGCATGTCATTCTAAGATAACATGCCTTGTCATTGATGCCACTATGGCCATTTGATAGGCAACTATGTTAGTCAACTTCGGCTTAGTTGTGGAGAAATTCTGAGGTCACACGTTTATGGCAATTTTTACAATACCTTGTTCTACCTTCGCCTATGAGCAGAATTCCTAATTACATTTTTATATATTTTTTTTTTTAAAGTTGGTATTCAATTTCTTTTAGGAAATTACATATTGTATTATAGTCTTTTTGGTTTTCCTTTTTTAATAAACCTATTAGTTTGTTTTCCTTTATTATTTGATATTTGTCTCTTATATTGTTATATTTTTGACATCTTTCGATTATGTGTTCATTGTCTTCAATTTCGTTGCATATTTCGCATATGTTGCTTTCATCCACTCCCACTATTTTTTAAAATTTTTAATTTTGGCATGACCCGCTCTTAATCGATCAATTTGTCTGGTGTTGTATGCGTTTAGTTTTATTCTATAATACCATGGTTTTCTTGGTGGATGGTCATTTATTTGTTTGTTGTATCTTCCAATAGTTGTTGTCCAATTTTCATATTTTTGTATCCATTCTCTTCTTATGGTTTCTGATATTATTTGGTGTGCGTCTTCTATTGGTATTGGGTTGTCTATCATTTCATCTGGTTCGTCTATGGCTGTTCTTGCTAGTTGGTCCGCTTTTTCATTGACTGTTATACCTGCATGTCCTGGTATCCATTGTATTATAAATTATATTTTCTTGTTGTCCATTACATTATCTATGATTTTTCCTTCATAAAATGTATTGTTTTTGTTTCTGTTTACGTTGTTTATGGATATGCAGCTGCTTTTGGAATCTGTTAGTATTATAATTTTTGTATGCCCCTCTTTTATTGCTTTCTCCATGGCTGTTTTAATTGCTATTATTTCTATTGTTTTGATTGTGGCTGGATTTTTTATTCCTATTTTCGTCTCTTTATTTGTACTTTTAAAGTATATTCCAATTCTCCGTTTGTTTTGCATTATTGATCCATCCGTGTAGATTTCTTGGTAGTCTTTATAGTTGTTTACTATATCTATGTAGTGTGCTCCTAGTTCTACTTGATTCATGTTTTTTTTTTTGTTTTCGTGTTCCCAAGGTCTTCATTTATTTTTAGGTTTGTCGCTGTTCTTGTTGTTTTTCCTTATTGCTTGCTATTAGAACATTATATTCATTATATATACATAGTTTCTGTAATTTCTCCATAACCTTTGCGTTTTTTATCTTTTCGCCCGTATTGCTGTTTTTGTGGATTTGATTTGCTATGTATTTGAGTGTTGACAGTTTATTATCTAATTCAGCTGGTAACGTGGCTGTCTCTGCTAATATTGTTAGTATTGGTGTCGTTTTTAATAACCCGCTGCATATTCTCAGGTTCTGGTTTATAATTTTTTGTTTTATTTTTATGTATCCTTTTATATCTTATCTGTTGTTGTTATAATGTCCACAAATTTTGTTTTTGTTTGTATAATAGCTTTGTATATATTGACCATGGTGTACGGGTGTGCTCCTCCATTTTTATGTGTAATAGTTTTCAGTAGATTAGATGTCTTGATAATCTCCTTTTCTAGGTTTTTGTAATGTGGCATCAGTGATAGCTTGTTGTTGAAATGTACCCCAAGCAGCTTTATATTTCTCTCTTCCTTTAATATAATGTTATTTATTTGTATTTGAATATTTGTTGTTTTTTTTTTTGTATAGTCTTGTAAATGTGCATTTACTCGGATTTAGTTTTAGTTTTAGGTAGCTTAGCTCCTCATTTAGTGTCCTTAGTATGTTGTTAGTTTTATTCTGCGCTGTTTCTTTATTTTTCTCTTTTATCAGGATTGCTATGCCATCTGCAAATTGGTATATTGAGACGTCCCATGGATTTGATGACTATAAATATGATTGGACCACCGTTTAAAGTGGTACGAGTATGTGGGAATAAGAGCTATTCTGTTGACTACGAGTATCAAAATTCGAAATTAACAAATCAAAATATTTAATATTTTTTTTTGCAAAAATAATAGGTTTCCTAACTAATCTTATGGTATCGTTGGTACTGGGTGGACAGCTCAGTGGCGGCCATCTTTAATTTGGGGTATTCTTATATTTGTATATTTCATACTCCTTTATTCTATCCATTATGTCTCCTTTTTAATTCTGTGTAGCATCTTTAAAATTCTGTCGTATCCTGTGTATGTGTGTTGTTGAATAAAATGCTCTGCGTTAACTCTCGATAACTTTGGATAACTTAACTCTGCGTATTTTGAATGCGTTGGTTGATGGGGTACCTTGTTGTTTTCTTTAAACCGTGTAATACAACTTCTTCTTCTTTACCTTGCAATCGGTACATTTTAGTTTATATGCCTGCATCCTTTATGTTGGTTTCATTTTTTGTTGTTGACGCGGTTTTTTATTTTGTTCGTAGCTCTGTATGCTATACTGTGTAGCTGGGTTTTTTGAGGACGTGGTGTATTACGTTTGCTGTTCATGTGTTATGTTCCATTGTTATGGATTGGTTGGCTTTTCCAGCATCTCTTTCTGGTGTGGTGAGCGCTCTTAATCTTGCTTTTTGTTGGTGTTTTCTATAGGTTTGGTCTATTATGATACTGTTAAACCCGTTAGATGTGGTGATCTATTTTATGGTATCCATTCCATCTGTATAATCACTTTTGTGCATTGGTATATTATATTAATACGGCTGATTATATGTTCGTATGCTGATCTTTTATGCCTCGGGAGATGGTTTGACGTGGTGTGTATTGGATTGGTTTTCTATATATCTTGAAAATATGTTTACTGTTGAGATTTTTTATTGTGATATCCAAGAAGTTGATTTGGCGTTCTTTTTCTGTCTACAGTGTGAATTTTATATTAGGGCGTATGCTATTGATGTAGTAGTGGAATGTTGTGGAATCGGTACCAACAAATGATGTTATTTTTGAAACTGTTGTTTTTGTTGAGTATCTGTTTCTGTTCGAAGTTTTGTATGAATATTTCCGCTAGTGCTCCAGGTAGAGGATTCCCCGTTGTTTAGCCTTGTTTTTGGTTGCAAAACTGGTTCTTTAATTTTCAACACAATAAAATAGTTTAGATTCGTAATAGTTTGTTTTATTTTTATGACTTGTTCTATTTCTTGTTCGTTCACATTTTGTTCCCTTATGAAATTTTTTGTTATTCCGAAAGTTTCAATTATGGTTATGTTGCTATACATATTTTTTATATCGAACTATGCAATTTTTCCGTTGTCTGGTATTCTGAAATTTTTGATGTTGTTGACGATTTCATTAATATTATTTAGCGGTTGCTTGGATAATTTGTATGCTGGTGCAGTTGTGTAATTCAAAAGTGGTATGGGGTTCCCTTCTGTGTGAAGTTTTGGTAGTCTGTTTAATTACCTAAATTGCCTCTTTAGTTAGTTAGTCACCAGAAATTGCAATACGCAGAGCGTTTGATTCAACAACACATTGTGTATGTGTAATTTAAAGATACTACTAAGACGGGATAGAATGAGAATTTGTGAATTTGAGAATATGTGAATTAGAATATGTAGTTAAAATTGACAAAGAGCGAATGCTCGAAACTAGTACTTAAAGTAAAATTAATAAAATCTAAATTACAACAAAAAGAAAAGAACATGCTCTCATTTATTTAAAATAAAATATATATATGTTGTAGTTAACTCATTTGTATTCCAGACAATTTTTAATGTTTAACATTTCATTACACTGATTTGACTAGTAATTAAGACATCTCTGGTTTAGCTTGTTTACACCGAAATACTAATGGAATTTTTAGATTATATATTTACTAACCAGGGGCGGTATGTTGTACCATCACTTCGAATCAAAATTCGAAAAAAGTCGAATGGCGGTATGTTGTATCATTTTCGAAAAGCAAAAATAATACAACTTTCACATTTTCGATTCGACTTTTTTCGAATTCGACTTTTTTCGATTCGAAGTGATGGCCCAACATAACGCCCCAGATATCTCTCTATTGTCAAAATTTATGGTATGATTAAAATCTTGACATTTTTTTCATTGAGGTTAGTTAGGCTAGTATTTCAAGTATTACAATATAATTATTGTATATGAAACAACAAATAAAATTTTATAAAATAAACGATTTTTGTAGTGCTAAATTTATCCACGGAATACCAACATGCAAACAAAAATATTAAATAATTTGTTATTTTTTTGTTAAAAAAGCAACATTTTATTAAATTTTTCACAACAAAATTTACGCTAATAATATCAGTAACTGATAAACGTTTGTAACAGGTTGATCTTTCCAATTAAAAGATTTGTCAGTGACTTTCCGATAATGACAGATATTCGCAGTTAGTAAAACATAAAATAAAATATAATGTTATTTATAACAAGTTGGAATTGTGTACACCCTAAGTCCCGAACACGTGAATCGTCTTGATATTCGCCTTATGGTGCAGCCTTTTTTACGTCGTTTTAAAAATATTAAAGCTTCTTTTATGCGGATATGTATAACTCGAACAGCCGAATATATCAGAACATATTTTCGAGTTTTCATGTGTAATACTATATTTGGTAATACGGATAGAAACAAAACAAAAAATGTAGTAAGGCAAACTAAACACAAAAACTTTAAAATCAAAAAATCAGTAATTTGAATTTCCACATATTTTTGTGAAATTTTTGTGTATTTCTTTTAAACATAATACTAAGGAATCAAAACAAACATATCGATTAATACTTACATTTGGATAACTTAAAGGTCGTAATCGTTCATAATCTTCTTGGCCTGCGGTATCCCACAGTGTTAGACTATATTCTTTATTATCAACTGTTATTGTACACGCATGATTATCAAATACTGTTGGCACATATTCTTTGGGAAATTCATTTTGTGTGTATGTTATTAGTAAACATGTTTTGCCTACCATGCCATCACCCACTGTGGTTATCTTTAAATTCGCTAGCATCTTTTATGTTTTTGGTGAATATTGGCTATTTTTGGTAATTTTGTCGAAACCTAAAAATAAATATAAAAATGAAAAATATAATAAAATTTTAAATTAATAAAATTCTTGATACAAATATTATATAAAATGTTATCAACATTCATAGTAAAAACAAAATTATTTATCACAATTCATAAGTAAAGCGGGTCGTACAAAACCAATTTTTTCATTTTAATGATAATTTTTTTATCAGTTTCAAGAAATTTGTATACGAGTATTACATACATCACTGTTATATTATTGCTTTATATGTGAAAGATACTGATAAGCAATTTTCAGTTTTTCTTATTATAAAGAAGTGTTTAAGTTAATTAAAAATATGTATGCACTGTCGACAAAATTAAATAGCATTTAAATCGAACTCGACATTTGTTTACATATCAGCTTTTCGCGAACACAATTTTTAGAAATTACTTAATTCTATAAAAAGTAGTAAATGTTTTCGATGTTTTAATGCATCTAATTTAAAAAGTTGCTTTTACACTTGTAGTGAAGTGTTCTTTGTTGAATTATGTCTTTTTCATTTTGTGTTTGGTAAGCATTAGGCAATATTAAAAGGGAGCCCTCATTCTTAATAAAATTATTATATCATTTTCCAAATAAAATGACGATTGGGGCGAATTTGAAATTTTGAATTTAAAAACAAATTGTTTAAAATTTTTCCAAAATCAAAATTCAATCATTTTTCGTGTAACTAAATTATTTTAAATTCTTTCCGCGAGTGGCGATTTTCGTACTTTTACAACCGTTAAAGATGCTTCCCGAGTTGCATTCGTTCGTCCATTCTTTTAATTATTCAGTTATTTTTTTTATTCTATGATTTCATTGTTGATCAATTTTTCTTTAACAATTTCGTCGTCGACTTGTTTATTGGTTTTTAGTCTTTGAAATCTGTTCTAAGGCCGAAGCACTCTTGCTTTTCACGTACTAATATTTACGCAGTAGCCAAATTGAGGACGTACGGCTATAGGTCCGATTTACGTAGAAACATCTGCATATTGCATAGCCACATTCAGGCTATAAATGGACTGACATGGAAGATGGGATGACCCATGATTTCTGCATTCCGACTGAGGGTCATAGTTGAGTTCATTTTCATCACCAGTCTTAATCATATAATGAAAACCCCTTTTCCATTCCGCGCCTATTGGGATTTGAACCCGGTACCTTCTAATCCAAACACTCCAAAGCTTTCCTTTAACCAACGTGCATCAGTATCGTCGACCAAGGCTAAAGAAACTACTGGCCTGACTATTAAAAAGGTGTCTTCGGCCGCAAAATTATAACATAAAATTAAATTAATTTTACTATAAATCGTAAATATACATTAATATATGTTACAAAACAAAATAAACACAATTTAATTTAAGTACATCGTCTAATATCAGAGCCACCTAGCTAGATATATAAGAGTCGTCAGATTCCGCCATTTTTTATCGGAAGCTTTTGTTCTTTCTCATGAGAATCAGCTTACATTAATATTTTTTAAATAACTTTTTGTAAATAAAATCCGAAATGATTAATTTGAATTTGCAGTTTTAATATAATAATATTTTTATTGGTACCATAAATAACACATAATACGAAATCAACATTATTGGTAACATATTCATGTGAAAATTTTCGTTAGAAATTTTAATTTCATTGATGAATTTACACGTGACTTGTTTACTATAAAATCAGTGTCTGACCAAAATATGTTAACTACCGTATTGTATATGTTTCATGTATTATGTTTTCATACAACCAAAAGATTTTTATTATCACTTGGAACGACAACGACTCAACTAACGAAATCGAGGTGTTAAAAAGGTAATAATTTGTGAGATTCATAAAAACTGCAGTGATAGTGAATGTTTTTTGTCAAAACTCATCGTTTTATTCCTCAATCCATATCGACGGGACCAGCGTTTATAAAACGGAACTCTTTAATTGGATTTTTGAACAATTAGCGGAAAATCAATTTACTTACGTTTTAAACCCCATTTACATGCGACCAACATTTTTCTTCTGCAAAATGAAAGAGATATAATATTGACTTTTTGCATATGAGACTTTTTGCACTACACCGCTTAAACCACTATAAAATGTTGCCATAAAAGTAAATAAATGTTGCCATAAAATATATTCAATCCGTGTATTTTTATGGCAACAATTTTAAAACTAACAAGAAAAAAAATATTTCGTATTTATAAATGTTGAGGATTCATAATAAAAACAGACGCCATAGATAAAAATGTAAGTGTCGCATTTGAATTAATAAAAAATAAATTAATAATAATGCATTAAAAAATTATGGCATTACCATATACATATATTTCTTTCTTTCTCGCACATTAAATATTTTTATGTAGCAGATGCTTTCTTATTTACCTAAAAAAATTTGCAGAAGAAAAATGTTGGTCGTATGTAAATGGGGCATTACTAAACAATACAAATTTTAATTACTCATATTTGTTTTTTTTTTCTGTTGAAAGTATTAAGTTTTCACGAACACACCCACCCATACACCCGTCACAACTACAGTATCCCACATGCACCAAGTTCCATGTCAAACTGTACACTGACATGAACGGTGGGTCGGCGTTGAATTTTAACGGAGGGTCTTAGTTGCGTTTATTAACATCACCGATCGTAATCGATACGAAAATTCGCCTTGCATCCTGCCTCTGCTGGGGTTCGAACCCAGTACCTCTCGGTCTAAGTGCTGAAGCTTTAACTTACTTTATTCTACAATCTTTCTTATGGAAACATAGAAAAAGTTTCCCCTGTAAATAAAATACACCATTTAATATTACGGCTTTTTAAATCGAAGATGGCTCTGCTAATACAGCACAGTATTGTTATGATTTTAACACCATTTTTTGTTTTTTTTTTCAAAGCACATTTATGAGGAAAAATTGGAGCCGGTGGTACAAACAATTATTGAACAACTAATGGATAATATTTGCTCCGCTATGTCACATTTGGGTGTTAATGATATCTTTGTGTTTGAACTGATAATCGTCAGTGAACCAGCGTATATTGATTAAACTTACACTCAAGCTGAAACATACGATCTACAGCTACTATCGTAACATCCTGATGATTTTTATGGGGAGATCGGGGGAAATGGTCGTTTAGAATGGAGCAAAAATTAGTAAGACTGTTTTAGCAATATTTTGACTAATCTTTTTTTTAATAAATCGATATGTTTAACATTTAAGCCTATATGGTACTCATCTTGGCAAAGATGATGCATACTAAAAATCAGTTTTTTACCTTAAAATATTACCAATTGACCTAATTCTTTCTTTAAAATGAAATTAAATGTATAATTAAGGTATTATTACATGATTGTCGAAATAAAATGTTGAGTATGGCTATGGTTTGGTTTCAAAGTTGGTCGTTTTTTAAAAACGTAAAAATCAATTTTCGTAATAGTCTACCTATAAAACGAGAACAATTTGAATGAATTGAATTAAAATGAAAATATGAATGAAAATTTGCAACAGTAACATAAAATCGAGATATTGATACACTATAATCCAGATTAACCTTAAATTGATGTATAAAATGGAAAATTTAGTTTAAGGCTGAGTACCAATTGTCGGGTAAAAGTCAATTTTAAGTAAATTTTTTGGTAAATACAATTATTTTTGTAAGACTCTATGGTAAACTAATCGAAAAATCTGTACTAAAATCGATTTTTACCGTAGTAAACGATTTACCCGACTATTGGGTACGCAGCCTAAAGGCGATCCCACATTAAAATTTCTACGAACGTTTTCTGAAAACGTTTTTTTTTTCATTTACAAATAAATTATTGCATATATTTTATTTAAATTAATGAGATATAATGTAAAATAACTTTATTGATTAGCCAAAATAATAAATTTACAATTATTGAACAATTTTAATTGAAAAATAGTCATTTTTCTATTTTGCCGTTCCTAGAAACGTTTATTTTTTCATTCGGAAAATTTTTCAATTAAAATTCTTCAATACTTGTAAATTTATTATTTTGGCTATATAAAGTTATTTTACATTATATCTCATTGATTTAAATTAAATTCAGAAAATGTTCGTAGAAATGTTGTTGTTTTCAGAAAACGTTCGTAGAAATTGTAATGTGGCATCGCCTTAAGAATTATAAAAATTTCGATTGTGATTGATCAAAAAATTATGTCAAACGGCAAGTTCTTGTTTTTACGCCGCAATGGCGGTTTGATTCGTTTCCCTTGTTCCTATATGGCAAATCAATTAATAATTAATGTGTTCAAGATAAGTGGTCATTAAAAAAATTACGAATTTAATTAATTAATTTTACACGTACGGACAAATTAAGTAAAATAAATTATATAACCTTGTGGTCTACACATTTATTAAAGAAACAAACCAGTTTGAATACATTATTTGAAATATCGATAACAAAACAAATTTATTTTTTGAGTACCTTACAGCCATAATACATATGTACTTCAACTTTTTTTAATTGTATTTTTGTGTTGTTTTATACCCCATTTACCACCAACATGTTTCTTCTGCAAAATGAAAGAGATAAACATTGACTTTTTGCACATGAGACACAAGAATAAAAAAACTTCCTAACAAAATTTTGTAGAAGATTTTTAAGCCACTATACCGCCAAAACCACTATAAAATATTGCCTTAAAATATAATCGATCCGAGTATTTTTATGACTATGGCAACAATTTTAAAATTAACAAAAAAAATTATTTCAGTATTTATAAATGTTGAGAATTCATAATAAAACAGGCGCCATAGATAAAAATGTAAATTTCGTTCGCATTTTGAATTAATTAAAAATAAATTAATAATAATGCTATAAAAAAATGATGGCATTATTATATAATATTTCTTTCTTTCTCGCACATTAAATAATTTTATGTAGCGGATGCTTCCTTATTTACCTACAAAAAATTGTAGACGAAAACAATTGTCTATATGTACATGTAAATGCTCCATTAAGGCAGGTTTACGTATACGATCAAAAAATCCAATCAATGAGCGTCATTATTGCTCATAATTTGTTTTTTTTATTACGCTGGATGCTTGCGATCAAAATTTGCCCAAAGTAAAATTTATTTCATTTCTGTCGGAGAAATTTATATATGTTTCTAATGATTTGAATCAAAAGATTCGCGAATCATTTTTTGATCATGGCATACGTGAACCTCCCTTTAGTCGTGTTTTAATCGTAAATAGTAAAAAATAAACGAAATTAAAAAATTTTTGTAAATGACATTTAGGCTGCGGGCCAATAATTGGGTAAACGTCAAGTTTAAGTAAATTTTTCGGTAAATTAATTTATTTTTCAAAAACTCTATGGCAAACTGATAGAAGAATCTATTCTAAATCCGATTTTTACCACAGTAAACGATTTACCCGACTATTTCTTCGTAGCCTTAGTAAAAGTTATTCATCAATCAGCAGTTTGGAACTTTTTTATGTAAGTATACACCTGGTAGTACAATGAAAAATCAAAAATGTCAGGTATGGTATTTTGTCATCTTATTTAAATTTTCATTATCTTTGTTTAGTGAAATTATAATCAGATGCCAATTTATAAATATTCAAATTGTAAAATCAACTACATTTTATTTGTAAGGCCATGTCCGATTTCCAAAATAATGAAATAATTAAGACGTAAGCGAAATAATTTGCTCTTCCATATTTTGTTAGAGTTCGATTGCTGTCCGAATACTGAAATAATTTTGACAGTTCAAAACACAAGGCGAGAGAAAATTAATTCGAGGAAATTCTTATAACAAATATGATAATGTTATGTTGTTTATTCTAATCCTAGTGTTCAGTCGGGCAAAAATGATAAAAAATATCATGAAATTTTTTATCAGCTTTTGCCATAACACGCACTCATTTATCACAAAAAAAACCAAGGGCGGTATGTTGTACTATCACTTCGAATCGAAATTCGAAAAAAATCGAATGGCGGTATGTTGTATCATTTTCGAAAAGCAAAAATGATACAACTTTCACTTTTTCGATTCGACTTTTTTCGAATTCAACTTTTTTCGATTCAAAGTGATGGTACAACATACCGCCCCAAGAATATTTTTGATTCCGGCTGTCAAAATTTGTGTACATTTTATTTCAAATGATTTTCGTTGTGATTTTACATGGACAGTTTGCTCAACGTGAATATTATATATTTTCGTATTAAACAGCAATAAATTAAAAGCAAACTTATATTTCAATGGATCGCATATATTCATCATACATATTACGAAATCGTGAAAATTTTCATGAAGTTCATAGCTGTGTCTTGGATAAAATCAACACTTAAAATGTTTGTGTTTATTTAATAAAATTACATTTATTTTGTTATTAGTTTCTTTTCTGTGTTCAAAAGAAAAATGAAATAGCCTGGCTATCGATTTTGTATGCGTCATAGAAGTGGTGTACGTATTGGTGTGCGTGTTTAATTTTTCTTTGGGTTTTTGACGTCATTTAAGAACACAATTAGGTACATAATTTGTAAATTTATTCAATTTCAGAATTCCATTTAAATTAATAAAATATGCCGTTAATTCCCTAAATAGTTTAACCATTCATATTCCCCAGTTAACCCACTTTATAATTTATTAACACGTTTGCGTAGAAAATGACAGTACACATATTAAAAGTGTATATTATACACTGTATAGTAAACGTATACAGAGAACACCATAAATCGAGAACACCATTCATGTGAAACTGCATTATTTTGGATAATTGGAAGTCTGAAATAGATGACAATTAAGAAGTAGCAGCAGTCTTCCTGGATTTTAAACGAGCTTTTGAAATAATCGTTAGACAAATTTTACTAAAAAAAATTAAGCAAATATGGAAAACAAGGCGCGACGTTTGAATGGTTCAATAATTATCTTCAAGAAAGGGAAAATATACAAAAGTCGATAACTGTATCTCTAAGCCAATACCAAATAACCTTGGAGTACCGCAGGGATCTACTTTAGGACCATGGCTTTTCATCCTGTACATCAATGGTATAGTAGAAGTTATAATTAATTGTAAAGTGAATATGTTTGCTGATGGCACCTTGATAACAATTGCAACACCAACCCTTAGTAAAGCTGTTCAGAAAATAAACGACGATTTGGAGAACCTGAGAAAATGGCTGATGTTCCATAAGTTGGCACTTAACATTTCTAAAACACAGTTCATGATGATGTCAATAAAAACAATACTAGAATGTAATCAAAATATATTAGTAGATACTGAACTGATTATATTAGTAGATACTGAATATATATATATATATATATATATATATATATATATATATATATATATATATATATATATATATACGTTTGAATGGTTCGCGACAAGGCGCGACGTTTGAATGGTTCAATAATTATCTTCAAGAAAGGGAAAATATACAAAAGTCGATAACTGTATCTCTAAGCCAATACCAAATAACCTTGGAGTACCGCAGGGATCTACTTTAGGACCATGGCTTTTCATCCTGTACATCAATGGTATAGTAGAAGTTATAATTAATTGTAAAGTGAATATGTTTGCTGATGGCACCTTGATAACAATTGCAACACCAACCCTTAGTAAAGCTGTTCAGAAAATAAACGACGATTTGGAGAACCTGAGAAAATGGCTGATGTTCCATAAGTTGGCACTTAACATTTCTAAAACACAGTTCATGATGATGTCAATAAAAACAATACTAGAATGTAATCAAAATATATTAGTAGATACTGAACGTTTGAAAAAATATAAATAACTTGTTGTTAACATAGATGAAAAGTTAAATTTTACTGATCATTTGAATTATATTGCTAAAAAAAAAAATAAAAATTCTGATTTAATAGAATTAAGGATAAAATGTCACGTGAGACAAAAATTATATTTTACGAATCAATTATTGCACCACATATTGATTATTGCTTATCAGTGTTATTCATAATGAATCATCACAAATATATCGTCTCCAAAACATTCAGAACAGATTTATGCGAGTTATTCTAGGAGCAGAAATTAGGACACATATAAGTGAAATGCTTGAAGTACTAGGGTGGAAGTCTATTAACCAAAGAATACACTACAACGTTTTGAAGTTGATGTTTCGCCTTGAAAACGGAGATCTACCAGAATACTTGGTCTTAATGTTGTGCTCTAATAGAGAAGTTCATAACTATAATACCAGGAACACTCATTATCGATTACCAATCAATGTACAGCAAATCTTTTCCACAGCGATCATTAGGGTATAATGCAGTCAAATTGTATAATTCACTGATCAATTTCTATGCGTTGGGAGAACTACGAGAGTAAACAACTCAATACAATCAGTTTTTCTGACTATTGAGTGTATTTATTAAAGAAAGCATTAGTATTTAGCTAGTATTAAGTATAATAATTATGTTTTATTTAATTAATTCTAGATAATAATAAGATTACAAAATGTGATTATTCTTGATAAATAAATAAAATTACAAATTCTCATGAGAATTTCGTGAGAAAAACGTACAAAATCCCTAGCCTGATTAAACATTTTTGTTGTTTAAAACAAAGTGATATCAAATTAAACATTTTTGTGTGCACATATATTATAATTTTATTTATAGTAAACTATAACAAAACCACAAAGTCGATAAACTTGTAATTGTAGCTAAACTCGAAATTCAAACAACTTGTGAAAAGTCTTATTACAATTTCGTACATACTTAATTTTGTACACGTTCAAATATTATACGCGTCTTTAAACAATAGTTTTATGTTTTATTTACCATTAATTATTATATATTGTTGTAATTTCCTGTTTTAATTATTACCATTTTCGTACAAAAAATTTGTGCGCATGATGTGTTTTAAAGGAATTTTCGCGCATTATTAAATAACGAGTCAAGTACTAATATATAATAATGATAGTACATGGGAGACACTTTTAGTCATGTTTCGAGTATGACAAAATGAAGAGTTTAATAAATTAAATTCATTAATAGTTTAATTAATATTTTTTGATCTTTATGATCTGTTGCTTGCATATGGAAGTGTACTGAACTAATCAGCTTTCATAAACATTTTGTCTACATAAATTTTCTTTATGAAGTGCAATATTGAATGTTTATAATTGGTGGTGTACATCTTCATCGGCAACTGTGAAATTTAATATTGTACAGCTATTCTGCATATTAAGATATTAATGTGTTGTTGTATTTGTGTTTATTTTGGGCATTGGCGTCTACGTTTAAATGTCTTCTAAATAGGTTTAATAGAAACCCAAGTACAACAAAAGTTGCTTAACAATATAACAATTAAAATTCCATATAAAAAATTACTCAATTCGAGATGAACAATTTAATATATTGGAAACTGCTTTAAGATATTTTTCTAAATATTAAAGGATTATAAAAAGTAAGGTCCGATGAGGTTTACAAACAATTATGAGTGATCTTTTCAAATCACTCTCCAGAAAAAGTAACATTTTGGATTGTGTCACTTTGCAGCAAATGAGCGATTATTTGCTATTATAAATTCAAATAAAATGTTAGTTCCCTTGAATAATTATTGTTTTCTAAAACACAACCAAAATATCTCGTCACAATGTCAAAATCCATTTAAAATACTAAAGATGGCAACAAAATAGTTCTGTCATATTTATCAACTAGGAAACCGTTTAAACAAAATTACTAAAAAACGTAAGGAGACGAACGTAAACATTTAATTGAGGACAATCTGCGCGGATGTAAAGCTATATTAAAAATAGATTTAATGCCTTTCATGATGAGCATTTATATTTAAGAATACCTTACGCGTGCGCCCAACCGGACAAGTGGTGCAGTGGTTAAAGCTTCGGCACTTGGACCGGGAGGTACTGGGTTCGAATCCCATCAGAGGCTAGATGCAAATCGAATTTTCATCATCGATTACAATCGGTGATGTTAATAAACACAACTATGACCCTCTGATGGAGTGCAGAATTCAGCGCCGACCCACCGTCCATGTCAATGTACAGGTTGACATGGAGCTTGCAATGTGCAGGTGGTATACTGTAGTTGTGTGAGTAGGTGAATAGGTGAATGGGTTAATGATGTAGCATGAATGCGTGGTATCACAATGGGCCAAAAATGGCCTAAGTGTCAACCACTGAAACCTAACCTACGCGTGCGCCCAACACTATTAATATTATTCCATAATGGACTCAACAATGAATAAAGGTTTTATTTAAAACATTATTATTTAACTATTGTAGTCAGGATGTCTTTTCCTAGATTTTATCTTACGCCTTATCTGTTTAAAATTGTTCAATGGGTGGGGGTGAGGTGGGGTGAGATATGGCTGCACTCAAATTTCACGAAATCTCACTAAGAACAAATACACCGATTATGAGAGACGAGGGACTGACTTAACTAGAACAAGCATTCAAATGGAGATGAATGTAGATTCTTGTAAATCTACATGCTTGCATTTTTCGTTTTATTCAAGTCCTTTGAGATGTAAAGTGAATTGTCATAATCTACAATAGGAATATAACCAAAATAATGTTTTTATACTTTTTAGATTTAAATAAGATGTTGTGTTAGTTACAGAATTTACATTTTAAAATAATTATCTCGTATTTTTAATTTTATTCATTTTTTATTGCGTGTCCTTGCAATGGTTAAACTCTATGTAAATAATCGTAGTTAATAAAAATTACCCAAACACTTGTTACAGAGTTCAGAAGTAAAGGGTGTTTCATTTCGAGGTATAGAACTTTAAGTTAGCAACACTTTTTTCAGGGACAGCCGATTTGACAGCTGACCATTGATTTTTGGTAAGTTTAGTTTGCCATTTCACAATGAATAGACTCACGTCAGAGCGAAGTTTGCCAATTGTTCAAATTTACTTTTAAAAAAGTGGTTCAGTTCGTGAAACTCATCGCGCGCTACGTTCACTTTATGGTCGACAAAATCGTCCATCAGAGCAGTTATAATTCGACTAACTGTGAATCGCTTTCGCATCACGCTTACTGTAAATGATAATACGAGTACAAGGTCCCATATGGCACGCATTGAGCAGGCGGTTGTAACGACCGCCCTGTGGTTCGGTATATATTGTAATATGTAGATCAGCTGGATAATGCTTTATTTATTTGAGTTTATCTCGTTTGAGTTTAATGACCTCCTTAATTTGGTAAATAGCCATAAAACGAGTTTACATTTTGCTACAACAACGGTGTTGTATTGCATAGAATAGTACTCTCGAATAACGAAAATTAGTATGAGTGAGACCAGACTATGTTCCAGACCGATTAAACGTGCATATATTTTAAAAGATCACAATCAAAAAAATTGAAATTCATTTCGGTCTATTCCATTTGTGCATTTCGGTGTATATTCCACTAGTACAACAGCCTAAACGAAGAAAGAAACGTCTTTTAAAAAGTTTAGTGTTACCAATTTGACGAATAATTTATAAAATTATTGAAAAAAATAAATAATAATTAAGTCATATCCAAATAAAGCGTGCGGAAATTTCACGTAAGTTTTGATCCGCATATTGGGTTTTATTTGCTTGTGTAGTGATCCAATATTTCTTTGAATACTGCAGGTATTAATCTTTATACTGAAAGACATTTTACGGTACCCTTCGATTTGCTGTATTCAAACAGACACACTTGTTACAAACAATAAAATAAAATGCGGTCGTTCGATTGCGAGATAAGCGATACCCAATCAATTCTACCAGTGGCACTATTCTGGCTTTCCCGGAGAATTGGGAAAAATGTTTTCATAGCATTTTTGACAAAATTGTGTTTTCTTGCCTACTGAAGGAATACGCTCAAATTTAAAAAAAAAAGTTAATTGGGAAACTTTTGTTCCACAAAATAATTATACGGAAAAACATTTTCCCATTAAACTTTGTTTCGAAAATATTTACACCAAACTTATTTCTTCAGTAGGCCAGAAAATTAGAATTTAGACAAAAATGCTATGAAAATATTTTCCAGCCAGAATAGTGCCACAGGCCAAAGTCACTTGGCATAAGGATACATCGCTAAATTCGGATTCGCTGTATGCAACCGAGGTGGTCAGAGGTACCCGCGTAATCGATGATCCAGAGAAAAAACCGGCACATGCAAGCTAAGCGAAGCACGTGGAAAATTTTGTCCGCTAGCTTTGGTTGTACGGTATTCAAAACGTCGCATTAAATTTATAATTCGTTTCAAATTTATTTCACCGACATTGTTAATTGGGCACGAGTGAAATTAATATAGTACTGAAGAGAATCAAAATGAATCGGTTCGTCATCGTGCACAACAATTTAGACTTGATCCAACATCTTTATGGAGGGGTTTGCGCAACGATATTCTTTACATGGTTATAAGATTCAACTTGTACAGGAGTTATACGATACGACCATCGATCGCGTAGTTAATTCGGTGAATGGGCCGAAGCCAATATTGGCATCGATGCAACCTTTCCGTATAAAATTTTCTTCAGGGATGAAGCTCATTTTTGGTTAAATGATTATGTCAACAAGCAGAGTTGTCGCATTTGGAGTGAAGATAATCCACCGCTTGATGTGCTTTTTGGACCGAATCATCGGACCATATGTATTCAAAAATGACGCTGAAGTAACCGTTACAGTCGACGGAGACCGGTATAGAGACATAATTACTAATTTATTGTGCCTCATTTGGATGGTATTGAAATCAGAGACATGTGGTTGCAACAAGACGGTACCACATGCCAAACAGCGCGATACAATTTATTTACTCAAATAAACATTTGATGAACGATTAATATCGAGGAATGGACCTGTCAACTCGCCACCGCGTTTGTGTGATTTAACACTGCTGGGCTATTTTCTAAATACGACCAGAATAAGCTGGAAAAGTTGATCGAAAATTGGACCTCCAGATTACGACATGTAAGTGAAAGCTGCGGCGGCTACATATCCGAAATCATATTCAAACATTAGTGGTATAAAATTTTCTTTCAAATAAAGTCACATTCGTGACCATTAAAATTATTTTCCTGTGTTTTACTTAAATTCAAAGTTCGAAATAAAACACACACGTGAAAAGGGTGTTTTACGGAAACAGGAGGTAGTGGTGTTTCTGCTTTACATTAACATTACAATTATATATTTAATTGTTATTATTGTTTTACTTCCAAGTATATTGATGATATGCGAGCCTAAACTTCTGGGGGTTTGTATCCCTCAACACAAAGTACACTGGGGAATTGTTATTTTACTGTGGAAAGTTATTAGTTATAATGAGGTCATCTACAAACAGCCTTATTTTTTAATCTCTTTAAAGAATTCTGTTCGGTTATACGGTGGTCGAGTTTCGTATTGTTTTGATTATTTAAGGCGAAAATATTTGTTTTCCTGGGCGATTGCCTTTTTTCAAATCAACTGACAATGAAGCAGAAAACTGATAGTGATTATACGAATCCATATAGTTTGATTCGTAAGTCACAATCATCATCATTTGGTTTGTTGTCAGCTTCGTTCTCAATCATCATCATTTGGTTTGTTGTCAGCATCGTCGTATAAGTATTTGAATCACACATCATGGATCTCAACAAAATTGTGTACAAAAGTAATATTACACTTAATATTATAAAAATTATAAACTAGATATTAAATTTACCGAAAGTCACCTTTAAACAATATATTATTTTGTAATTCACTACAACTTTGTTTTCAAATTGAAATAATTTTAAATTATGTATTTTGGGCTTGTTAGGAAATATTAATATTTGTTGTTTTTGTACATAGTTAGTTGATACAATACATAATCACTAGACAACTTCATTTTGTGCTTTTAATTAGCTAATTATTTTATTCGCGTTTATAGCATAAACACGTATTCATTTTGTGTATTGTGTGATAACGAGTCATTAAATTTTGTCAGATAGCAGTGACCTTGATAAAGATGATTCACTTTTCGAAAAATGGTTAGTATTTTCGTTCGTCAAGTTATTCGTTATTTCTTTATGAAAAGCGTGTTTTTTGGAGGTTCACAATTTTAAATTAAAATAGAACAAAGAAAAACATTTTGAATATCAGTGAAACTAGCTTTATTAGATAGATAATTTTATGCCATTAATACTTGAATATGTGCTGTGTGGCATGTGACACCGTCCTGTTGGAGCAACATATCAGTAAGATTTATGCTAGCCAATTGGTGCACAAAAAAGTTAGAAATCATGTCTCTATACCGTTCACCGTTCACTGTAACATTCCGCCCATCATCGTTTTTGAAAACATATGGACCAATGATTTCGCCGACTCATAAAGCGCATCAAACAGTGATTTCTCTGGATGTAATGGTGTTTCGGCAAGGGCTTGTGGATTGCCTTCACTCCAAATCTGCCAATACTGTTTATTAACGTACCCATTCAACCAAAAGTGAGCTTTTGTTAAAATTTTGATTTAAATTTGGATGAAAAATTTCAATAATTTGCAAGCTTTGCTTGGGCGTGAGTCTATTCATTATGGAAGCAAATGTCAGCTGTCAAATCGGTTGTCAAACAAAACAGTGCTGCCAACTTAAAGATGTGAGCCTCTAAAAACACCCTTTATTAGCTTTTTTAAAACTTTTCTCCTTTTTCTCTTCACCAAACAGAAATTTAATCAGATAATTAAATGTTTTATTTCATTTCAATTAATCTCACTAGAAGTAAATAGCCCGTACAAGCATCGGATTACGAGGGAACGGATAACAAAACAGTTAATATAATACACAGTTCTTTAATTTTGAAGTTTTTTCAATGTTGCACAATGTAAAATTCGAAAAACCCAGTGAAACGTCCACCAACCAAACATCGGAGACATTATAAATTTGCTTTTAAACTAGTTAATAGTTTTAATCAAAAATCCGTTTTTTAGTGATAATGAAGATATGTGGTGTGGTTCCTTTCGAGTGAAATTATAGATTTTATTCACACTTACTTTACATGAAGAATTTAAAGTTACTTAGAGACAAATTACTGATATTTTTGTACTATTTGTCACAACATTTTTCGTGCCATTTGAAACTGTCACTATCGGATTCATTTTCTTCTTCAATTTTAGTACTAGGTGCTAAACTGTGAAATTATTGGTAGCTAAAATTTTTTAATTTCAGGTTATAAAAATAATTTGGTTTAAGTTTTGACACAAAAATACTTGTAAAAAGTAAAATAGCAAACAAATAGAAAAAATATATTGATGAATTTTTGAGATAATTACTGACGTTGTGTACTTTATTATATTATATAATATTTTTTTTCTTACTGTTTAGAAAAGAAAGAGACTAATCGCCAATATAATACAAAAATAAATATGTAACTTAATAACTTTAAAAATAATTTGGGTTTTGTTACGTTTTTCATTAGAGTTGATATAAATTTTCCATTTCGGTTTTTCGTTACGTTACGATAATTAAATTCCGGTTTTGAGTTACGTTACAATATCGTTTCACAGCACTGATTCGAATAATAAAAATTTTAAAATTATAAAAATTGTTTGTATTTTATGCTTTTATGTGTCAAAAACTACTACTACGGGTGTTACCAAATTATATACTTAAAAAGCAGTTGGCAACATTGTTTCGCCGGCAATACAAATAGAAATAAGCTCAAAACAGAACAAGAGCGAAGACGTCGAGCGAAATCGCCTGTCATATTACAAAACACGGAAAACATGTAATACAAACACAACCATCGACGCAGGCGACGACGATTTTTCCGTTGAGATAAATTTAGAGTCTATTTCTATTTTTATCGCCGATGAACAATGCTGCCAACTGTTTTTTATATATATATAAGTTGGCAACGCCCCAACGTCATTTGCTAAAAACATAAAACATAAACAATTTTTATAATTTTAAAATTTTTATTATCCGAGTATGCTAACTTTTAGAATCGATTTTGACATAAATAAAAAATGCCGTCGTTATGCCATTTGTGGTTTTTTATCGCCATACGCTGGCACTCTTGTTCTGTTAGCTATAGCGATATCGCGGTGGTATTTTTTATTTATTCGTCGATGCTCGTCATTGCCGCTCTTATTCTGTTTTGAGCTATAGACTCTAAATTTATTTCAACGAAAAAATCGTCGTCGCCTGCGTCGATGGTTGTGTTTGTATTACATGTTTTCCGTGCGTTGTAATATGACAGGTGATTTCGCTCGACGTCTTCGCTCTTGTTCTGTTTTGAGCTTATTTCTATTTGTATCGCCGGTGAAACAATGTTGCCAACTGTTTTTCTATATATATATATATATATATATATATATATATATATATATATATATATATATATATATATATATATATATATATATATATATATATATATATATATATATATATATATATATATATATATATATATATATATATATATATATATATATATATATATATATATATATATATATATATATATATATATATATATATATATATATATATATATATATATATATATATATATATATATATATATATATATATATATATATATATATATATATATATATATATATATATATATATATATATATATATATATATATATATATATATATATATATATATATATATATATATATATATATATATATATATATATATATATATATATATATATATATATATATATATATATATATATATATATATATATATATATATATATATATATATATATATATATATATATATATATATATATATATATATATATATATATATATATATATATATATATATATATATATATATATATATATATATATATATATATATATATATATATATATATATATATATATATATATATATATATATATATATATATATATATATATATATATATATATATATATATATATATATATATATATATATATATATATATATATATATATATATATATATATATATATATATATATATATATATATATATATATATATATATATATATATATATATATATATATATATATATATATATATATATATATATATATATATATATATATATATATATATATATATATATATATATATATATATATATATATATATATATATATATATATATATATATATATATATATAATATATATATATTATATATATATATATATATATATATATATATATATATATATATATATATATATATATATATATATATATATATATATATATATATATATATATATATATATATATAATATATATATATATATATATATATATATATATATATATATATATATATATATATATATATATATATATATATATATATATATATATATATATATATATATATATATATATATATATATATATATATATATATATATATATATATATATATATATATATATATATATATATATATATATATATATATATATATATATATATATATATATATATATATATATATATATATATATATATATATATATATATATATATATATATATATATATATATATATATATATATATATATATATATATATATATATATATATATATATATATATATATATATATATATATATATATATATATATATATATATATATATATATATATATATATATGTATATATATAAGTTGGTGACGCCGCAACGTCATATGCCAAAAACATAAAACATATACAATTTTTATAATTTTAAAATTTTTACTATCCGAGTATGCTAACTTTTAGAATCGATTTTGGCATAAATAAAATATGTCGTCGTTATGTCATTTGTGGTGTTTTTTTTTATCACCATACGCTGGCGCTCTTCGTCGACGTTCGTCGTTGTTGCTCTTGTTCTGTTTTGAGCTTATGTAATCGCATTCTAACGAATATTTTGTGTGCCGTATATTTTCCTCATTTCATTTTTTCACAATCTTATTAAGCGGAAAACCCGCACACATCAGATTTGTTTTCGGAACAATGGCATTTATCAAAATTTTATTTAAGGTTGCGGACCACTTCTCCGGTATATCGGTTTGTATGTAAATTAAAACTGCAAAATATTCTGCAAACCGTACTAATTCAATAGTATAAGTAAAATTAGATAAATATGGCTCAAAACACAGAAAAAAATAAATATAAACAGAAATAAAGCTGCATACAAAATATTTACTCATTTTTATAAATTTGCGGTTACGATACGGTTTTGTAATTTTTAATTTAATTAAAAATGAGAATATCTTTTTCGTTATGTGATAAATTTTTGATTTTATTTAATTTTAATTTCGTATCGTACTAGTTTCGAGAGTTCTCTCCGTCATGCTATTTGAACTATTCGAAGAGAATAGTAAAAATAGCTGAAGAAGGGAGAACTCTTGAAACTAGGTAGTACGAAAAAAGAATAAAACTAAAATAAAAAATTATTACAAAAAGAAAAAGACATCCTCATTTTTATTTAAATTTAAAATTAATGCTAGTGATAAAAGTGCACAAAAATAATGGAAAATAAATTGCGATACGGTTTTAATTTGACCAAGATACAAGTTGGCCAAGGTTACACTCTAAACGAAAAACTTAAAAAGAAAAACGTTACGTAAAGTTAAGGAAACACCAAACGTAAATTAAAAGAGTCGGAAATTCTAAGTCTCTTATTTTTGAATTTTTAGGTTACAATAAAAAAATGTGTCAAAATTTAGTATGCAGCTTTACCTCTGTTTATATTACTTTTCTCTATGCTCAAAGGAACAAATGATGCATAATGTCAATGTTTGACAATGTAAAAAAAATAATTTTGAGAAATATCTAATTTCCATGAAATTCGTGATAAAATAAAATACATATATTTTGGGCTATTTTTCGTTTTAGCGTTTTATGTATGGAAAAGTATGCTTAGAAAATTTTAAACCAACGATCGTTTTTTTCAAATTTGGTATACTTGTACCACAGTCAATCAAATTAGATTTTTCATTTGAACTAAAAAATGAAAACAAAATATATTTCTGATAATTCCAATGTCATCGTTGTAGCTGTGATTTTTTGTTAAACTGCGTATACGTACACGCAAAAAATAAAATATTTTTGATTGTATGCAGCTATTTACAGAAAATGCAATCGCAATTTCAATTTTTACGTTTACATAGGATGAAATATCTCTTATAGGTTGTCTCAGCTTGTACCAAAAGAAGCCGATGTGTTTATTTTTATGGAAAATGTTATAAAACTCATATATGATATTTATAAGCACGCCTACTTGCTTACAATTAATAATATGTTTTTAAATACAAGTACAAACAAAAAGGTTAACTACATAAAATAAAATCACTTAACCTTTCGGTTAAATTTTGTTCTTTATTAAGTGCAACTTATCCATAATACTACTGCATGTTTCTAAGACTATTCTAATATATTACATCTATTACACCTAGAGTACAATATTTGTTTTTATTAGGAAATCGATATGACAATAAGGCAAGCTACGAATGGGTGTTTTTTTAGTATAACGGCAATGTTAAGCATAGAATCGCGTGCATAATGTATGTTTAATCGGGAGTTGGCAGTGTTAAAGTTCTTTGATTATTCTACCGGCGTTGTTAAGCGTGTTTTATGTCGAGGTTTATAACTTAATGTAAAGAAAAGTGTAAACACTTATAACTTAATGTAAACAAAAGTGTGTTGATAGCTGACAGTTGATTTTTGGTAAGTTTGGTTTGCCATTTCATAATGAATAGACTCACGTCAGAGCAACGTTTGCAAATTGTTCAAGTTTACTTTGAAAATACTGGTTCAAGTCGTGAAACCCATCGCGGTTCATTTTATGGTCGAGATAATCATCCATCAGAGCAGTTAATTTGATTAACCATGGATCGCTTTCGTACCACGTTTACTCTAAATGATAATAAGCGTCCGGTAAGATCCCATATAGCGCCCATCGAGCAGGCGGTGGCAGCTGTAATGCGTAGTATTGAAAATAACCATTTGAATCGATTCGTCATGCTGACTTGATCCAACATCTTTATGAAGGGTTCTGGTTAAGGAGCTTCTTTACATGCTTACAAGATTCAACTTGTGCAGGAATTATACCATACGATACGACCATCGTTCGCGTAGTAAAATCGGTGAATGGGCCGAAGCGAAGCCATTGACATCAATGCAAACTTTTCATACAAAATTTTCATTAGTGATGAAGCTCATTTTTGGTTAAATGACTACGTCAACAAGTAGAATTGTTGAATTTGAAGTGAAGATAATCCACGGGCAATTGTTCAAAAACCATTACATTCACAAAAAATTACCGTTTCATGTGCTTTATGGGCCGAATGAATCATCGGACCATATGTGTCACAAATGATGTTTTTGAAAACTTGACAGTCAACGGAGATTGGTATAGAGACAAGATTACTAATTTTTTGTGTCTCAATTTTTGTGCCTAGTTTACTGAAAAACATATTTGATGAACGAGTAATATCGAGAAATGGATCTGTCAACTGGCATCGCATTAGTATGATTTAACACCGCTGTGCTATTTTCTTTTGGGGGTTTGTGAAGTCACTTGTCTGATAAGCCAGATACTTTTGAATACTTCGAAGTCAACATTCGACGCGTTGTTGGCGAAATACAGTCAGAAATGCTGCGAAGAGTAATCGAAAATTAAACCTCCAGAATACGATGTACGCGCCAGGCATTAATTACATAAAATTATTTTCAAATAAAATCATCGTTGCCATTACAATTATTTTTCTGTGTTTTATATAAATTCAAAGTTCTATACCTCGAAATGAAACACCTATTATAATCAAAACTCATTGTTTGCGGTTAAATTTAAGAAAACCACTAAGGCTTTTTGGATTAAATTTTAATCTTTAAATTTATTTGAATCTTTCAATTCGTTGAGGATTTTTGTAAATGCTATACTTTGCTATACCATTGTAAAATTAGAAAAAGCTCCTACTGAAGCTGCCACTTCCGGTACGCAGATGTCCACCATATTTT
The DNA here is from genome assembly GCA_932526605.1 of Nephrotoma flavescens. Taxonomy (NCBI): domain Eukaryota; kingdom Metazoa; phylum Arthropoda; class Insecta; order Diptera; family Tipulidae; genus Nephrotoma; species Nephrotoma flavescens. The sequence continues at coordinate 164,841,721 of OW052221.1, read as the reverse complement.
GTAACGATCTCCAAATCAATCTGCCTCTGGACTGTAAAGATGCCGAATTTTGGTGATTATTTATAAAATTAAATAAATTTATATATGTATATACTTTTCAAAATATTTATAAAAAACGAAAAAGCACCTACGTGACCTGCCACTTCTGGAAGACTAGTGTCACCCAAAAAACACTGCGATCTCTTAATTTATGTTTATATGAAATTTCATCTGGATCAGACAAGATATTCTGGGTTGTAGAGAGGACACAAACATTTAGTCTGCGCAACACCACATACACACAGAGAACTGTATAAGAAACAATTTTTTTTACTTCAGTGATATAGCGAAAGATAATTCGCAATCTCGAGGTCGAAAATTTTCAAGTTTACTATACTTTATTTTATTATGTAACGGAAAGTAATTAGGAACTTGCAATAAACGACCATTCGTATGTTATCCAAGATGCAAAATTTCAAATCGATTGCATAATTAGTCCAAAGACCAAATCTCATTACGGGTTAGTTTTGTATGTATGTATATTATTATCTATTAGTATTGAGCCATAAAAATGTATTCAAGAGAGTTTATATAATGGCATTCTGTTTTATATTTCAATAGTAAGTAGGATTAATGTGTTTTTCGTGTACCGCCGATTTTAAATTAAGATGTCGGTTTGGCCGAAGTATTAATGCTTAGTCATTTCCGGTACTTAAAATTCATGTAGATTTTTTAATGCTATACTATTTCTTAGGTCACACTATAAAGCACAAATGCGTTAGATACAAAATGCTTCTTGGGAAATTATGTAGGCTCATTTTTTAAGTATAATTTTCTACTATGTTGGTGCGTAACGTATTATATTGTTAGTATAAATTAAAGCCGTAAATAATTATTTTCAGTTATTCTTATCAAAATTAACTCCAGTTAAGATAAAACAGTTAAAAACGGTTACATTAGTCAAATGCCACATTTTTTTATTCAAAATTGATAAAATTTCTTTCTACATATAACCAAATAGTATATAACCGAATAAAATAAAATATAAACTAATAATAATTGCTATAACTTTCCCGTTTATGTTGATCATAACCTTACCCGGCACCTAGTAATTCGGTTTGATTTTGGTTTTGAGATCAGTTTGATAATGTTTAACGATTAATTTGTATAAAAGTTCGAAGGTTGGAATATATTTTATGATATTTTATTTTTTTCATATTGAAAACCTATTGGTAGTTATAGGTTTCGTGGGATTAAAAATTTTATTACTCTTATATCACACTGCGAACGGCTTATGTTGTTTCAGTGGTTTGACACTTAGGCCAATTTTGGCCCATTGTGATACCACGCATTCACGTCACATCATTAACCCATTTACCTATTCACCCACTCACACAACTACAGTATACCACTTGCGAACGGCTTAAAAGGCGATAGACATAGAGTGTGGAAGAAAATATAAGTTCTTATAAAGGGTCTCCCTCCAATAAGAAGTTTTATTCAATAGAGTATAAAGTAGCTACTTTAAAAGTATCGTTATTTTTTATAAATTAACTGTGGCCATTTAGTAAAATAATTTTAATTTTGCTTTAATTTAAAATCGGATTCAAATGATAGAAGATGAGAGAAATGATAGACAAAATCACTCATCTGAGACTGCTATTAAAAGTTTAGTCCACTGGTTCACTAGCAACCATACTAACAGAAACACGTGCTCGTTCAGGTCGTTCAACCGAAAATATTGCTTCAGTGAGAGAATGTTTTGCACAGAACCCACACTTATCAATTTCACGACGTTCTCAACAAATAAACTTGGCGAAACATGGCGAATTTTACAGCCAATGAGAAATAGGGTCGCAATTATGCAGAAATGTGATCATACATAAAATTAGTTATAAAAAATATGTACTTCAAAAAATACCAACACGATCAATCTCGCGGCAAATATTTTTTACACACAAAATACATACTGAATTATCACTAAAACACCGTGTATTTTATTTCAATTATATTAGATCAAATGTATGTATTTATAAACAGCTTTCAAGGTTACAAAATTAAGTGTTATAAATAAATAAATTGTAAATTCCAGATTACCAAAAAATCGCGTACATAAATTTGGTTTGTATTAGGAACTATATTGTTATAAATATAATAAAAAAATCAATTAAAAAACTAATTCGAATTCTTTGTTTGACCTGAGATGGAATTTGTTTAGTCTGCAACTACTTCAGCATTTTAAACCCACTTAGAAATTATTAAGGTACAATAAATTATATTTTGAATAATATCATTATGTTTTTAGGAAAGGCTAAAAATAAAATTTAAATATTTTGAGTTGAGAAAAATCAAACTATTTTTTGAAAATCAAAATCTTTGCTCATTTCTTGGGATAAATATAAAAAAAAAGAAAAGTAAAAGTAGAGATTTCTTTTCGTAATTATCGGTTCAATTTATTTGTTAACCGCTTAAGATGCAAACATGTAAGATAAGATTTTGGTTTTGGCCAATCAATTATGTCATATCAGTGTGACAGAATATAAATTACGTTAATTTTGCTTTTTATATTCTCTGACAACGATTTGTAACTAAAAATAGCCAAAATAATGGATTTTTATTTAGAGTATTTCGGAAAATTTTAAATTTCACTTGCTTTCTCTTGTAAATTATATAATGTTCTTAACTGATGTTGAATGTAACAATTGTTAATGCCACAGAAGTTTCACGTAACTTTTTTCTCAAGGCTATCTCCAAAACTAAATTGATAACATAAATTAGCTTCACATTGAAAAACAAATAAAATTGTTTACGAGGTTTATTTCTAATGTAAATCACTTGTATTGCACTGCAATCATTAGTTCAAAAATAATGCATTTTCGATAATGTATTAACCAATCAATTATTATCGAGTACATATATCGTTTTCGACAATTCCATAAAAACATTATTGAATATTGAACTATCTATGTATAAAGAAATATATAGTTAATTCATTTGGTTATAACAACAATACTCAGTATGAAGTACTCTAGATTATTGAAAACACTAAACCAAAACACAATTTAATGAGAAATTAGATTTTCAGTCCGTTGTCATTTCGGCCTGGGGAAATCAATTTCTTCAACCAAACGGATGATTAAGACAAAAGCGCATATAAAACGCAATTAACAACCAACTATTCATTAGTTAAAACTGATCTTAACATTTAGAATCTGATCTTAACGTTCCCTTTTTGTTGGAAAAGGAATTGTTGAATATAGTTCCAGAAGGCTGTTTCATGGTTTAGAGACCGTTTTGCTTTCCGAAAACTTGAAATTTATAGAGCAAGGTTTCGTAATTAACAAGTATTTAAAGGAAATAAAA
>OW052221.1:164083338-164223338 GCA_932526605.1 Nephrotoma flavescens | reverse complement strand
GACTTTGCTGACTTTCGGAAGCGAGAGCTGGACCATGACATCTAACGACTGTAGATTGTTATCTACCTTCGAAAGGAAGGTCATCCGTTCAATTTTTGGTCCAATTAAAGTTGCGAACAACGAATATCGGATTCGCATGAATCACGAAATAAATCAACTCCTCGGAGGCAGCTGTGACGGCTCGCTTGGTTTCGGAACCAGGTGTTAGTATTTGCGGGTGTTGCTCGTCGCGGCCAAGATGTAATTTCCGAAACACTGTCTACCATGTTGAGCCGATTACGGTTACCTGGTATGCATAAATATCCGCACGTGGTTTATCTAGGTTGTACCAACAAAAAAATTCACAAAAACCGTTTTGATTTTTTTATTATAATACATACAACTATTTTGCACTAAATGTATTATTTGTTTTATATTTGTTTTTTTTTCTTTGATACAATCGCAATTTATTGCCTTTCGAATTGGCACACCAAACAAAAACAATCTCAAAAAAACTAAAATTTTATTGTATGCACTTTATGCAACAAAATTTTGCACAACCAAAAAAATTATACAACCAATCTTGATAATCGCCAAAAATTAACTGACTCTCCCCGCTTTTCATCCGATCGAGCTGTTTTTTTCTCCTCTTTTCGTTTTTTTTTAGTTCTTTCTATTTTCAAATTTTTTATTTTTTTTTTATTTTTTTGTTGGAGAGAAAGGGGCAACGCGTTTTTATTTTCTGCTACACAAATCATGAAAAGGTATATTGTTGTCTCCCATTAATCATCATCGATCGTAATTGACATGCACATCCATCATTATAAGTCATCCAACCAAAGCAACATTTGTTATGTCACCCAGGAAACATTAAAGCCAAACGCGTGTCGCGTTAAATCGTTACACAGCGATATCATCGGATTCATCAAATCCAATCGAGTGAGATGGCTCGGCCACGTTACAAGGTCCCCACAACAACGGATGATAAATAAAGTGTTTCATCAACAACCAGCCGGAGTGCTTCGCAAAGGAAGACCCCGACTACGCTAGCATCACGACAACGAACAAGATCTACGAACATTAGGATGTCGAAACTGGAGGGCGAGAGCGATGGATCGAGATGGATGGAGGGCCATAGTGCAGGCGGCGAAATCCCTTCATGGGATGTGAAAGCCAGAGAGAGAGAGAGAGAGAGAGAGAGATAAAAATTAACTTAACACCACGTTCTGCCATATCATTTACGACTTTTACTTGACTGATAATCTTCATTCCGTTCTTGTTTCTTGAAATTATCATCCTGAGGCCACATATCCGGATCTTTGTTTGAGAAATCTGTGGAAATCTTGAATATTTTCTAAAATATCGCCAGTGTTTGGTGTAACAAAGCTGCAGCTGTTTCGTAATGAATGTTTTCACATCATCAATTTCTGACGGCATAAAACATTCCTTTGTTTACTCGTTGTACCTCATTCTTATTTATTTATTTTGTTTTTGTAGTTTTGAATATAAATTCCTGAATTTAAAAAGCCGTTTATTATCTGGGTTATTTATTATTTTCGATTTGGAAATTGGCAATAAATTCGCTATCCGTCAACCGTCTCTCGATATCTTTGATGCTTTGGAAAGGTAATTATATCTTCCACTCACCGCAATCTTTATTTATGCTGAGAAACATTTTTCTGTTCGTTTTAAAGTGAAAAATTGAAGAAAATACCGCCTTTATCGAACTTGGCACTCAAGTCGCAACCTCTAAACCAACTTCGATCGACTCAATATTTTGTCTACTTAAGTCCTTAGCAGAACCTCACATTTCTAGAGGGTGTCCCGTTAGATATCTCTATATTTTTTTCGCCCCATACAAACAAATACCACCCCAATGGGGGGTCGGCGATTGAACGTCGTAGAGGAAAGATGTGTTTTTGTCTCTCCTCTATATAAATACGTAAATATGTAATTTAAAATGTGTTTGAAATAATTAATATAGTATATTAACAAATATATGTGCAAATATACATAAATAATAATATAAATAATAATTTATGTGTTTTAAGTAAAGTGAAAAGTTGTACGTGTTGAATAAGGGTCCCATTTGAAACGCGATATTTTAAAACGCGAATTATCAAAACGCGATATTTCAAAACGCGATATTTCAAAACGCGATATTTCAAAACGCGATACGGTACAAAACGCGACATGGTACAAAACTCGATATTTCAAAATGCGATATTTCAAAACGCGATACAGTACAAAACGCGATATGGTACAAAACGCGATATTTCAAATTGCGATATTTCAAAATGCGATATGGTACAAAACGGGAGTTTAGGATCGGGTTATATCAGGCGGGTGAAGGGGAAATTTAATTTCAGTTTATAGGAATTTAAAAATCGATAGGAACGATAGTATATAGGATCGATATCAGGTGGGTCGCTGCGCTCCCGCCGCGTCGCAACGCATATTCTGTACCATATCGCGTTTTGAAATATCGCGTTTTGTACCATATCGCGTTTTGTACCATCTCGCGTTTTGAAATATCTCGTTTCGAAATATCACATTTTGTACCATATCGCGTTTTGAAATACTTATCGCATTTTGAAATATTGCGTTTTGTACCATATCTCGTTTTGTCATATCTCGTTTTGAAATATCGCATTTTGAAATATCGCGTTTCGAGCGGATCCGGTTGAATAATTATATTAATTTGTGTTTGATTATGCTTGCAATGCCGTAGAATATGTACTTATATAACAATTTCGTTTATATGTATTTTGATACCGTTGTTGAGTGCATCATACGCATTGTATATAATTTTGCAATATGTATAGGACTTTTTTTATACCAAAGGATGCTCAAGATAAGTGTTTTTCCATTTTTTAACACATATTATATTATTACATATTAAAAAATAATTTTTATTACTAAATTTTAAATATATAAAGGCTAGGTATTATAACACATTAAGGTGTAAAATACTAGTATTTTCATGTAATGGGTTATTGTGAGTATTTTTTGGGCTAGAGAGGGTTATTTCAATTCTGTTTTGCTACACTCATTAAAAATATGTGTTGTTGTTTTTGCGAGTAAACATGTTTGATGACCGATGATTTTCGTTTTTTCTGATCATGCTAATTTTGTAACCTACGTTGTCTTTACATGCATATATACTTGTACATTTATTTTATATAAAAAAAAGAGTGAGTCCATTAGTACTCTCAAGGAGATGTGTAAACATGGCGTGTGTATAGTGCGTCCGTACACTTACAGTTTACTTTGAATGAAGAAGGAATGTAATTTTACTAACCATAGTTTTTCATTTGTTTATTATCGTTAAATTGGTCTATTACTCTTTCGGTATAATTGACGCAATTGGATTATGGTAGCTAAAATAAGATACATATACTGTCGACTCTAACTTTTCTAATTTTTATTGAAAAACTGCACAATGGTCGTTCCATATCTCGTATTAGATATATTTCGATCTGAGTTCATGTGCAAATCGAATTCGTCTCGCAGGAAGTTAATAAGTGGTTCAGCTTGAGGAACTGCAAAATTAATATTGAAATCCCCGCTCATAATCATCGGCAAAAGATGATAGTCTCCTTAGAATTTTTGAAATTCTTTAAGAATATGGAGCAAGGACGAAATGTATGAACTTCATTATGTCTTTTACAGATTTTTTCGGCGAGGTGAATACAACTATACAAAAAACATCTTATTCCCATTAAGAAGCTGAAGTTCAGTCATGTAGATATTATCAATGGGTTGTGTTGTTACCCTCATATCATTTGTTAGTCCAACGATGATTTCCTTATGCGAATTGACTGTATAAGTTAAACTTGTATTTTTATATATTGCTACTACACCGGCAGCCCACTGACCATTTCTCTTGAACTGAACGCATTATTCAAAATTAATAATATTAACATGCTCGTCATTGTGTATCTAGATCTCGGGAAGCAAGAAAATTGAGCATCCCTGCGTGACTGTATCAGTTAGGTCGAGGTGATGTGACCTAAGACTCTGGAAGTTCAATGTTAAAAACCAGACGCCATTATTATCTCCTACAAAATTCGCCATTACAACCTGATTTATAGTTAGCGGATTTGTAGTGAGGTGCGATAGCTCATTTTGAGGAAGACCCATTGAGGTCCCATTTTGTTCGTCCATGGTAGAAGACATGACCATCGATAGCCGACGTGATGAACAGTCCTTCGAGACTCGTTACTCGTAATAGAGCAATATGCACAAGTTGTGGACTGAGTGTTTTATCGTAAGAGTATATACTGACTATCTCGTTATAGGTACCACCCTGTGATGCATGAATTGTGGTGGCACATGCAGATACGACTGGAAAATGATTACGCTTGTTACAGGCTGGCTGCTGCCAACCTGCAGATTTTCACTAAGCACCTGCAGAGGCCTCCACGGTGATGTTTTGCCGGCTACGTTCTCAGCGGAGAAGTGCGAAGGTCGTGGGGTTTGAGGCATGCAGGGCTCCTGGCCTACACCGTGATTAACAGATAATTATAAAAAAATGGGAAAACGCAAATGATAATAATAACACCGATGTTCCGCCGAAACTCGTCGGCCGGAACCTGAGGAACGACACGAATAGTCAAAATAAATTATAAAAATAATAACGATAGAGGTGCCTTGGTGCGCGCATCCATCCGATTCAAACGGGGCCAAGCCCTGGTTACGGAATTGGATGCGGGCACCAAGGGACCGCAAACACTAAACCGACACAGAGGGAGTCTCCGCTCCCATCACACCACACCGAAAAAATTAATTATTCATTTTATAAAACAAAACCACCGAAAAAAAAGAAACAACTTCCCCCTCCACCCGCACCACGCTAAGGAGAGAATGAGAGAGAGAGAGAGGAACAATGCGTACCGAGCGTGCACCCGCTGAGCGGCGCTCGATCACAAAATTTTCAAAATTATATATATTAAGAATATAATAAAAATGGACAATAAAAAAAATCAAAATAAAAAAATTTAAAATAAAAAAAATAAAAATTGTACCTTAATAATTATTTCTTTTTTTTAAAAAAAAGTACTGGTGCGGCCTTGCGCGGCCGTCATGCCACAGGCGGACCACGCCCGGACCGTTGCGGCTTTGGTGCCGTTAATTATTTTGTTGCGGGGCCTCTCCCCGATATAAATTTGAGTTGCGGCCTTGCGCGGCCGTCGTTGCGGCAGACCACCGATAAATAAAACAACGGCAACCGGTTGGCTACCCGAATGTCGCGGGGCCTCTCCCCGATACCAAAAATTATCTCGCGGCCAGCCTCACCTGGTCGCAAAAGAAAAGAGTAGCCTCAACTGGCCACCCGTTGAATAATAATAGCGACACCAGTTGTATCAATGTGGCACCCGTTAAATAATAATAGCGGCACCAGTTGTATCAATGTGGCACCCGTTAAATAATAATAGCGGCACCCGTTACTAAATTCGTGCTCGACACACCGTTATCTGCCCTTCGCCAAGGTCACCTGTAAGGTGGTTGCGGCTGCGTCCTCACTGAAACACAAATGCGCTGGACAGTTTTAATAAGAAAACGCTGCACCTTCAACAATGCAAACCACTCGAATTTTCTTAAATCTTAAATTTTCTTCTTATACGAAGACTTTACACAATCAAAAATCGTGCGCGCATGGCACTCCCCCACAAAACCAACAAAAATTTGCGTTATTTAGTTATCACTATATTTGTTATGATTGTTTTCCTCTTTTATTCAATAAATTGATGTAAAAAAAATTACAAAATTACATTAAACTACTAATACACCTTTATCCCAACTCGGGATTCTTAAATTTTTTCTCTTTTTCCAATATAAATTTAATACCAAACTTCAACATTTACAATCATTTGGTTTTTTATTTTTATATTTATTTCCATTTACATATGTCGTGACGATGACCAAAAATACAATTTTTATATTGTCTTTAAATAAAAAGAAAAAATTCTTAACACAAATATTTTAATTGAATCGTACTTTATCTCAAAAAAACTTCACACTATGAAAATCACCACTCGAATATCTCGAGCAAAAATCACCACTTGAATCCCCAAACAAAAAAAATTCGAGCGTCGCACAAACGACGCGAAAAACATTCCAGAACAATTGTCTCTCTTCTCTGTTTCTCGTTTATATCAATTCGCATTGATATAAACGAGAGGCATATAAGAAAAACATTCTTATGGAATGTTTTGCTTTACGCACACACTCGATTCGCATTGCTCTCTCTCTCTCCCATTTTTGTTTTACTACCAACCAAACGAACAAAAACATACGAGAATCCCTCCACACGGAACGCGTTCAGACACCAACAACACAGACGCAAGAAACCGCGAGTAAAAACATAAAATCTAACAAAATATGGGGATGTCACGCGTAAACGAATATTATGTCTTGTTACAGACAACACAGTCGTAACAAACGTGGGAACGTCCCACACCCTGAGATGTCTCATAAGCCGGGCCTAAAACAAACAATGGGAACGAGATAACAAACGATTTAAACAAATGAGGTAGGCGATATGGTTAGACACGAATGTCTTTAATGTGGTAAGTACCTAGGTTTTTGCCACTCAAATCCTCGACTGCGTACGCCACTTGTCCTACTTTACCGGAAATTACCGCGGGTTTGAACTTGCTTGCCAATTTGGCGGAAAATTTATTCGACGCATCGCTCAAAGCAAACGATCGTATGAAAACGGGTTGTCCGACTCGAAAAGTGCGCTTAGTACTACGTAAATTGTAATGTTGAGCCCCCTTTTCGTGTGCTACGCGTAAGTAATGAATTATACGATCTTTTAGGAGGTTTACTCGATCTGGCTTAGCCCATACCTGGACTTCGCTGGGATCATGTTCATCGAGTAACCGTCGCAATGAGTGATCCGAACCATGCATCGACATATGTTGACCGAACACGACATAATGAGGGGAGTAATGTATCGAATCGTGTATGGCATTACGTAAAGCAGCCGCAATTTCTTGCAAATTTTTGTCCCACTGATTATGATCGTGATCGCTCAAATATGATCGAATGCTAGCAATCAACGTTCTATTAACACGCTCGGATGCGTTACTTTGGGGCGAGTACACCGGCGTACGTACATGTGTTACACCATATTTAGACAACAAATCTTTAAATAAGTTCGAGGTAAATTGCTTCCCATTATCAGAGGTAATTATTTCGGGAACCGAGAACAACAGAAATATTTCGTTTTCTAAGAATCGACACAGCAAAAGAGCAGACGCTTCCCGCAGAGGTTTTACAACTACAAATTTGGAATAATGATCCAGAACGATAACAATACAGGTATTTCCAAGTTTCGAACGTGGATACGGACCCAAAAAATCAACATACAATTTTTGGAACGGGCGAGTTGACGTGACCTGAGCTCCCATGGCTGGTTGCGTAGAGAAATTAACAGCTTTGTTCATTTTACATTTAGTGCAGCTAGCAACGTATTGTTTAACTTGTTTTGCCATTTGAGGCCAGAAAAATTGACGCTGAAGGCGCTCGAGAGTTTTGCTGCCGCCTAAATGTGCTGAAGTGGGAGGGACGTGTGCCTGTTCGATAAGCGATTGGGTTAAGCTATTCGGAATAACTAATTTCCAGTTCGAAAGATCGGTATCCGTGTATTTAAAACCAAACGAAGGGGATATTAACAGTTTATCATCCTGGATTCTGTAGTTGTGCGAACAGTCTTTTAATGAACGAATTTTCTTGATCTGATCGACGTAATCTGGATCTTGGAACGCAACCGAATTTTGATCAACGTGTAGAATGGGGGCTGAAGAAGGTATTAACGCATTCACGGAAGGGTCGATATTTTTACTCGACAAGACTGGATCTTCAAATTGGGCACCAGGATCAGGCGTGCTCTTACTTTCAGAATCATCCTCACAAAGAGCGGATTCATCCGGAAAAGCTCGAGACAACGCATCAGGTACAATGTTAACTGACCCTTTTCGGTATCCAATCTGAAAATCCAGCGCTTGGAGTTTAAGACTCCATCTCGCCAAACGTCCGGAGAGGTCTTTTTGACTCATTAACCAGCGTAAACTGGAATGGTCGGTATAAATGACGAACGGATAGCCTTCCACGTAAGGACGGAATTTTCGCACGCTGAGGACGGCAGCGTAGCATTCCAGCTCGGTCACCGAGTAGTTTCGCTGCGCCGCATTGAGCTTATGGGAATAAAACTCAATGGGCCGCTCCACCCCCTCGGTGTCCACCTGAAATAAGACACTACCGACCCCAACGGCACTGGCATCACACTGAATAAAAAAGGGTTTTGTATAATCAGGATGCGTCAAAACTGGGGCAGTTGACAAGGCGGTTTTGAGAGCGTTAAAGGAAGAATCAGCAGCTGCAGACCAACATACTTTAGTGTTTTTACCAGTAAGATCGGTGAGAGAAGAAGCTAAAGAGGCGAAATTCGGAATGAAGCGACGGTACCATCCGCACATTCCCAGAAAACGTCTAATCTGTTTCGTCGTTTTCGGAATAGGGTACTCCAGAATAGCTTTACATTTATCTGGGTTTGTACGGAGGCAACCATCACCCACAATATAACCTAAATAGTCTACTTCTTTCAACACAAACTTACTTTTGGTCAAATTAATTGTTAAACCAGCATCCGACAGATATCCAGCAACCTGTTGAAGCAAATCGAAATGTTCGGCCAGAGTGGAGGATGTGACCAGAAGGTCATCGAGGTACACAAAGACCTTATCGTGTAGCTGGTACGGGATCACGCGGTGCATTAAGCGACAAAGCGTCTGTGGGGCGTTGCATAAGCCAAACGGCATCACCTTGAACTGATACAAGGGCCGTCCAGGAACCGTAAACGCTGTCTTATCGCGGGATGCTGAGTCGAGTGGGATCTGCCAAAAGGCATCCTTCAAATCAATCGCCGAAATGAATCGGGTGTGTCCCAAACGACCCAACAATCCGTTGATTATGGGCAGCGGATACGCATCCTTGACGGTGGCCTTGTTCAGTTCTCTAGCATCCAAGCACAAACGAACTTTGCCATTGGCTTTACGCACCAACGTGACCGGTGAACACCAGGAACTTTGTGACTCCTCGATGACCCCCAAAGACAACATCCTATCCAACTCGGTATACATGAGTTTCTGGATAGCTGGGGATACGGAATAAAAACGTTGTTTGACTGGCTTTGCGGAACCGACATCGATCATATGAGTGATGAGGGATGTGCGGCCCAAACCTAAAATATCGCTGCTCGGGAATTGTTCGCGGATAAGATCCAATTTACGACGATCACTAGATGTTAAAATATGAAATTTGGGTGTGTTGGTAGTTCCACCTAATTCGTCCGAAGTATTTAACGCGGAGATTTTTGGGGAAATTCCAAAACGATTCCAAAAATCGATACCCAAATAAAGCGGTTGTTCTAATGATGGGACAACGTGAAAATTCATGGTTTGGGTAATTCCATTAAACTCGACGCTAGCTCGTATGTAACCAAATACTCGTTGGACTTGACCACTCGCGGTAGTTATCGTAGATGGAAAATTATGAAACTCTACGAATGGATTTGCCATGATTTTCTCCGCTCCATTCCCGAGAACACTGACACTCGCCCCGCTGTCGAGAAGACCCTTAAAAGGAATCTTGTTTATTAAGACCTGGGCGTAAGGCCGAGTGTCACTACCCTCGGAGAACAAAACGGAGGAAATCACGTCATTTCTCATTGCAGCGCGGTGGTTCCAATATTTCTTGGAACGCTTTAATCGATCTAACTTAGCTAACGACGGAGAATTATAAAAGAACTTTAGAGCGACAGGAAGGGAAGGGGAATTTGGTAAGGAAGAAGGATCGGGAGAGGAATCATTACTGGCAGACGAGTTTACTTCTTCATCGGATTCGACGGCTAGCGGAGTTCCGCGTTTGTGTTGCTCGCTGCATTCTTCTGGATCAGTTTGAGTGGCTCTATCCTCTGTCCTATCAGCAGTCTGGGTGGAGGTTGATTTGTTCTCGGTACACTCCGTCTGAGTGGCCGTGGTGGTGACGACATTTTTACCGTAATTCGAAGGCTGTATATAATCTGATCTCGAGTTGTCTGTTGAGATTTGTTCTCCAGGACGTCTCGCCGCTGCCGATGGAAACCTGCTCCCCTTGTGAATTGCGGATACTGAGTGATCGGGTAGAACATCAGTCAAGAGATAATTCTCATGAGAGTCATATGCTCCAACATCATCATACGGACTGCCTGATGACTCATTGATCTCGCGTCGTGGATGGATTGCAGGGTCCGCCGTAGCTTTGATCCGCCTGAAAGACTCCTCCCAAGCAGAACAACTTTTGATCAGCTCGTTGATGCTGCTAAACTGACGATCGGTAAGATGGTACTGCAGTTCTGGCTTCATGTTCGCCATTAATATTTCGATGAGCTCCTCGTCCGAGTACGGGGTACGACATTGTAGCGATAAACTCCACACTTGGTCGTAGAAATTCGTAAAACTTTCGTCAGGTTGTTGCTTACGTGTCTCGACCGTTCGCCGGATTTCGTAATTGGTGCGACGGTCTTTAAAACGCTCGATGATACCGCTTCGTAGATCTGTCCAGGTAGCGTTCGGATTATGTTTGCGGAATGTCCAATACCACTGCAATGCGATATCTTTCAAAATGGTATGCAGCTCAAATAACAATGTTTGGTCGGATAATCCGCGAGACGCAACGATGGTGTCTACCTGGAACAGGAACATGTCGATGGAGATGTCCGAGGGAGATCCAGTGTAATTGAGGCCGCTCTCAGACAATAATGGCTGGTCGGTAAAGTTTTGCCTCAACTCATCTTGATCTAGTAAGGTGATATCCATTTTGGACGATGACAGGATAGAAAGGATAAACTCGCTCGATTTAATTTGCCGAAAACAAAAAGTGACATAGTCTTTATTAATTTAATACATAATACAAAAAGTTTAATTCAAAATAACTTTACTCGAAACTGAAGGTTTCAGAATAAAGTGAACTTATATAATTATTTCCACACCCACTATAACTAGATAATAAAACGAAAAAAAATTAATAATGATAAAGGAATGGTTACCTTGTGAAATTTTGTGGGGCCCGGATCCCCACGATTGTTTAACCCGGCGAATACGAGATACCCTCCAAAGTGGCGCTTTTCGATGAGAACCTAATTTGGAGGGGCTCGTTGAAAATGAAATACAAAAACCAAAAAAAAAAGAATGAAAAAAAATCCAAAACTACCAACACACCCAAGGGTATGCAGGCAGAATAAAATAAATTCAAAAAATAAGAAAACAATAAGCGAAGAAAAGTAAAATATAAAATGAAGTACTAATAAACCCGAGGGTTAAAATACAACCCACAGATTAACAAAATCAAAATCAAAATACCGAAATATCAAAATCAAATAATCAAATGAAATCAAAAACATCAAAATATCAAAAAAAATCAAATATAACAAAATATTAAGCAAAACTCAACTCAAAAAAAATATTATCAAAATACCAAGAAAAATCAGATAAACATATCAAATATAAATTTAGATCAATACAACAATACGGTGGTATGATGAGGGAGAGGGAGATCCCACTCCGTGTCGGCTAAATAATAAAAAAAAAATAAAAATAATAATAATAATAATAATAATAATAATAATAAAATGTTCTGTTCCTCAAGTTTCGGCCAAGAAATTTCGGGGACAAGACAAAATGAAGCTACACTAAACTCCAGACAAATGACATCCGAGCTTCACCACAATCGAACACCACATAGTGGAAATGGGAAAGAGCTCGGAAATCGGATGTCTGAAGAATAGGGGTATGACACCCCCATCTACGCGCAATCAAACAGCCCGTGCTGGTTGCGATCGCAGATGGGGAATGTCCACCGGGAGACTGGCTTTGGTGTGCGCGTCCAGGCGAAGTCAAACAGAGCAGAACACTGGTTTCGGCGCTGGACACGCACGCCAAAGGGAATGAAGCTACAAATCATAAAAAAAATCAAAAAAAAATTAAAATTCGCGAAATTTTGGGCGCCACTGTTACAGGCTGGCTGCTGCCAACCTGCAGATTTTCACTAAGCACCTGCAGAGGCCTCCACGGTGATGTTTTGCCGGCTACGTTCTCAGCGGAGAAGTGCGAAGGTCGTGGGGTTTGAGGCATGCAGGGCTCCTGGCCTACACCGTGATTAACAGATAATTATAAAAAAATGGGAAAACGCAAATGATAATAATAACACCGATGTTCCGCCGAAACTCGTCGGCCGGAACCTGAGGAACGACACGAATAGTCAAAATAAATTATAAAAATAATAACGATAGAGGTGCCTTGGTGCGCGCATCCATCCGATTCAAACGGGGCCAAGCCCTGGTTACGGAATTGGATGCGGGCACCAAGGGACCGCAAACACTAAACCGACACAGAGAGAGTCTCCGCTCCCATCACACCACACCGAAAAAATTAATTATTCATTTTATAAAAAAAAACCACCGAAAAAAAAGAAACAACTTCCCCCTCCACCCGCACCACGCTAAGGAGAGAATGAGAGAGAGAGAGAGGAACAATGCGTACCGAGCGTGCACCCGCTGAGCGGCGCTCGATCACAAAATTTTCAAAATTATATATATTAAGAATATAATAAAAATGGACAATAAAAAAAATCAAAATAAAAAAATTTAAAATAAAAAAAATAAAAATTGTACCTTAATAATTATTTCTTTTTTTTAAAAAAAAGTACTGGTGCGGCCTTGCGCGGCCGTCATGCCACAGGCGGACCACGCCCGGACCGTTGCGGCTTTGGTGCCGTTAATTATTTTGTTGCGGGGCCTCTCCCCGATATAAATTTGAGTTGCGGCCTTGCGCGGCCGTCGTTGCGGCAGACCACCGATAAATAAAACAACGGCAACCGGTTGGCTACCCGAATGTCGCGGGGCCTCTCCCCGATACCAAAAATTATCTCGCGGCCAGCCTCACCTGGTCGCAAAAGAAAAGAGTAGCCTCAACTGGCCACCCGTTGAATAATAATAGCGACACCAGTTGTATCAATGTGGCACCCGTTAAATAATAATAGCGGCACCAGTTGTATCAATGTGGCACCCGTTAAATAATAATAGCGGCACCCGTTACTAAATTCGTGCTCGACACACCGTTATCTGCCCTTCGCCAAGGTCACCTGTAAGGTGGTTGCGGCTGCGTCCTCACTCAAACACAAATGCGCTGGACAGTTTTAATAAGAAAATGCTGCACCTTCAACAATGCAAACCACTCGAATTTTCTTAAATCTTAAATTTTCTTCTTATACGAAGACTTTACACAATCAAAAATCGTGCGCGCATGGCACTTCCCCACAAAACCAACAAAAATTTGCGTTATTTAGTTATCACTATATTTGTTATGATTGTTTTCCTCTTTTATTCAATAAATTGATGTAAAAAAAATTACAAAATTACATTAAACTACTAATACACCTTTATCCCAACTCGGGATTCTTAAATTTTTTCTCTTTTTCCAATATAAATTTAATACCAAACTTCAACATTTACAATCATTTGGTTTTTTATTTTTATATTTATTTCCATTTACATATGTCGTGACGATGACCAAAAATACAATTTTTATATTGTCTTTAAATAAAAAGAAAAAATTCTTAACACAAATATTTTAATTGAATCGTACTTTATCTCAAAAAAACTTCACACTATGAAAATCACCACTCGAATATCTCGAGCAAAAATCACCACTTGAATCCCCAAACAAAAAAAATTCGAGCGTCGCACAAACGACGCGAAAAACATTCCAGAACAATTGTCTCTCTTCTCTGTTTCTCGTTTATATCAATTCGCATTGATATAAACGAGAGGCATATAAGAAAAACATTCTTATGGAATGTTTTGCTTTACGCACACACTCGATTCGCATTGCTCTCTCTCTCTCCCATTTTTGTTTTACTACCAACCAAACGAACAAAAACATACGAGAATCCCTCCACACGGAACGCGTTCAGACACCAACAACACAGACGCAAGAAACCGCGAGTAAAAACATAAAATCTAACAAAATATGGGGATGTCACGCGTAAACGAATATTATGTCTTGTTACAGACAACACAGTCGTAACACGCTTAACATTAATTGTCCGATTGTTGTTTCGATTAACAGTTGAGCTTTTTATAGAAATGGGCACCAAACATCGGTCGATATTCGTTTTCTGCGCCCATCTAGCTTTAAGCTGCCTGGCCTTCTTGCCTTGTGAATTTGTACCGAAATCTATCCAGAGTCGTTTGACATTTTTTACTGTTGACGTTTTCATCGTTCTCGTTTTCCGGTCAGAGTGGCTGCATTCGGTATACCTCATACAGCCCATAGTTCCATTCACCAGTTCATCTGTTACGTCAATATTGGTTTTGAGAAAGTAAGGCCGACCGACAAGTGAAAGTTCGTACGGCAAAATATTTGTGTCCACTATGCTCATTTTATGAATCTTTTGACGGAATTGCTACACCGGCAGCCCACTGATCATCTCTCATGAACTGAACACGCGGCATTCAAACGTAGGAATATTAACATACTCGTCATTGCGCGGACAGGTCTCGGAAAGCAAATGAATTGGGCTTATCTGCGTGACTATGACCTGAGACTCTAGCAGTTCAATGTTAAAAACTAGACGTCATTATAACCCCATTTAGTAGAAGACATGATCATTGATTGCCGACGTGATGAACAACGAGAGACTCGTTACTCGTGATAAAGCAACATACACAAGTGTTTACTGTGTTTTTAATCGTAAGAGTATATAATTTTGTAATCGTAATTCGAATTTCGTATCGTATTGTTTTTTTTTTGATTTTTCTGATAGATGGAAATGTTGATGGTTTCTATTTCATTTTTTAGATTAGTTTTTGTTTTCCCTATACTATATACATACATACATACAAGCAAGCCATGTATAGTACAAAATTGTTTTATTGAGTTTGTTGCTTTTTTCAAACGAAGTAGGTACATACGTCATTTCCGTTCGTTTCATTTACAAGTTTACTCTAATACAAAAATTTTTGGTAGGCGCGAGCAAAGATGTTTACACATCAAAAGGTTTTTCAATGTGTATGTGTGTGTGATGATCGTGCAGGAATAAAGAATATATAATAAACCAGATATAAATGTTTAATCAGTGTATATGCATGGGTTTGTAGCCGTCTCGAAATGTAGGGACTTTGTTTGTTTGTATGTCGAACGTAAACACAGGGAGAAGCTTTCGTGCAAATGCTATGGAGTTTTCTGGAGTTTTTGGCTTTATTAGTTTGTATCTTGTAGCAGGTGCAGCGGATAAACCAACTTCCATTTTCTTGGGCGTTGACTTTGTTTGTTTATCTTTGGTGTTGGTAAATTGTTTTTGGGTATGGTTTTCGTTTGGAGATCTGCCATTTTCCGTGGTGGTGCCTTTGATTTGATGAACGTCGTGTAAGTTGTGTGCAGTCTGGTTGGAGTATATCGTATGCATGAAGAGTGGTAATTTCGTTCGTTTTTCTTCTCTATTATACGGTGGTTATAGAATTAGGGACGTCGTAGCTGAAAATGGTGAAGTCCGATGGGGGTGGACGGATAGAGTTTGTGCTTGGGTGACTGGGGGGTTTGTTTCATCGTCACATGTGCGAGATGTGGATGGGTGGGTGTTTGGGCCTGCATATGTGCAAGCCGTGTATTTTATCTGCCTTCTACTTGGCCGTATTTTGATTTCGGAAATTAACTAATTTTAGTAATATTCCTTTATCCGATTGTTCAGCTCTGTGTAATAAATTATCTTATATATTAATACGCTTAATTTTGAGTTTGTACTCCCTTTTTAACCTATTTCCCGTGCGCATATCTTAATGAAACATATATTAGGTGAAAGTTATTTTTTCATAGATGTGCAGAATATATGTTTTATTAGGGAACGTGCACAAATAGGTGTAAAAGCCAAGAAACGTTTTTCCTATACTGTACATCTTATATATTAATCACAACGCCAGAATGTCATGACAAAATATGTTTGTACTGAACCGTCATTACACCGTGACAATACAGAACAAAACAGAGAACATAAAATGATTCTACATACATACAAACATTTTGGTGTTCTGTCAGTGTAAAAAGACAATTTTGTCATGGCACTCTATCGTCATGACAAAATTTTGCGAGTGAAGATTGACCATAGTACTTACACAAACATAATATCTATGGAAAGTTTGGAATAATCATTTTCGTCCGATTTCAGGCAAAAGTCATTGGATCTCTTAATTTATGCGAAAAGGTTAAGCGGGAAGTTTCGTCCCGATATGCGGTTGATTTGTGTCCAAAGTATATTTCGTAACCGGATAATTTATTAAGCTCTTAATTTCATGCTTGAACTAGCGTGAAGTGTTTCTGCTTTTTGTGTGGTGGTTAATCGACTATCGACTATATAATCTACATAAGTACATTAGTTTAGTACGTCACAATTATTCATATACAAATGAAAATAACACACAAATACAGCGAACCTTTTGTACATTTCTTATTAAATATTTAGATATAAAGTTGCGCGCTACGGCAATTGTGTGCTTTTCCCTTTTGAGATTTTAATATTTAGCAATGGTGCTTTCGACAACATGTATGCGAGTGCAAATGAAGACCTGTCAGCAAAGGTTTTTTACGTTGACGCTCCCGATGGCTGTGGCAAGACATTTGTATTGCAATCACTCATTGCATTTGCCAAGGGGCGTGGCTTGGAGTCCATTTGCTCCGTCTTCACTGGATTCGCCACGAGCTTCATGGAAGGTGGACGTACGCTACACAACATTTTCAAACTGCTGGTTCCGATATTTTTCCAATATTTCCAACATTTTCAAACTGCCGGTTCATCAATGAAGCTAAACTTCTCTCACGCTACCAAGTTGAGAAGCGCGCGACTGATCATGATCAAAGCTCATAATCAAAGACAGACGTGTAATCGGTTTCGTGTATGGTGACATCAACACAACACTAGCCGAGGGCACCATCGAGGAGCACGCCACCCTTGCACCCAAGAATGATGATTGTGCACTAATCAATCAGCAGGTGCTTGACCTCCTGCCCGGCGGACAAGAAGTCAAACTTAGTGTTGATAAAGTTGAGAGTGACGACATGAATGAGGAATTCCGCCTACATGTCGAGTTTCTCAACAAGATTGAAGAATCCGGACATCCGCGCCATGTTATCCCGCTAAAGGTAAACGCCATCGTTCTTTTGATGAGGAATTTAAACACTAGCAAGGGTCTTATCAATGGAACACGCATGCGAGTCGCAAAAATAAACCGTTACAGTCTGGAACGTGATTTGCTGACGGGCTTCTCAAAAGACGAGCGCGTTCTCTTGCCATATATAAAGCTCTCACCCTCGGAAGGCACCTTCTCATTTAAAATGTCTCGCCTCCAATTTACCGTCCAGCTCGCGTTCGCCATAACCATCAACAAGAGTTAGGGCCAAAGCTTGAAGAAGGTAGAAGTGTACTTTCCGGCCCCCGTATTTGTGGCCTTTTCACGATGCCGCTCATTTGACGGACTGAAAGTGTTTATGGTTGAGACAAGCGATCAATCAGCTGATCGGGACGGGCGCATTACAACAAAGAATGTTGTTTTGTAGAGATTCTACGCATGTAAATTCATATTTTATTATCCTTTTGTACATTTCTTATTAAATATTTAATAGCGTATATGAATTTACTTTATTTTTGATAAAAGTGCACCAAATTTACATCTTAATAAATCTTCTTAATCATTTCTTAACCAAAAATTTAATAAAATGTAATCACGTGACTGATTATTCAGTCACAGGCCAGCTAGTTATATTTTAATCTGCTTAGCAGTTTGGAGTTGTCTAGGTTTGTCAGATGTGCATTATTAATGCTATTATTCATTGTAGTTCCGGGTTAGGCTATTTTATTTTCTGAAATCGGGTTTTTGGTTTCAGAGGATTTTTGTATCTGTAGCCCTTCTAATTAAATAAAAGAATCAATCAATGCCATTGCAATTGTACTTACTAATAATAATAATACATTTAAAAGTGTTAAAAAATTGCCTTGTACAAAATTGAGAAATGTTCAATTTAAAATTTTTGCCTATAAGGCGATTCAAGATAATACTGAGTAGTAGGCGATTCAAGATAAAACTTTAATACTGAGTTTTATTATCAAAAATTAATAAATTGTAATTTGTACATAACCAAAACACGTTTTAATCTCGGGTTCAGTTGATAAAAAAAGTTTCCAAATTGTTCGTGTTTGCGATAAATTTACGGTTTCAGATCGGGGATAGTTTTCTTCAAGAACTGCATTGAAGTGACAATTGCCGTCGCTAGGAATATAATATATTTACATTATTAACCAGATAACAAATTTTTAATTATAGGTCGAATTCTAATTTCAATTTAGTTGTAATTTATTTTATTTTAATTTAATTTAATTGTATATTTAAGATTTAACGACAATTGGTTTAGTAATAATATTTTAATATGTAGATTAAATGACTATGGTTATTTGTAACATTGTCGGTGGAGGGAAAGTTTATGGGTTGACTTATTTTTTTGGCTTAACTAAACTAAAATTTATATTCAGACAAATATTGATGTGCATACTTGATGATGTCTGCATGATTTCTGTATGGTTTAATTGTAATTTGTTAATAGGGTAGTTACTTATCATCAGCCGATTTAACTATAATTTTATATGTGTAGTTCTAGATGTACCATTTTAGTTATGCTACATTTTTATGATTTGCAGCTTTATTATTTTGTAAGCTTCGAGGAATAAATACTCTTGGTGTTAATAAGTTTTTGCCTGAACAGCTAATATATATGATTTTTTGCTATTATTGACATTTTTTTTAATTTATGTAGGACATGTAGCAGGAAAATATTAATTCATTATTAAATTTCAGAGAATGTGCAGGTGTATACGAATAATATTTCTTTGTAATTTAATTGTCGAATATGTAGTAGAATAGTATTGTTACCATGTTACTAATTACCATTTTACCTAGGTTGCTGATTAAAAGATGCAATTATTGATGACAAATACCATCATTATCCGTTGAACCTATATAACCTTTATCCTTCCTCAAGTAGATTATAAATTGTGATTGTCTTGTGTTAACCGTCTTATTATATTTTTTTACTAACAATTTACTAATTCATCGACTATCTAGGTGTCTGTAACCGGGCTGATTCTTTGCTACTAATAAACAACCTATCCAAATCCGTTCCTACTGTTATGTGTAAAGAGGTTGTATAACGGGACCGGCGTCATCCGGAACTCAGGCTTAGGCTTGGTTTTACACTTCAATCAATCAATCAATACAAACAAGGACCACCCCAATGTACATACATATTTACATTTCACATTAGTTTAATGACAATCAAATGTGGAGAGAAGAGACTGTTTACTTTGAAAAATAAATATTTTTGGTCATATTAAAGGAGTTGACTTGGTCAAAACTAAGTATTTGGGGTCATGCGTATTAACATGACCCCAAATACTTAGTTTTGACTTTTTTTATCATTTCTGATTATTTAGATTGTGATTGGAGTATTGTGAAATGAATGAAGTTTTTCCATGAATGCAGATTTTGGTGTGAGGCAATCAGCTTATTTAATTATTCTCTCAAATAACATGTTTTGTTGAAATGTAAATTAAAAAATTATTGGCTAAAGGTTTTGGGTTTTTACTTTAGAATTGCAGCCACCATTACGTATTTTCAGAGTGACATTAGGTTACTTAGTTTGAACTTAGTTTGAACGTATAGTAACAATAATTTAACGGATTTAAAATCTCTGGTTTGGGACATCAGGCGGGAGATAGTGATCAAATTGGAATTATTAATTTTCTAAAATTTAATTAAACTACAGAATGGTAAATGTTATTTCGGAGTGAAGTTCTAATTTTAGTGACAATTTTTTTAAGTTTAAGTTTTAGTTTAGATTGTTAACTATTAAGTAAAAGTTGATTTCATTTGCTTAACCTCTAGATTTAGGTCATTTATTTGGTTCGATGGATCTACATTTATTTCTCTAAAGCTCCAATCACCATCGAAGTGATTGGATTATTAGAGCAATAAATGAACGATTTGTTTTATTTTCTAAATTTAAATTTTAAATACATATTGCAAAACTTTAAATGTGTAATGGTTTACGGGATATTAAATAATTAATTAATTGATGACAAGCACTGGACAAGATGTGCTGGATAACGCCGGTCCTATATTCCTACAGCTTTCCTTCAGACCAACTGTTCTTAAGTTCCAATAGTCCAATTAATCCAACCATCATGGCGATCCTATAGGTATGCATATAGCACATTACTGGAGTACGCGTAGTCCAATATCAAAAGCATATTTGAAAAGCTATTCGTACTCCAGAATTATGCGGGCACAGCCCCTGCCTGCATCCTCACATTGAAGGTAATATACGGATAGGATCAGTTAGTCACAGAAAAATATTAACGTATAAATTGAAAGGCAATACCAAAACAAAAATAATAAAAATTCCCGTGACCAACACATCCGAAGAAGCGCTAACAAAAATAATTCTTAATGAATTGGGTGAGAGCAAAATTGATGTCATAAACTTAAGGGGACAAGGTTATGATAATGGTGCCAATATGCAGGGTAAACGTGCAGGAGTACAAAACCGCACCTTACAAATGCTGTATGCGGCTGCCATTCTCTTAATTTAGCTATCAATGATCCAGCTTCTAATTCAGGAGAAGTAGCAAACACTTTTAGCATCATGCAACAAACTTATGTATTTTTTCCTCTTCAACAAGCCGATTTGCCTTAAAGCCTCTAAGGTTTCATCTTGAACAAATATACGATGCACTAGTAAGCATCCATTTAGATATTAATCGGGACAGCCACACAAAATGTGAGGAGGAGCCTTAGCCAAAAGCATTTCTTCATTTAAATTTATTTGTGGCCTCGTTTTGTGGTACGATATACTATCGAAAGTCAACAGTGTTTCGAAATTAATGCAAAATCCAAAATTGAAGGTGTTAGAGTGATTTAGCGCATTGGAAGAGCTGCTTGATTTTTTAAGAAGTTAACGAACTGATTTCATGTTTTCTGAAAATAATCGAAGAAGCCAAAGTAATTGCTGAAACCATTGAAATTGAATGTCAGTTTCCTGCAATTTTAACTGTTCGCCCTAGAAAAAATAAAAGGATGTTTGATTATGAATCCGAAGATCAACCATTCTTAGACACACAAGATAATTTCAAAACTAATGTCTTTAATTTCATTCTCAACACAGCCATTTACTGAATTTCAGACAGATTTGATCAAATGAAATCGCAAACTACAACACATAAATTTCATTACAAGATATTTGATTTAAAAAGTAAAAGCCGCTCGGATATTTTAAAAATGTGTAAGGATTTATAGAAGCAGTATTAACTGATGAGAATAACATGGATATTGATGGAACTATGTGAAGAAATAATTAGTTTTACGGTTATGATGCCATCTCAAATGGAACCTAAACAAGTTCTAAACCACTTATATCAAACCCAAATGATAACAGTTTTCCGTAATTTGTCCACTGCAGTGCGAATCATGCTAACATTGCAAGTAGGAGTGGCTACTGGAGAACGGAGTTTCTCCCAACTAAAAATTATTAAAACTTAAGGTTGTCAACAGGACAGGAACGCTTGTAGGATTAGCAATGATGTCAATAGAAAACAATATTTGTTCATCATTAGATTATAATGAACTTGTTCAAGATTTCGCCGAGCCTAAAGTTCGTAAATTGGTTTTTAAATAAACATTAATGAATGATTTATACATGTATTTAACCCAGTGTTATTTCAAAAGTAATCAAAAATGCGCTTGGCTTGGAATATATTTGAAATGCCAAAATAAACATATTAGTTTTTAATTAAAAAAGGTGTATTTTCACTCAACCGCTCCAGGCGCTAAAATATTTCAGCACGGCCCTGACGGTTGCACTAACACAAAACCCTATACCAATTAACCCGAAGGAAGCATGTTGATAAGGATTCGACAGCATGTATACACATAATGATGACCTTAGAATTCTAAGTCTATCGTCATTTACTAAATTTTAATTCGGTATTGTCATATAATTAGCTGCCTTTACTAATTAATTACCAATCATTAAATACAACATTCATGTCTTCTTAATAACAGAAATTAACACACTCAATGAATTCAATGAGAAAGAATATCGAAAACAACATTCGTTGCAAAAGGCCTTTGGTATGAGTTCATTTAATTGGAAAATTGCAAATAAAGAGATCTGTTGACCAAAAATGTTGCACTGCGATCTTCCCTAGAGTTCTGATGTGTTAATATAATCATAAATAATAAGTAAATAAATATATAATTTTTTTTTTTTATTAGTTAAATAGTACAATCTTATCACATGATAATTTATTACTAATGATGATAACGCACTTATTTGAAACTAATAAGTGGAGCGAGTGTGGGTTTACAAGTAATCAATATACTGCTTCCAATAATGAATCTTTATTTATTAGATGACGAGCTCATGCGGTTTAATTCTTTTAAGGCGTCTCAGTTCTTGTGTTATGTCAAGAAGTTGTATTGATTCACTGTTGGTATGTTGCAGTAAACTTCTTTCATGTTTGATGGCAAATTCCTCAATCACTTCATCAATCCATTTAACGTTTAGGTCGTTGTGTAATTCCTCGTTGGTTACGTAGCGGTAAGCATTCGTTATTGCTCGTAGAAATTTGTTTTGGCAACGTTGAATAATTAAACAATTTGATTGTTTAGTACAGCCCCAGAGTTGGATACCATATCGATTGGTAGATCAGGCGTTTACAGTAAAGGCTAAGCTTAGAATGTCTTCCTATTAGCCTGTACATCTCACGTTGTTTTATTTTCATTTGCTCTGCTTTTTGTCTTACATGATATTTCCAGTTCAATCTTGAATTGAGATGCAATCCGAGATATTTAGCAGATTCAGCTTGGGGAATTTGTACCCCATTGAGAAATGTATGGATGTTGCTATTTCTGCGCCGCAACGTGTATGTCACATGTACTGATTTCAGCTCGTCAAACTTTATTTTCCAATCCCTGGCCCATGTGCTGATTCTATCGAGTGCTTGCTGTAAGTATTCTACTGCTTGGTCCTGCGATTCGCTTGATGCCAATACTGCGGTATCATCAGCAAAAGTTTCGATGAAGGTTGTTTCCGTTGTCGGTATATCAGAAGTGTAAAGTAGATATAGGGTGGGTCCTAATACGCTACCCTGGGGCACCCCTGCTATGGCTGGGTAAAAGATAGAGCATGTTTCTTCATGTGATACTCTAAATATTCGTTTGGAGAGATACGACTCGAGCAATTGGCAGTAATTTTCTGGCACTAATTTACTTATCTTGTAGATAAGACCGTCATGCCACACTCTATCGAAAGCCTGTGATACATCTAGAAATACGGCAGGGTAATATTTCTACTCTTCAACTGCTTGTTCTATCTTTGCAGTCACGCGATGAACTTGATCAATTGTCGAATGTTTATTCCTGAATCCAAACTGGAAGTCAGGTATAATGATCATTGGTTTTAGTCATTTCAATAACAACTTCTCAAACAACTTTGAAATAGTAGGTAACAAAGAGATCGGCCTGTATGATCCCATTTGCTCGGCTGGTTTGTCTGGTTTTTTTATCATGATTATTTGTGCAACCTTGAAGCACTCAGGCACATATTTAAGGCGAAAGCAATCATTATATATAATATTAACATAGTGACTGCTCTCTTTGATAACTCCTTAAACATCCTTGGCGAAATTTCATCAATTGTAGGTGACTTTTTGGGATTCAAATTTATGTCTATTTCTTGCGCAATTTCTAGTGGGTGATACTTCTGATATTTGATGGAGATTTATAAACTGGTTTAGGGTCAATCCTAGATTGTATGTCGTGTGGTTGAAATACTGATGCCAGATGTTGTGCAAATAGTTCTGCTTTGTCTTCGTTGCGTCGCACCCATTCTCCATTTATTTTCCTTATAGGTGGCATTTAGATTATTGGTCTCTTGTATCTTTTAGTGGCTTTCCAAAGAGAATAATTTTTGTCAGCTTCAGGACCCAGTCCTTTCAAATAATTTTCAGCACAAGCTTGTTTATGTTCTTTAATTAATCGGTTAACTTTATTACTTACCCGATTATATATATATATATATATATATATATATATATATATATATATATATATATATATATATATATATATATATATATATATATATATATATATATATATATATATATATATGTATATATATATATATATATATATATATATATATATATATATATATATATATATATATATATATATATATATATATATATAAATTAAATTCTCTTTTGTCAATAATATTTCTGGTTCTATGCCATATGCGTCTTTTCTTACGCCTTTCTTTTATCAGTTCTCGAATCGCCAGGGGGTAGTTGATCTCTTGTGCGACTTTCTCACCTAATACGGGTGTAGCCTCTTTAGCTGCTTCACGCATGGAGTTAATAAAATATTTAGTTTGTAATTCAAGTTCTTCTTTAGTTTTAAGACTAACTTTTAACTCAATTAGGTTGTCCAGTTTCTCTCTAAATAATTCCCAATCAGTAAATTTATTAGTAAGGTTAAGTTTGGTTTTCTTTTTTTTTACTAATGTACTCAGAGTCATTAAAACCGGTGTGTGATCGGAAGTAAGGTCGTCAATGCCTTCGACTTCAATGTAATTTGAGGCTATTCCTTTCGAGATATAAAAGTCAATCAAATCAGGAACTTTGTTGATGTCTGTAGGCCAATAGGTAGGTTTACGCGATGAGTGATATTCACAACCTGACATTTCAATTGCACTTAGGAGTTCTTTTCTTTTTCCTGGTGTTATGAGTCGAGATCCCCACGCAGTATGTTTGACGTTGTAGTCACCTCCTATGACAAACCTTGGTCCAAGTTTATTAAAAATGTTAACATATTGATTTCTTATACGATATTATGTCTTGGTGGACAGTAGATCGCCCCTAAACTTAGTTCAGCACCACCATGGTTAATCGTTATTACAGTAGCTTGCATAAATGGCTCCTTAACTTCTTGCTGGAAATGTAGGATATTTTGTTTGATTAAGATTGCTGTCCCTCCTCGAGCACGAACACTCGGATGCAATGTCCAATAGGCTCTATATCCTGTAATTTTGATAAAATTTTTCTCCGTAAAGTGCGTCTCTGATTTTAAAGCTACATCTATGTTATTGGTTCTTAGAAATACTTCTAGTTCTTGAGATCTTGCATTAAGCCCGTTAGCATTCTAGGCAATTATACGTAGGAACGTTATAGTCATTTACTTTTTAAGTTTTAGCGGTTTATTTGGTGGCTTGGAATTATCTTCCAGTTTATCCAAATGTTAGTAAGCTGGCTGAAATTTTGTCTCATTTCTGCCTGAAATTCGGTGAGCATTTTCATTATATTACTAATGGTTGGCTCGTTGGGCACAGGTTTCTGCCTGCTTTCTTGATTTAGATTGTTATTTGAGGTTTTGGTCACCTGGGCGTAGAAAACCCCCTCTCTAATAGTATCATATTGTTGGTTTGGCTTTTGCTGTAGGCGCTCTGCTACTGTTATTTTTCTCGGTAGTTGAACATTTAGTTTTTTCTGATACACCAGGTATCCTTTGTAGCTAGCCGGATGACCTTTTTCTCCGCACAGTGCACAAGTTGGTATAACATTTCGCGGCTTTTGACATTGCTTTGTTTGATGACTTTCTGCGCATTTGACACATTTGGCTTGGCTATTGCAGAAGTTCTTCGTGTGTCCTAATTGTTGGCAATTTGTACACTAATGTATACCTATTATCTTTTTAGGTGGTTCAATACACACCTTGCAATATAGCAGGTTCTTAATTTCGTATATGTCCTTATTGTTTTCCCCCTGCAACAGGTCTACATAAAACAATAGGAAGTGTCTAATAATTTTCTCATTATTAATTGTCAACTTTTTTTGAATGTTAATAATGTTGGTTATTTTATGACCATGTTCCTCGATTGCCGCTTTGATCTCTTCGCGATCGGTAGATGACGGTAAACCTCGTATAACGACCCTATACCATCTTTCACTTTTGAGCTGATAAGTATGGTATTCCATCTTATATAACGTACTATTCTTGTTATTGGATTCAGTTTCTTTTATATCGCTAAGTAGTTTTTTAATTTTACGGTAGTGATTTTCAGACTGCGTTGTTATTTTGATATAGTTATTGGATATTGCTTTAAACTGAGCAGATTTCTCTGTCACTGCCAATACTCGAGCTCTGAGTATATTAAAATTCCTAACATTGTTGACATTGATTGGTGGTGGTAAGGGTTCCTTTTGGTGTGCATGTTGTGGTTGTTTTGGTATTTCGTTATCTTGTGGTAGAGATACCCTTAGTGATGGCGTTTTGGAGAGTCTCCACTTTTTATTTATATTTACTTTATTTTGTCTAGGTTGGGTTTCTTTCTCAAGTTCCTCTTCATCCGTAAAGTATTCGTTGCCGAAACTTTGTAGGCTCTGACTTCTACCTTAGTAGACGTAGAAGGTTTATTGCCTCTCTAGTGTTTCGATTCTATTTTGTAAGTTTACCAAAATATCTTGGTATTTATTACATTGTAACTCATATTGCTGTCTTTTTGTCATTAGTTCATTATTCTAGCACTCAAGCGAGGTTAATTTTGATGTCATTTCATTGCCGTCTTGAAGCATACGGTGTCTTTTCGTTAATGTTAGAGAATACATGAGTTCTATTGGATGTAGGGGGCTTATAAAGGGTTATCCAATTCGAGGTTAATAAAGTAAACTTAAAAAAAACACACAAAATATTCGGAATGTATTGTAATTTTTATTTCATTTTACAGATTGATCCTTGCCATTTTTAGTTAAACAAGATATCATTCAAATGTCCTCCACGGGACTTCTTACAGGCCTTGACTCTTTTGAGGTAATTTTCAATGACTTTTCGGCACATTTCGGGCGGTATCTCGGCCATTACCTTACGAATATTAGTTTTCAATTCGTCAAGAGTTTGAGGATTGTTTGCGTAAACACGATCTTTCGCGTAGCCCCACAAAAAGAAATCCAAAGGCGTTAAATCACAGGATCTTGGAGGCCAATTGACATCAGCCAATCGCGAAATCAAACGTCCAGGAAATTTCTCTTGCAAAAGATCTCGATTTGCTCGTGTTACGTGAATGGTTGCTCCATCCTGCTGGAAGCACATATCGTCAAGATCATAATCTTCGATTTTCGTAAAAAAATAATCGGTTAACATGCGGCCATAGCGCTCAGAATTGACGGTAACGGTTCGTCCATGGTTGTTCTCAAAAAAATACGGCCCAATCACACCACCAGACCACAATGCGCACCAAACAGTAACTTTTTCCGGGTGTAATGGCTTCTCTACAATCAATTGTGGATTTTCTGAGCCCCAAATTCTACAGTTTTGCTTATTAACGTATCCACCAAGCGAAAAATGAGCTTCATCACTGAAGAAAATTTTGTTCGAAAAATCAGCATAATAAGATTTAATAATTTTAACGCGTTGGTCGATTGTTAAATGCTCCATATTCTTAAATGGCAGAATGTCAACTAAATAAATGACAGCGTACTTGACGTTTATCTTTATAAAGTAGAAATCTGTATACCGACAGATGTCGGTATACAGATTTCTACTTTATCAACCTCGAATTGGATAACCCTGTACTTCTATCTGGCCTAGTAGCTTGCCATTACTAAAGCATTGCGGTCGCTTGATATCGACGACTGAAAGCCCGCTTGCCCACTTTCCGAAGTCGCCGGTACTGGGCATCCTAATTCCTGCACCGTAACATTATTCTTCTGCTGATCTGCCATGGTTGGTTTATTGTTCGGGGTTCCTTCCCTTAGCCAGATTTGGTCCGCTGATGGTATTTTATTTCCCACCTACCCTCCGGCAAGCCGGTTAAATAGCATTCCCTTATCCGCCACCTAGGGACGCGCCACGATGTAAGTTTGCCATCTCCACACGGGAATAAATATAATAAATAAATATAAATTTAATTTTAATCGCCTTTTATTATTCGCGTTGCGATTTTAAACAATGATGATATTCCAAAGAAATAAATTAAAGAAATAGTAAGAATTATAATCATCTATTTCTATATTCACACTACAGATTGTATTTCTTGTGAATGCAGAAATGGTATACGGAGCAAAATCTCACCTTCCCTGGTCCACATAGATTTCTCTTTTTTATAAATCGAGATAAAAATGAATTGAGTAAAAAATTTCTGATAACTCCAATATCATGATTGTATTTGTGACTTTACGTTGCGTGCAATATTTATTTGTGCGTATATTTATTTTGTTTCTATTTATTTTGCCTTATCCCCAACGGAAACAAAACCAAATTTCAAAATAATAAATAAAACAAAATCTATGAGAATTGTGCAGAAGCAGATTATATAAAAGGTTGCCATGTTGTTTTGGTAGCGTCTGTCTAATTTTTATCTTTCAGTCACTGATGTCAAATCACCATCACAAGTTACATGATTGATCAGCATGTCTAAATGATAAAAATCAAAAATCATATTTAGCGGCGAGGCGCATTTTTGGATGAATGTCTATGTTAACAAGCAAAATTGCCATATATGAAACAACCCACACGACGTTCACCAGGTGACAATGCATCCACAAAAATTTACCGTTTGCTACGGATTGTGGGCCGGCGGCGCCATTCTGTAGCGGGTCCGTACTTTTTTGAAAATGACGTAGAGGCCATCACCATCAACGGCGAGCGCTACAGAACGATGCTAACCGATTCCTTTTGACCCAAATAGAACGATATGAAGGTAGACAGACACATGTGTTTCCAGCAGGACGGGGCTACGTGCCACACAGCAGACGCACCGATGGACATTCTGCATGCACGATTTGAGAGTATGGTTATTTCTCGCAGAGGAAAGTGTAATTTTGAGGCTTTTGATCGGAAATCCTGCGAGCCAAGATACCTCAGAGGTTTTTCACGGGGTTCAAATCGGGATTACACGCCGGCCATTCCAGAAGAGGGATCTAGTGCTCCCTAATACACTCCAATGACATCCTTGAGACATGGATAGGCGTTATCCTGCTGGAAGACGCAATCATCGCTCATTTTTCTTCCATAAACGTGATAAGGACGTCTTCCAACATTTCGTTGTACTAGGCCGAGTTCTTTTTGGGAGGAACAAAACAAATCTGAGCCCTTCCAGATGTAGAGAACTCCACCCACACTATAACGCTACCATCTCCAAAGTTTCTTTTCGACTTTTGGACATCATTACTTAGAAGATTATGCCAATAATAGCTCATGGAGTCAGGACCGTCTAAAATAAATTTCTTCTCATCGGAAAAGACTATTTTATTTTATTGGGTTGCCCATTACTTGTGTCTACGACCAACTTCTAGCCGTGCTGTTATGTGGTGTTGTTTAAGCGATGGTTTGCAAAGTGTCTTCTTCCATTTAATGTAAGGAGTCGATCTCAAAATATGGGACACAGGATTTTTTGATACTGGCAGATCATGTATCATGTGTATTTGAGTAGCATTGAGTTTATTTGGATATCATGCCGAATGTTGAAGGGCCAAATTTCGAAGGGCCCAATGGTCGAAGGGCCCAATGTGTCGAAGGTCCGAATGTCGAAGGACCGAATGTCGAAGGGCCAATGTGTCGAAGGGCCAATGTGTCGAAGGGCCGAATGTCGAAGGGCCGAATGTGTCGAAGGCCGAATGGGTTAAAGGGCCGAATGGGTCAAAGGGCTGAATGGATCGAAGGGCCGATTCTTTTTGTTTTATTTTTTTTTGTTTTTAGAAATACCTATATTCTTAAATTTTTTATTTAATTTAATTATTTTTTTGTACCATATACCTATCTATTATTTGAAGGCTGGCATAGAGCCGAATCTTAGGTGGTGCATGACAAAATTTTGGAGTCGGCTCAAAATCACGAATTACAAAAGACCAACTTTCAAAAACCAACTTTTAAAATTCGGACTTTCAAAATCCTGATTTTCGAAATCCCGATTTTGCTGAAACCTAAAAAATCCCGACAAGGGTCGGGTGGCGCAGCGACCTCCCGCGTGCCCATGAGAGTTATAAAGGCCGTTAGTTTCTACAATTATTGCTTTAAAAATGCCAGCCCGCTGGCGCCCGAATTCATAAAAAAAATAAAAATCAGGCTTTTGAAAATCAGGATTTTGAAAGTCGTGATTTTAAAAGTCGTGATTTTGATTTCGCGATTTTGATTTCGGAATTTTGAAAGTCGGGCAAACGACCCCAACCCCAAAATTTTCCTTCACCAGCGTGTATCGCTGACTGGATGCGCTTTCACTTCCATTTACTGTTTCATTATGCACGATTTACATGTTCCAATTATTTTTTCCAGTAAAAAATGAAGGGTTAAGTATATTACGATTTTCATTTACGAAAGGAGCACGAAAGAAATTCCAGTAAAATAAAATTGGATTTTTTTCTTTTTAATTTGAGCAAATGTTGTTTACATATGGCTGTCTCTTTTTAACTAGTAACTTTTTGTTATTTGCGTGCAGCTCTATTTTTCTGTAAAAAATTTGTTGGGAAAAAAAATTAGAACATGTAAATCGTGCATTAGTGTGAGTATGAGACTGTGTCTCTTGAAATTCTAAAACCCGACTGATTACATTTTTTGTTTCTCAATTTCCTTTCGCGTGTCTTCTTAAAATTCTCGATATTAATCGGTAATTGATTAATATCGAGATTCGCGAATGTAGATGGCGAAATAGCTACATTCAGCAAAACGAGCAATGTCTCGTAATTAAGCGGCGCTACAAATTTATTTATGTTTAATAAAAACAAAATTACAAAATATTCCATAAAACAACAAATTCAAAAAATTATATTTCTAAAAACAAACAACAAAATTTGGCCCTTCGACCCATTCGGCCCTTCGACATTTGGCCCTTCCTAGCAATACAAACGCTGGTAGCTGAATGAAATACATTGAAACATCTGCCACTTCGAAGAGGGAAAACAGATAAATTTACTTCCGTTTCTTGTATGCGCTGAATTTTTACCCCCACCTAATCTCTTGATAATCAGTTTCATTTCGAAAATTGTTATTTCATTTCCATCAGTCTCCAGGGGCGGTATGTTGTACCATCACTTCGAATCGGTGAAAGTTTGATTTTCGAAAATGGTACAACATGCCGCAATTCAAATTTTTTCGAATTTCGATTCGAAGTGATGGTACAACCAATGCCTTCTATACTACTGGCCTTCTACTACTCTCATTTTTCGCACATGACGTCAATTTAAGTCTATACCGAGACTGCGCAATAATAATTTTAGGATATTTACACTAACAAAGCAACTAGAGAAAGCAACAACAACGTCGACTTAGCGTGTCGTCATCATTTGGTGTAAGCGGCCAGTAGTTTAGAAGGCATTGGTACAACATACCGCCCCACATTTCAGCTGAAGGTAATAGGTATACGTTATATGTATATATGTTATATATATGTATGATGTTTGTTTAATAAATGTTTTTCAGATTGAAATGGAAATATATTATAAAGTAAGTATACAAAATTAAAAAATATTTAGTTTTATCTGGTAAATACAACAAATATGTACTAAAAAAAATATTATGTATTAAAAAAAATATTAAACGGTTTATAACATGTTACATGTTATTCAGCCATGCTACACACAATTTTGGTTTCTGGATTCAAACTACTGCGCAGCAGATTTTAATTTTTAATTTAAACCCTTATTTTAAATTAAATCATTAAATTTTTTGTTTTGTTTTATTCTGTTTGCTCAAAAATAAAATTCAAACAAAAATCTACATCTCAAAAATGTCCTTAAATTTTTTTATTTTCATTTCAATTATTTTCATTTCGGATTCACGGACAACAATTTTATTAAGCAGCTGCGACATAAAATTTTTGTCCGTGAATCCGAAATGAAAAAAATTGAAATGAAAATAAAAAAATTTAAGGACATTTTTGAGATGTAGATTTTTGTTTAAATTTTATTTTTGAGAGGACAGAATAAAACAAGACAAAAAAATTTAATGATTTAATTTAAAATAAGGGTTTAAATTAAAAATTAAAATCTGCTGCGCAGTAGTTTGAATCCAGAAACCAAAATTGTGTGTAGCATGGCTGATTAGATTACTCAACTCGAATTGAGAGAGAGAGAGAGCTAAATTTATTTTAAGGGGAAACAAAACAGAGTTTTCGGTCGCAAACAATACGAATAGGAACTAGGTGCATCAATTTGAAGTAAAAATCGAGCGCTCTAATTATATGATGTTAATGCGACAATTTTCGATTACCTTTTGTTGGTTTTTTAAAACCATACCTTTCTCCTTTTTAAAAAGTTGCGAATGACAGACTCAGATCGGTTAATTTGACGTTCGATTTTGCGATTTGCGTATTTGTTTTTGTGATAAAAGTAATTTCAATTTTCTTTCTCCAACAAGTATTTTCCTTTAGGCATTTTTCTCATCTTCTGAAAAGATTCAGTACTGTGATTTTTTATTCGTGTTTAAAAAGAGATAACTTACCAATCTATTCTCTAAACGTATAAAAAATAATTTTAAAATTTTATTAACTTTAAAAAATACGAACTGCTTTTAATTGAATATAACCGGCATATATAGGGTTTTCAAAAAAGAGTGATATTCCTTTGAAAAAACACACTAATTGTTAAGAAAATTGAAATGTTTTATATTTAATGTGAAGTACAATCGATACAATTAAGTTCTGAATAAAACGTCATTCAAATGGCCTCCACGACTTCTTCTGCAAGAACGAATTCGATGAACCCAATTTTCAAGCACTTTTTCCACTAAATCAAATCGTATGTCATGAATAGCACGTTCAATATTGACTTGTAAAGCTTGAAGAGAGTTTGGTTTATTGCTAAAGACCAATGACTTCAAATAACTCCACAAGAAATAGTCTAATCGTGTTAAATTACAACTTCTTGGAGGCCATTCAATATCACAATTTCTTGAAATAATCGAGTCTCCAAACTTTTCTCGCAATAATTAAATTGTTGCACTTGCTGTGTGGCACGTAGCCTCGTTTTGTTGGAACCAAATATTGTCAAGATCAACTTCTTCCAATTTCGGCCATAAAAAGTTGGTTATCATCGATCTATACCGACCTCCATTGACAGTAACGGTGTTACCAGCTTCATTTCGAAAAAATACGGACCGATGATTTCACCAGACCAAAAACCACACCAAACTGTCAATTTAGGTGAACGTAATGATTTTTCATGAATAATTTGTGGATTTTCTGCGCACCAGAATCGACAGTTTTGTTTATTTACCGCACCACTCAGATGAAAGTGAGCCTCATCGGAGAAGATGATTTTCTTAAGAAAATCGGTATCGTTTTCAAGTTGTTCCAAGGCAAAATCAGCAAATCCTTTCTCAAAATCCGCCAGGTTGTGGTTTGAGACGGTCCCAATTCTTGAGAACGTCTTGGAATCGACAAATTGCGGTCTTGAGCAACACTTGCCTGAACGGCAGCAATATTTGCATTACTTCAAGCGTTTCTTTGTCTTATTGGCCCTTGAACATTATGTAAAGAAAATGTACGCTCAAAATTTTCAACAATTCGACGAATAGTGAGCACCCTTGGACGATTATTACGACTATAAAATGGCAAAAGCGCACGAAAAGTTGCATTTTGAGATCGATTATTTTGATAATAAAACTGAATAATTTGTAAACACTTAATAATACTTAATAAACACATTTTATTAACCACTTGTTTTTTATTTCGCAGAATTTAATTTTTGAATATTTTAATTAAAACATTTGTTCAAAAAGTTTAAAAAATCACTCGATCGATTTCGACTTGTTAGGTCATCATCAGGAGTATCTACTGATTTGTAAAAGTAAAAATTTTATATACATATAGAAGAAAAAATCAAAAAATAAGCAAAAGGAGGGAGAAAAAATAAGCAATAAAAATTAATCCATTGATCGCGCCAGATGTGCGATTAGTCATCGGCTGAGTAACAAAATTCAAGGTATATTGAAGTACATTTAATTACTCGACGTATTAGTCAAATTATAAAAAAGGACGGGGTCTGTAATTGGTGAGAAAAGAATTTCTCTCTGTTCGTTAAGGATATTTTTGTTAAGAAATAATATTCAAAAATATAATTCTGCGAAATAAAAAACAAGTGGTTAATAAAATGTGTTTATTAAGTATTAGTGTGTTTCGCCAAGTGCCTACGGCAAATAGCGTAAAAAGTACTTTGTAAACGTTGTTCTTGCGTATATCTCACCATGACGAAATTGTAAATATTACTGAATACAATGAAACAAAAAATGACAGATCATTACATATTACAAATGGCCGAAACGTCACTTAAAAATCATATCATTCCTATTGGAAAACCCTATATTTACTACAATAATGAAATGCGCAATAATCCTTATTACAACAACAACAATACGAATTTACCGTAAACAAGAACCGTTAACCTTTACATTAATTTCATGTGGCGAAGGTTTCCGAATGTAATCGATTTTCTTTTTAATTTAAAAAACTCTGAAACCCAGTAGTACAAATCAGCGCACAAAGAGCGCATAAACAGCATATAATTAGAGCGCACAATTTTTACTTCAAATTGATGCACCTAATTCCATGCTATTCGTATTGTTGTCGACCGAAAACTCGGCTTTATTTCCCCTACAAATTAATTTATCTCTCTTTCACTTCGATTTGAGTATAATATGTAACTGTTGTTAACCGTTGGTTTACCAGAAAATAATATTTTTTTAATGTTTTTTGTTGTATCAAAACCAAACACAATCATATATTATTGATTGTGTTTGGTTTTTGTTGTATGTACCAAATGTGTATTGTCATTCAGATACAAATACACATTTTTTTAATTTTGTATACTTACTTTATATGTTATCCATGTATTTCCACCTGAAAAACATTTACAAACGTCTATTACCTTCAGCTGAAATCTGGAGACTAATAGAAATGAAATAACAATTTTTGAAATGAAATTGATAAACAAGAGATTGGGTGGGGGTAAAAATGCAGTACACAGAATAAAACCGAAGTAAATTTATTTGTTTTCTCGCTTCGACGTGTGCAAATGTTTCCATCTATTTCATTCTGCTATCAGCGTTTGTTTGGTGGGAATAAATCAAATGCGTTTAAACGAATATGTACCACTGCATGTTACGACAGATCGTCGGAACGAATGCAAGCTTGAAAGCACCTTAACAGCGATTTATACACTTTCATTTTTGGTATGACATCAAGCTTACTGATCTTCCAAGAATCAAGAAATTTACTTATAATATAAATTGAATAATTCTACGAGAACTAGTAATAGAGCTGGAACATAGCACATATTTAAGTTGAGTAGCACTGGAGTATTATCATCAAAAATTAGAGGGTGTATTGATCTGCTAGACTACAAACGTCTTATTTCTCCAAGTGTCATATAAATTATTAGTTTCACTACCTCATATTCCATTCACATTATAATTCAACATTTCACCTTTATAATTTCTCTGGAGTTCACTCGAGTTCAAAAGCAGGGTCAAGTTTTCGTATTAAATACGCCTGACAAATTTCCCCAGCCTAGGAAGGCCGATAAATTGGATACATAAATTGCATCGGCCACTAACGTAAAAACATTCGGTTTACAGATGTCGGGGTGATATCAAGTAATTTAACCGCCCACGTCAAACAAAGTGAGCCTACATTGACATCTGTCTGCAGTCTGAATACATACAAGAATATGATTTATATTTGGCAAAGGAAGCAAAAGAAAATATTTAAATTGTATTAACATTTTAAAAACGAACGATGTGTATGAAAGTGTGAGGTCTTTACATAAATTCTCAGCGAAATCAAATTTGTATTAAAAATATTAATTAAACGACATATACCAATCGGATCAACCGTTCACAATTACCTCAAACAATAATTTCTTCTAAAAATTTCTAATAATCAATTCCACAATTAACAACATACATTCGTAAGTACTGTTATAAGTAATCCTACCAGATCGAGCATAAAGCCAAATTTTCGAAAAATAATGGAAAATTATAGTTGTGTAATTTTACGTTAATAAAAAGAACCTTTTAATCATTGAGGCAGACCATGTCTTACTTCCCTCGTTCGCTTTTCCTTGGCTGCAGATAAGTAGGTCTTCCTCTATCCATGTATTCCATAACATATGACCGTTCGCTCCACCGAGCTTAGCTACTGGAATCGATGTCACACGGAATGTAATTATGGATAGCACCAATTTTTAAAATTCTTTCAAGTGGCTCCAAGTATAATAGAACGGAGCTCTAAAATGACCTATCGAGTTTTCCTTAGAATTATGAGAAAAAGCCGAAAAAATATATTTAAAAAACTTTTAAAAAAACCACCCTTATATTTAAAGGCTCTAAAAAGTAGATAATATAATAAAAAGCTTTGAAAAGTAGAATAAATATTTTCTTCCTTACTCCTATCAAGGTATATTTATAACAAGTAGAAATTTAAAATTAATATGACTAAAAATATAAGCGTGGGCGCTCCTTTACGGCATTACTTATTTAAGACTACTAAACACATGAAGTAAAGTCTTAGTAAAGTGTTTTAGTAACACTAATGGAACAGTCTATTCTGATGTATCCTAAGAATAGATTTTTTGCTGGAGCATTTCAGTATCAACGTAAAAATGATATTTTGAGAGATAGTATATATACCGGGTGTTTCTTTTAAACTGAGACGATCAAATATTTCGAAAAATAGCCACTCTACGGAAAAAATGCCCATAATCAAAATTTAATCATACCGCGGGGGAAATACATTAGTGCAAAAAAATAGTCCCCCACCCCCCGCTTTGTAGGTGGGGCGGGGGTAACTTTTAAACTAAGATGGGAAGCCATATTTTTTATTGCAGATACGGATTCTACGACTAAAAGTACGTATGATTTGAATGAAATATTTTGTTCGGTTCATGATAGATGGCGTTGTAATCGACGAAATACAATTTTTTCAATTTCTTCTTCTTAGAACACACGCATTCGATTCTCCAATACGTTTGAAATAAAAAACATCACGTTTTCATTGGAAATACTCGAAACTCGTCATCAAAACAATTTATTCAGTTTTGTAAATCACATTTAACGTTTGTGTTATTTCTTATCTTCATGTTTTTCGTAACTGCAAAATAAACGGTAAAATGCTTTAGAATGGACCGTTTAACTGTGCCAGAGAAAATTGAAATGGTTCTGGTTTATGGAGAAGCTGGCAGAAATCTTGAAAATGCTGTTGCTATTTACGCTCAACGTTTTCCGGATAGGACTCGTTCACGTGCTTCATTTGGCCGTACTATCAAACAATTTATTACTGATGAACCGAAAAAGAGGACCCGTAAAGCAACAGTCACTGGAGGGAGAAAATAATAAAATTGCTGTATTGGCAGCAGTGGCTCATAATCCTCATGTTAGTACACGAGAAATAGTTCGCGATTCCGGATTGTCCCTCACCAGTGTTTGGTGAATTTTAAAACGGCACAAGTATCATCCATATCATGTATCTTTACCCCAAGATCTTCATGGCGCTGATTTTCAAAATCGGGCAACTTTTTGTCAATGGGCACGTGAACAAATACAACAAAACCCCAATTTTTTTCGTTGCGTAATGTTCTCTGACGAATCGTCTTTTACAAACCATGGAACGGTTAATCGACACAACATACATTATTGGAGTGTTACAAATCCGCACTGCCTTCGTCAAGTTGAACATCAGCGTCCTTGGACTGTTAACGTGTGGTGTGGAATAATTGGCAACAAACTCATATAGGCCCCCACATTATTGAAGGCAACTTGAATGGTCAAATGTACCGATACTTTTTGGAAAATGAACTGCCAATATTACTTGAAATTTTGAACTTAGAAATAAGACGGAACATGTGGTTTCAACGTGATGGTTGTCCTGCACACTTCGGTGGTGGCATGTGAAATACTTGATCGTGATTTCAATGGTCGCTGGATCGGTAGAGCTGGTCCGATAAATTGGCCTGCCAGATCACCAGATCTTACTTCGCCAGATTTCTTTTTGTGGGGCTATCTCAAAGACAAAGTTTACAAACAAGAACCAACAACACGTGAGAACATGATTGAGCGAATCAGAAATGCGTGTGCTGAAATTCAACCAAACATACTTCTCAGTTGTGTACAATCATTGGAAATGCGTATTAATAAGTGCATTGAAGTCACAGGCCATCATTTTGAACACTTATTTTAAGCTAAAATTATTTTATTCACCTGCCATTTACATTAATAAATTGTTTTGCTGACGAATTTCGAGTATTTCCAATAAAAACGTGATGTTTTTTATTTCAAACGTATTGCAGAATCGAATGCGTGTGTTCTATGAAGAAGAAATTGAAGAAATTGAATTTCGTTGATTACAATGCCATCTATCATGAACCGAACAAAATATTTCATTCAAATCATACGTACTTTTAGTCGTAGAATCCGTATCTTCAATAAAAAATATGGCTTCCCATCTTAGTTTAAAAGTTACCCCCGCACCACCTACAAAGCGGGGGGTGGGGGACTATTTTTTTGCACTAATGTATTTCCCCCGCGGTATGATTAAATTTTGATTATGGACATTTTTTCCGTAGAGTGGCTATTTTTCGAGATATTTG
Organism: Nephrotoma flavescens; assembly: GCA_932526605.1. Taxonomy (NCBI): domain Eukaryota; kingdom Metazoa; phylum Arthropoda; class Insecta; order Diptera; family Tipulidae; genus Nephrotoma; species Nephrotoma flavescens. The sequence continues at coordinate 164,184,581 of OW052221.1, read as the reverse complement.
ATCGTCTCAGTTTAAAAGAAACACCCGGTATACATTCAGAAGGAGCGCCCCACGCTTATACTTTTAGTCATATTTATTTTAAATTTCTACTTGTTATAAATATACCTTGATAGGAGTAAGGAAGAAACATTTTATTCTACTTTTCAAAGCCTTTTATTATATTATCTACTTTTTAGAGCCTTTAAATATAAGGGTGGTTTTTTAAAAAGTTTTTTTAAATATATTTTATTTTCTATTTTTTAGTCATCGAAATTTTTTAATGCCCAAAAATGTTAAAATCTTGTATTGTCATCGGAGTTAAGCCTGCATGTAAAATTTCAGCTCAATTGGATTATTGCAAGTGGTTGAAAAATTGATTGAAATACGATTGACGATACAAACAGACACACAGAGCAAGCTAATATAAGCGTGGTAAAAATACTTTATTAGTGTAAATTAAGAATCAAGACGTCATATTAGGTATATGTGACGTGAAGAGCAGAACGTGTTTAATATTGCAGTTTAAAATTTAAGTATTACAGAATTAAATATTACATAATTAATTGACTGAATATTAATGATTCAAATGTACACAATTCTTTTATATATTGAGGTTCGTCCAATCTAGAATTTTTGCGACACATTTCATACGGCTTTTAACATCGAAGATGTTTTTGGCGTTGCATTATATAGAAAAATGCAACGAAATTTTGTCCCAAGAATATGCAACGAAATAGAAAAAATAAAATAAAGTAAATACGAGAGAACCAAAACACGCTGGTGCGCCAATTATGTTTTGTGCTCTCTCTATGCAGCTATTTCTCATCTACAATATCAATTAGTGAGCGTAACATAAATAGAGTTATACTACACAGAGTAGAAATGTTTTTTCCCCCATATAAAGAAGCATATAATATTTGCTATTTCATTTGAGGCACGTTGGTGAAGGATGGTTATATAAAAAAGCATATGGCTTACTCATATTTCAAAACGAAAAACCCCAAATCAGATGTTTATTTATGTGCGCAGTGACAACCTATGATGACGACTTAATTTAGTGATTTTAAAATTATTAATTAAAATAATAAAAATATTATAAAATATTTAGTTGGTTTATATAGTAGTGTGTGGTGTGCATTATTTGATAAAAAAAATTATAAACTTGTTATTGAAATGAAGTGTATTGTCAAAAATTGTAATAATACGCCTAAAAGATTTCAAAAAGGCGTATCTTACCATCAGTAAGTTTACTAAGTGTTTATATAAAATAAAATGTAAATTATGTTAAGAAAAAAGTGATTTGTGATAAATTTATCCATTATTTAATTTATAAATCAGAGAAAATTAAGTAAACAATTTTGATTTCGGTGTGGGGTTTTTCATTTTGTGTGTGTGTTTGTAAACATATGTTATATTACCAGTGTCGCATTTCTCTTATTACTACGTACATATTCTACGTGTTTTTCTTTTCATAATTATTTTTTATTTTGGAATATTATAAGTATAATTTTTTATCGAAAATAAAAACAATTAATGCGTACTATATTCGAATAAAAATAATTGTGAATTTGAGAAGTTTTAAATTTCAATCGAGCAAATTCTAAATACGACCCGTTGATTTATATGCTTTATCTTTTACCCTCCGAATTTGACTCACTTGACAGCTGCTATCATTCACTCTGTAGTATTTAACTTTATGGTAACATAACGGGTGTTTTTTTTAAGCCTGATCAGCCATGCTACACTATAATTTGGTTTTCTGGATTCAAATTATTGCGCAATAGATTTTAATTTTTAATTTTAAACCCTTATTTTAAATTAAATCATTAAATTTTTTTGTCTTGTTTTATTCTGTTCTCTCGAAAATAAAATTTAAACAAAAATCTACATCTCAAAAATGTCCTTAAATTTTTTTATTTTCATTTCAATTTTTTTCATTTCGGATTCACGGTCAAAATTTTTACGTCGCAGCTGCGTAATAAAATTTTTGTCCGTGAATCCGAAATGAAAAAAATTGAAATGAAAATAAAAAAATTTAAGGACATTTTTGAGATGTAGATTTTTGTTTAAATTTTATTTTCGAGAGAAAAGAATAAAACAAGACAAAAAAATTTAATGATTTAATTTAAAATAAGGGTTTAAAATTAAAAATTAAAATCTATTGCGCAATAGTTTGAATCCAGAAACCAAAATTGTGTGTAGCATAGCTGGATAGAACTTGAAAATAAAACAAAAAATTTAATTTTTATGAAAAATATACTATGACAGCAGATATCAGTGTGAGTATACTCTGGCAAATCATCGTTAATAAAGTGACGCTTGAACAACGTAACGAAATTATTAAAATTTACTTTGAAAATCAATCGTCGATACTCGCAACTTATAGACGACGTCAATGGAGATCATTACCTCACCATGATCAATGACTTTTTGTTTGAAAATATGGATGACATTGATCCGGACGAGATGTGGTTACAACACGATGGCGCTACGTACCATACGGTGACCGCAACCATTGACTTATTAAAATCAAAATCTGGCGTTAAGTTGATTTCGGGAAATAGACCTGTCAATTGGCCTCTAAGGTCGTGCGATTTGACACCCCTTGATTATTTCCTGTGGGGCTAAGTGAAGTCACTGCTTTATGCTGATAAACCAACAACAATTGAAGCGTTGGAGGCCAGCATTGTATGTGTTATTTGTGACATACGGCCAGCAGTGCTCGAAAAAGTGGCCCAGAATGCGCTTCGTCAAGAACAGCCACGGTGCCCATATGCCCGAAATTATTTTCATATTAATGCCATGTATTGATCTTTCAAATAATAAAAACAATTGATTACAATTTAATTGTTTGTGTTATTTTTTACAATTTCTAGTTCTATCGGGCTTAAAAAACACCGGTTACAAATAAAAATAACACGCTGGTGCGCCGAAAATCAATTTTTGGGCTCAAACTTTTTTATTTTTACTATATAAATACAAGTACTCTAGCCCAAAACAAATGAATAGGCTTAAGATTTTTTATTTAGGCATTAAGCAACATTTCAAGCCCCATCTTCGATGTTTAAATTTTTAGCTTAGGCTCAAACTTGGGATTTTTTAGTAATTTGGAAGTTAAACTAAACTAAGTTTTGTATTTAAGTACGAATATCGTCAAAAAACTAAAAATGCTTAGGAACTTAACATGGAATGGAATATACGAGTACAACAACAATCGGGAAATTGAAATTTGGTATGGCATAAACAAGTTGAATGTCTATATGAAAAAAAAAATAAAATTTGTCAAATGTTTTAATACGAGTGTATTTATACATATTATTAAATAAAAAATTTGGTTATTATTCAAATGGTAAGGGTCTCCCAATATATTTTACACCACAATTCCCATAGTCGTATCACGTCACTTCATGTGACTACAGTCACGTCGTCTACATATTTTGATTATTTTCATAGTCGCATCTTAAGACTATAGTCACCTCATGTGACGTTCTATCCTATGTGGCCTAACTTTCTCAAGTGACCAGAATATTTTGTGTCGAATCCATCAAAAGTAAATATCATATTTATTATAGAATTAAATCGTGTCTAAGTTAGTTTTATTTTGGGTTTTTAAGCCATTTAGCCCCGCGTCAGTTGAACCGACTTCAAGAATATCAATGTTCATGTGACGTGACGCGACTGGTAATCTCCTCACTTCATATTGTTTAAATAGCTTGCATAAAAACAAATTGAGTGGTTGTTATCTGAAAATACGAGGGCCTCCGAGCCCCATATGTTTGAAATCGCTTTGAATAAACTAATTAAATCATGGCTAAATTCGCAAGAAATAGTAAAAAAATTACACAATAATCCGGTTTATAATTCCTTATATTGTAATATTTTTTTGAAAAATTATGACTACCTAAGGAAAAATAAATATAAAAATTTAATATAAAAATTTAATATTACCTAAATAAATGTCACAAGTCTTGGTTACTGTCTGTAAAAAAACAGTGTAAATATTCTTACCGTTAAGTATCTCATTTTGTTGTTCATGATTTAAAGAAAATATAAATCATTTTCTAGTTTATCAAATAAAAAACATTTGCTTTTAATAATATTCTTCATTTTATTAATTGTTAATAAAAAAATGCAAAGGAAGTTTGTAATAATAAACTGAAATACTACAGAAAAATATAAATATACCTAGTTAAAAAGTATTCTTTTTAAATTGATTTAGATTATTGTTTTATTATTTTCTGTCAATATATTTCGGCAAATTCCTTTTGAATAATAAAAATATGTATATATGTATATCGCTTAAAAATGCTCTATTAATATAATAGAAAAAAATTATATTTTTTTTTCAAATAAAATAAAATTTATGAATTATTTTGTTAGTAAATAAAAATTTCTTTCTTTTATTTAAATTATAAAATATGTTTTTCTCTATTAGAATAGTATAATTAAAAAATCTCACCTAAAAGTAGGTACAAAATAGTTAAAAAAAACCAAAAACAAAAAAGAAGAAGTATGTACTAATAAAATTATATGGTATTTAAAAAAATCTCGACTAGTTTCTAAATTAAATTAAGCTTACTTAAGTAAATATGTAAATTAAAAATATTGTTTTAGATTTTGAAGAGGCACTTAAGGTTTTTATGCCAAAAGGCAGGAACCCTTTAAGCTGACACTAAACCCGGATATTTTAAATTTGCTCCGGAATAAATTGCAATTATTTTATATTAAGTATGTATTGTCGGCTTCGTTTATCAAAGTACTTATCCGCTTCAAATTTATCAAATATTGATTAATTTTATTAATTGGTAACTATAAAAACATATTATTCCAGCTACTTGTATAAATAATGTTATAACGAAAATTTTCTAATTAACTCTAATTTAATTGAATTTTCATTATATTGAATTTAAAAAAAAATATAACGTGCTTCGAAGAACGAAATATTTTTTTTTTTTTGTTACGTTCACTGGAAACTAATATAAAACGATCAATTCACAATCTATTCCAATAAATTTAATATTTTGAGCGATTTGTGCGCATTAGATTTTAAAATAACTAATATACCTCTTACACGTATACCAGGACTTTAACTAAAACATAACATATTTTAAATATTTTATTATTTCCTTAGTTGGCAAAATTAATTTAGTTTTATATACTCACTTAAAATTAAAAAATACAATTGCTAGCTATCGATATAATGTTGTATACTTACTTGATCATTGCGTAGTTGATAATTAATAAACAAAAATGAAGGTACAATAGTAAAATTATTTGTTAAAAATCCAGTGGGCAGTAAAAATATTTCTAATAAAATTGTAAATGTCAAAAAAATCCCATAATAAAAACGCAACACGCGCTAAACAATGAGCTCATCAGCAATTTAAAAGAAAAGGTTTTCTCTTAGCTAAACAATAAAATTTTAAAATTTCATATTAGATTGGTGGTGGACCTCGGATATAACGTAGTTGTGGTGAAAAACTCATTGAGAAATTATTCAGCGTATCGCAACAATTTGGCTCCATTAGACATGCAGCACAAAATAGGGTAACGATGGCAATTTGAACTGGAACCGCTAAGCGAACAACGCGTTTTACCCAATTATTTTTACCATGTGAATGCAGCTCCATGTCACTTCCGGTTAGATCATCGTCCGGGTCATCCGGGTCACTCTGATCGCTAACATATTTAATTTGTCCATGCTTTGAACTGTTAGAATCACGAAGTTTTGTATTCGCATTTTTATTTTTATTGTGACCATTTATTTGCATTTTTGAAGCGCCGTTACTATTTCTTCGCTTGCTGTAAAGAAAAAATTAAAAATATAGAAAAACAATTTGCGGCCCGCTGAAGGTATGAAAAAAAAAATTAACAACAAAAACAAAACCTAACTAAAAAAATATACACCATCAATTCAAGCATTCCTGCATCCTATCAAATATAATCGTATGTAGTTATAGGACGTGTAAAAACGACCGATAATAATTGCATGTGGTTGTAATGAATGGGTTCGAATTCTCCGAAATTTTGAAATAAAAAAATTGCGAAATATTGAATATTTGGTTAAGAAAACACAGTGGAACGAGTTTATTTTCATCATCAACCATATTTGAAATAAAAACAAATTTAATTGACATACACGTTCAGCCTATGTTGAATTAAAATTGTGATTTAATCTGTCAGACTTAACCACAATTCGTGTCACTCGTATGCTTAACCGAAATATTAGGTTTAGTTATTTTGATGTGATTGTGATAATATTGATAATACGTTTGTACAATACTCCTCTAGAGTATTCCAGTATTATGTAATTTAATTTAGAATACACTTCGTCAAATTACAACACGTAACAGGAAATTTTCGAAAAATAATCTCAGATTTAAACGCTTGCATCTTGGTGAAATAACACCTTTCAATATTTACTTTCTATTTGAAGGAATTTTTATCTACTTTTCAATGCGTATTAATTTTGATCTTTTAGCGTATTGTTAACTCCATATAATAATTGTAATTTTTGTGTCTCCATGATCTCTAACGCCCTCAAATGATGGTAGAAGTATTTTTATGAATTAATTTCATGCGATTTTTTATTCCTAAATTCAAATTAGTTATTTTATAAAGAATTTAGAAACCTTTAAAATGGGCTTTAAAAAATTTCTGTACGACAACTCCTTCCAAGCGAGTATTTTTAATTTTACGTTTTTTTTTAAATACAAAAACTTAAAGTCGTCAAGCGATATGAATCGAAAAGAACAATTTCTAGTAATTGTGGCTTTAGTTAAAGCTCGTGATTGTTTTTGTGAAATCGGCCAAATTTTGAATACAGCCAGACATATTTTTAGAAACTAGCAGTGTAAATCAGCGTGCAGGATTTACTCGACCAAGAAATACACCAAGATATAATCATGTGGCAACCAGTGCTAAAGGATTGTGAATTAATGTACACAATCAGCTAATAACAAATCTGTTGAAAGCTTGATCACGTCGACCTATTAGAGTAACTTATATGGACTCATAATTATCGTAAGTGGTGTAAAGTTATTTTTCGAACGAATCGCGGTACCAATAAAATAACCGTTTCAGAGTTCGGCGTACTACTGGAGGATCAATTAAATCCTAATTGCGTGGTGCCAGTCATAACATTTCGATAAGTTTCGATGATGATTTGCTTGTGGAATTACAAGACTGATTTCATAGTAATGCCACACCTTGCTTTAACATGAACAAGATATGTGGCAGAAATTTTAAGGCTTCATATATTTCCCGTGAAAATAGACATTAAGCGTGGATTGTTTAAGCTTAACAATGTCCGGGCGCATACAGATCGAAACGCACGCCCTTTTCCAGCAACAGTATCGAATTAATTTAGTAAACCATTGTCCGCAACGTTCAGATTTAAGCCAAATACAGCATGTCTGGAAAATACTAAAACGGGTAAAGCAATCAAGAAATTCGAGGTGCTTTACAAGAAGGATGGCGGCACATCACTAGACAACAAATACACAAATTTTTAAATATTCCACAGTATATTTATAAAGCAATAGGTTACACATGATATTGAACATTTTATTACGTTTTTGTCGCAAAATACTGTTTAGAAAAAACCAAAATTTTTACTGTCAAAACTTATTTGTTCATTGATTTTGATCAAAATTACGTCTGGTACGCGTGTCTCGGTTTTTGGTGCCGGTTTTCGCTAAAGCTATAATAACTCGCCAAAGAGTTGTAGAGAAAATTCCTTAGTCTCATTTTCAAGGTTTCTAAATTCTCAAAAAGATGGCTTATTTGGATTTGGGAATAAAAAATTAAGAAGTTTTTTGAGAGTTTAAAGTTAAAAAATATTATTTTTTTAGGTAATTTTTATTTTACTCAACTAACAAAGCCATAACAAATCAAAATAAAATTAATTGAATTTTAATTTTTTTTTAATATGGATTTATAATTGACCAACTGGTCTGTCTACGTAAGTTTTGACCAACTGGTCTGTCTATGTAACTGGCCTGTCTACGTAAGGTAACAATAATTGAAGCTGAAAAAACGTCTAACACATCAGCAGAGAGGAGCAAGGAACCAGCAAACCACATTATCGTCTATTGCGTTATTCTACTGATATAGGATTTTACAAAATAATGTTGATAATCTCAGGATACAAATTATATAACTCTATAAGCCAAACCTCCTTGTATGAATATAAGAGATCCACGACAAACCAACCTATTGGATTTTTTATAACCTGCACATCATATTATAAATGAGCTTATAAGCTCAATATTTGGTGTGTAGATCATTACAAAATTATATTGTTAACAAATAAATAAATAAATAATCGACAAGTAGATAAAATGTTCCTTAATTAGAAATAAAATGTTTTACTAAAAGTGATTTTTCACTCAAAGTATTTGATTCTGAGCATTTTTCGTGTAATTTTTCGAGTTTTTAATTTGGCGTAATGTATCACACACGAGATGTGTGTGTGTGTGAGTAGAACTACTTTTTGCAATGCCACGTAAAGACATTTGCTATAGTGTCGAATGTACACCATAAGAAATGTCTTTACGTGGCACAGCAAAATGTAGTTCTAAGTTAGGGTTTAAACAACGACTATAATACCAATACCTATCTTTGATAAATGACCTAATGTAATAGTAAAAAGTAAAAAAAAAATCCACTTCAGTTCGCTATAGCTTCATCAAAATCAGCCAATTAAAAAATAATTCTTTTCGTTTTAAATCAAATGTCTTAGATCAACCAGATAACAAAAAAATCGATCGTAAAACTTCGATAGTTTCCTTGTTTGCTGTTGCGAGTTACTTTGTTTCTCAATAGCAAAGCGATGGACGAATCCTTCTTCACTATAAATAAACCGACATTAACCGACATAAACCGTTTTGGAAACTGTAGTGGTATTTCAAGAGTAACATGCTCATACGAGTCATTAGGAATGACATGCCACCTCAATCGCGTCATTCACGTGGGTAATAATTATATCGCACATATAGATATTTAGATATAAGTTTGGATAATTAACTAAATAGTCTAATGTGGTTAGAGAACTCCTAACTATAAGTAACATAAAATTGAACCTTCACATAATTCATTCAGAATTGTAACTTCATAATCAAAGAAAAAGACATACGAACGAGTATGTATGAACAAAAAAATTATTAAATGAATTTAATTTTATCATTAAATAAAAAAAAATTTGTTGTTTTATCCTTTTAGTATTCTTTATGAAAAAAATTGTTTACATCTTTTTCTTTAATTTCATCATCATCGCAACCAGCAATATAATGGGAATTAGAATTTGTATTTTATATACGTATGCTGGAGATAACATGCATATTTAAAAAAATCTAATTAGTTCTTGACTAAAAACATATTTATTATGTATACAGTAATGATCGAAAATTATACAACCAACTTATCAGAAAGACTTAATATAAGATATATGGGGTACACAATTAAGGTATACGGTTGTAATACTATTTTAAATTTATACCAAGACTGAATAAAAACGAAGAATCTTTGTTCCCATGGGGGTTATTTCTTGGAGTTCTACTAATCTAAAACTCATTTCAATGCAAATTTCAAAAAAAAAAAAATACTTAAGAAAATAAATAGAATCTAAAGAATCTAATTTAAATTCACTATTTTTGTAATAAAAATGTAAAATTTACTAACCTTTTAGGTGATCTCTTACTTTTCCCTTTACCACCACTATTAGCTGGTGACAAAGGTGGCGCTGCTGTAGTTATCAATTTATTATTTTTTTCATTCCGTTTATCAACAATGCTCTGGGCGTTTTGTGGCAGAGGTGTTGTGGTTGTACGAACAATTAGTTCACGGCATGTATTTTGCAGATCACGTAATTCCGATTCAGCCGCTTCCATGCGTTGTGAAATCGATTTCAGTGCTTCACTCCCTGGCGCTAATGCATCCTCTAATTGTCGTGCCAAGCGTCGTAAAGCACCCAAACGTCTTTCTCGTTCCGATAATCCACCGTCAGATACACAACCACCATCTGAGATACCACTGTCGGATAATGAACCATTCGAGGATGATTTAATATTGAAAGGCAGTAAATTATTTGGATGTAAATGTTGATTATCGCTTTGGTGCTGGGTCTAGAATAAAAAAATGCAATAATTTTTAATTTTTAATAACATAGTTGGGATTTTTATGATTCTTATCATTTATAAATATTTTATCTAAACAATCACATGCAATTTATTATTTTCATAAACAGATACCGCACCTAAAATGGATAAATCTACTATAGCAGGCACGAAAAAATGTACGTAAATCTCAATTTAAAACTAACAAAAATAAATAAATAAATATAAGAAGCAACGTAAGAAATATCGTTTTCTGTGCTTATAATCTTAAGGGTTGATGTTATATTTTGTTCAAACAATAAAAAATAAATGTAATATTTTACACAATCATCCGGTACATTTATGTGTATACGTTTTCAAGTCCACCCTATCAATTTAGTTGTAATATGTATGTGTATTTGACATACATTTTCTCGTATGTGTAACAGATTCGCGTGTTTCTTCTTTTATTTTAATTTATTATTTGTCTCAGCTTGGCAGTTGTCCCTTGAGGATCATTCATCTCTATGCCACTTCTGATATAAGCAAAACACAAACGCAGAAAGTGAATATAATACAAGAGAAATGAAAAATTAGCATTATTTTTATTTCGTGGTTCAAAATAGTTATAAAAAGTGAAATATGATTTTACTCCAAGAAGTTCGTTTCCCAAACCAAATAACTGTAACCAACAGTTAATGAAAATTGCTTCAATTCGTATTTAAAAATAATGTCAAATGTGAATATTGGAATATCCAATTATTTTCTTTTTCCTCTATTATTTCATTGCGGTACAACGTAGATTAAGAATGTGTGTCTAACTAATTTACTTATTGCAGGGGCGATATGTTGTACCATCACTTCGAATCGAAAAACGGCGAAATTCGAAAAAAGTCGAATCGAAAATGTGAAGGTTGTATTATTTTCGACTTTTATCGTTTTTTAATCTTGCAATACTTTTTCTAGAATGAAATGTCAGCTATATTTATTATTACTTTGGTTTTAAATTATGAAACTTTATCATTTATCGCGATTCGAAAATGATACAACATACCGCCATTCGGCTTTTTTCGAACTTCGCTTCGAAGTGATTGTACAACATACCGCCCCAGAACTATGAAGTGAACATTTTTAAAAAGTGTTTTATACCAATTAAAATTACTTAAGAAATTCATAATGAATTAAAAATTAACTCCGGAACTCTCATATATTTCATTACAACCGATGAACTCATTAGGGTAGTCATTAGAATTACAACCGACGAACTCATTAGGGTGAATATTCCCTATGAATCCTCATGCACTATGAAATCAGTGAATTCATAAATTATTTCCTCAAGGTTTTCATAAAGAATTGCTCTATTACCAATCCGATGAGCTAACCTAATTAGGGAATATATAAATGATATATAAATTGGGTTGTTTGGCCAAATAAGGCAGTTTCAGCATCTACAGCGAGATTCTGGAATGATCGAAGGCTGATTTTGTTTGGCGTAGGAGCAAAATTAAAATCAGTGCGTGCGCTACAAATAAAGAAAGGTATTGATAACTCTTCTACTCCACCATTCTCTTCTTCTGCTGCTTCTAATAATACTAACCTCAAAATGATTAGTGCAATAAAGAAAAAACTACGTGACCATGACCTGATAGCATGTAAAGCGGATAAAGGCAATACAATTACCGTGCTCACAAAAGCCGATTACGGTAATAAAATATCTGATTTTATTACAGAAAGCAAAGCAATAGTGCTTTGCAGGGATCCAACTAAGTCTTTTAAGACTTCGGTTAGTAAGTGTATCAACCAATGCCCGAAGTTGTTTGATGGAACTGGTTGGAAATACTCTGTCATGAATCCATCCGCTCCGATCCTTTATGGTTTACCAAAAATCTATAAGGGGGGCATTCCGATTAGACCAATAGACGCGTATTGCAATGCCTGCCTACAAGCTATGTAAGGGTTTCATAAATTTTTTCAATTGTCATACTAATTTCTTTTCGGCTTAAGGATGAAACACACCAAGAGCAGCGCAACATATTCCAAGCAATCCACACTAACGGCTGCTTATGGGCGTGCACACCAAGCAGCGCAGCAGATTGTTTTGTTTTAGTAGTAAAATTGAATTGTGCAAATTTTATCGAGGTTATGAGTAGCAGCAAAGAGCAGCAAATTGAAGCTGCTGGGTATGGAACCTATTGATGCCGCGACAGATGCAACTTCATTCAATACAATTTCTATAAATTTAAATTTTCCAATTATATTTACAAAATACTTAATGTCCTTTAATGGAAATACCTATATTTATAATCAAACTATGATTTTGTATCATTAAATAAGCGAATAAACCAAAATTTAAATTTGCTGCTCGCTGCTGCTGCTTGGTGTGTTTCATCCTTTACTCGGTTAAAAACTCGGTAGAATTGAGTAACAAAATTCAAGACGTCGACATTCCATTAAATTCAAAACAAGTTTCGTTTGATGTTGCCAGTCTTTTCACTTCTATTCCAATTAACACTTCGTCCCAAATAGTTTGTAATTACTTAGATAGGGATGTTGTAGATGAGGGCTTACGTCGTGAACTGAAGTTAGTGTTTGAGACTTGTATTAAACAAAATTATTTCTGTTTTGATAATACATATTTCAAATTCGCTGATGATCTACCCATGGGCTCCCCTCTGTCACCTCTGTTGGCTGAAATTTTCATGAATTTCTTCGAACAAATGATCATATCAAATAACAATCCTTATCTTCGTCATATAATCTTTTGGTATAGATATGTTGATGACATACTATTTCTATGGAATGGAACTGATAGACTGTTAGACTCTTTCCTTACTTGGTTAAATTCTCAATATCCCACTATTGATTTTACGTTAGAAAAAGAAGAAAATAAATGTATTAACTTTCTAGATATAACAATAACCAGGGTTAACTCTTCTTTAGATTTCAAAATTTATCGGAAACCCACGTATACAGACGCTGTTATCCCTAATTCTTCAAACCATCCCCATAAAATTAAAATGTCAGCTTTCCACTCACTCATAGATAGACTAATAAATATCCCTTTGACAAATTCAAATTATAACACAGAGCTTAATATAATACACAAATTTCAACGAATAACGGATATGCAACTAGGACTATATTAAAGTTATTGAAAAAAAAAGCTAAAGCGTAAAACTCTAACGGGTATTTATCCACCGGATAGTCCAACGCGGGAAAACTGGCGTCGCTTAGAGTATATAGGAAAAACGAGCCAACGGATTAGCAACATCGTGTCCAATTATACCAATATTAGTTTTGCATTTTATAATAATAACACAATAAAGAAAATGATTTTTAACAATAAACCTAGAGTTGATCGCCTTTCCAAATCTGGCGTTTATAGGATTAATTGCAATGATTGTAGTTTCTCCTATATTGGCCAGACTGGGCGCAATTTTGGAGTTAGAGCCAAAGAACATTTATCTGGTTGCAATCAATCAACTTTCCATAACCATAACTTTAGAAAATCATACAGCTAGCTTGGCATATTACACAATTTAGGCATATTACACATACAACCTAAAGGCAGACGTTTAGATACCTTAGAGTCTTACGAAATTCGAAAATCGATTTTTTAATTCTAAAAAATAAACCTAATTTTTCCAAATGATCACCCATGGTAATAAAGAAAAAAATTAAATCACCTATTTTACTACCAGGTATTATTTATTTAGAGCTGTAATGGACATTTACAGCTCTAAATAAATAATTTGGGATGTCGAACTGTGTGAAATCATTGCGTTTTAACTACGAATATTTAAAAGAAAATCTAAATAATTTTATTACGAAAATGAAATAAGGAACGAAAAAACCATTACGAAAATTTTAGTAACGTTCCCTTGCGATAATTTTCGGAATCCAATTTCAAGAATACCATTTTAAGATTTTCGTTATACTTTTACACTAACTCGGTACCAACAAATTTCGTAATAGTTCAAGAATAGAGCCCCAGAGAGCGATTATTATTTGTGTCTGCCAGACAAAATTTCTACATGAATCATCGCCTTTAGCTTCTGTCGAATAAAAACAATAGTTTTGTAAAGTCTTTTTGTTTCTCAATAATTTGTGTCGACGTTTAAGTGGCGCCAGCGGGAAAACAATGTACTACAGAAAATTGACTTACTATCAGAAAAATATGCGAGACTAATGCAGATTTTAAAATGGTATCACACCGGGGCTATTCACAACAGAATGATTTTTATCAATTTTTTCACAAAGTGATTATTAAAAAATGCACTTAACAATGTTTTGAGTTCCAAAATAGATGTTTTTCGGAAATAAAACAAAATGATGAACACAAACTAAAGTATACCAATTGTTTAAGCAAATCTAGTAACCCGAATTAAATAAAATTTGTGGTATAAAAAGAAAAACGTTTTGTAATTCTTATTAGTATGTAGTTCCATCAACTCAAAAAAAATAATCGATGCGATTTTTACTTAACCTGCAAGGGTAAATTCAAAATTGTAAAACTAACTTAATATTCTCTATTATTTACCTACTTATTCAAAGTAAAAATTTAATAAGCTATCCTTTCTTAGTATACGTTAAAGCAACAACTTTTGAAATGTATAAAACAATTTGTCCATTAAAGTTTTGAATACATAGTTAAAAATACTTTATGTTAAATAAAAAATGCATAACCCTAAAAAACTATATACTTAACATTAAGTAAAATTTACTTAATCAATGTAAAATATTTAAAAAAAAAAATTGCGTTTGGCAAAGTAACGGTTATGTATATGTATTGTGAAATACAAGAAAAGTTGATTGTACGAAAATTTTAACATTTAGTGGATTAATAACACAATTCGCTAAATCAATTTGTATGTAATTCATATAAAGTATTCAGCATTATTTTTGTAGTTTGATAACTACAATTTGATGTAATGAGGAAACCGAATCTTTTAATTTAAAGTATTCAAATTGTGTAGTGTATCTCATTCTCCTATTCCATACTGGGTTTTTGTATTTTGGTATTTTTTCAAGGCAAACTAGTTTTATTTTGTTTTGTTTTGCTCTCTCTTAAATAAAAATTAAACTATAATGAGTCAAAAATGTCCTTGAAATATTTTTTATTCAGCCATGCTACACTATAATTTGGTTTTCTGGATTCAAACTATTGCGCAATAGATTTTAATTTTTAATTTTAAACCCTTATTTTAAATTAAATCATTAAATTTTTTTGTCTTGTTTTATTCTTTTCTCTCGAAAATAAAATTTAAACAAAAATCTACATCTCAAAAATGTCCTTAAATTTTTTTATTTTCATTTCAATTTTTTTCATTTCGGATTCATGGACAAAATTTTTACGTCGCAGCTGCGTAATAAAATTTTTGTCCGTGAATCCGAAATGAAAAAAATTGAAATGAAAATAAAAAAATTTAAGGACATTTTTGAGATGTAGATTTTTGTTTAAATTTTATTTTCGAGAGAAAAGAATAAAACAAGACAAAAAAATTTAATGATTTAATTTAAAATAAGGGTTTAAAATTAAAAATTAAAATCTATTGCGCAATAGTTTGAATCCAGAAACCAAAATTGTGTGTAGCATAGCTGATTTAATTTATGTGAGCTGTGTGATTGCACAGAAAATTTGTTTAAGTCGCAATTAAAACTTGTATCATAGGTAAACGGGGAAAAAACGAGGAAAAATCCGGTATTTTTTTACGTGCGCCATCAGCCATTAGTTTGGAAAATTTACTAGATTATCTCACCTTTTTCTAAAGTGGGAACCAGTCAGGAATAAAAACTTGACTTAATAAAAAATGAGAATGCGATAAATGGCATTTCAGTGTTATTTCCCGGCCAAAATTAATTTTTATGTATGAACTAAGAAACCCAACGAAACCTTCGTTAAATTTTAGCTGTCACTTAACAAAAAATTACTACGAGCTATATTTTGTCGCTCGAAAATAAGAAAAACTTTTAATTTAATTTAAGAAAAACTTTTAATTTAAAAATAGTGTTTTAGTGAATTTTGTTAAAAATTAATTTGTTAATGGTATGATATTATAGTCGTGGAGTAAACGCTATTTTACTACTACAATACTTTAATTTTGTTTAGTTTATTTCCTTTTTTCCATTGTGATGTAAAAGCATTTCGTTCATATAAAATTAGATAACAATATGAACAAATATGAAATTTCTCTAAAAGACATTTCACAATAAAAACAACTGTTTGTAAACGAAATGCTGCCACTTAAGAATTATTATTTTTGAATGGCTGGAATGTCAAAAAAACAATTGATTTCGCTAAAATTCTTATTTTTTTATTAAGTTTTTATTCCTGGCCGGTTGAGGCTTAAGAGACTTATGTAATTTTATAATGAGTAACGAAACAGTATGCACTCTTACATAATTATTATTTTTGTTTTTGTATCGAATATTGTGATTTGTGAATAATTAATTGTCTTGTCATACTCGTGTCATGACTATTGATAGAAAACGACAAAAATTACCTTAAATAAAGATGTGTAGTGTAAGTGTGTTTTTAACACATTTAAATTGCATAACCCGTGCATTTTTGATGGAAATTTTTCGTCACTCTTTACAACATTCGATTCTCTTTGCTATTGCCCAGAAGAGTAAACTCGCCGCTGCAGCTGTAACCAAAGTATAACTTATTTCAAGATATTCTATCAAATTCGATGGCGGCACTCGTATATTGACATAAACTCGCGTTATAAATAAAATTTGCTTTGTGTATAACATAAAAATATTGAATTTGACGTAAATTAGGAACTAAATTAAAATAAGAATGTATTAGATATTAGTATAGTTGGTGTCATTTGTTTGTATACCTTAAGAACAATCACCCTTATTGCGGTTGTCGTGTCGATCGACAAACGACACGACTTTGTCTTGTCGTATCGATTTTTATTTTATATTGCGTAATTGGAACGAATCGACTAATAATTGTTGCCATGTAAGATTGAAAAAAATCAGGATTATTGTGATTTTTTTGATTCGTGAATTAGTGCAATCGTGAAATAGTTTTGTTGTTATATTTTGTCAAACAGCTGTCAGTTTTTCAGTCCGAAAATCCAGATTGGAGTTTATGTATAGCATTAGGAGGAATATTTCGCCGAAATTTCGAAAGTAATAGGAGGGAAAGTTCTGTAATAATTGGCGTGTATGTACAAATAATTAAACTTATGTCTAAAATTTTATTAGTAATAAACAAAATAGGTGCGTTCAACATTTCATATATTTTCCAGCCAAATTTGAACTGCCGCTGTATGTGAAAATTACCAAAAATAAATTTTTGAATAATTTACTGATATATACCATATATTTTTAAAATTGATTTACCATATAAATGTTTACTATTAAAAATATATGTTTACTTGTGTTTTATTGGAGTTTTAGTGAAACAAGTCTCTTGTCGTGAGTTAAATTGTCATCGACAATAAAATGGCGTTTTTACGACAAACGTCGATTGATAGCGACATTCATAATACCAATTTTAGCAGTCGTCGCAAAATCGACATCGACACGACAACCACAATAGGGGTGCATATTTTATCTGTGTATATCGCAGACAGACTATTTGTTTCGACTGTACGGCATGTATTGCATTATCAACATTTAGGTGTATATAGGTTAGCTTAGGTTCGATTGGCTGCTATCGCTCACTTAGGCCCATTGTGATCCCACAGGATCCTATCTCTCCTTTATTCCCGCTGAAACGATCCAGAGCTACTTATGTAGCGTAAAATATCTTGCACTCCACAGTCCGCGACTTCCAAAGGTTGTCCATACCGAACACATCTAAGTACTTATGCCTTCTGTATGATAGTGCCCCAGACACGAGCATAGGAAGTGATCTGAAGTCTCTCCCTCCTCTTCGTTCATACAACTTCTACAAAAGTCGTTCGTCTGTAGACCCAACCTGACTGTCCACAAAGATTGCGATATCCCTCACGGATACCACGTTATGCTTCAACCATGTCACGACTTCCCCGAACAGAAATATTAACATTAAGCTTCTCACAGAAGACTCCGGCTTAGAGCCGTCCGTTAAATTGCACTGCCTCCTTTTCCAGTATTGATCCGTTCCTCCAGGATTCCCTCGAAGGATAGATGGTCCGGAAACTTTTATCGAAACACTAGGTGTTTATAAAAAAAGTAATAAATCTTAAACAAATAAATTTTATCTAAAAGCTCAAAAACTACAATTGTTGTGAGCTTCAACTTTTGCTGGTACAGATATGCTATTAGACAACATTTTTTGACAGATTGGGGGTCATTTTGAAGCTTTCATCCCATATAACTGCGATGTTTTAAGTGCCATGGTATGAGATATGATATTTTTAAGTTTTTTTTTTTAAATTACCCAAGACTTCGCGTTTAAATGGTCATAAATTTTTTGTTTAAATGGTCATAAATTTTTTGTTTGCAATTGCATTGAATTGCATTCTGTATTCTTTTATTGTATTCTGCAATGTGATTTAATTCTAAATAAATCATTATTTAATATGAAAAATGCCACCCAAATACATTTAAAAATAAACTAAAGGTTATTTAAAAAATTCTCTACTTTATGCTCTTTCCAATGGTATACTACATGCCTACAGAAAATACCTTTTAAGTTAAGCCCATAAGCCATCTATAACAAATTGTATTAAATAAAGATTTATTTAAAATAAAATCACATTGTAGAATACAATAAAAGTTATTTCGTGCCTTTACAACTACAAACAAAAAGCTATGACCATTTAAAAGCGAGATTTTGAGTGATTTAAAAAAATTTAAGCATTAAATGTTTAAAACAACACCTCATGGTTGAATCATGAATCAAGTGAATTAATACCAAACATTTTCATTTTCTTCAGCAACAAACTGAAACCAAATAATTCTTTTTAATTATAGGCCATTTCTGTTTACGTAAATTTAAAGCGAATAACTATAAAAGTTCATAAACAAATGTAACGAAAGTATTTTTGAAATTCTATATTAATAAGCGTGATGAAGAAGTCATGAAATATTATAATATGTACATAATAAAAATTAGTTGTTTTAAACAAATAGAAAATTTTAAAGTTGAAGACGACTTGAGTAGATCTTAAATTACTTTTACATTTTGGGATATTTTTGTGGGATTGGTGAAACAGAATATCAAAGAGTTTAATCCTCTGCATAACCAAACGAAACGATGTTTTTAAATGCGTTTCGGAATGTAGAGAGAAAAGCAAATTTGAGCATTGTCATTTGAAACGCGATATTTTAAAACGCGAATTATCAAAACGTGATATTTCAAAACGCGATATTTCAAAACGCGATACGGTACAAAACGCGATATGGTACAAAATGCGATATTTCAAAATGCGATATTTCAAAACGCGATACAGTACAAAACGCGATATGGTACAAAACGCGATATTTCAAAATGCGATATATCAAAACGCGATATGGTACAAAACGCGATATTTCAAAACGCGATATGGTAAAACGCGATCAAAACGGGAGTTTAGGATCGGGTTATATCAGGCGGGTGAAGGGGAAATTTAATTTCAGTTTATAGGAATTTAAAAGTCGATAGGAACGATAGTACATAGGATCGGTATAAGGTGGGTCGCTGCGCTCCCGTCGCTTCACAACGCATATCGCGTTTTTAAAGATCGCGTGTTGAAATATCTCGTTTTGTACCGTATCGCGTTTTGAAATATAGCGTTTCGAAATATCGCATTTTGTACCATATCGCGTTTTGTACCATATCGCGTTTTGAAATATCGCATTTTGAAATATTTCGTTTTGTACCATATCTCGTTTTGTCATATCTCGTTTTGAAATATCGCGTTTTGAAATATCGCATTTCGAGCGGTTTCGTGTCAGTACTGATTGATATTTAGAATAGAACAGGATAAGCTACGAAAGAGAGCTAGAAAGGAAAAACTACAAAACACCAATAAAAAAATTCTGCGAGTTTATCGGAAAGTTTATAACATTTATAACAAAAACTCTTATATACAATTTGTAAAGAAAGTCGCGTTCGATTAAATTAAAAGGAAGTTTACCGATAGATAAAATAATGTAGAACATGCTTTCACAGGACAATTTCTTTTAATTACGGAACCGAGTTTCCCTCCTTGTTATGAATGTTTATTATATTTTTAATAATTTCATTTATATTTAAAGATATTTTTTAATTTATTTTTAATAAAGCAATAAATCAAACTTTTTATCTCCAAATTAGAAATGTTATTCACATTTTATATTGAAAAGACTCCATCCCTCTAGAAACACAAATACTGATATAGTGGTATTATGTGTATACCCTTAATAATATAAATTGACTCTTGAGGAATTTTTCATTAGTTTTTCATTTTTACTTTGTCATTCGTTCTACGACACTTGTGAATATATATTTAACAGAGAACGACGATTGAATGAGTGGTTAAATCTTATCTTTAGATTTTAATATATTTGCTAGCCATTTTTCTAAAACCAAACCTCTTTCATCTCTTAAAACATATCGTTCGTATATAAATTAGATATAATATGATACAAAAAGATTATACATATTCCAAATGGTTATATGCAAATCAGCTAAATGAATAATATAAAAATATATTATCCTTATTTTTCATGCTAAAAGAGAATAGTAATAATGGTAAGGCACGCGAGTGTTATTTTAATAAGATATTCATCTTTGGTGGTTTATAAAAATTTTTCATTTTCACCCTCACAATTCTCAAATCTGTATGTGTCTGTACGCAAAATGTAAAGCGATGAAAAGTGCATATGTATGTAAAGTACATATGTATTATACAAGTTCGAAAACATTATTTAAAAACTTCAGTTAGAATGAGGGTCACATAAATTTAAAGATCATGTCTGCTGCCTTTTAATCATTTTAATGTCCATTCATTCGCCTTTGCTTCAGTTTTGAAGCAATAACCATTAAAACTGTGATACTATTAGCAATGTAGAAAATGTGCGGAAAATTATTGGTAGCTAAATATCAGTTTAATTTTTTTAGCTAAATTCGGAAGAAATTAAATTTCATATTTCGTTTCTTTGTCTTACAACTATATAGTGATAAATTTATATCGTAAACTTGGATTAAAATTTTAATAGTCATAAAAAATATTAGAAATGGGAAATTTATTTATTTATTTGGAATATGGAATTTCCTTCCTTATTTGTACATTGAACTGTCTTATCGAAAACAGAAATGCGTACAAATAAATTTGATTTAATTAAAATTCCAATGTAGTAGTCTCTTCTACAAAAAAGGGCAATAAGAATATTACATAGTTTACAGAAACTGATTATTAAATACCAGTTTATAGAATGTTAAAATTCAGGATACGATCAAAAGTCATCAAAATATATGATGTAACTGTTGATTTCAAGACGATGATTATTTGCTAATCTCGATAATATGTGAGAAATATGAAATCGTTCAGCATGTGAGAATAACCTGTTAAACTTAAAACCCTTAACTGTAACCTGTAAAATTCACCCTCTTACTAAAAACATCAAATTAATTATAACTCAAAATTGCTGTCATCCTTGCAAGAAGTAATAATATGATGACTTTAAATTAGCACAATCATTAACACATTTAAGTAAATGTCAATTTTTTATGTAAAATATTTTAAATATTCGGTACCAAGAGAACGCATAATATGATAGACAAAACAACAAATTTGATAAATTAGAAACTAGGAAACAAGACAGGAAAAAATGTGTTTAGGGTGAACATTATAAATGATATAAGTTTAGAAATATTTAAAGCTAATAATAAATTGATATATGGGGTGTGACAAGGCAACAAAAATATGAATAATAGTTCACATACACATATTATAAAATAATAGTCTATATAAATATGATTGACAGTATTAAATGTGTTTTTCTACTAGTAAGGCCGACCAAAAATAACTTTGTAATTCACTTGAGATTTAGCTAAATAAATCCAATATATGTATATGTCTGTGTGGGAACAATGGAAGGGTTAACAAAATTTAAAGAGCATGCTATGATTGATTGAATTAAATTAATTAACATGAGACATTTATTATTTAGATAAAATGGTGAAAAATTTATAAAAAGATGCCTATGGGAATTCTTAACGGTACTTCTTTCTAAATGTTATCTAATCGTAATTTATTTAATGCAAAATTAAATCTGCAAAATTAAATTAAAACTTAATCTCTAAACATGCTTGCTCGGGTTGAATTAAAAAATAAACACAAACAAAAAACACCGAGGGCTCACAATTTTATAATGACCATACTATCTGGTGTCTGCCATTAGACGGTTTTCAATGATATAACACACGCCACATAAAGTTTAACATATAAATTTTGTTACTTTTATTTAATAACTTCTTTATTTAAAATTTTTTCTGCACTCACTTTATAACCCTCTGCTAAATTTTAAAGTTATAACAATAGATGGGTTTAAGATATGGCTATGTCTCGAAGTTTTAGGTAAATACATTTTTTTTAACGATCCAAACTAAGAGTGGTCAACAAATTTGCTTGTTACAAAACAAATACAAGCGTACAAGCAAGCCCCCTGTTTCTTACTTACTACATAATTTTACATATTATGAAATATATTATTATTTATTTTAAGTTGTTTTCAGGATTTTTGGAGACTATCCACGAATATAAGCACAATATGCTGTAACCGGAGACGAGATACAACATTTGTAGAAAGTTTAACAAAAAAATAAATGAAATAATTCATTGTTTCTGGTATTTACACATAGCAAGATCTCTATTCGTCGATAAATTTCCTTTAACTGAAAAAATCGCAATTATAATGAATTTTTGTAAGGTTTTATTTAATTTTAAGTTGACGCATAGTTTATCAAACTAATTTACAATTTTGTTTCGGTTTGGTGGTTCAGTCGGTTTTGACGTAAAACTATACGAAACAAAAATAGGTCGCTTCCACAGTATTAGTTGTCATCGGTTCATCATTATTGCAATGAACATCTCGCTTTGGTTGCGATGGACCAGCTTTACCAAGCTTAACTCAAGATTTTTTGCATCTGGGATTCTCATAATTTTTCATCTCCAGTAAAAATTCGATGCAAAAAACCTTTTCTTTATTGTCTTTGAAGCAGTATTTCACAAATGATTTTTCGACGTTCCAGGTCTCTTTCGTTTAATTCATGTGGAACCCAGTTGCTAGCATTTTAAACCATTCCGATTGTTTGTAAACGTTTTGCAATAGTTGATCAATCAACATTTAATTCTGATTGTATTTGAGAAGAATCTTCAGCCAATAATGTTTCCAATTCAGTTTTCCGTGCTCTTTATCTTCAATGCAAAAATCATTATTTTTAATTCGTCGAAACCATTCTTTGCGCGTTATATTCTAGGGAGCATGCACACCGTAAATTTCCTCAAGCAAACGATAAGTTTCCGCTGCACTTTTCTTTGCAATTAAATAATATTAATTTTTCAACCACAAAAAATAAAAAAATGGCTTAATTATATTCCTAACCACACAAATGTGTGAGTAAAACATCATATTTTATTAACACTATTTAAAAACATCATCACGCTTGATTTGAAGTACAACCAACACAATTGTATGTATAGTTATAGTGTTTTTTTTCGGACAAAATAAGTTTGAAAGTAATGCGCAAATGTGTAAGTTGGCTCAAAACACATACAAAAATAAATTTTTGACATGGTACTTTACCGTACTCGCACAATTGTGTTAGTAAAACACAAAAGGGATATAATAAAACTTCATGCAAATGATGTTTATTTAGAATAAACTTCGACATTTTCAAGGATTAAAATACTAGTTGTTTACACTTCAACCAAATGTCGCATACTGTGTTTGGCAGCTGCCATCAAGTACTGTAGGAGACCACTATTGCCAATTTATAGTACACGTAAGCAGTAGTAGTAAAGACACCTATTGGGAAAGGGCAGAATCATATTCACAAAGCTCTTTAAAACCAACAGAAGAAAGTTCTTACAATTTACACATATAACGCGGGTGATTCATTTAGAACTACTTTTTCCAGTAGGGATTTTATCACAGATCACGTGTGACTCTTGTCAAACAGTTATGGTATTTTTATTCAGTATTGTTTATCATTTCATCATGGAAAGACTTAGTTCGGCATAGCTTCTACAAATTATTCAGCTGTATTATGAAAATCAGCGTACTACGTGAAATGTGTTTCGTGCGCTTAGGGCAACTTATGGTCCACATAATCGGCTTACCGATCACACAATTCGCTATACCATTGAAACATTTGAAACCCAATTTTCATTATTGGATAATACACGACCAAACAGACCACATCCAACACGTAGTGAAGAAAATATAGCGACTTTAGCTCAGCGATGACCGTGATGAATCGATTCGGCGATGTTCTCAACAGCTTGGCTTGTTGTATACAACACAACTAGGCGTATTTTATGTAAGGATCGTGGTTTCAAAGCATACAAAATTCAACTCGTGCAAGAATTGAAGCCGGCAGATCTTCCAAATCGTGACCGTTTCAGTCTTTGGGCTCTTGAAAATCTTGAAGGAGATCCACTGTTTTCGACCAAACTTTTGTTCAGCGATGAGGCCCATTTCTGGATTAATGGCTACGTTAATAAGCAATATTCCCGTCTTCAGCCCAAAAGAGCAATTCGAAGAGGTTCAAGAGCTACCATTATAACCAGACAAAACAACATGGTGTGGTTTATGGGCTGGTGGAATATTTTTTCAAAAATGAGGCCGGCCGGAACTTGCTGCCTGAAATTGAAGCCCGTAAACTCGACGACATGTTTCCAACAAGACCACGCTACTTGCCCCAAAGCCCATGAAACTTTATTGCGAGAACAATTCGGTGAACAGTTAATTTCACGTTTCCGACCAGTGAATTGGCCACCTAGAACATGTGATATGACATCTTTAAACTTTTTCCTTTGGGGCTACGTAAAGTCCAAAGTCTACATGGGTAAGCCGGTTACGATTGGGGAATTAGAAGCCAACATTACTCGCGTGGCCAAATACGATACCACTTGAAAATGAAAATACGATTGGCCAAATACGATACCACTTGAAATGATCGAACGCCTCATCTAAAATTGGAACTTCAGAATGGACCATGTTAGCTGCAGTTACGGGCAACATTTGAAAGAAATAATATTTAAAAAATAAATGTAAAGAATAAAGAGTACTCGAATTGATTTTTTTATTTTTGTTTTCATTTTTGAAAAAGTACCACAAACTGAATCACCCATTACATATGGCAATTGAAATGTAGTTAAATGGAAGATCGTGTTGGTTAGCGATGAACCCGCATACAATTTAATGGTAACGGCAGAATCTTTTGCGTAGAACGACCAACAGAAAACCCGTTTTTAGTTTGAAATATTCCAAAATATCGTAAACTTTGAAAAAAGGAAATGTAATGGTTTTATCCACTTTTGGGATTCCAGAAGTTACTATAAACAACTTAAGCAAATTAATACCTATAGACGGTATAAGGCTGTTATATTAAATTGAGGATTTGCAACAAAACCTTAAAACTAATAATATTATAATTACTGTGTTGCGCATGTTTTGTTCAATGAATCATGTTTTGTTCAACGTTTTGAATTGTCTGTAAATGAATAGATGGAGAAATTATTTCAAGAAATAAACGAGATAAACTCTTTGACAATTATTTCGCATGTTGATCATATATATAGAAGAATGCAATACATATTCAAATCAAACGGGTTTCACCGAGCCTAAACGAGTAAGAGATATTTAAGAACAGAAATTAGCGGTTGAGTTTCGGGAGCGACACACAAGCATCTTTGCGTTTGAATTTCTGACAGTCCTGAACACGTCATGATGACGTCTCATTTCGAAAAGGCGTGGACAAGAAGCATGTAGTAGTAAAGCTTCTTCGAACACTTGCCATTTATAAAAATAAAAATTTATATCCAAACAACAATTAAAGGAAGTATTTAAAATTGGTTAATTAAAATGCTTGGTTAAATTTTGTACGAAAATTTAAATATGTGATTGTATTTAGCTCTATCGATTTTAACTCCAGGTTAATATGGTCACAAAAAGTTACACTAGCAAACACGTAGTTAAATAAAAATATTAAAATTTGTTTGCCACGAATAAACAAATATTTTACTTAAATGATATGATGCGTAATCCGTTTCGCGAAATCCAAGGGTGATAAGTGTCCAGAAATTAGCTGATGGTCATCAACACATAAATATAAACATAGTGAGAGATTTTAGAAATAAAACGAATTCGTAATATTACAGTCAGCATACGACATTTCCTTCCCAACTACTGTATGCTTTAACAGACCCTTCACAAAATAATCATCACACCCTTATTCTTGATTAGTTTTTATTTTCCTTATTTTTTATTTTTATTTTCCTCGAAGAGTGTTAATATGAAATTAAAAAAATACAACAAAATTACAAATGTATTTTTTATATTTCAGAAACGGACCAGACGTAATATTTTTTATCCATCTTAGGGGTTCACTTTAGCTCGTCGCAACAAAAAGAAAAGATAAATTCCAAGGCAAAAGGATAATAAAAAATATGTATATACAAAAATGCTACCCTAATTTCTAATTTTTTTTTTTTATTTGTAAACATAAATTATCATTTTTTCTTTAAACACACGCGAAACCAAAAAGGGTTAATTTTTTTAACCTAAAATGATCGAAAGGTTATAATTATTTAATGATAGATTCTAACTTTAACCATATGACAAAATTTTTCAAAAATATTGCAGAATTCACCTCTGTGAACAGGTTCGTTTCAATTGTATATGTACGAGTATACATATATCAAAAATAAAATATCAACAAAATTATATTATTTATATTATTATTTTTTATTAAAATCTAAAGAGAAAAACGAAAAATGCGAATGGATATATGTAAAAATAAAGAAATGGGACTGAGGAAAATCAAAATAAAAATAAGACGAAAAATAAAATAGAAATGGAAATGGTAATATCAGTGTTCAAGTCACGTGCAACAGACCTCTCAAATCCCCGTAAAAAATATACACACAGAGATATACGACTATGTATGTATAAATTTAATAATGCTTGGCTGAATCAACGTGCGGTTCTGTCGTCATAAAGGTCACCATTATATCGACAAAAAATATACATATTGAGTTATTGATTTAAGCCACAGGCTTTTATAGAAAATACTACTAACCTGGATATTTGTTTCAATTGTCTTCTCCGATAAAAATTTAACAACTTCTTTAACATCATTTGCAAAATCTTTCGACAGACGTTTTCCACGATCTAATTCGCATTTTAATTCAGATAAGGCACCTTTATCTTTGTCGAGAGTTTCTTGGAATTCGCTTAATCCGCTTTCAAATTGTTTCCAGGCTAGATGTGATGTTGTTAAATTCTCCAGGCGATTTGAAATTCTGAAAAATGCGTATTAAAAACTTAATATTAAAAATTTTGAAAATTTATTGTAAGCATGATCTTAAATTCTAACGATACCTAACAATTCTGCAAACCCTAACCACCGAACGAAGGCAGAAATTAAAAAATATTAAATTATTTTAAAACTATTTAACTTAAATAGGGGGCACTAAGAAAAGTTAATAACCGTGGAGCGGACAAATCCGATTCCTCATTCGAAAAATAGAGATATTTTGAACAATTATGATGAAACCCAATACGATTTATTCGGTGTTACATATATTTTAATATTCCCTAATGAAAATGGCGATTATTGATAGAATTTCATGGAACCGAATTCTCGCCAAACCTGGGTAACTTAGTAAGTAAATAGTATTATAATAGGTATATCAATCAACTCAATGAGACAAATAGGAGAATTTATATGCGAAATAGTAAAAGGAAAATTCCAGGATACACAATTGAATAAAGCTAAACGGTATTGGTCCGGCTCTTTCCATGAAGAACGGATATTACTATAAGGACCCTATTATATTCTGTATATCAGGATTAAAATGTTCTCAATACAGGTTTTGCGTATACCTATATTACTTGCTATAAATGATAATCATTCGCAATTAATAAGGATAAATTTTTATGAATAAGTTTACTGAATAACCTTATAACTTTTTAGAAATTACTTTTTATTATTTTGGAATTTTTATCATTACAATTAATCACAAAAAGCAAGCACGGCAGCAATCTCCTGCAAAGAGCTTATTCATACAAACAACCATAATGTTCGAAAACAAATCATTTTTATTACTAAATTTAATATAATTCTATCAAACGATCATTAATTTTCCTAGTTTTTTTAAGATTTGGACATGTTTAAATCACAATGAAAGATGATACCAAAAAAATGGTCCTGTATCGTTTTTTATTTAACCATACGTCATATTAGAATAAAATTTCCTTTTCCTATTCACCCAAAAGTGAATACAAATTTTAACATAAAAAAACAATCAACTTTTTCAACTAAGGGTCAGGAAAAAAAAAGAAATTTGTTTTTTGTGGTCAGTAGCTTTTCTTTGTATATATTACAATTACATAATAAACATCAATCTCGAAAAAATATATTATACGTATAGTTGTTATTAATATTAGTTTTATATTTTTATAAAGGCATCATAATCATAGTATAACCATTTATATTTGTGTTCCCTGTGCCATTTAAACTGAATTATGTATTTAAAACTTAGACAGTGGTTGCCATATTGACGAGACATATGTTTCAAAGAGAAATATGTATATGTACTTATCTACACTTTTTCTATTTCGGAGACGACCTCTACAGACATAATTTAGAGTTAATCTCTTCTGTAATCCATCCCTTCTTACACTTACATCGTATATAAAAGAAGAAGATAAGCCAATTTCGTTATATTCTTCTCTTCTCAAAGATTTCTTATGCTCTCTCACAACAATTATACATATACATTTACATTTAGGAGACAGCAAACCAAAATTTAATATATTAGTTACTTTCTATTTGACAGATAGATAAATAAATAGAATAATTTAATGCTATTTACTTTGGAAGGAAATAAAATCCGAATCAACCAAATGATCACACAATAGCAACAAATTCATTGACAGCTTGTCAAATCCCGTTTAAATGATATACAATTCAATTCACACAAAATATAACTTCCCATTGGCAAAACTAAATATTTACAATGATAAATAAAAGAACGCAGCATCCCTTTTGTTAATATGTATATAATTTGATCTGTCTTACCTTAAATCAGCTTCATCCCATGCACTGTACATATCTCCAACTTCATTTTTCAAATATTTATGGAGTTCAATGTCGATGAAATATTTTTCATACTGTTCACCTTTCTCGTTACTGTTGCCATTACTATTTGTAGTTGGGTCAGTGGCTGTTTTCTGAGATTTACTATCTTCGAGAATTGTATTGATTTTCATTTCTTGACGCATTAACCAACTATGAACAGATGCATTCAGGCGTAACATAGTCGAACGATGAGTTTGAAGGATTAATTTATTTTTCTGCAATGTAAAAAATTTAAAAGAAGTTAGACAAGAAATATAGGTAATGTCAAAATTGAATAGTTAATAAACAAAATTCTAATTACATAAAATAGAAAATATAACTTTGTTTAAGCAATATCCTTCTTCAGGCATAGGAAAAAACCGTAAAAATAAGTAGGTAAATAAAATTAAAAATAATACATAGATTTACGGTGTTGGACTGTATGGCCCGTTTCGTACACGGCTTCAAAGACCGGCTTCACCTACGTCTTTTCACCATTTTATTTTCAAGAAAGCAAAAACAATACAAAAAAATTTGATGTTTTAATATAAAATAAGGGTTTAAATTAGCAATACAAAATCTATTGCTCCATTCCACACGAGAGTTTTATTATTTTGGAAATTTTTTTCAAACCAAACTAGTTTTATTATGTTTTGTTCTGCTCTCTCTTAAATAAAATTTTAACTAAAATGAGTCAAAAATGTCCTTGAAATATTTTTTATTTCATTTATGTTTGAGTAGTGTGATTGCACAGAAAATTTGTTTAGTCGCAATTAAAACTTGTATCATAGGTAAACGGGGAAAGGAACGAAGAAAAATCCGGTATTTTTTTTATCGTGTGCCATCGCTCGTTAGGTACAACTTAGTTTGAAACCAGAAGCTGAAGCGGTGTATGGAACGGGCCAATAGAGATAGAATGTTTTCGTTAAAACCATGTTTATGCATTAAATTTCGGATTTGTTTTGAGATTTTAATGCGAAGTTATGAAAGTGTGTAGACATTTGTTTCTTTCTGTTGTTTATCACTCCTGCTGTTTTACTTGGTTTCGTATAGTGAATAATCAAAAACTAAACAAAAAATAATACATATTAAATATTTAAAGGCGAGGGTTAATCTTTTCATTGTATGTATTTTGTTCATTGGCCCGTTCCACACTCTAGTCTCTACTTCTTTGATGCTGCTTCATATTTGTTTCTTTCCCCGTTTATGCACAAAACCGGTTTTAATTGCGACTCATTTAAAAAAAAAAATCGGTAAACAGTACTAGCACAAATACAGTATAATACAGGTTGGCCGTCAATTGAAACGATTTGGTCTGAAAATCAACAGAAGCAAAACAAAATTGTTATCAACATAAATGATCGTATCTACACTACAAATCCCCAGGGCAGGCGACCACGACTTTGGCAACCGGAAGCCTTTAAATATTTTTGATCAATTATATAATATCCACAAATGGCATCCAGGCAGATATAAAAGCTAGCAAAACAGCCGAACATCGAGTCTTCTACGCACAATCAAGGTTGTTGTGATACTATATTTCAGTCGTGAACAGCCGTATCAGATAAAGC
The DNA here is from genome assembly GCA_932526605.1 of Nephrotoma flavescens. Lineage (NCBI taxonomy): Eukaryota > Metazoa > Arthropoda > Insecta > Diptera > Tipulidae > Nephrotoma > Nephrotoma flavescens. Next base: position 164,153,682 of record OW052221.1, on the reverse strand, counting down.
ACTCGAAACACCTTTGCTAACTTTCGGTAGTGACAGTTGAACTTTGACCCGCAAGGATTATATATTATTACCTACATTTGAGAGGAAGGTCTTTCGATCTATAAATAATAAATTTTATGATCAACGAAAATATCGAAATGGAATAACTAAATTCAACCGAGTTAGATGGCTGGACCACTTTGAAAGAACATTACACACCGGACCATAAGAAAAACGTTCCAGCGACAACCAGTCAGCGTACGTTGAAGAGAAACACAAGATCATTTTATGGAATGTGAAAGCTAGAGAGAAAGAGGGAGAGATGATATTTTACTGACCAATATGTTCAAATTGTCATCAATCGATTCTATTAACAAAGTTTCTTACAAATGGTCAATCACAAATCAAATATAATCAAAATAAATATTCTTATGAGAATAAAGCCGACGTTTTTTGCCTTAAATTGCAACGCACCCACACAACAGAAAAAAAATCTAGAACTGTGTACATATTTTCAAATTCCATCTTCATTTTAAATTAATATTTTATTTTAATTTTCAAATATTTACACGTGAGGTTAAAAAAAAGGGGCGGGCGAGGGGAGAGGAGAGGGGCGGCACATATACACAAAAAATATTTTGAGTTGGTCCCACGTGACTAGAATTAGAGTTAAATTTAATTTTGAATAATTTAATTTCAGTAAAAATATTAAAATAAAATAAAACAAAATCTAAAAATGATTTTACAATTAAAAATGATAAAGGATGAATGGTCGATATAAAAATCGATTTGGATTTAAATTGAATTCAAACATATTTCAATATTTTTTATTATTCCAAAAACACTTATATTTATACGTTTATATATGCGGAATAACTTCTAAAAATAACATAAAAAACAATAGAACCCTAGTCTAAAACACCTTCTGAATTTCCCATTTCCCTAATAAAATTTTAATTTTACCATTTTTTGGAAAAAAATTTAAATCTTTGTATTATTGTTTTGCTATCAAGAACAATAAATGGCACCCGGTTGCTGAAGAAACACATGTTTAATATGAAAATTGAGTTTTATATGTAAAAATATTATTATTATCAGTATTATGATTATTACGATTGTTTAACAAATAGAACAAATTATATTACCTTCCCACAGTCAACATAATAACACAAACTAATAATGTTACATACATTATATTATAGGCAGTCACAAATCAACTGACTATTTTAAAAATACGCATAAGCAAGTTCGCGCAAAATAGCGATTGATATTGATTTTGTGCAGATTCAAATTAAATTAAAATCAAATTACGTAAAGATTTTTTAGTTGTTTAGCATGTGTTATGTCATCATACATGTATAATATTTACGATTTATATTAAAAATGTAAGTCATTGTTTATTGGTTTTATAAGATTTTAAAAACACATTGCAGACAGCAGTTATACTAATTTATATACAGTACAACCTGTAAAGTTGACTACCTCTGCAGGTTGACCACCTCCCTAACTTTTGTTGTTTTCTAAAATCATAAGATATTCAAAACATTTTCGTATAAAAATACCTCCACAACTTGACCGCCTCTACAACTTATATGTTGACTAGTAAATCGAGGAAAAAAGTTTCAGTTTCGAGTATTGTAATCTGCGTAAGTTGGCCAAAAAAAAAATAATAGTGTCTGGCAAGAAATGAATTTTTCTCTCTTCTCTTTTCACCAACAAAAAAAATCGGTAAATGTTCGCATAATTGTTTGGTATGAATTGAATTTTTCTCTCTTGTCTTTAATCCTATTTAAGTTAGACTCCCATTAGAATTTGCTTCGATCATGTATGTTCATTGCCATTTCATTCATGATACGTTGGCCATGTACATGCATTACATAATAAATAATAAAATACAATAAGTTTTTAATTACATAACAGAACTTATTACGTTTTATTATCTAAGTATTCAAATTTCGTTTTACGTGATTTTAACTTAAGTGGTTGTGATACATCGGTGGTCATTCGAGACTTGGTCGTTTTGGTGGGAAATTGTTAGTCGTTTACAGTAGAATAAAGTCAAGTAAGTAATGATTTCAGTATCTTAATGCGTATGGTCCAACATTAACGTATATTTATTGTCATATTTTTACTTCTAATTTACAGTAATTCTAAAAACAGTTTTAAAATGGCGAAAAGAAAACCGTTAAAGGAACTAAACCTTAAAGAAAAAATTGAAGTTTTGAAGTTTTTGGAAATTAAGGAAAACAGTCAACGTAGCGCGGCAGCCAAATTTGGAATTTGTAAAACAACTGTTGCAAACATTTTTAAAAATAAGACAGAACTTTTTGATCGTTATGATTCGGAAAATGATGAACTAAAGAGAAAACGAAAAAAAAACTGAATTTTCTAATATAAATGAAGCCACACTTAAATGGTTTCGGAAAATGAGATCAATAAATGCCAGAATATCTGGTCCAATAATCCAGGAAGCCGCAAAAAAATTTGCCGAAAAATTTGGAGTAACAAATTTTCAAGCATCAAATGGATGGCTCGACAGCTTTAAAGCACGCAACAACATTAGCCAAAAAACCCTGTGTGGAGAAGAAACTGAAGTAACAAGCCATGCAGTAGAAAACTTCATAGAAAAATTTAAAGACATAGCAAAACGCTACGATATGGCTGACATCTTCAATGCAGATGAATGTGCTTTATTTTATAAAATGAGGCCAGACCGGAGTCTAGTTGAAAAAGGTGACGTTTGCAAAAGCGGCAAAACGTCGAAAGAACGCCTAACAATTTTATTGTGTTGTAGTAGTACCGGTGAGAAATTGAAACCCCTCGTAATTGGTAAAGCTGCCAAACCAAGTGCTTTTAAGGGACTTAATATTGAACATTTGCCGGTTAATTGGAAGTCAAACAAGACGGCATGGATGACGTCTGAATTATTTAGTGATTGGGTCAAAATTATCAACTCCCAAATGCGAAGAAAAAATAGAAAAATTTTATTAACAATCGATAATTGTCCAGCACACCCAAAATTGGACAATTTATCCAATTTGGAATTTTTCTTTTTGCCACCTAACTCTACTTCCAAATTACAGCCTTTAGACCAAGGTATTATAAAAAATTTTAAATCCCATTATCGTAATAAACTTTTACGATACGTCATCCAACAAAACGACACCAATGAAGCAAGCTTGTTGACAAAAAATATCAACTTTCTCGACGCAGTTTTATGGATAGGCGAGGCGTGGGATAGAGTCAGCGACATAAATATACAAAATTGTTTTAAAAAGGCTCAATTTATTGATCGGCAATTAGAAATCGAAGGAGTAGTTGACGAATTGCCTGATGCTGGTTTGGATATTTCACTGAACGGAATATCTTTTGAAAATTACGTCGAAATCGACAACGATGTTCATACGTGTTCAACCCCAAATGAAACAGAAATAATTCAAGAGGTAGTACACGAACTGAGACAAGGTACCAATGACGAAATTTTGGCTGTAACAAGTGAGTCAGATGAGGAAATCATAGAAGAACCAGAAAACGTGACTGAAAGTGAAGCTAGGGATGCCGTTACAAAATTAAAAAAATATTCCCTTAAAATTGGAAATGTGGAAATGTTACAGGAAGTTTCAAAACTTGAAGGCATGTTTTGTAATCTAAAATTACAATCCTTCGAGCAAAAGAGTATAAACGATTATTTTTAATAATTTTCTCTTCCGGCCGGGATCAATTGAACGCTTGACTGAACTGTGTTACTATTATACGAAAATACCTGAATTATGTTATGTAGTTTATTTTATAAATTATCTTTATGTATAAGTATGTGTGATTGAATTCCATTTACATACATACATTTATGTTTAAAATATTGAAATAAGTTATGTATATGTATATTTGTATGTATGTATTATGATTTTTGTTGAAAAACTATATTAAAATACCATTTTTCATTAAACATTTTGTTAACTTGACCACCTCTCTAAGTTGACCATAAACTTCTAATTTCTGGGTGGTCAACTTATACAGGTTGTACTGTATTTACATAAGGCATACTTATATGTGATTATTACAATATTACATATGGACATTCGCCAATCAATGGATACAAAGTTTTAGTGGACAGAAATATCAAAAATAAACGTGGTTGTGATAAAACTGATCTTGACAGGACTACCGGCCAATATCAATTGTGTCAGCCGTCCCTAAAGTTTTTCGAAAATGCATTAACCAACATCTAGTGAAGTACCTAGAAATTAATAAAAAAAATTCATATAATCCTTTTCTTGCCTGCCGACACATTTGTGTGGATAAGGCAAAATCATCATGTCAAAATTTTATTTTTGTATGTGTTTTGAACCAACTTACACATTTGTGTATTCCTTTTAAACTTATTTTCGTCCGAAAAAAACACTATGTATAACTATACACACAATTGTGGTGGTTGTACTTCAAATCAAGCGAAATTTTTTATAAAAACGCCATTACATGCTATGTTTTTTAATCACACATTTGTGTGATTTGGACTTTAATTAAGCTAAATTTTTTATTTTTTTTTGGTAGAAAAAGAGATAAACAGTATGGCTCTCGTTAAAGTCTCTCCACAACCGATCTCTTGACGTATGTCGCAAACAAAAGGAAACTTGCCCGAGAGGTCTTTGCAATTGCTTTATATATATCCAAGCATTTAACAACAAGGTTTGGCATCGTTGTGCTAAACAGGAGATCATGAACGCCACACTTCCCAAAAGTGAGTCCCTTTTGTCGCCGACTTTGTTTTAGTTATACATCAATGATTTATTGGATAGCACTGTTTACCCTATTCGTAGCTTTGTTGATCACGCTACATGGCATTCTTTTATTTCATTCGAGGTTGAAGTTGAACTTACACTATCAGAACTAAACGGTAAACGGCTAGAAGTTATCACTTCGCTTAATTTCAAATTGAGTACAATACTTGAGTGGAGAAAAAAAGCAAGTCAAGTTTAACGAGAAAAAACACAAATAAGTATATTTCGTTAAAGAAGTCATACCGAATGCCCTTTTGTGGTAGAATAGACGATGTACTCGTGGGTTGTGACCCAATTTGTCTGCTTGGTGTTTAAATTAGGAACAATTAAGATGGAATGAACACATTATTGCATTGGCCAATTCAGCTTGGTTCTTTAAATCGCATCAGGTTCTCCATATATATAAGACCTTTATTAGACTATGTATAGAGTAGTACTATCATTAGGGTGGATCATATGATATTGACCTCCAGTTACTGGATAGGACTTAGCGGCGTGCCATCCAAATAATACGCACCCCCAGAATTACAAAAGTTCTAGACAGCCTACAACACCGCAGAGATATTGCAGAACTCTGAGTGTTTTACAGATTAATGAATGGTAAATGTTCCGCAGAACTAGAGAGAAAATATCATAATTCGTTATACTAGGAAGGGTAACAAGAGGAACGGTCAATACACATAACTTTACGGTGAAGCTGTCGAATCTCGGACTGAGGAAGCCAAATGCGAAATTATTTATCGAACATACAAAAAGCGGAATTCGCTAAATGTTTTCGAATTTCCGTTGGACGATAAAATGCTAAAAATACAAATTTATGGCAGCTATTAACCTTTACTTGAAGGATCACGCGTTGGATGCAGGAGCTCTGATAGTTACAAAGACCTAGAACACTCTAAAAGTCTGCCATGCACCCAATTAAAAATAAACGTAAAAAAATAAAAAAATATAACAATGTGTATGGAAATCTTTACTGTATGTCTTTTTTCCTGCGTGCCATCACACAGGGTAACGAAACTGAATCATGTCAAAAATTTATCTATTTTTAAATCGTTTTCGTCCGAAAAATGACACTATAACTATAATAAAACAATAGTAAAATAATTAATATGTTATCAAAAACAAATGTTATCAAATTAAATTGTTTAATGAGCTTACAAGTTAAAAAATTAAAATAATGGTTATTTAGCTCTTTTAATAATTTATTTATTAATACTTAAGCTTTCGGAACCATTTGAGAATGGAACCGAAATGGTTCCGAAAGCTTAAGTATTAATAAATAAAATATTAAAAGAGCTAAATAACCATTATTTTAATTTTTTAAATGTTATCAAATTATAGTTTTTTTCAAAAATAATTCCGATTTAACTAAGATCCGTTAAAATCCGGAAAACATTACAACCTGTTATTTTTTACACACACATTCGTGTTGGGTGGACTTAAATTGAAGCAAAAAAAAATCATCTGCCAGAAAAAGGGATAACACATGGTATTTAAATTTGAGAAGATATAAATTCCCATGTTTCATTTTCGTCGTTTTATGGGCATTACATCATGTGACGATAAGAAAACAGAAATTTACATTGAATTTGTCGATTTTTCGATTGTTTAAATAAATCTGCAATAAACGTAATTGTTTTAAACACGTTTTTTTAATTTTGATAATTATAGTTTAACTAAACACTTCTTTATGATTTACACTTTATATTTCATTTTATGGTCGAAATATTTGAGAAAATAATCCGTTGATATATTTTTCAAGCCGACGGCAAAAAGGGATAGAATAATTATTATATAACAACCTTGGTGCGTACGTGCGTCTGAGCATCACGGCTGAACCACTGAAGCTATGGATTTTACTCACACCATATGTTCGTGTGGTGCTCCGGATTTGATTTTGTTTATACAAGAAACCCCTTCCCCCTCCCGAGGCGTCACTAGGATTTTTTAAAATTCTTATTTATGAACCGATATGGCTCAAATCCACACCATATAATATTAAAATTAAAAGCGTCTTTGGCAAATTAAGGACCCGATAGGTGGCGCTGGGGTGGAGATATTTACGAAAATGTAGTATTCCCAGTATATAATTTTCATATAAATAATATTAAATTTAAATGTAATAATATACTTTGGTATAATCAAAAAAACTTCCAACAGATGGCGTTGGTTGTCTTTAATGTATTTTTATGATTTTTTTTTGTTTTTCAAATTTAATATATGATATACATATTCAATATTTTAAATAGTACTATAACCATAATAACTAAAACTATGATTTTTGTTTTAAAAAAAAAACAAGCGTTTAATAAATAAATGTGTTTATTAAGTGTGTGTTTCGCCAAGTGCCTACGGCATATAGTATTCCTACTATATGCCTTTCCAAATCTGGTGTCTATAGGATCAATTGCAATGATTGTAGTTTCTCCTATATTGGTCAGACTGGGCGCAATTTTGGAGTTAGAGCTAAAGAACATTTATCTGGTTGCAATCAATCAACTTTCCATAACCGAGACTTATTCCACACAACCGAGGGTTAGATTCCATTTTATGTATTGTAATTTGCCAACACTTTTACCACAATCACAATTAAAATTTATTTACGTACAAAATGTTTTATAAATAGAAAAAGGGTCTAAATGACCCTCGATGCTAAGCTAAGATGGAAAGAACACATCAAAAAGGAAAAAATTGGTAAACATGAAACATAAGAAAATCTACTGGCTCATGGGTCTAAGCTTTCTAAGCTTTCTAAGCATTCTAAGCTTTCAATACCCAGCAAATGGAAGATACAGGCAAATTCTAAAACCAGAATGAACCTATGGTATTAAACTTTGGGGTTGTGCCAAGAAAACCAATGTACAAATGATAAAATGCTTCCAAAATAATGTGCTGCGAGGGATTGTGAATGCCCCATGGTACATTAGGAACGACAATCTTCATAGAGATTTGAAGATGGAATACGTCACCGATGAAATAACGAACGTGTTATGAGGGAACTTAGGAACATGACTTTCCTTGTCATTTGTTGTGTATAAATAGATAGTTGGACTAACATCAGTGAAATTCTCAGAATCGGCCCAAATACGTTTTGTGTTGAATAAAGGAAAAAACTTTCATCAACTGGTGGAGAAATGTCTACACTCAGAAAAAAATATGATAAATGATGATAATACTTAATTATTGTGATATTCTCTATCATAAAATGCTTAGAAATACTATCAAACTTATTTATATAATTAATATAAACATTGTGCGTTAAATATATTAATCTTCTTCACCTTCTTCATCATAATAATGATGATCACTTGTGAAAAAAAACACAAGTGATCATCATTGTTATGATGAAGAAGATGAAGAAGAATGAGCAAGAATATCATATTATGATACAATCAACCATTTTCATAACTGTATTTAACACACAATGTTGACATTAATCATATAAACTAAGTTTGATAGTATTTCTAATCATTGTATGATAGGGAATATCACAATAATTTAGTATTATCATGAATTGTAGAAAAGAAACTCCACTGAACCTTCTTGTTTTTAAATTTTCTTCCTAAAATTATCATATTCAAATAAAATCAGTCATGCTTGACTACCAAGTTTGCAGCCTAACCTCAAAACAATCAATTGAGTTTCTGTTTGTCGACTTAAGAAGCTAATGTTTTTGATGCACTTTCTTACAAACTCGCATTTGGTGCCGGAATAGTCAATCACTTCTAGTGCAACAACATAGAACTCGTTTCGCTGCATTTTTAAAAGGAGTTTTCAATTGTTTACCCATTTGTTTACGCATTTGTATTTGCATTTAAATGTATCAAAATTTATAAATTGTTGTGGTGCAGAACCTACTTTTGAAATGAATGTATTAAATCGCAAAAAAGATAACTATTAAATTTGATAATTTTAGGCATTTGATTCCCATTTAGAAGCTGATATGTCTAAATTATATGAAACAACGATTTCACAAAGACCTCCATATTTTAGATATTGTGTGGTTATCTTTTCCAAATACATAGTTTGAAGCTAGAGAACCCATACTTCTCAATGTTCTAAAGTAACACTTCTAAAGTAATTAATTTGCCTCTGTAATGTTTTTTTGTAGTTTGTAAATTTTCTGTTAAATTATTTTCAAAGAACCAAGCACACATTGGGCGCTTTCAGGACACCCAACTATACGGAACATGTTTAGTAAAATCGCCGCCAACGTTATGAAAATGTTTAGCACTATGAATTTTAAAAATCAAACTGGCGATGATTTCACTAATCATGATAGGGAACTAGAAAGCGCACATTTTATCGATAAAAGCTGTGTGTAAAATTACAACAACAATTGCATTGTATAAAGCAGAAGGCGTTTATTTTTACTACTTTTTTGTCATCTTGTTGTAAAAAGACATTTTGCGTTTGTTTTGTGAGAAAAATACCGAATTTAATTTGTTCTATTTCGTAAAATAACATAAATATAATTAAAATGAACCAAACCAAAGAATCTAAAATACATTAAAAAAATTAAAGCCAAAAGTTGTTGCTTTCAGATTCAAAGGCTAAGCTAAGCGGGATTTGCGAAAGCAACACAGCTAAAAATATCAACATAAAATATATTTTTTAGGGGAAATTGGAGAAAGCGAAGGCTGCTAGATGTACAAGTATTGATTGCAAAGTAAATCATGTTCTACCATCACATTTTCGATACTTTGGCTGTTTTCCAAACGGATACTTATTTCAGACTTATTGACTTATTTGACGCCATATTGAATAAGTAAGTAAATCCATTCCAATTGAGTTGGCATACTTATTTTGACATCGACATGAAAACATTGATTGTTTTCATCGCAAAATTCTTCGAGGCATAATATTTTCGTTTGCATTAATTTATATTAATAAATTAACAATTATTGTATATTTTTATGCAATTAAAAGGATTGGCGACACAAGTTGCATACAAAAATGTTTATATGATTTTTAGGTATACGGTTCGGCTTGATTTTTATATCTCAATTTTCGTTTAGACAGACAATCAAAGAAGTTCGAATGGGCCCCAGTTAATGGGAAAATATGTATATGTAAATACATATATATTTTATGTCTGTCTATAATCAGTACATATGTATTGATTGTTTCGTAAAGCTAGCATATATATTAATACGCTGTGTGGTCTTGCGAGTTCTGTAGTTGACCTCAATTCATTTGTGTAAGACATGCATACATTACGTAATTAGGATGCTACATATATCTTTATTGTAATAATTTTTTTTTATCTTAATTTTGATTTTAATCTACAAAGATCCATTCGTTATCTAGAAATAGTTATTATCCAAACTCTAAAAGTCATAAATTGATATAAATAACAACAAAAAATTGACAACCAATTTAGATTTTTCGGTTAGAAAGGGACAGAAAATAAGTCACCTTGCCAGCTTACTTATTTGAATAAGTTAGGTTCCACAAATAAGTATTCGTTTGGAAAACAGCCTTTATCGTAGATTATGTCTCGCTTCTTTAGAATAAAATGGGACACTATTTCACATTTTATATCATTTACCGTGATATGCTACTCCATTTCTATCAAGAAATAATTTGTTTTCGATACTTGAACGAAATTAGAGAAAGACAATTTCTTCGCATTTTTACTAGTGATAGCAATAGAAAATAAATAATTCATAAATGAAACAATTGTCCATTTTAGTTTAGGAAAATGAGAAATAAACTTCGATAAAGTATCAAAATGTGATGGTAGAACATGTCACCACATATCTTTCAAGAAAAATGATTTATGTATTTAGTTTTGTTTTTTGGCCACCCAGTAAAATCATAAGCGTGCTACAATTTTATTTGGGGTTTTATCGATATTTTATTGAATTTATTAATCGATAAAATTTGAGGTTGGTAGGGACCACCCCTTACCCAAGGTAGGAACCAAGTGCAAATTTTGGGGCACATGCTCCAACAGCTAGCAACCAAGCAATATGCTAGCGCAAAACCTGGCTACTCAATCAACTTTACTAAGCAAAACTGAATTTGAATTTATATTTTTTTATAATTTTTTTTATTTTTTTGTGATTGCACAGTGAACTTTGTGGCTTAGAAAGCTATCCAGCAAATTTGTATATTGTTTTACTGTGCAATCGCAAAAATAAACAAAAAACGTATAAAAAAATTATTTTAAATTCAAATTTGCTTGGTAAAGTTGATTGAGTAGCCAGATTTTGCGCTAGCATATTGCTTGCTTGCTAGCTGTTCGAGCATGTGCCCCTTTATCGATTAAAAAACCAAACAAAATATCCATGAAATTTCAAATAAGATTGTAGCAGGCCTTTGATTTTACTGGGAGATCACTAACCTACTAGACGCACAAAATTAATATTATTGTTTATTGATGTAAATAATAATCAAATTTTATATTTACATCTAGTAATCTGATGAAACAACATAAAAACTCCCAACTCTCAGTTTGTCCTAACTCTTGTATTTGTCAGTACTAATATATGAAGGGGTAAAATTTATGAAAAATTGCGATTTCCAAAAATTGATATACATCAAGACAACATTGAATTTTTTTTGGTCAAAAGAACAATGAAACGTCAATTTTTTGATTGATTGACATACATTGATTTTTCGCGTCAAAACTGCACATAACTTAAAAAAACTCACTCAACTCAAAAAAAAAATAAGCCAAACGCTGCTACTTTGCTTTATCGCGTTTCTCCTAAAATATTATTTTTTATGTTGCAATTTTTTACCGATGAATTGCACACTTGGTTTCTATACTGTTTTCAATAGAATCAGATTAGCTAAATCATCGCCAATTTGATTTATAGCCCAGACAGACTGCGGATTAGTTAAACTGGTTTAGCAAAATTCGATTAAGCATTCTACTTGATTGAATTTTGCTAAACTAATCTGCAGTCTGTCCAGGCTATTAATCATGTCAAAGAATTCACAATTTTCATAACATTAGCTGTGATTTTACTCAACATGTTGCCAACTGTTGAATGACTCAAAAACGCCTAGTGTAGTAGATCGACAAAGCGCCCTCGTTAAATATAAAGCTGTCAGCGTTAATCGCATTTTCGGCCTATTTTCTCTTGGATGACTATATTTATATGAAAATAATTATAAACTGACAATGATTTTTTAATTATATACCAGGGGCCCTATTCTTGAAATCGGTGAAAATTTTTGTAATCGGAATACAATTTGCTATGAAATTCTTTATATTACTAAAAAAATTTCGCCGGCTACTTTAATCATTTTTTTATCTTTTTTAAAATTAATAAAAAAAATTTGTTTTCCCTACCAAGTGAAAAATTTCGACTGGGTAAATCGATACGGAATTATTCGCTTCGTAGGTAAATAAATAATAGAAAACTAGCATACAAATTTGAAAAAATGGTTAAAATAGCCGGCGAAAATTTATAGTAATATAAAGAATTTCATAGCAAATTGTATTCCGATTATACAAATTTCCACCGATTTCAAGAATAGCGCTCCGGGTGTACAAGTATGAAATGCGGATTTCAGGCCACACATGGTGCACAAATGCAGTTTGTGCTACAAAAATTTGACACTGCGCAATTTTGTTGTGTCCAACAACAAGTGTCAGACGCACACGAGTGATAAATTATAAAAGTGTGTGAATAGTGTTGTATTGTTGTGTTCAATATGTCGAAATTTATACTGAACAAAGAGCATTCGCGTCCAGCTTTAAGTTTTTGTTTTCATTTGAAGAAAACTGCTGCTGAATCATACCGATTACTTCGAGAAGCTTCATCGCAAGATACGTGTGCACGATGGTTTCGGCGTTTCAAAAGTGATGACTTCAATGTAGCAGACAAGGAAGGTGGAAAACCAAAAAAATACGAAAATGTGGAATTGCAAGCAATGTTGGACAAAGATGAATCACAAACACAAAAACAACTCGCCGAGCAATTGGGCGTTAGTCAAGAAGCTGCTACCAATCTACTACGACAGCTGGAAACGACCAAATCGCTTTGGCAGAAAACACGTTACTCTGTGTTTGGTGGGATGAGAGGGGCGATGGTCTATTATGAGCTGTTAAAACCTGGGGAAACGGTTAATACTAAACCTTGCCAACAAAAGTCGGCTGATTTGAACCGTTCACTGCTTGAAAAAAGGCCAGAATATCGAAAGAACCAAAACACAGTCATTTTTCTTCATGACAATGTTCCATCACATACGGCAAAACCGATTCGCGACACATTGGAATCACTCGCCTGGGAAGTTCTACGCCATACAGGTTACTCAACAGACGGCTCATTCCGATTATCACTTGTTTGCATCGATAGATCACGCTTTGGTTCGTACGGAAGATGTGAAAAAATGGCTCGATGAATGGTTGGCAGCAAAAGGGAAAGATTTTTACTCGCGTAGTATTCACAAATTGCCCGAAAGATGGGAAAAATGTATAACAAGCGATGCAGCATACTTTGAATAAAGCATTTTTATCATTCTTCCGAATATAACATGGTTTTTTAGTAAAAAAAAAAATCACATTTCATAGTTATACACTGCATTGCATTTATGCAATTTATTCTTTGAATGTACAAAATTCATCCATAAAACGTAAAATACACTTGAATAATTAATGTTAAAATATTTAGCACACATATTAGAATTAATTATTCAATATAACTGTAGACCGACAAACATAAAAATAAATCTATAATATTAATATGAAATACCTTATCAAGAAACGGAAATCATTTATAACAGAATTACCATAATAATTTTGTGTTATTTTATTTTTATAGATAACTGGTTAGGTAAGTTGGAATTTACTAAATATAGAATAATCGTATAATATAAATAAATATTTTATTTATCAATACGGTTTTCGGGTAATCCAAATTTATTTCACCACCAAATTAAACATAACATCAACTCATCCAAATTATAAAAGACCCTGACATAAACAGATATTTTTCAAAAACAATTAAAAATCAAATTTTACCTTTAATTCTTCAACTGCAAACGATATACTCTCTTCGGTATCAAACGAATTTAAATCATCAGTACCCAATCTGAGCAGGGAACTTTTAAGCACAGTCATCTCTTCTTGCAATTGACGTGCAACTGATGCATTTTCACTCCAATTCAATAAACTTTCCCATGAAGAAAGTAATTCTGTAAAAAAACAATTAAAATAGAAAAGCGTTAATTACATATTTTATGTCAGTTAGTAAATTAATCACTAAATAAAAAACATAATTATTTAAATTAGAAAGTGTGTGCAGTTTAGTAGTATCGCATGCAAATCTACATTATCATCTCATATAATAAATGACAGCACTTTTCTTTCAAATATGCGTATATCAAAATAAAATTACCATCATCTTCCAATTTATCGGTTTGAACGGCAACACTAACTTTTACTGTCGACATTTTTCACAGCAATTTTTTCAAACAATTTCTCAATTTAATCCAAATGGGTTTAAATTAATTTTTTTTTCACCCCGTTAGTTACGTTTTATTTCATTTTTGACTTAATTTTCCCTGTAATTTATACTTTCTGTTATTCGAGTTACATCCAATTTATTGTAAAAATATAAAGCTTCTATTCTAACACAAATTTCTTATTTAAAAAATCAATACTTTCGACGTTACACTGCTAAATAAAAATAAAATACAAACAGTATATACATTATTCTATTGGCAGATAGATGGGAGAATATGCTTTATAGCGGCGACTTTTATTTGACAATTACATATTTGAATATTTGCGGTCTTACTTTGAGAAATTTACAACAAAAATCCCATATATGTAATTCCAAATTAAAATTGTTTTAAACCAACTTTTTTGCTGGTATATAATAATTAATAATTCTATCGGTTGTAAATTAGTTACGATTTGTAATAATATTCTATATTATTCGGTCATATTACTATTTAATTAGATATATTTAGTTGTGTTTTCACGTTTTGTTTAACTTCAAAATGTAATTGTTCCCAACTAATAAATATAAGTAAATACAATTTTTGGTTGTTACTTTGAGCACAATATTTATTCTATTCCAGCATGGATTTAACCGGTACCAAAGTAAGACCGTAATTATAATAAACACAGTTACGGTCTTAGGGGTATATCCTCTATCCGGTCGCAAATTAATTATTTGCGACAAGAAATTAGGTTACTAGATTTATTTTGCCATACCAATTCTCACATCTTTTTTAAATTTAAATTTTTAGTGCGATTGTTAAGTAGAAAAACATAAGAATACTGCGGCCTCGGAAAATGCGTAGCAGTTTTTTCGTAGATTTCTACTCCACAGTCGCAAAACAAATTTAAATTTAAAAAAAATTGTCAATTGACATGGCAAGTTAAATCTAGTAACCATATTTCTAGTCACAAATAATTAATTTGCGACCGAATAGAGGATATACCCCTTACTTTGGTACAAATCGTAACTAATTTACAACCGGTAGAATAGAATTATTCTATACCAGCAAAAAAGTTGGTTTAAAACAATTCCAATTTGGAATTACATATATGGGATTGTTGTTGTAAATTTCTCAAAGTAAGACCGCAAGTATGTACAGGTAATTCTTTTGAACTTTTAGCAATTCCGTTGAATATTTTAGAAATCATCACAATAAAAATATTTTTCCATTGAAAATTGATATGGTGAATATTCCTTGTTAGTTAGTTATTTTGCGAGCGGTAGCTGCGATTTTTAATTGTAGTTCTCAGATATCGAGAAATTTTGTCTACATAGCAAAACCTGGTTCTTTACCAGTATGACAACGATCATTTGTCACTTTTGTTTATGAAAATATAGGTAATACATTTCGTTTCTATAGTGAATCCAAGCTAAATTTTTATTAATTACCATCTCTTGCTTAAAATTTATTTATTCCTTCAATCTGCCATTACAAGCTCCCTTACGTCGTGTTTTAGTTTGAATTATTGTCCCATAGCACAGTTAAACCCGTATAAACTAAATTTATGTATATTGATTCATCCCTTCACAATATTTTGATTGCCCACCAAATATTTCCGCTCGGCAGTGGTTTTGCATAAACTACTTTATTCTTATTATTTTAACAAAAATTTTGTTTACTAACAGCAAAAAATGTTTGTTTCCTATCCAGAATTAATTTAGAATATGTTGTACAAGTGTCAGTATTTATTGCTGTTAGCTTGATAACATTTGGAACAGATTAGAGCGTTGGAAAAACACTAAAGTATAAAAATACCTTGATTTAAAGCTTACTGGGAGAATTTCTCTATTAAAATAGACCTATATCCAATTTTATAAGGCAAACAAAATTCAATTTGCAATATTTATTCCAGCATAATATGTCATCCACAAGACATTTGTCACACAAGGACCCTCGACAAGGCTCATTTTTTGCTGGTCTATTTGTGGCATTCTTGAAATTATTAAAGCTCAACGGAACAATATTATGAAGCTCGCAGAACCGTCGGCAAGAACCAATTTTCCAATCAGCTAACATATGTCTTTAATATTACAAGGAGCAGGAATCCATATGACCTCAATACACTCACATGATCTTAAAATATTTACAATCCTTAAACAGTTTAGAATTGTTTACAGAGTTTCCTAGCTGAGGCAAGCTTTATTATTTTTATTATCCTATCCCACACAGTGCGAGTGCACTTCTTATTATCAGCATGAAGTTCCCGCACTAAACTAATTCAGATTGAGAGATACCAAAGAAAAAACTAATGACTCAGACAACGAGCTATTGAACTTTTGAGACAACTCAAGAAGATTCTTCAACGCACCGTGCACCTTAGAAAGACTAGCAAGAAATTGATTTATGTCTATAATTCGAATACCACCAGAGGCTGGATGTAAAGCGGGTTTCGTCATCGATTACGATTGGTGATGTTAATAAACTCAACTAAGACCCTCTGGTGGAGTACAGAATTCAGCGCCGAACCATCGTCCACATCAATTTTACAAGTTGTGCAGGCGGTATACTATAATTGTGTGAATGGGTCGTCTGTGCGTAAATGAAAAGGGGCGTATTAATGGACTTTCAAAAAGTATTAAGTCCACTGGACATTAGTACTTCAAAAAATCAATGTTCAGAATCGAGGACTTAACACCAGTAATAGCCATATAGCGATGCATGTCATGCCCAGGACACAGTAAACATTTACGGAAACTTGATTTAACCACAGGCCATCAAACAACAGGGAAGATGCATTATAAAACCAATTATTTTGATCCAACCACTAGTGAATATAATACAATCATATTTACTCCACACATCGAGCCAGAAGACATCCAATGAGCATTGGTAGGATTTGGAGAAGGATGTGGTATTCCGGCTTCATTTTTTTTAAATTCTAAAAATTTGGCAATTCCTATAAGCATTTCATTCCATCAATCATTAAAATTGGCAACTTTTCCACAAAAGTTGAAAATAAATAGACGCCTATTTTCAAAACTAGATCTAGATCTGTAGCGAAGCGCCTATTTTCAAAACTAGATCTGTAGCGTTTCTTGCTACAGGGGTATCACATCTATATCTGATATACCTAAATTATTTGAACTAGTAATATGCAACTCATTCAAAGCAATGCTTCCGCGGTATATATTACAATATCAACATGGGTTTATGCCTAAAAGATCAGTATCTATAAATCTCATAGAATTTAATAGCTATTCTATTAAAAAAATTGAGAAGTACAAACAAGTTGACGTAATATACATCGACTTTGCAAAAGCTTTCGACTCCATCAGCTATTGTAAAACTTTGGAAGTTCGTATTTTCCAGCCAGTTAGTAGCCTGGTTCAATTCTTATTTGAGTGATCGAACCCAATATATTGATAAAGGAGGTAAAACATCGAATAAAATACAACAAGCAACCTCTGGTATACCACAAGGCTCTCACGTTGGCCCATGGATTTCACAATCTTCATTAATGGTATTACTGAAGTGATAAAGCATTCCAAAATCTACAAAGCCATCGAGTCAATCGATGATGCCAATAAACTACAGGAAGATGTTGATAACCTAGCGTTATGGTGCGAGTTTAATTCTCTGAGTCTCAATATTGAAAAGTGCAAATCTCTATCATTTCACCGGAAAGCCCACCCTGTTACACAAGGCTACAATATAGATCGTGTACTTCTTTAGGTAGAACTTGAAACTAAAGACCGGGGGTTATTTTCGTTGAAAACATGATCGCTACTAAGCACATTGAACTATGCATCGCTAGAGCGAACTCCATTCTCGGTTTTGTCAAACGTTTGACGGGTGACAATTTTGATGTGGAAATATTTCCCGGCTGGAATATGCTGTAAATGTCTGGTGTCCGTCTTCGAAGATCATATGGACTTTGTCTGAGAGTATCTGTTTGCAAACAAAGACCATAAGCTACAATATTTGCAAGAATTAATAAATACAAATAATAAGAGTACTTTGCGAGAACATTAACACTTCTCCACTATTTTATTTTAAATATTATTTTCTTATAAACTAAATATTTTATGAGTATTTTCAAAGATAACATAGTGTTGCGTAGTATTATTTAGTTTGTTTACACAACTAATTTTGGAAGAAAACCATTTGTCTTATATATGTTTGTTTTGATTTACAAATATAATGAATATTATACATTTTATTGTGTATGTATGTCTATTCTAAAAGAATTATGTCTTTTATCGGAATGTTCAGGGATAAAATACTAAAATAACTACAAAACTACTTCGTTTATGATACCAATAATCGTTTTCAATTGTGTTTTTAACATCTCTTCAGATTGATTTATGTATATATGAATTTTCCAATGACGTACATACATGTATTTTAATTTTAATTTTTTTATAAAACATTTCAAAATATTAAATTTTACCTCATATTTCTTGTACATTATACACAACAAAAAATTAGCTATAATATAACCGTATTAAAAATCTAAATTTAATAAATAAAGGTCACAAATACTCCAGACACTTAAACACGTAATAAGTATGAATAACAAGAACGTTATGATTAACGAGAATAAAGTCAATCACCTGTGGCACTATTCTGGCAGTTCCCTGGGAATAGGGAACTGGGGAAATATTTTACATAGCTTTTATGTATAAATCAGTTTTTTCAGGCCTACTGAGAAAAATTGTTTAATGTAAATATTTGTAAATTGGGAATAATTTTTCCATATCAAAATTATGAGGAAAAGTTATTCCCAATTTTATTTTGTTTGCAAAAAGTACCACTAACTTTTAACCTTAGTATGCCAGAAAAAAATTATTTAAATAGAATTTATATGTAAAATCTTTCCCCAGTTCCCTATTCCCAGGGAATTACCAGGATAGGGCCACTGTAGCTAGCAACAAGTAGTTAATCGCGAACCACTTTTATCTTGGTCTACAAAGTGACATGTTTCTGAGTAAAACGATTAAAAAGAAATTTTTTTTAAATGTTCATTATTGTATTCTGTTTCTAAATGTCTTTTTCTAAATAGAAAAATGATGAAAACATAATTGCAAATTAATTTTCTGGTATTTGTTTCATATAAAATGTGGTTGGCCATATTGCTAGAGTAAACATGCCTATTCTTTCATTCCCTAGTAAATTTAACAAAAACGATATATCACATTGTCGCCCCGGTGGAAAAGTGGTCAGCATGCTTGGTCCAGCGACCGGAGGTCCCGGGTTAGATTCCCGGCGGTGACAAGGAAAAAATTTCACGGCTGGTTTAGGATCAATGAATTAAACACTCATTATCCGAAATGAAATTATGATTATGAAACCTCGTTTGAGGCGGCCAAATCCCTTGAAATGGGATATAGTGCCAGAGAGAGAGAGAGTGTGGTCTTAATTAAAGCACACTTAATTTTCTTTTCATGATACATTTATCGAAACGTAGAAAAGCTCACAATTATTGTTTACGTGAAATAGAGTGTTAAATGATTCCTGAAAATTGAGACATAAGTCGAAAAAAGTGATGCTACAACATCCCAGCCCTGGAAATACTTATTGGAGGTCTTGGTCTTAGTTCCCTCACACAAGCGTCAATCTACAAATGTTAGGATGGGCTTCGAGTTGTGATGCCTATAATTACTTATGGCTGTGGCTCCTTTAAGCTTCATGTGTGAATTATTTATTTATTTATAAATGGTGCCTACAGTGATTACAATCGGCACGACCAAACAATTGTTGTAATCGAAACAGTAAAATATTCATTGAAATATTAATTTACTTAAAGGGATTTGCTCCAATTATTAGTTTATATTTTAATAATTAACAACCACAATTTATAAATGACAGCACAAAACATTTATAACCAATGTCTAGTTTAAAATTCATATCGCTCTTGTCAATCATTTTTAGTGTAAACAACACATATGAATAGTTAATTAGTAAATAAATTATTTATAAACAGGCGTCACCTACAACCACTTTGCTAATAATGTTAAATAAAGATTTGGATTGAGGTAGTACGAGTACAACATCAGAAAATTTCTATAAATAAGAACATAAATTTAACAGATCCCAAGGTGTATTAACTAAAACATAAATTGTATAACGCGCAAAGTAACGAAATCATAAAACAACATTCACGTTACTTCATTAAAACTTGGCTTCTACTTCAAGGTCATAATTAACAGCACTAAAGTTATATTGTGATTCGTATTTAATTCATTATAAAAAAAACTGTGTATGCAAATTTGTATTTATAGCAATATTTTACTTTTGTGCATTTTTCATTTTCCTTATTTTTAAGCTAAGAAACAAATAACGATATAAGTTTTGCAAAATAAAACGAAAACCCACATAATCTTGCCAAAAACAATAAAATTTGTTACGACGTGAGTGGTAAAATTTGGTGTATTCAAATATTACGTAACACATCGCACTATATAAAAAATGGTGTCACTCACAGTAACGCTAACAATTAATTAAGTACATGCAATTTTATTGTACCAAGAATTCTAATTGTGTAATTCTAATTAAACTAGATGTGTCATAAAAATACCACCTACAAATTGTTTGTTATTGTTTTGAATGAATACAAGGAGAAGTTACACTTTGTTATCCATATAAGTACGTTTCTTGATCGTTTTTCTTTATGGAGTCTATTAACTTAGATTTTATATGACAAAAATATGTTCGATTTTTGTTTCTTTTTACTTTAAACAACTTTAGTCTATTTAATTTGGTTCACAAGAATAGAAGTTTAAAATTTAATTTATTTTGGTGATTTAAGTGTAAGTAGTACTTGACAGTTAAGTTATCATGTTAGTGTGTTTGAATGTTATACCACCTCGCAAAATGCAATTATTTTTTTTTGTTTTGTATAATTCGATATCATTTTTATATAGGTAATTTTTATATATTTTTATATAATTCTATAGCATTGTTTTATATAATTATATATCAATTGCAACTAGGGGCTGGCACATGAGCAATAGGCATACAAGAAATCAACTATGCACAATTAATAAATTTAATTATGAACGGAACCATTGTTTAAATGTCGTACGAACATATAAGTTTAAAGAGTTTATCTTAAAATTAATGGTGATCAAGGTTTTTTAGTCAGCTCATTATTTTGGTATGGAACATACTTTTTAAGTAACTATGTAAAAGGAGTTTCTCGAATTAAGAAGTCAAATAAATTTATATGTTTACGGCGTGCTTTCATTTAATTTTTTCTTCGGTCATACGGACATTTCATTTTAATGTAATAATATGCCCGAACTACCCAAATGCTCGTGTTATTATAAAGTTATATGTATAAAATCTATTATAAAATTATATGTATTATAAAGCATAAAAAGCTTGACCAAATAAGATAAATATTAAATTTCGAAGCCAAATATGTAATGTTTTTTTGTTCCATCTTATTAGCTCTAACGTAAGACTGATGACAACAAGGAAATAATAATATTACAACTGAAATGTGTACTTATGTGCTAGTTTACTAGTGGAGGCTGTCTTTAGTTATTTAAAACTTAAATAATCAAATTTAAAATGAAGTAGTGCGTGTTTGTTGATTATTAATGTGAATACACATACATACGTGAATACGTCTTTATATTCTATTTACACTTTCTACCGACGCTGTAGTTTTCTTTCTATCATTTTTAAAGAATCTATTATTAAAAAACGCAAGAACGTATTCTTTAATCAACCTTTACTTTGCATGCCTTCAAGGTCTCGTTTTTCAACCAGAAAAATTGTAAACAAATGATTGGTTCAATAAACGCACAAATTAAGATTATGTTAAACAAATCACGGAATTTAACAATAACTTATTAATACGCAATTCAGAAAAGCTAATTTTATAATAATGCAATACAAAATAAATTAGAAAATTTTGATTAAACATTAACATCACCGGCATCGATTAACATAAGAACTACCTATTAACTTTTCTATACTATATTGACTGACATAGATCAATGGTAGAATTTAAGGTTTGTCAAACAAACAAGAAGCATGACACCATATAAAATAATAAAATATTGTTATTCACCAAAAATCACTCACTATAACAATATCACAATTTCATTTTGTTATTATTTATGATTAATTCTAGAAAATATTATTAATTCTAGAAAATATTTCTATATCACTCATTTGAATATAAATTAAAATATATTCAAAATTATTTACAAAAACGTTATAATTATCTCTGAAATTGTTCAACTGATTCAGTGTCAATTTAGGAGAGCATAAACAAGTAACTATTTAAAATAAATCAAACGCGAGTTTATCATTTTCATAATGCTGATAATTTAATAACGGTATGTAATTAAGTGGAAATATCATATTTTGCATAGCTCCACAAAAAAATATAACACAACATAATTCGCGGTTATTTATATTTCAACTAATGAAAAATTAAATAAAACTTGAAAAAATCTAAAAAAAATAAAATAGCTCTTCATAATGAAAACATTTAATTTGTTAGTGCATTCGCAATACATGGCACCTATAATATTATTACTTAAACGAGGGGGAAAAGTTGTAACGACTTGTCCAAGGTGAGCAGATTTTTTATTGTCACTGACAAAGAAATCAGGCAAATTAGATAAAAAAAATTGATCAATTAATCAAAAACGATTTTTTTTATTTTGCTTTCCCTATAGCGAAGATAAAGCGTGACGTAAGTGATGCGAGCCATCGACATTAATAGATACTCGTAGTTAATATAATACTGCGAATTTATAAATTTCTGCTCTAATAAATATAAGCTCAAATATTTAAACCCAGAATTAACTAACGACGAGCACCAAGTTGGTTTTGTTATCTTCGTAGCGGTTGCGATTTTCTAATGAATAATCATCTGCTTTAAACTAAATCTTGCAATTTTAATTTATCTGGAATTTACAAAATCGATTGAAAGATTTTATTAAAAAGCTAAAACACTGCGTCGTTTGCAATATTTTTTCTCCGTCATAAGTTAATATTAAATGGTTGATCGGCTTTCTTAACAACCTTCATTACGTCATTTTAATCTGTATGTACAAACATTTATAAAATTACGCAACAAAATCTAGCAATAAAATTACATTCAACCTGAATTATAATGTAAATACATAATCACTTGTTTACCGTTGATTCTTTAATTTCCTCTCCTTTGTTTTGATGTGAGAATATTAATTTTTAATATTAGGGTTCTAGGTAAACGGTAATTGTTTTGGTTGAGCAATGCATAAAATAAATTTATTTTACAAATAACATTTATTCTACTCGATACTAGATGGCAGCATAGTACATCGGTGTAAGTCTCGGCTATATGCTATCGGTAATATTGAAGCTTTGCTATGAAAAAGTTGACTCGTAAACAGCTTTTGTCACTACTCAAAAGATGGTGCCACGATACAAAAAAAAATTCAAAATTCAACAATTAATAACAAAAATTCAACAATCGACTATTTCAAACCCCATTTTAGTTTTTTATTTTATTTATATGCATTTTGACTAGAAAATATTTTTATATTCTTTAATTGAGAAATAGATTTTGGGAAAGCCAAGCGCCCTTATCAATAAAGCCAGAAACATAAATAAATAAGTTCATAGACAAAGTGCAACAAATAACATAAAAAAGCACTGAATTTAAAAAAGCCAATTTTATTGATATAAGAAATATTAAATAAATTATATTAGGTACATAAAATATATGTCTTACAAACTAAACAATTTTGCAATATAGCATACAGTCGCATTATAGTAATAACGCAAACAAACTATTTTTTTTTAATTTAGTATAACCTTTACCAAAATACCCAATTAAATGATAAAAATACTTAAGCATACCAATGAAATATAAGTACAAACGTGTATTTGCCATAAAATTTGAGAAATCCATTAAAAAATCAAACACCCGCGCTATAAAGCGTGTTATAGGTGCACAATGACATTCCATATGTACAATTATTATCTTACCTCGGGTTTCTTGGCAACGAAGCGGTGTAAGCACTGTACCTGGTGCTCCACGCAATACCGACTCCAAGCACCGTACATTATCACGACATGTTGCTATAATTTCAGCCTAGAAATAAAATAAAATTAGAATAAAATTATATCTCTTGTTTATATTTTGATGATATATTATTTTACAACAACAAAACCGGACAAGTCAGTAGGTAGTAAGTAGTAGTACATATAAAAAATTGAGGTGAGTTTAAATTAATTCGATTGTTAAATTCCTGAGTTTTTGATGATTTTTATATAGAGTCTTATCGAAAATATTTGGCCTTATCACATGAATTGAAAATTCAAACATAAAACAGAAAAATAATAATTTTAAACTAGTGCACTACTAGCAATATAATAAACTAAAAACTAAATTAAAAATAATAATATAACATAATAAATAATATTAATAATAATAATACGTACATTTTTAAAATTGTTATTTTTTAAATAATTTTCTTTATATTATTATTTTTTTAATATTCGTTTGTTTCTAATTAAATTATTAAAACACTTCACAAACGAGCAAAACAAGCAAAACAACAACAACAAAAGAAACAATAAATATACCTAATATAAATAAATAAAAGTCTTATAAGTATTTTTTTAAAATTGTTTTAATAATTATTTGATCGTATTATTTTTAAAAACAATAAAAAAGGTTATTTTTGTAAGTATTAAAAAATAATTTAAACAATGAAAAAGAAAATTATTTATCACTAACTGTGTTTATAAATTATTATTATTATTTATTAACTAAAAATTAATTATGACAATATAAATCATTTATTAGTTCAATGCTATGTTTCTAATTATTTTATATCCTGGGCTTCCCATGCTTTCCGACAGTCTCCAAAGTTGTGAAGTACAGTCGAAATGCAATCAAAGCTTAGTAAATATAATAACCTTAGACAATGTATTTTAATGGTCTAAGATAATAACTAAAAATAGAATCCCCAAAGAAATAATAAATTTATTATTTATTACTTTAATTTACAATTAGTTAAATACAAACATTAATAATAAAAACTTATGAAAAGTTTTCGGAATGTATATTTTCGAGTTGATGTCAGAAACAAAACGGAATTTATTCAAAGAAAATGAATCTTAGAACATGAGTACTTTGGAAATGTTTTCAACTATTAACTATATGAGTGAGCTCGTCAAGCCAAATCGAACTTGGCAAAGAAAGTTTACAGACTTATGCTGTATGTCTTAATCTGTATGAAAAGTCAATATACGACCTTACTTTTCAATGACCTTTGCATTTATATAATTATGGCATATAATGATGGCTATTATTCACGAGGATGAAGTTGCCTAATATCTCGTGTTGTAAATCACCCGAATGAATAACAGTCCTTACCATTATGTAAGTATATGCGATTAGTGTAAATTAATATTTTGAACGATTTTGAAGTTTCAATTTAATTTGTAAAAATGACACGTATTGCGGACTACTGGTAATAGACCTTTTTCCTCCGAAAATTTCGACAACTGAAGCTGTTGGACAAAC
This sequence comes from Nephrotoma flavescens, assembly GCA_932526605.1. Classification (NCBI taxonomy): domain Eukaryota; kingdom Metazoa; phylum Arthropoda; class Insecta; order Diptera; family Tipulidae; genus Nephrotoma; species Nephrotoma flavescens. The sequence continues at coordinate 164,127,975 of OW052221.1, read as the reverse complement.
AAAAATCAACTAAATTCTTTTGTAATTTTGAATGTTTTGTGAACATTTAATGTTTAAAACATTACCAACCACAAACAATAATCCTGATAAATTTTAATTATATAATGAGAATTTATGAATAAAATAAAATAATATTTAATATAAAGAATTCAATGTCAAAATCAAAATTCTAACGTATTGGCAAATATAATTGGTCACCTACTACTATCACCTTCATGTAAAAATTGTTTATTTTAATTGGTTGTCCTCCGCGTTCAATTGTCAAATTGTTATTTTGACGTTAGAGGCAAATGGCTGGACATATTTAAGAACAGACTATTTCTAGAAATTTTAAATATGAAAATAAATCGAATGATTTACTTATTAGTAGTGAATAATGATTAAATACTGCTGATAGTGAATAATGCATATTATATATGTATTTAACTGAAGAAGCACACCTATAATGAGCATTCTATAAGATAGCCGTGGACAAACGTGTTTTACTGGTGTTGTGCAAATGAAAAATTTAATATGATTATCTATTCCACAAGGGTGGGGGGTATGGTATGGGGTTGTATTTGACCAAAATAAAATAATACGAAGTAGGGTTCATAAAATCATGATCAATTAATTTTAATATCACACAAAAAGCATTTTAATATCACACAAAATTATTTAAAAAACTGGGTTAGTCGAGTCAATCTTAATAATTTCACTTAAACAAATTATTTGAAACAAAATCATTTAAAAGAACAAAATATCATGCAATAACAAAAGTAAAATTTAATTTTAAACACGAAAATGATGTAACAATAAATCTAAAAATATTTAAGTACTAAAAGTGCATCAAACTTTGCACGTTAAATATTGTTAAAAATGTATAATACTGGGAATCTCTCCACAATTATAATCCTAAATAATATTTTAGCAATAATAATACCGCAGCTTGAATTATTGCACACAAATTTAAATAAGGCACTTACTGACCTAAATAAAATAAAATAATATGAAATATCGTTAATCTCAATGGAATGTCTGTCATTTTATCACATTACATTAACAAAAAAGTTCAAATACTCAGTTTTCGATTGAATCGAATTCGAATCGCATATTTTTTACCATTTTGTATAAAATAAAAAAACCAACAAATAAAAATAAATAAAAACTATATCTAAACTTATCATCATTCTCTTTATCGATATTTTTTATCGACTTTTCAATTCCATCAATCGAATCAATATTATCATCATTGTCGTCAAATAATTCACGTCGAATAGGTTTTTTACGTCGGGGTGATGCCCGGTTTGTGCTACGTTTATTACTTAAACTACTCACTAAGGGTAAATTATTGTAAACACATTCAATATTATTTTCAATTCTTACATAATCTTCAGGTCTCAATAAATGACGGCGAATTCTCAATGCTTCCGTATGCTCTAGGCGATTTTTACTTTGTTGTAGTAAATTACGAACTTCAACATCATCTTCAGAATCACTACTGCTCGGCGATGAAATTGAATTTCTTATTGCCAACTTATCAATTGAACGTATCGATCGTCGCCGTGCCGTAAAATGTTCACTTTCTGACATTTTACGACGACCTTTTAGTGTAGTTGATGGTGTTACATTTGTATGATTTAGATTTAGATAATCAGACGACCCATTACTTCGTGAACTTGAATTTAATTTACTGCCATTTGGTGAATTTCCCTTATTTGAGGTTGAAGATTCACACGATCTTCGGCGTTCTAAAAACAAGAAAAGAAATAAATAAATAATAGAATGTTTCTAGCACACTTAAATTATTAAATGTTACACTTACCATCAGAAGAAATTTTCTTTGAACTGTTAGAATTTTTGCGTTTTTTTTCCGATTCATAATCCAACATTCGCCGACGACGTAGCGAGTTTTCCTGTGAATTACTTCCGCTATTGTTCGTCGCAGCTTCACTGCCGTTGATCATTAATAATCGTTTTTGGTCAACTGAAGCATGAATAAATTTACGATTTCTTGGTGGTGACAATGAATCCGGGTTATTTGCGGCGGACAACGACGAAGAACAGCAATCGGATTGTGAGTCCAAATAATTACGATAGTCATCGCCGAATTCTAGTAAACGGCGTGCAGCATCCGAATCAAACCCTTCTGAATAAGGCTCTGATTGATATTTTTCTTGATAGTTATCCCATGCTTGTTCGGAAAAGCTACTATGATCTTCAGTTCCGGTTTGGTTTTGCTCCGCTTCCAGCAGTTCTGTATAACAAATTATATATGTCTAAATAAGATTAAATGCAACATGGTACAACATTGTTTTAGTAATTTATTAAAACTAAAATTTCGCAAAAAATCTTTCAAAATAACTTTCCCATTTTAAGATATCCGCGCCCTACCTTCAAAACGCAGTTTCATTTAAATATTTTTACGGAACCATAATTAACTGAGTGGCAAGTGAAATTTATAACTAGTAGGATTGTTTCAAAACGATGAACTAATGAATCGAGCGGCATCAAAACATAAAACATCACATACACCTACTCAAAAAACAACTCTTCATACTAAATTACATAAAATTATGTTTTATTTTTAATATAGAATTAAAACGTAAATTATTACTACATCATCGTAGAAAATAAATCGAATTGCAAAATGATATCATTCATCATCGTTCGTGTCGTCGGTTAAAATAACAACCAATAAAATTCGTGATAATAAAACTATTTCAACAAATGCTTACCTAATTTTTCATCATGATTATAATTGGCTAATGCAGCTAATGATCCTAAATTAGAAACTCCGCCGGGTACTAACACGTTAGTATATGCGCCGAGACAAAAATTCGGCTTCATTAATTTTTTATTATCATCTTCACTATCTGTCGTCCCCTTGCCGTCGCAAACTATTTTGGGTATAACCAAAACAGACAGGGGATTACTTAAATCTTGTGCTACAGTTAATTGACCCGAAAATGATTCGGATTTAGTAAGTAATTTTGGATTTAACATTTTTAGCAAGTCATGTGTTTGTTGAGGAAGTGTACCATCCGAACCTGATTCGCTATTTCGAATATTATTTGTACTGCGCTTGCGTAATTTTGAGCGACGTTTTTTAAGAGATCCTTTGCTGTCAGAATTTTTCATTGTAGCTGACTGTTTCGGTGTTATTGGTTTGTTCGGCGTCGATAAAGTGTCAAGCGCTGATTCACTTATTGAAAAATTTGCTAGTCCTTGGTTTGTAACATTATCGTTGGACTTTGATACATTTGCATTTTGTGTTAATTGTGATAGACACGAAACACTCCAAGGTCGTTCTGAATTGCGGCGATTTGTACGCATTGCAACTTTATCCCCACCAATTGGACGAATCCTGTTAATTTCGGAACCAGTTTCCAATAGAGGTTCTGCAGAACCACCAATAACTTCGCTCGACGTGGCTTGTGAATTTGATTCATTGCCTTGGAGGCAAGTTGCAATAGAATCAGCCATACCTTCAGATGTATCCGAGTCTCGGGCAGCTGAATCTGATTCAGTTGTACATTCTCCGGATGCATCACAATCGGTGGTTGAAGCTGATGGGATAGTTTCATTATCCAGTGGTTGATGCTCAAGCCACTCTTGCACTCGTTTGATTTTAGGATTTGCCATTATTTTGTCACATTTATTGTTATTGTTGTTGCTTTTATTATTATTATTATTAACACTAAAGTTATTACTATTGCTACTACTATTACTTGTTGATACAATAAATAATTCTGAAAATTGTTTATTCAAATTTTTCGGTGTTTTTGTTGCCTTAAATTTGATTTCTTCTCGAACTAGAGTTTCGGCACCCAAAACTAATTGCTTGATTGATTCCTTTGAATATTGCTAAATACAAATAAAATAAAAAATAAAATATAAATAACTTTTACTGTTCACAATATGGTTGATATTCACACACAATATGGTGTCTTTGTTTTTCAACTTTATGCTTGAAAACAAGATAAGATAAGGTATTATCAATTTACATTGCAATGGATTTACATGTTAGTATCACGTATGTTTACGATAAAATTCAACAAATTTGTTCAATACTTACAGTTTGATATGATTTTGATGACGATGATGTCGTTTCTACCGCCATTTTACTTTGTTTTTTCATTTTTTTTATTAGCGATTTATTCAACTCATGCTGGTTCGGTAAATCAATCGATTCAATGATTTTATCTTCAATAATTGTTATCGTTTTATCTTCCATTGCTAAATCATTATCATTATTGTTGTCTGTATGATTAAAGAAATCAATTGATTTTTGTTTTACTTTAGTGTCATTTGTATAGAACCATTCATCGTCCGATGACTGATTTTCCGAGATTAATAAACCACCTTCACTATCATGTGACGATTTATAATTATTATTGTCACCACCGCTACTGTCTATTCTTTCACCGTCAATCTCATCAATTTCTTCCTCTTCGTCCACCTCTATTTCATCTTCCTCTTCGTCCCCTTCACGATTCTCTGAATCAGTATCTAAATGTTTAAAATAAAATATGGCACAATTTTTTGACTTTCGATTTGAACGATTGAATTTTGATATGTCAATCTGTTTTGGACGTTTAACCACGGTTTCGATAATTTTCGGACTGTATCCAAGTGGCACTGTTGGACTTATACTTGTATTAAATAATTTATTATTATCTTTATCATTTAAATCAATAAAGCTTTTATCCATATTTTGGTGGCATACAGAGGATGAGATAGGTTTCAATGGGGCGCTCGTTGATAACAAACCAGACCCATTAGCTTTATGTATAATCGGTATAATATCACAATCGCTGCCCTCTGAATCAGCATCAGAACCGTTCTCATGCGGCGATTTCGAAATTAAGCAAGATTCATCTAGATATTTTGGAGACCAAAATTCATTTTCATCGTCATCAATGTCTGATTTTAAATCTTCATTTGGGCATTCTTCGCTACAATTTAAATGGCTTATATCACTTACACGGCCGCTACTATAGTTAACTTCTAAATCACTAAATTTGGCTTGTTTTGCTGCTGGTTCTTCATCCGTATCGGTAGACAATAGGTCCGGACTCTGAAATTAAAAAAATCATGAATATTAGTTATGTAACTGTTCTGTATAAGAAGAAGCTAAATAATTATTGATTATTGTTAGATAAACATTACAGAAATCAAACAAAAGAAATAATAAAATCGTGATATAATAATTTAGAATTCTGTTGGTGCAGTTGTTACTATTACTATTATTGCTGCTATTAATTGAACTTTCACCATTTGTTGTGGGTTTAAAATATGTATTTTGTATACGCGGTTTCTGATTTAACATAAAAGTGCACGTATACACATCATATTAGTTTGAAGAATACGAATCTCATCAAGAATCGAAAGCGTCAATTTTAAAAAAAGAAAGGCCACAGGTAAATTCATAATTTTTTTTCAATCCTTAGGAACTCGATGAAAACACTTTTCACGAGTTTAGTTCTATAACAAATTCTTAAGCCATCATAATTTTCTAAACGTTATTTATTTTTTGTTGCGAGCTTGTTTGAATTTGAGCAAGAATTCTAGCGCCAACCGAAAAAAAACATAAATTTTCGTAAGGATAAAACATCATTTTATAGAAATTTCAGCGGTAGTTTGAATCATCTTTAATTGTCATATAAGAAATTCGTTGTGGTTAGGTTATTGAATAAATTAATTTAGTCCGTCTTAAATTTATAATATTTGTTGACCAATTCATACTAGTTGTTACAAACATAAGTTTGCATAATTAAAATTATTGAAAAAATTTGTGTTCTGATTGAGATTCAATTTAATTAAATATTTTATGAATTGTCTCATGTTATAGAAGGTGTGGATTATTTATAATCATGCCAAATATTTCAGACGATGGTATACACATAGTTTACGGCGGATTTATCGAACAAAAAAAATTACTAGCCACTATATCCTTTTTGAAATTTTAATTTTTATATTATTTTTATAATGAAGTAAAAAAAAAACAAAAACAAAAAAGATCATAGGTGAACAAGTCTGAAAGAACAAAAATTAATTCTAAAACAATATTTTATTACAGTGTTACACTAATCGTCAAATAAATATCTAGTTATAAATAAACGTTATTGAAATGGCTCAACACTACTAACAATTTTACTTCATCAAAAGAGTAAAGGAGAGTAAATACATCTCAAATTTTAAAGTTTTTATTACTTTTAGAGAACACAATTACTTTAACACTCTTTCTAACAGGAAACAACCCCAAACAGCTCATTATTTCAAAGCAAAAACGTTTAAGAACCACTAAACACAAAAAGACAAAATGATTGAATTTATTAAACACTTTATTAAACGATATTGTAAAACAACTGGACTAACCTTAATTATAAAACAAAAGACATACTATTTCTTTCTGTATCGGTTTTCCATTTCCTTTTCATTTTTCATGATTAGTAAAATAATAAATATTAGTTATTTTATTTCCATTCCTGCCAATAAAAATTATTAAGGAAAATTTATAATTTTTCATTTCCAATTTCATTTATTTTTGTTTATGTTACATCGATAAGAAGAATGGAATACGTAAAGAAGCAAAAAATTAATTTGCAAAAATAATAATACTAATATTTATTATTAGAAATAAAATATTTAGGTTAAAACCATAAATAGGAAGGTTATTAACGTAAATAGAACGAAGGGAAGGAACTTGCAATCACCGACACAATTTATTTATAAATAACCGATTTTTTGTTTGCTTTATATAAAACCACAGAATTTTTATACTAAAGAACCACAACATCACTGGGTAGAAATTAAAATTTGACTGACAGTGAAAACTATTTAATGTGTTCAGTATTTAGGTTGTAGTAGCAAGATAGATCAGAGTACCTGAAATTTTTGTATTCTGCCACTCCTTTTTTAATGTGAAAATTTCGATGTTTTATTGGCTGTAATAGGTGTTTAAAATTAGAGATTATACTTTTACTTAAAAAAATGGTTTGTTTTCGTATTATATAACCACAATAGACCATTTTCCTCCAAAAAAATTGACAGCTGAAGCTGTATGGCAAACAAAACAAACTAAATTTTGTTTGTAATTTTTAAAGTTTATGACAAAACTATTAAAGTTTATTGTTTAAAACATAACCACAAACAATTGTATTGTTAAATTTTAATAGCATTATGAGAATTTAGGAATAAAATAAAAAAATACAATTTAATTTTAATGGTTTGCCATACACGTTCAACTGTCACAATGTTATTTTGACGTTTGAGGAAAATGGTCTATACATTGAATATTCCAAATACTTATACAATGAGCCATTCCACACGGATTGTCAAGAAGCGGCTTCATCTTCGTTTCTTTTCCCGTTTACCTAAAATACCCGTTTTAATTGCTACTCATTTTTCAACAAAAAATTTTCCTGTGAAGCAACTCGAACAAAAAAAGAAATGAAATAAAAAAACTTTAAGGCCATTTATGAGATGTAGATTTTAGTTTAAATTTTACTTTCGAGAGAGCAGAATAAAATAAGGTTTTAAATTAGCAATAAAAAATCTATTACGACTTATTTAGAAGTAAGAAGTAGTACTTCAAAGAAGTAGTGTGGAATGGGCCAATGACATAACATCTTCACATAAAACAAAATTTCCAACAACATTACTTGAAAAATGGGACTATTCGAAGCCCAGGTTAATAACAATTTTTGTGTTATATTTGCACGGTCTATCGAAAAAGGTTCGATTCCCGTAATGATAATTGATAATATTAAAATTGTTAAATTACGTTTTCATGAACAAATTACATACATCGTTCTAGTTGAAGGACTTTACATTTAAATATTGTACATAAAAATTTAAAACAATAAACAAATTAAAATAAGTAACATATAATCGTATTAATAATGCTTTCTAAAACAAAAAAAAACAGCACGAATTTAATGCGTTACATACAAATTGAGCTTAACAAAATCCCATAAAAGTTTCACAATTTATAAACTTTCAATAAATTACATAACCAAAATCCCTAACCAACAACACACCTCGCGCTCTTGTTATTTTGGTAAATATGCAGAGCAGAGAATGACACATCAATCGACATTAATCGGCTAAACATAAATCAATCATGATTTTGACAATAGTGTTATATTTTTGAAATATTTTCAAGATTTTAGAATACATAAGAAACTAAATTCATATGCCGTTGTTGTATGATTTGTATGATATTTGCAGTTGTTGTAAATACAAATGCTTATTCTAATAAGATAGAGATTTAATTTAGGAAATTGCGCGAAACAAAATGAGAAACTAGACTGAAATAACACGAATTAGGATACAGGGTGATCGAATTTTAACTACCTACATGTAACACAAATTTCTAGAGAAGTTTGTGAAAAATGTAATAAATTAAATATACCACAGTAATAAACATAAAAAAAATTCTTGTTTCAAACATTTCAAAATTAAAATGTATTGTTTTTTGTTTCAGTGCCGTACCCTGTTATGATTGTAACGTATATTAGCTGGTCTTTAATAATATGTAGTATAATCATTTAGTTCGCTTTTTCGTGGGAAAGTAACCTATAATTATATTATTCTTTCAGTGTTTGTATTTTATTTTTCAGGAAATGTAGATTTTTTTATTAGAATATATGAGTTTATATAGTACTCGTATATACCAAACCAACCACCTACATTCCATTATTGAAACAATATCATCTTTTGGTTTATAACACCAACACAATGACAGTTATTATATCTCGTAGACTTTTGACTCCTATTATATGTAATATTGCGAAAGTTGAGGAACCTTTCAGTTCTGTTAAATGTGTAAATATATCTTCGTTCCTAAATAAACATTCGGATGGTTCCAGATATTTTACTCGTTCTACACATAGAAAATTAGTTTCTAATTCTAGAATCAAATTACTTCCTGACTGATCAGTAATAAATGTCTTATTAACAGAAGAAATTAACGAATACAATTTAATTGAAGCACAAGCAAAGTGCAAGAATTTAATTTGAGTACAAGCAAATTTTGAAAATAGCAATGGATGTTTAAAAATGGGGCACGTCACGATACATAATTTTAATGATATGTATGAATTTGCTTAAAAAAGATCTCGCTTAGTAACTATCTGAACGAATTCTAATGAGATTCGAATTAATTAGGAATTTGATCACAAAAAAACAATAAATAAAATATATTTACTAATAAAACAGGTGGTGTAACCGTAACTAAGTAAGTAAGTGCATATTTACAATGTAAATTCATTAAAAAGAGATAGCTGGTATCAAGGCCCGATAAAGTTATCTTTTAGGGATATTTTATCTATAATTCAAAAGTCGTCACACTTTGTGAAATCGATTAGCGATTCAAGCATCGTTAAAATATAAATACAATTCTCGGTATCCCACGGTATTGGTGTAGATTTGCTGAAAGCCCAGCTGTTATTTTACTGTAGAACATTTAAAGAATGCAGTAATTAAGAGTATTTAACACAAAATGTATAATGTTATTGCAAAATCGTTCAACAATCCCAGTTTATTGTTTCTTCTAGAATATTTGTTCCGCAAAATTTTTCGTGATGATTTTTATGAATATTAGTTAAAAACAACAAAAAACTATTACAAAACCAGTTTCAAAATTTAACAGTCGGATGGTAAAAAAAGCGTGAATTTATTCGCGAAGAAATTATTTTTGAAACATATCATACACCGATGAACTAATTAACATTAGTTTAGGTTAAGTAGTTAAAGATTTATTATTTTAAATAGAAGCAAATCAAGTGGAACTATAATTATCACATTATAGATACGTTTAACACATATAAAATATAATCCTATCTTATGTGGAGCAAATTTAACTAAAACATTTTTTCAAAATTTCCATAAATTGGACAATGACTAAGCGTATTTTGTTATTGTTATTTCCGTATTACAAACTTGTAACTCAACACATAACAAACTTATAAACAAACTAATTACCAATTTGTTGTGTGTAAAATAAGCTTGTTGGTGAAAAACTATTTCTAATTACGGTTGTCTTTCTTTTAATATTATGAAAGTATAAATATAAATTTATCTTTGAAATACAAACTATTAATAAGACAAAATTTAAATTATATAATTAATAGTCTTGAAACAACATAAACATATTTTTCGGTGTAGTAAACGACTTATATCAATCAAACACATAATTGTTTAACATCGAAACAAATTGGATTAATTTCTATCTGCTAACTATTTATATTTTGGGTGAATGTCTTATGTCTTATAGAGATTTTAAATGCCTTTCGTTTAAATTTGGCTTTGTGTCAACATTTTAATGATCTGAATTTGAAGTAGAAGTCTATCTAGATCGTGTACAAATGCGAAAATTATAAATTTTAGATGGAAAATTGGACATTTTGGTGTGTATGTATATTTTTTATGGAAGTACGAATAATAAAACTAGAAAATGATAAGTTTAAAATAAATTCCTTTAAACAAAATAATAATTGGGATATACTAATTTTTAATCAACACGATTTATTTATTAATGTTAATTTTAAAATGAAACAACTATATAAGTATAGCAGCGCGGAGAAAACTTTGATTTGCAAAATGAAAAACAAAGTGTTTAATTCCCCCTGTCGAAGTCGTACGCCATCGATTTGGCAGGCAATGCGTAAGATTAGGACGTGAAAAGCGAAAGATTTGGGAGTGCTTTGGCCCCAGAACAGATTGCAAAGATTAAATCATAAAAAAGTGTTTAATTTCTAACGTTAAACCTTTTTTTAAGCTAAAAATAATTAGTTTGTCATTAAATGAAATGTTTAAAAATTAATAAAAAGTTTTTTTTTCATAACATATTATGTATTTTCAAAAATTATATAAAAAATTATTTAACGAAACTATATATTTGAAGAGAATAATGAATTTTAAAAGAAAATTTTAGCATTTAAAAACTATTTGTTCGATAATAGTGATACTTATTTTAAAGTTTTACTTTTAATTACTTTTAGTAGAAAAAAAAAAAATTAAATCCCGTTGTTTAATTTTAAATGCAAGTAAATTCATGTTGCAAATTTATTCAGTTCTCGTGCTCGTACTAATAGTTTTTGTGGGAAATCATTTTAGTGACTCAAGTAATTAATTAATAAGTAAGTATTAGAATTAAATACAAAAATTTTGTAATGCATGTGATTTAGTGAATATAGAAAAATAAATACTTGTCCATTCAGATAAAATAAAACAGATTTTTATTTATAGGACATGTAAAGCGTGATAAATTAAGTTACATAAGCCTTGTATCGTGCGAATTCTCAAAAGGAATCCTCATCACGCACGCTAACTAAGATGAATTTTCGGATTATTTTATTTAACAGAAATATTAATATGTAAAAATAATTGTGACATTTGTTTAAAAACACTATTTTGAAATTAAAATAATCTTTAAAACTAACTAATCTTTTTTTTTATTATTAACCAAACATCTTTTAGAATTATTTCATATATCTGAGAAATACAGATTTGAAAGTAAAAATTATATTTTAATTTTATAACCCGACTTACCCAGACAATTTAATTTAAAAATGTAAATGTTTTCTTTTAATTTTAAAATGGACTTTTTGCATAAAAAATCTAGGTAGAAAGTTGATATTTGGCATGCTTTTAGGGTTCAGTGAGAAAAGTTTATAGCCGTTGGAATCATACGGATATGCTCTTCCTGGACTGAGCTGTGGCGGATCAAAGTTTCAGAAACATGCCATTGAAAATATACATGGGATTCAAAAATTGATATTTTTAAATTTTGCAACATAAAAATACTTATTACAATGTTTAGAGGTATACTTTTAACGCTATTTGCCGTAGGCACTTGGCGAAACACACTTATACTTAATAAACACATTTTTATTAATCACTTGTTTTTTGTTCCGCAGAATATTTTGGTAAACCATAAAGGATCGGGGCAGATGGATTCATGACAGAGTACTTCCAACCAGTTCCATCAAATAACTTCTGGCATTGGTTGATACACTTACTAACCGAAGTCTTAAAAGACTTAGTTGGATCTCTGCCAAGCTCTATTGCTTTACTTTCTGTAATAAAATCAGAAATTTTATTGCAGTAATCGACTTTTGTGAGCCCGGTAATTGTATTGCCTTTATCCGCTTTACACGCTATAAGGTCATGGTCACGTAGTTTTTTCTTTATCGCACCAATCACTTTGAGGTTAGTATTAGAAGCAGCAGAAGAAGAAGAGTTTATCGGAGAAGAAGAGTTATCAATACCTTTCTTTATTTGTAACGCACACACTGATTTTATTTGGGTTATCTGGCCAGATAAGGCTGTTTCGGCATCTACAGCCAGATTTTCGAATGATCGAAGGTCGATTTTGTTTGGCGTAGGGGCATAATTCACTCCGTTGCTAAGCATTTGCACCTCTGTATCACGGAAAACGACTGAGGACAAGTTCTTAAAACGTGGATGAAATTGGAAATCAGACGAACCAACATTACCTCTACGGTTAAATGGATAAGTCTTATCTCGCAACACATCCAGTTTAGCTTTTTGTTTCACATATTGAATATGTGAAATTTCAGCTACCTCTGCACGAACTTTTTTGTCCAGCCAATCGAACTCAACACAGATATTCTGCGGAACAAAAAACAAGTGATTAATAAAAATGTGTTTATTAAGTTTAGAGGTATATTAATTTCTTTATTTCGCATATTCTTTTTCTTTTTTATTTTTATTTTTTTTTTAATTTTTATTTTAATTCATCTTTTATTTTTAATCAAATCATAAATTCCGACCCATGCTTGCATGGGTCGCATACTAGTATATATATATAATATGTATACAATAATTGTATTGGGTACACAAATAAGTCTTGGTCGTTTTTAACAAAAATTGGGCATTTATTGTGAAAAAACGGTAGGTTATGTTTTATTCAAAGATCGTTAGCCACTACTTTTTCCGATTTCCCTGGCTGCATATGAATACCACGTCGGAAGAACGCCTCATCTTTTGAGACTATCTATGAATCAACCAATTGACTGTTTCCTAGTAGATTTTGCCGGCGCCCAACATGTGGACGAGCATTATCATGCAGGAGTATAATTTTGTCGTGCCTGGAGTAGTAGTGGGCGTGTTGTTCCTTGAGTGCTCGGTTCAATCTCATCAATTGTGGTCGGTAGAGAGAGCCAGTAATGGTTTCATTCGGATTCAGCAATTAATAATACATGACACCAAGCTGATCCTATCAAATACACAACATGAGTTTTCTATGAATATTAGCTTGGTTGTCAAGCACGGCCAAGTGGTCCCCATGATTTCTTCTTTTTTGGGTTTAAGCTTCCACTACGACATATTCATTTTTTGTCGCCAGTGACTGGATGTTGATGGATGGCCTGGATCAACCCATAGTTTTCTGCGTTTAAGATTATCGAACAAAATCCACTTCTCATCATCCGTAATGATTTTGTGTAAAAAATTCATTTTTTTGTACCGAGAAACCAAATTCATGAAAAATGTCAACTCTTCGGTTTTTGTTTTCTACCGTCAGTTTATGAGGAACCCATTTTCCTTCCTTCTGTGTTTTTCCCATTGCATGCAATGGAAGTGATATTGCTTTGCGAGTAGCTCCTAACTGCAACGGATTTTCATCCAGTACAACTTTAAGTTCTTCGTTTTCAAATTGTTACTGCACTTGGACTTGGATCGTCCTCAAGAGTAAAATTGCCATCACGAAATCTTGCAAACCATTTTTTTTACTGTTGAATGACTCACAGATTGTTCACTCAAAGACAAATTAATCAATTCCAAAGCTTGAGCAGCATTTATTGCTTATCGACATCCATCTCTTAAAATAACTGAAATTAGAAATATTATAAAAACAGCAACGACTAAGTAACATATATCGAAAATGGCTGGCGATTTGGATGCGTTCAATTATATTTTAATGCAGCTACTTGTACACCTAATATTTTTAAGATTAGAATTAACAAGTACATATTTTATAATGTATTTCATATTATTTTATTGCAACTTTAAGCAGCTCATTTAAATTTAAACAGCACTCTAGCCCTTGCAGAATGTATTAATCGATATAACGGGTGATTTTTTTGTGGTTAGGATTTTCATGCATTAGTATTTGACAGATCACGCGGGATTTCAGACAAGGTGTCAAAGAGAAAGATGCTCAGTATGCTTTGACATTTCATAATGAATAGACTTACTAACGAGCAACGCTTGCAAATAATTGAATTATATTACAAAAATCAGTGTTCGGTTCGAAAAGTGTTTCGCGATTTACGTCGACAAATTTTGTTCAGCGATGAGGCTCATTTCTGGTTGAATGGCTACGTAAATAAGCAAAATTGCCGCATTTGGAGTGAAGAGCAACCAGAAGCCGTTCAAGAACTGCCCATGCATCCCGAAAAATGCACTGTTTGGTGTGGTTTGTACGCTGGTGGAATCATTGGACCGTATTTTTTCAAAGATGCTGTTGGACGCAACGTTACGGTGAATGGCGATCGCTATCGTTCGATGCTAACCAACTTTTTGTTGCCAAAAATGGAAGAACTGAACTTAGTTGACATGTGGTTTCAACAAGATGGCGCTACATGCCACACAGCTCGCGATTCTATGGCCATTTTGAGGGAAAACTTCGGGGAACAATTCATCTCAAGAAATGGCCCGGTAAGTTGGCCACCAAGATCATGCGATTTGACGCCTTTAGACTATTTTTTGTGGGGCTACGTCAAGTCTAAAGTCTACAGAAATAAGCCAGCAACTATTCCAGTTTTGGAAGACAACATTTCCGAAGAAATTCGGGCTATTCCGGCCGAAATGCTCGAAAAAGTTGCCCAAAATTGGACTTTCCGAATGGACCACCGAAGACGCAGCCGCGGTCAACATTTAAATGAAATTATCTTCAAAAAGTAAATGTCATGGACCAATCTAACGTTTCAAATAAAGAACCGATGAGATTTTGCAAATTTTATGCGTTTTTTTTTAAAAAAAAGTTCTCAAGCTCTTAAAAAATCACCCTATATAATATATAAATTTAATGATTTTAAGAATAATTAGAAAAATAAAAGCACAATATTGCGCGCTTCTTTCAACATAAATGACAAAAATTGGTTGTCCAGTAGTGAATTGAATATGAATTTAATATGGAAAGCTCAATTTGGAAAGATTAATGAGATTGAAAATCATCTAATGGCATTAATGCAGAAACAAACATGGTTTTAGAAAATACAATCAGGCTTATAAAACTCACCTCAAACATCACCATGGCATGTGTAAACTTGATGAATAATCAACAGCGATTTATGCGATTGAGACAAGAAATGCTCCCGCTGAATGAATACCGAATTCGCGAGGGGAGGGTCCGTTCAGTATTATTGAGCATGCTTAAATTTAGCAGATATTTTTCTTTATAATTTTTCTACCTTTACGATTTTTTAAAGAATTTCTTTTATTTATAATTAGTATTTTTATTAGTTGTAAGAATCAATAATAACACTGTGCTTGAATCGCAATCTTTTTTTTTTGTGACAAGCTGAGCACCCAGGGGGTAAACTTAATTCGAATACGCAGAATCCAATGGTGCTAGTCCCATTTCAAAGTTAGTCCCCATTTTTGAGATATCGCTTTCGACATGTTTTGGCTCTGAGGCAAAAATTCGGTAGAATATACTCATTTTCACTTTGATAACTCTTGAACCATTAAGATTTTTGTTTTATTTTCTTCAGCAAAGTTGTTGCGCAAGCCAAGACAAACAACTTTGCCGAGTATATCAAGATCGAAAAACCACATTTACTTTCATATTTTTGTGTTATTTTTTTGATTTTTCATTTCGACGAAAAACCCTTTTTTATCATATTTTGTCCATTTATTGAATTTAAATCGATTGAAATCACTCGATCGATTCGACAAATCGAAACATCTCATCGACAAATATAGATACAATAGAAACTATGTAAAGAAAATTAAATCGATTCAGTTGATTTTATAGTGATTTTTCTTAACTTGTTTAATTTTAATTTTCTGATTCGTTTGTGTCGCTTTCGCGATCTTCTTCCTCTTGCAAATTCCAACAAATGTCACCCAAGAGTGCATGTAGCTTTTTGCCGATGTACCAATGTTTGAGCCTTGCCGTCACTAGGTGGAAACGCTCGCCGTGCTCATCGGATTCGGCTGGTGATTGTTCGACGAATTTTTCCACATGACAATGCAAAAAATGTTTTTTCTATGACATTGAAACGTTTACATTATGAAAAGCGGTCAGCATATTTTCAATATATTTGCGCGAACCCATGTTTCTAGATGGCAAGGTAGGAGCCGGAGTCTTCTGTGAGAAGCTTTTGCCAAAACTGAGAAGACTCTGCCTTTTTGGGGAACATGCGAGAAGGCTAGGTCTACAGATGAATGACTTTGTAGAAGTTGCATAGACGAAGAGGAGGAAGAGACTTTAGATAACTTATCTTATTAGGCACTATCATACAGAAGGCATAGGTATTTGGGGCGGGACAAGCCGGGGGGCGGAAGCAGCCACTCCAACCTAACCTAACCTAAGCTTGGCCTAAGTTAACCATACATATATGGTGGATGTGGTTTTTCGATCTTGATATGTTCGGCAAAGTTGATATCTTGACTTGCGCAACAACTTTGCTGAAGAAAGCAAAACGAAAATCCTAATGGTTCAAGAGTTATCAAAGTGAAAATGAGTATATTTTGGCAGATTTTTGACTCAGAGCCAAAACATATCGAAAGCAATATTTCAAAAAAGGAGACTAACTTTGAAATGGGACTAGCACCATTGGATTCAGCATACTCGAATTAGGTTTACCACCTGGGTACCCAGCTTGTCACATTTTTCAACTAGCACAGTGTAATCAATCTTTCATTTTTTCCATATACTCCACTGAAGATCTGCACGGAATAGACAAAAATAATTTTCATTAACATTTTGAGATATCTGGAGATGGATTATGTAATCATTACCAACTTCAACAAATGACATTAAAAGGCTTTTTTATTTAAAGCATTTTGGGTTGTTGTATTTGTGAGTTTTTGTTGTTGAAAAGTTGTCAAAATTAGTTTTAGTCGAAAGCCACAAGTCGCACTCATAATGTTCACATAATCAGTCCCCTGTACATATTTTATTGTTAATTTAAATTGCAAAAAGAGAATTTAGTTATTTATAATTAATTCCAAACTTCAATGTATTTAAGGGTACATCATAAATTATTTTTCAGACGGTTTTAGTTGTAAAAATAGAGAATAATTTGACAAAAATATTCTATATACAATTTTTTTTAATTATTGAATAGCGTGTTAACTTGTAAATCACGATAAGTTAGTGACCTTTGATTGGCTCAATATTAAACTCACTGTAAAACATTACGTAAAATAATAAAAAGTTAAAGTCTCTTTAGTTTATAAAATTATAAGTTAAAGATTTTGATTTTACAACCTTCAAATTCAGAAACCGTATGAGAAAAAAAATAAATTTCATATAGGCATTTAGGGTCAAATAAATAAACAAGTTTTCCAAATAAATGCCATTGATAAAATTGTATCTTTTGCAAAATGAAAATATACGAATCGTATATGGTATATTCTACTAAACCATACTTTTTCAAGCCGTATACATACGTCGGATGGAAATCCGGGATTTTTGCATCCAAGATTTTTTTTCAACTCTTTTGTGTAAAAAGAGGCGTGTCTGTTGTATAATTTACGTGATATAATTGGTTAAAACGATGGGATAGAAAAATCCCGGATTTTTATCCGACGTATGTATACGGCTTTAGCGCTATCCTAAACAATTACAACATTTAACACAAATCAAATTTATCAGTATGTAGTTTGATGATTTATACATAATGTGCACAGTTCAACAACATTTTCATCTTAATCACTCTCTGCGTATTGATATTTAAACGATACTTAATAGAACTTAAGTATTTATCTCTTTCTATACGTTCAGCTTCTATACGTTCTTCGATCATCATTTGAGTACATCAAATTACATAATTTTATTTTTAATAAAGCATAGAAATCTATGTCATCGGATGTAATTATGGAGTAATCTACGAATTTCATTGTGTAGTGGTGTATCATCCTCATATAAATAGAAACTCTATTATTGAATAGAGTTTCATTCGATTAGAAATAAAAACAACTTAAAACGCCTTTTTCCATAATTTACAATAGATTTGAATCTAGAGAAACATTATTCAACATTTACGATTCGATATTTCATATATTGTTTAACCGCATGGAGAAAATAAAATAATAGTTAAAAATCGTCTACTATTTTTTAATCTGTTATAGAAATACAATTCATAAATTCTAACAAACTTCTAATTAATTTAAATTATGTATACTCACAATACACAGACCCTATACAACTTCAAATAATCTTTGAAAGATATAATATTATTATGATATTCTAGATTATGGGTTGTTATGTAACGTTAAAACCATTCCAGGTCGGAATTTTTTTTCTTAATATGTGAAATTCTTTAAATTATGTTGTCACTCTTATCAAGTCAAATTCATGTTGAGCTGTATTTTTATAAAAGTGTAAAACTAAAAACTGGATACGTTAACTATACAATATAACTATAGTCTGACGATTTATTACACAAAATTTTAAATTACTACTATTCTATGCTAAAAATAAAAAAATCCAAAAAGGTTTGTTTAGTAAATGAAAATATTGACGTCATAAACAAATGCATCTGTTTAAAGTATAAATGAATTTTTGTAGAAAAGAATTATTTTTATAATTCATGTGTGGTTTTATTTGTTATAAAATTTTATCCATTATAAAGCGAGGCATTTATTTCAGAAAATGTTGGTGGGATTATTTTTCCCTAATTTTTTCGATATTGGTAAGATAATTTTACAGTGTATGTTACTCTGGTAGTTAGATGCATAAACGAAATAACAATTTTATTAATCTAAATAAAATCAAAAATTTGAGTTTGTAGAGCGATGGCGTGTCGATGAAGTGAGATGTCTTGATACATTAGATAAATACAATAAAATAGTACTAGCTATATATAATAATATTACAAATCTTTGCACACCAAAACTATTAAACCAAACCGAAAATGACATTTATTTTGTTTATTTCTGTTTAAATCACAGTAATTTCTAAAAAAACAATGTTTAAAAAACAATTGTTCAAAATTTTGTGATGTGGATGTTTAATTAAATTTTCAAGGAAACGATAAAAACCATTTTAAACAACGTCTACTCAAAGATACTGATCTAAAATTTGTTGATTATTGAACTAAACTAAATTATGTGAACTAACAACAATAAAAAAATTTCTGATTTACTCACGCACTCTCGTTATAATTCAGTTTGGAAAACTGAATATATAGGGGCGCCATCTGTTAGTTCATTTTTCATTTGTAAATAAAACACACATTTTGGGATGAAAAGTCAAAATTTTCTATTGATAAGCAAAAGTGGTTCTATGTCATTTATGTATGAAAAACAATATCGTTCATATGCTTACGACGGCTTCGTCAACAGGCCTGCATTCGAACATCAAAATTGTTGATGACTTTTTCTCGAATGTTGTTTTTAAATTGTTGAATTGTTTGTAGATGATTAACATACACCTTACCTTACAAATAACCCCACAAAAAATAATGAAGTGGTGTTAAATTCGGGCTTCTTGGTGGCCAAGGAACTTCACAATTTCTTGAAATTATGCGATCAACAAATGTTGTTGACAATAAATGAATTGTTGCACAACTTGCGTGACATATCGCTCCGTCTTGTTGAAAAATTGTGATTTATATTTTGTTGGTTGGTGGTTTATATATTTTTTTTAAGTTTTTTGTTTGAAATTACTGTTTTAACTATTGTAAAAAATCTGAAATCATACATGTAAGTTACAAAATAGATTTCTTTAAATAAATAAATAAAAAAAGGTCGTTGACACACAATTCATTCAATTTGGGCTACAAAAAATCAGTTTAGATGTTGTGATAACGTTCTACATTCATTGTAAGGGCATTTTTTTGTTTGTTTTCAAAGAAAAGCGGAATGATGCCACTCGCCCATAAACCACACCAAACAGTGAATCTTGGAGGATGAATTTCTGCTTCATGAATAACATGAGGATTCTCCGCTCCCAAATTTGACAATTTTGCTTATTGTACCCATTAAGATACCTTACGTACCGATTAAGAAGAAAATGAACTTCATCGTTAAAGATGATTTTTGATGAAAAACCTTCATGTTCGTTCAAGCATCCAACTAACACAACGACGACGATTTAAATAGCTTCAACTTTTGAGTTAGTTGAATTTTTTATCATGGATGCAAATAAAGATCCAAAATGCGTCGTAATGTGGTTCGTGAAATGTTTAGTTTAGTAACCAATAGTAACCAATTACAAACACTTTCACTGCATCAGGAGTACGAGCTGGATGAACATGTTGATACAGTCTACGACCCTCCAGCTTCCACTGAACGAGTTTCTTCAAAACAATCAATAATTTTTCCAATTGCACGTCTGTATGGTGCGTCCATGTCGAGAAAAACTTACGTAATTTACGAAATATTGTTGTTTTTGAACGATTATTTTCAAAATAAATTTGAACAATCAAAATGCGTTGGTGTTGTTAGCGCCCTTATCATCATGGCAGCATATTTTTGATTTTTCATATATCAAAGAATTTTTTAGATCAAATAACATTAAGTACTAAAATTCATCGATTGAAAAATGGACCAACAAATGGCCCACCCTGTATAAATGTTGCACATGGTTAAAAACGAGAAACCATTGGAAACCATACGAGAAACCACATATAATTGAACAATAATGGGACGTGAAATAAACTTAATGATAATTTATAAAAGTCGAGAATTTTTAGCGATTTTTATTCCGTATATTATTATATTAAATATAACATACCTAATAATAAAAGGGAGGGTGTTAAAATTACCAATTTGTCAAATTGAAAAGTTAAAATATTCCTATTATGTATTGAAAAGAATGGTTTATATTTGGCAAAGGTAGATACAAATATTTTGATCATTTTATTTATTACGTAATAGGGTTTTAAGTAAATGAGATGAAAAGTGTGTTGTTTGGAATTAGTAACTAAAACATTATATATGGAAGCTTTTATTCTTATTATTTGATTCGACTAAGAATGAACTTAAGGTTCGAATTATCCTCAATTTTAAATAAATTACAAGTAACCTAAAAAATATAATCCTTAAAAAATCTACACGTAACACTTCATAACACACGCATTGGTCCTCTATATTTAAACGTTCCGCCCATCTAAATACCGCTGAACTATATACATATTAGATTGCACCACATTCATATATTCCTATAAATAATAATACCAGAAATACAAGACTTGTGTAAGTACTCGTATATATGTATATACAAGAGAAAATTACAATTTTCACATGTGGAAATTGAATTTGCTTTAAAAATTGTACATTCAAATCAAAACATTATTTGATAAACAAACAAACTGAGCGAAACATATAAAAATGAACCATCTCTTATTTAAAATATTGTAGTAAAAAAAAATAAAACAACTAAATAAAAAATGAAACTAGTCATCTGTTAGTTTCTCAAGTAAAAAGTTTCTTTGTAAACAAATCGATTTTTTGTGTTGTTTTAAATAATAATTAGGAAATATTCATCATTTATTTTTAAAATAATAAAATGTTGTAATCATTGGAAAATCTTTAGATCTGAATCTAGATGTCTTAACTTAGACAAGCGACTTAATATAACACTCGCGTACAGTACAAAAAATAGTATTTTATAGACAGTTCGTCGAATCAAAATGAAAAATTCAATGACATTTACGTTATTTCTTGGTTTTAGTTAAAAGGTTATAAACTCTAAAATATCTTGTATAAATTGAACATACTAAGAAACACGTATCCATTTTTTTATTTAAATATTGCATCAACACATAATACGAGTATAACATATAAGCTTAGATAAAAATTATTTTTTCGTTTATTATATGTATTTTCAAAAAAGGAAAACTTTTGAAAAGTTATTAAGATAATTATTTCTACATTAAAAATTGTTTATGGATATATCATATTTTTTTAATAAAATAAAAATTTATTGCATATACATATTATGTAATTTGAAATATTAGTCATATTGCAATTTGGAAATAATAATTTTTAATAGTGGGATAGATAAGGAAAATTAAACGTGACGAACAGCAAAAAGAAGGTGTATTATATAATATTGTACATCCATAAGTTAATTAAAATTATCAACAAACAACATCCACTGTCATAATTCAGTTTAGCACTCAGCTTTTCTTTCAAAAGCTTAGTTATTCGACAAAAAATATTAACATCATCTGTTTAATCGGAGAACTCTAAGGGATATATCCTCTATCCGGTCGCAAGTTTATTATTTGCGACCAGAAATATGGCTACTAGATTTATTTTGCCATGCCAATTGACACATTTTTTTTAATTAAAATTATAATTAAATTTATTTTGCGATTGTAAAGTAGAAATCCACGAAAAGACTGCTACGCATTTTCCGAGGTCGCGGTCTTTTCGTGGATTTCTACTTTACAATCGCAAAACAAATTTAAATTTAAAAAAATGTGTCAATTGGCATGGCAAAATAAATCTAGTAACCATATTTCTGGTCGCAAATAATTAACTTGCGACCGGATAGAGGATATAATACCCCTAAATCCTGTAAAATTTGAAGACGCCTAACTTTTCATTACTCGTATTTCCGCTAAAACATATGCATTTTGGCTTGAAAGTTATCAATGGAAAGTAGACAAATTGTTAAATCAGTTCTATCAAATTTTACAATGATTGATATGATGATAAGACTGATAAACATAATATACATACGAGTAATATGAAATGAGTCTCTTAGAAATATGTCGACCGACGCATTCCACTCATCAAACAACGTCCGTACTCGTTCACGTCCATCCTGTAATCCGGACTTGCAGTGGCCTGTCATCTAATTGATGTGGTATACGATGGACTAAGAGTAACTCTTGCTCTATACAGCAGCCCTCCTTCACTCCATATTTTTAAACGGCCACAATTCTTTATGGCTGGAATTTTACCATCACATATCTGTATGGCAAACAATCAGTGACGATTCGATCGCGCAGACTATCGAAACCTAAACCGAACGTCCCGCTCGTTGTTGAACGTTTATGATCTGATCCAACCCTATTTGAAAGTAATGAATGATGTCTTACAATCACTGTCTTTCAATATCCAGAGTTAAAAAAAATATAGAGCCAAAAAAGAACTCTGCTTATTTTGGTCAAATTAAACTTTATTGAAAATATAATTGTTACAAAGATTAATTATCGAAGCATTCGCCATTACTCTCGATGGTTTTCTGCCATTTCTCAGGTAGATGATGAATGCTTTCGCGACAGAAACTTGATGGTTTCGAAGCAAAATAGCCATCGACCCATTTTTCCACATATTCAACTTACGAGAACCGCGGGTCTTTTAAATATGATGACATCGATCTGAATAAGTGGTAATCAGAGGAAGCCAAGTCTGGAGAATATGCCGCATACTGTAAAACTTCCCAGCCTAAGGAGAACATGAGTGGGTTTATCCTGGGTTTATTTTGCTGTATGTGGACGAGCGTTTTCATGCAGCAATATCACCTTCCACCTTGCTTGGCCCGTAAATGGCCTTTATTCCTCCAGACCAAATTAATTTGATCAATTGAGCCTGGTAACGGTCAGCTTAACAGTTTGCCCAAGTATATTAGCAGTAGTGAACTTCCGATATTTGGCAAACACTGATATATACAGCCCTAACCATATGAATCTGAATAATGCTAATGTTTAAGCACTAACTTACAAAGAATGTATATTATTACACATTACAAAAACTACACGCACGCACCGAACTTAAGTTTTTACCGTCTATCTGTGTTCTATCTACAGATTTCGTAGTTATTTATAACAATAACTAAAAAAATAGGTTTAATTTCATACAATGCCCGCTCTAGCTGTTTAATTTACAAGGTTATTATAAAAAGAATAATGCTGAGAAATGAAATTAAAATATATTTTTAGTACATTTCATCACTTATATGTTTCGGTAAAAATTAAACTACAATACTCAAACTATTGTGCAAACTAAAATCGAATGACTCGGTCAATTGCAAAGACGTGATATTATAGGCAGGAGAGAACACCTTTCCGGGAATAACGTCATTATATGAAATCACAATGCCAATAAACTTTAAATTTATTTATATGTGGCAACACACGTGCAAACAATGTGGGTGCTCGAGCAAATCTCATAGTACCTATCTAACTTTATTAATGATGCCGACCGATACCACCAGTATACGATTAGTTATATCAAAACAAAAAATGACTTTGAATTATACTCTAAATTCAATTCATGAATCAATCATTCATCGACAAGCCATAAATCAGTCAAATCACAATAATTAATTATTTTTTGGTTGGTTTCGTCGTAGTTATTGATTTTAATTAAAACTGACCTATATTAAAACATACAGAAATTCTATAAAAACCATTTTTCAATGTTGAAACTATTCCAAAATTTTTATTAAACGCGAGATGTGAAACGATTTATAAATAAATATTTTTTCGTTTTAAGAGTAATAGAAAAACCACGTTCAAAATAAAAATGCGAAAATACTTCGGGTGTGTACGAAAATAATAAAGTATAATGAACATAAGAATTTCTTTTCCCGGAAAATATGTTGAGCAAGGTTTCTTGTTATTCTACAAAGCCATTGGTTTTGTTTAAAAATATACTTGCACGAGATGAAACTATTTTTTACACGATAAGTATTAAACTCTCTAAAGAAATTGATTCAGCTTAAATAAGCGAACTTTCTTGGTCCTATGTATACACTTTTAAAAATTTATAACCAACAGAATAAGTTTGGGAGCAGGGAAACAGCCATTTGCGCTGAAAATAAACATTGCCCTTCATGTAAATAATATACAATATTATTAAATAATATATAGTATGTATTATAATATTTTTTAAATTTCATCTTAAAAAAATATAACAGACGCGAGCGAGGGTTAACAAAAAATTTGCGTTGAATACAGAAATTAGTCAGCGAGATACTTCAACTATAAAAACCCATAAAATGACATCACCCCAGAAGAGAAGAAAAACACAGAGAGATCGTTAAATATTCAGGTCATCATACTATTTCGAAAATGATCTAATCTCGTGCTATTGTGGTGATCTCTCTGCCGATTCTAATTTGTTTTAATTTTATTTATAAATAAAATTAACATCGGGTTTCCTACTGGCATATGTAATAAAAATAGCATATTATTTTATTTTGCTACAATTTCACATTTCACTTTTCTGTTGTTGATATACAATATAAATTTTACCACAATATTATTTATTCGAGGGTAAAATTGCACAAATTCCAAAGGAAACTTAAAAATAAAAGTGATTCGCTATACCGTAGGTGCGTAGTGCTTATGTAATACCTAAATGTGAATATATTATCAATTGACACTTACCGCTAAACTTTTACGTGTAAGAAAACCTTCTAATAGACACTGAATTTCAATCGCCTTCAAGTATAGCAAATGATAACGTCGTTCTAATCCCTTTATTGATGAATCACTTTTTCGGCCAGTTGGTGATAAAGAAGTAGATTCCTTTTCTTTACGTTCTTCAGCTTCTTCGGATGCTCTAATACAAGCACCGACTGCGCTCGCTTGTGATACGATTTCACGGTACACTTCCTGCAACAATTGAAATAAAGCATTATTGTTACTTAAATTATCGTTATTACAAAAAAATGGTATTTAATAATTTGAAAGCAATGTTGAACATTTAATGTGTCAACAAATTGTTCAATCAATAGCAATAATAATAATAATAATAAGTACCATACAATTTTTAATAATTATTTAGAGGTTTAAAACTAATTAAAATAACAAATCTTCATTATAGAAGTTCTAATTATAAGAACAATATAGATATCTTAAATACTGAGCCCGATAAACTATTGAATGTAATGTAAATTAATATGTAAATTAATCTTTTATAAACAGTCGATTTAAATGATTATAATCTTAGAACTTTAAAAAATATTAAAAGCAAACTAAAAAAATAATTCGGCTGTGCCAGTAACAATCAAATAGTTAACAATTTGTAACGATATTGCTATATTGGGCTTTAAATTAGATTATAATTATATGACACAGCATTTAATTTTATTCGAGTAAAATAGTAAATCGGACAATTTAATTGTGCTGTGCTCTAAACCAAATGAACCTTCCATTATTTTTTGTTTAAAAAAATTATTTATTTCACATATTATACTTAAATGTGTTGTATAATTTAATTATTTATGCATATCAAGTTGAATGCTCAGATAAGATGAATTGATTTCATCTGAAAATTAATTTCACTTTTTATAGCAAGGTTTACTATAACTTTTATAGATTAGGTATAATAAATCTTTTGTTATGTTATACACATTATAAATAAATTACAGTTCCGAATTAATTTAAATTTGAAATGGAAACGAGTGGTTTTTGGTTTTAATTAAATGACAACTATGACGAGTTAAATATTTCTGATGTTACAAACGTATACAAAAATTTTAATTTATTTCTGTAGGCATTGGCTGAAACGCTGATTTGGACATTTGTAATTAGGAATGTTGGAAATATGAATTTTATTTTGTCGTGCAAACGACTTTTTAAGACTAGTAACTAATCTTACTTTGTAATATTTTGCAAAAAGTGTTTAGAACCCCGTTTTTAAGACAAACTTATCCAATTTTCTCTCGTAGTGAAGTAATTTCGATTTTTTTAGTTTTGGCATCAATCACTAATTTCATCAGTTTTAAGAAACTTACAACACTTACCAAATTAAAAAACAAAATTTTTTTTATTCGGGTGTTTGATTTGGTTCTAACTAATTTCACTTCTTTTTACTTTTAACCAGCATCCATACTATTATCCATGTTCAATACTCAAATTTTTACAAAGGGCGCTTCTAGCTGGGCCAACATTTTTTAAAAATTGAGATCGCTTTATAATGGTGCATGCCACCATTACGCTCTTGGTGATCTGAATGAAACTGATTAAACATTATTCAAAATTGCTATCAAATTTTAAATAATGTTAATTACTGTTTTTATTGTAATTATGTACAAGTATTATAAAAATTATTTAAGTGCATTAAATGCAGCAACAGCTACAATCGACAATCAGTGACGGCAAATGTATCAACAAAATTTTATGATGGGAAAACTAATATTTAGCTTATCGGTATTTGCATATATTTTATGATGTATAGCGAAAATATTCAGACCCCAATATGTTAAATTTACTCAACATATTGCAAACAACTTTGTGGATCTGAATGTCGGATTGCGAAATAAAGACACGTCCTTTCAAATGAAGTCCAAAAAACAATCTGGTAGGAGTGAGTACATTTATTACTTATATAGTATAGTTATTAATCTAGAGTACAATTCGAGTACTCATTCTGCCCCATTTGTACTAAAAATATTACATATTTATTACCTTACTAGATACGCTTATCGTTAGCCACTAACTAAGCCTAAAGTAAAAGTAGATTATGCTCAACAAATTTGCCGAATTTGCCGAAAAATTTGAGATCTACTTAATTGTTTAAACAGTAAATACAGAAGCTATTTCATGGCTCTCTGAACCAGGTTGATCGTAAAATAATATTTTTAAGTATGCAGTTTGTAAATAATTTGAAAACTCTAGTGTAAAACCGGTTGGTTAGGTTGTTAATTGGGTATTCAAGTTTAACCAACAATGAAAAATGTTCGTGCATAATTTCAGAGGAATAGCTTCAAAATTCTTAATCACAACAGTATTAAATATTATTTGAACTTATGATTAGTTTTATTATTTTTAGGAAAACATACCACCAGTAAATAAAATGGATAACTGCAATATATCTCCTGTCACATTACAAGAATTAAAAGAGGAAATCAAATTAAACCTAAATGCAAAGAAATCTCCAGAATGTTACTTTGTAGCGTACTCCTGCTGGTATTTTCTTTATTTCTGAGTATTCGCCATCTAATTTAACACGAAAGCGGTTAGATATGTAAGAATTTCATAAAACTGCTTTAGTAAGTCTATTTGTTATTTATGTTCCAAGCCTTTATGTAATACTCTGTCAAAGACTCAAAGGCCTGTGTTACATCCAAGAAGACGCTTGAAAAACTTTCTTATTTTCAAGAACATCTTCAATTATTTGTAATTCGATGTACTTGTTCTTTTATTGAAGAAGAACGAAATATTATTCCTCCAGATCAATTTGAGCCAAATTGATCTGGAGGAATAATATTTCGTTCTTCTATTATTGGTTTGAGTTTCTTGAGTAGGTTCTCAAATATTTTTGAAATTATTGGAAGTAAGGAAATCGGCCTATACGAATTTTTGTCATTTAGTGGTTTGTTTGGTTTAGGTATCATGGTTACTTCGCGACTTTCCGTTGATTTATAACGTGTTTAACCCCTTGCCGCACACTTTTAAATTGACGACCATGCTCAAAAACACACCTTTTTCAATTGTTTATGACTGCCATATGAAATTGAGCGTCATTTATATTCAAATTTTCTCACAGTTTTTCTATGAAACTCTCGACGGTCATAGCCGTCATTTGCTCGTCACATTTTTTCTCTTCCCAGAGCAAATATAACCATCATTTATTCGATGGATATAACCATCATTCGTGGTAGGACGGTTATAGCTGTCATTTATCTCTGTAGGTGGAAATATATAGAATTGTTAAACATTAAAAATCAAAACAACAAAAAACAATTGATGCTATCTGGAATATTAAATCTTTTTTCTCTTCGATGCATTACTGAATAATTAACAAATAAATGCGTTAGTACATTTCGTACAAATGATGTTCCTTTTTTTATTAATTAAAACACGCAGGACAGCCATAGCCGTAATTTGCCTACATGTCTGAACATTGCGTTAATTACACTGTGCTAGTTGAAAAAAGTGACAAGCTGGGCACCGAGGGGTAATCCTAATTCGAGTACGTTGAATTCAATGGTGCTAGTCCCATTTCAAAGTTAGTCCTCATTTTTGAGATATCGCTTTCGACATGTTTTGGCTCTGAGTTAAAAGTCAAAATTTTGTCAAAATATACACTCATTTTCACGTTTATAGCTCTCGAACTATTAAGATTTTCGTTTTGCTTTTTTCAGCGAAGTTGTTCCTATTATTCCGGAGAAATAATTGCACCCAGTGGGTTTTTTTATACAAAATGTCATAAAAAACAGGCATTTTTTCGTTGTTCACCAACAGTATTTGAACCATTAAGATTTTCAGTATGCTTTCTTTAGCAAAGTTGTTGCGCAAGTCAAGACAAACAACTTTGCTGGACATATCAAGAGCGAACAACCACATCCACCATATATGTGTTTTACTTAGGCAAAGGTTAGGTTAGGTTAGGTTGGAGTGGCTGCTTCCGCACAATTAGACCAGTAGTGGCCCATTGTGATAGCACAGGATCCTATTTCCCCTTTACCCATATTCAAAACCATTCGGAGCTACGTACATAGCGCAAAATATCCTGACCATACTTTCCACGCCCCAAATACCTATGCCTTCTGTGTGTGCTCCGCACACGAGCATAGGAAGTTATCTAAAGTCTCTTCCTCCTCTTCGAGCATGCAACATCATCCGTCTGTAGACCCAGCCTTCTTGTTCTCCAAAAAGGCAGGGTCTTGTCAGTTTTGGCAAAAGCTTCTCACAGAAGACTCCGCTCCTGCCTTGCCGTCTAGAGAAACATAGGTCCATCTGTGCAGAGATCCGTATACACAGGTAAGGCTAAATACAACTGGAGGTCGGCATACTTAGGCCAAACAGGACGCTCATTTCAAATAAGATACAAAGAACACATCAATGACAACCAAATTTATTAAAAAGTACATAAAATCAAGTTGGCACAACACAAAAAAACTGAATATCATGGTACACTAAATTCAATCATAATTAAACCATTTTGCATAGAATCAAAAAAGGACTGAAATTAGACAGGTTAGAAGATCTTGGTATAAATTTTGGGAACAATTTGACTCATGATTCATGAGACATTTGTATACTGTACGTATACAAATTTCTCATGAGTCAAATTGCGGCCAAAATTCACACCCTGAAAATATACAAAAACAAAAACACCAAAAATCTACTTAACGAAAACATCAACACAAAAACCAATCAAATTTACGACTTATTATCCATAACTTAAAAACAAAGGAGGTGCCAAACAGCAGCACTTAGCAACACTATATAAACAGCTTCAAAATAAATTATATGTAAAAGTAGTAAAAAATAAAGCGAAGAGATTATTCTCGAAATCGATATTTCTAAAAAAGTTAAAAAATAGACACAATAAATAAGAACTAAAAACTACAATATAAAATTGACAGCAAGGCTCGAACATTGGAACAGCGGCAAAAAGCACATGCACTCTTGGGTGACTTGGGTGATTTCTTGGAATTTGCAAGAGAATACGACACGAATGAATCAGAAAATTAAAATTAAAAAAGTTAAGAATAATGTCAATTTTTTTGGAAGAAATTAAGAAAGATCACCATAAAATTAACTGAATTGTTTTAATATTCTTTTAAATAGTTTCTATTTGTATATCTATATTTGTCGATGCGATGTTTGATCGATCGATTTCAATCGATTTAAATTCAATAAATGAACGAAAATGGTAAAAGAAAGTGTTTTTCGTCGAAATGAAAAAAAAAAAAAAAATAACGTGAATGTATGTGGTTTTTCGGTCTTGATATGTTCGGCAAAATTGTTTGTCTTGAAAGCAAACGAAAATCTTAATGGTTCAAGAGCTACCAACGTGAAAATGAGTGTATATTTTGACAAATTTTTGACTAAGAGCCAAAACATGTCCAAAGCGTTATCTCAAAAATGGGGACTAACTTTGAAATGGGACTAGCTAGCACCATTGAATTAGGTTTACCCCCTGGGTGCCCAGCTTGTCACAGCTTTTACTATTTGTCCTGTAATTTCTTTGCGAGGTTTCTTTGCATTTAGGTTAAGATTAATTTCCCATTTTAATTCTTGTAATGTAACAGGAGATATATTGTAGTTATTCACTTTATTTAATGGTGGCATGTTTTGCTATATGCGTTGCAACCACGGAAGCTTTTTGCTTTGCATTTATAGGGCAAGTTCCACCTTCATTTTTAACAGGTGGAATTTATAGTTTAGATCGTTTTAATCTTTTTTGTCGCTTTAACAGAGAAATACTCGATATATTTCCACCCACTAAGGCCACTTAGGTATTAATTAATGGATTCGTTCTAGATTTCTTTAATTATTAACTTTAGTTTATTGTACAAAAAATTAACAGTTGTTTGCGATGCCCGTGTTTCGCAAAAAAACTGCTGCACGAATTTAAACAAAAATTCGATTGGTTTATAAATGTCAACCACATTATCTACATTTTAATTTATATATCTTAGTTGGGCTTTATGCTTGCCTTGTTTAAATCCAAATGTGCATATCCACACTAGGGTAACTTTTATCTGGTAACTTTTTGTTTCTTTCCCCTTTACTAATAAAATCGGTTTTATCTGCGCCGCATTTCTTTTGATTTTATTGGTAAAGGGGAAACAAACGAAGAAGTTACCGGATGCCAGTTATCCTAGTGTGGCATCAGCCAATGGGACTCAATACTTTTCTATTTGTTAAAAAAAACTATGTACTTACTACGTTATGGATGTGATTTCATTTGAATCGTTAGAAAATACACCACAAGTAAACATTTTTTAAATTTCTCAACTGAATCTAATAAAAACCATAACATATGTAAATATGTACTCATATGTATTTACATTTAAAATCTGTATTGAAACAAAAACATACTTTCATTAATTTCATCACTATAATTTCAAATATACATACATACTTGTATGTACTAAAAATGGTATAATATTACAAATTTTTAATGAACCATTCTGTAAATTAATAACACGAAAAATCTATAAACAACAACAAACATTTATAATAAAATTGAAAACTAATATAAAAAAAGTTATAATACTCGTAATATGAAAACAAATACCGTATCGTTGAAATACTCGCGGATACGAGTTTAATAAAATTTATACTGCCGATTGGGTGATTGTATCAAATTATCAATTAACATTTTCATATCCCGTATGTATGCGAATCAAATATGTAAAGATAA
Organism: Nephrotoma flavescens; assembly: GCA_932526605.1. NCBI lineage: Eukaryota > Metazoa > Arthropoda > Insecta > Diptera > Tipulidae > Nephrotoma > Nephrotoma flavescens. The sequence goes on along the minus strand of OW052221.1, from coordinate 164,095,722 downwards.
TATAATTAAGCAATATAATTAAGCGTATGTACGAACGTGTTTAAAAATTGATTTGAAAAAAAAAAAGTAATACTATTAGAACAACTTTGCTATTAATAAACCAGTGTGTGTTAGTAAATACTTCATACATTGACGTTTTCCCAACACAACAATTATCCTTTTCAAACTGCGAGTAGATTATGTAATTGTTTTTATAACAATTTTTAAAATAAAAGATAAGTTATTAAAAGTCTTTCATAATAGGTTTATTTCAAGTTTTTGTTGAATGTCAAAATTTTTTTTATTAAATTTTGACATTAAAATGTACACATTTTATTTGAATCCGGTAACTTGGTCGTAGACATGGTCTACGAAGCATTTGATTATCACTTGTCGAGAGATTCATTTAAGAAAGCTTTACATAATCTTTTGTAGTCGAGCTTATGTGCTGTAATTTTTTAGCAATTGTTTTGTTGTGCCAATTGTGGTACGCGATTGATCGTCGTAGAGGAAAGACGCGTTTTTGTCTTTTTCTGTTTAGTATAAAATTGAATTTTAATTTAATGTAATGTGTTATAATAAATAAATTAATAAAATAATATAATGACGTGTTAATAATTTAATTTAATTACAAGTGAATTTAATAAAAAGTGATATTAATATAAATAAATAAATAAAATTTAAAATAGTGTGTAGTCCGCAGCAATGGATGGAAATTATGTGTCGTGCGAGCAAATGCATCACACTTATTTCTATGTACGAGTTTGTTTATATTGTGGGGATAATTCCAAAGGATTTATAAGATAAGTGTTTTAATTATTTTAATTTTTGATTATTTTTTCAATATAAATTTTGGTTTTATTTGTATGGACATGTTTTAATGGCTGTTGTGCTTGTGTAGCAAATACGCATTTTGAATGTGTCGCCATAGTGTGGTGTGGTACGGTTTGCGTATGTGTGTGTGTGGAAGTTATTTATACATTACGTTAAAATTTAGTAGAAAGATGTTAAGGGATATAAAGTAAAATAGGTTCGACCTTATGTTTTTATATACATATATATAAATTTGTTTTTTTTTTCTTGTATACAGTACATATACGTTCTCACAATCATTTCATAAAAATAATGATATGGTTATATACACGGCAGGCCAAAAGTGTTTGGTCGATATGGTTTTTATAATATTTTAACAAACATAATAATTTATTTCAATTAATTTAATTAATTAGCAGTTCATAAATCTAACTTATTACAAAAACAAAAAAGAAATATAGTGAAATATTTAAATTGCGCACACATCGATGTTTTGGTTTAATAAATGCACCACATAGACTAGCATACTTTTTACGCTATTTGCCGTAGGCACTTGGCGAAACACACTTATACTTAATAAACACATTTTGTTAAACACTAGTTTTTTGTTTCGCAGAATTATATACAGAAGAATTATAATTCTGCGAAATAAAAAACGGGTGTTTGGTGAAATGTGTTTATTAAGTACATAGACTAGCGTTCTATCCAATACTTTATTTAATTGTTAGGATGAAATCTTGTTCCAGGCATCCTTCAGTTTTTGTAACAAATCTTTCGCCGATGTTGGGCATGTTTTCTGAAGCTTGTAACACAACAGGTCTCCATATGAATACCCATTGTGTTCGCAGAAATTTATTTCATCCTATCTTCGCTCAACGCGGTTATTTTTTTATGCCAGCTGCTCAGCCTGGGGTGGTTCTAAGGATGTTGAGGTATAATAGGATGCTACGTAAACCGCCGAACAAACGAAAAAGAAGAAATTGCAACACTCCACCATCTCAATACTTACGCTTACCTAAGTTCCCATTAAATTCGAAAAAAACACTATTCCATAACTAAGTCACATACACTATTAACAAAAAACGAAAAAAATGAAATGCAAAATTTACCATTTTAAATTTTATCAAACTTTGATGGTTTTATTATTAATAAAGATAATTTAAGATTAGAGCAAGCAAATAAAAAGAACAAATAATAGAAAAATTTAATTAGACTACTAAATAAATGTTATTCATTTATCTAAACTACGCATGCGCATGGCCAAAAGAAATAATTAATACTACAAAATTAATAAATTAGGAGGTATATAAAAATTATAATTTGAAAATCACTAAATATATACAAAAACCATCGATTAATAAATTAAATAAATAATAATAAGATAATCAAAAATTGGTACACAAAAAAAGTTGTTGACTCACACTGCGTGTTGTTGAAACGTGGCAGCCACCATGTTGAAAAAGTTCTCCATGTAATGCAATATCATCCGAAGCGCGATGAAAGAATTTATTTTAATTTCGTTGGTTTTACAGAAGATGAGCAATCAGATGTTTTAGATTTTTATTTTGTTTATCACCAATTTTATTGTATTGATTGCGGGTATTTTTATTTGGTCATACAAATAGTTTCCTTTGCTTATTATTGTATGATTTATTTGGTAACACAGGAATATTATAATGTTGGTCAACTTTTTAGTTATTTTTTTAAATTTAGGTATACACCAGAGAATTTTATAAATTAAGATTTAATTAATTCTTATTCTAGATACACAGTTGTAGTTTCTTATAGATAATATAGTTTTTGTTTGCTGGCTCTAATTTCAAACAATTTTAGTATGACTTAACCAGTAACAAATTTTGCACTCATTATCACGATTCACAAAACAATTTCATATCACTGACTAAATGTTACAGAGATGTCCAGAACTGCTAATAATAACATAGTCTTTATTTACACAGATAGTATATGACTTATATTATATGAATATTTTTTTTTAAACGTTAATTTACTTTAAGCAATTTAACTGAACAAAATATTTGTTATAAACACTAAACATTAGCCATCTTTGGTTTTTTCGTTTACTTGGCCATTTCGTGTCACACAATATATATTTTGGTTAAATTTTAGCGACCAACTGATTATTTTGACTTTCTTTTTTTTAACTGCCCACAAAACGATCAACATCGTTTATATACCTATCGGAATTTGATCACCCATACTAAGACATCATATCGAATGTTCATACATATACAAGCAAATTAAGTAACGACGGGAAATTTCTCCTACACAGCTGATCTACTAAAAATTTTATTTTTAGTACACATAAATTTATAACAGTGTGGCTGCATGGGTATCTATTGTAGTCTTACAATCGTGGGGACGACCCTTCTGAGAGATGTCTCATTATCAAGCCGGGCACTAATCGGTATTACACGAAATGATTGATTTACTAAACAGTATAGGTACTACCGGTGAACAAGATTATAAGTCAAAAAGCATCTAACCCTTAATGTCCTTGATATGAAATACGCCTAAGACTTTACCCAATTCGTCTCCTAATTCAAATGCTACATTACCCACTGGTTTCAGTATATAAGCCTTTAGGAATTTCGGAGCAAGTTTTGCCGAATAGTTTTTAGTGGCGTCGCTCTGAGCGAAATTTATAACGAACACCTTCTGGCCAACTTGGAAGTTTCTTTGGTTAGATCGTAAATTGTATAAATCAGCGTTTCTTTTGTGTGCTTTTTTAAGATGCCGGACAACACTATTTTGGGCAATCGTTTGTCGATCCGAGTTTGAAATCCCGATTTCTTTGCCACCGAGGCTTTGTAGGAGATCAATTAACTCGTACTGCGAGCCATGACTTATGTGATGTTGACCATACATTATATAATGGGGAGACTGATTTGTGCTTTAATGTCTTGAATTTCTTAGGGCAAGTGCAATAGAACTTATATTTTGATCCCAAGTGGAATGATTTTCTCGTATATATGATCGTATTGCTGCCAAGACAGATCGGTTAACTCTCTCGGACATGTTTGATTGAGGTGAGTATTTAGGTGTACGAATATGTTTTATACCATTTTCTTTTAAAAAATTTTGAAAAGCGTAAGAAGTAAATTGAACGCCATTGTCGCTTACTAAGTCTTTTGGTACTGAAAACATATCAAAAACCGCCTCTTTTAAATACGAAATTACATTCTTAGATGTTGCTTCTTTCATTGGACGTAATAAGGTAAATCGTGAATATTGATCAAGAACGACAAATAGAAAACAATTTCCGGTTTTTGAGCGAGGATAGGGACCGAGGAAGTCAATGTATATTCGTTCCCAGTTACGTGTTGCTTCGATATAGTTTCCCATTACATGGACGAGTTGCAAAGTTTGCCGCTTTAGAAGCTTTACACACCTCACAATTTTTAATGTACTCTGAAACGTCTTTACTCATTCCAGGCCAATAGAAATGTCTGCGTAGGTACTCTAATGACTTAGCTACTCCACAATGAGATGCCGAAGGAGGACAATGTGCATCTGCAATCAACGGAATAGTCAATGGTTTTGGCACAAGGAGTTTCCAATGAGGAATATCATCATGGATATCATAGGTTCCAAAGGAGGGATTGTAAAAGATTCGGTCATCAATAACTTTAAAATTTAAATTGCCTTCATAGTGGCTCTTTAGATTTGTAAGCAATTCCTGATATGCCTTGTCTTGAAAAGCGGTTGAGCTAAGATCTATACCGCAAGATTCAATGACATGACCGACTGGGTTTGAGGTCATGCAGAGTTCGTCGGCATATTTTCGAGACAAAGCGTCAGGCACGATGTTGTCTGACCCCTTCCGATATTCTATGTTGAAGTTAAAACCTTGTAATTTTAGACACCACCTCGCCAGTCGACCAGTCAACTCCTTTTGACTCAATAACCATGTCAGGCTGGCGTGATCTGTTATCACCGTAAATTCAAAGCCTTCAACATAATGACGAAATTTCTTTATGCTGACGACCGCTGCATAGCATTCTAACTCCGTCGTACTATAATTCTTCTGTGCGGAATTCAATTTTGCCGATACAAAAGCAATAGGGCGCTCTTCATTTTCATCTGACCGTTGAAATAGAACACCACCAATTCCAGTTTTAGAGGCATCGCATTGTATATAAAATCTGCGTGTGAAATCCGGATGACACAGAACTGGGGCAGTTGACAAAGCCTCTTTTAAAGTTAGGAAAGATTTTTGAGCGGCATCGCTCCAAATGAATTTCTTTGTTTTTTTGAGGAGATCTGTAAGAGGTGTGGACACATCCGAATAATTTCTGATAAACCGCCTGTACCAGCCTATCATGCCTAAAAATCTTCGAAGCTGCTTTAATGTTTTTGGAGCTGGGTAGTCTGTAATCACCTTTACCTTATTTACATCCGTTTTTAACACCCCGTTTCCAACAATATAACCCAGGTATCGTAACTCTCGTAAAACGAATTTGCTTTTTTGAACGTTAATGGTTAAATTCGCTTTAGAAAGAAAAGCGGCAATTTTACTCAATAGTTCTAAATGCTCGTCAAATGTCTCAGATGTCACCAATAGATCGTCCAAGTAAACAAATACTTTGTGGTGAAGCTCATGAGGGATAACTTTGTCCATGAGCCTACACATGGTTTGAGGGGCATTGCAAAGCCCGAATGGCATGACGATAAACTGATAGAGGGGTCTACCAGGTACAGCGAAGGCCGTCTTATCTCTAGAGTTCTCATCTAAGGAGATCTGCCAAAAGGCATCTTTGAGATCAATACTCGATATGTATCTCGTCTTGCCTAGGCGGCCAAGCAGCCCTTCGATGAGAGGTAGAGGGTAAGCCGCCTTCACCGTAACTGCATTTACCTTGCTCGCGTCTAAGCACAGTCGGACTTTCCCATTCGCTTTCCTCACCAAGGTGACAGGGGAACTCCATGAACTAAAACTTTCCTCAAGAACGCCGAGAGCGAGCATGCGGTCCAGTTCTTGATAAAGTTCTTTCTGTATTGCAGGAGAAATAGGATAGTGTCGTTGCTTGATAGGGGCAGCTTTCCCTACGTCGATAGAGTGTGAAAGGATATGCGTTTTTCCTAAACCGAGATTTTCACAAGATGGAAATTCATTAATGACCAAATCAAGCCGAGCTTGTTGCGTGCGAGATAAGTAATGAAATATGGGGTCAGACTTGGATTTTTGTGCTGAAGCGTCGACTTCATCGATTTCGGATTTGTGAATTGACAAAGTTTGCGGAACGTGAATCTTCAATCCGAACGCTACCCAGAAATCAACTCCTAGATAAAGCGATTGGCTAAGTTTTGGTGCAATGTGTAATGTAACAAGGCGTGTTTGGTTCATGAAGATGATAGGTACTCTTATATGGCCTAGAATAGTCTCCGATGATCCACTGGCGGTTCTAACCAATGAACATAATGGTCGAAATTTTATTTTAGAGCTGTTAATAAATTTTTCACTACCGCAGCCTAAAACGGAAACGTTAGCTCCACTATCTAGTAAACCAACAAGTGTTTCGTTAAATAATTGAACCTCAGCATAAGGACGTCCGTCGGTAGAGTCATTAATCAAGGAATTAACTAAAAGCTTTCTATACTTTTTCCTAGTTTGCCAATAAGTTTGAATTCTGCCAGGTTTGTCGATGAATTTAGAAGCACGCATAGTTGGAGTCGAAGGTGTTAGATTAAGATTTGATTTAATTATTTTGTGTTGGTCTTGGTCTTCAACTCGACAGTATTTGGAAATGCTTCTTACTGTGTCATATTTGGTGGTTTCTGCTGATCTAATTTGGCTGTCGAAATTTTCGGAGGCCAGGTACAGCCTGTCTCTGTCCCCTTGTTGGCATTTCCCGAATTCAGTTTGCACATCGTACAATGAGGTTTAAGCACTCCCGGAGAACCACAGCTGAAACAAAACTTGTGCTTTAATGGGATATTACAATTTTTAAAAAGGTGATCCGATTGATAGCAGTTCCAACATCCATTATTCTTATTCGTAAACATGTTGCTAATTGACCGGCGAATCCTTTGATCCGATTTAAAGGCACACACTTCCTCCTCATATATTGTAGGTAACGAGACATTATGGGCTTCTTCATTCATTCCGTCTACTTCATTTATTCGTCGTCGTTGACACATCGTTTCGGGAACAAACCCTGTCCTGACCCAAGTATCTTCGTAAGTAACACACAACTGCACCATCTGTTCTAATGTCGGGAAATGTTTATCTACCAGTTTATCCTGCAGTCCGGCCCTCATATTCCTACGGATTGTGTACATGAGTTGCGTGTCAGATAATGGAACGTCGAATTTAAGTGATATTGATAGCATATCACTGTAGAAATCTTGAACAGATTCATTAAATCGTTGCTTTCGCGAATCTAAAACATGTCTAAGGTCATCGTCCGTTTGACGATCTTGAAATCGTTTAATGAAGTCGTCTTTCAATTTCAACCAATTTACACCTGGATTCTTTTCAATATAGATCCAGTACCATTCCTGTGCAGTTCCTTTTAATACATAACTGATATCATTGACAAGTTGAGCAACTGGCAATTTATTTGCCTCTGCCAAGTGTTCAAACTTAAAAACAAATCGTTTCACTGGAGAACCTTTCGGACAGCCGTCAAATGAAATGTTCCATTTAACCGGATTTCGTTGGAGGTAACTCGATTTATTTTCTGAATGGATACTATGAAGTTGATTTGCATTTAAAGATTTACGCTGATCTTGTTCATTAGCTCGAGGTTGTTTAAAATTTCGATCGTGATTTTTGAAAGTATCATACATTGAGATTGAAGAGGTGTCAGAACCTTCATCATTATCCTGCTTAGGAATTGTTACCTGTTCTAACTGAGCTAATGAGACATTTAGATCGATTTCTTTCTTAATTGTTTTTTGGTGGAGATCAAAAATTGTATTTGCCGTATTTAGGAGGTCTTCTACTTCCCGTGGTGGTAAAGAATTTATAGAGCTAAGACGTTTGACGCGATTATTGAGATGGTGTACACGAGAAGAGATACGAGTTAATGAAGATTCTTCAAATTCTACAGAATACGAGTTTTTAATTAAAGAATAAATATATTTTAATTTAATTTTTAAACTATGCAACTCCTCCTCGGGATTGTTTTTTGCATTTTCATGAGGAATGTTGGGAGCTAATACTGGATGATCGTTCTCAATTATCAATTGTTCTTTAAGTTTATTTAAACGATCCAAGGGTGAACCTTCAATGGAGCGCAGAGAACATTCAATTTGAAATTCATCAAATTCAAGATGCTCGACATCCATCTTATGGGATTTAAAATTAAAATAACAATTGCTATCCAAATGTTAATTAATTGAAAGCAAAACTAATCAGTCGTTTTAAGAAAATCCAAGAAAATATAGAAAACCTAAGTATAACGAAGTGATACAAAATAAATGTACAATAGTCACTCCAGAAATATAAATTGTGCGCTTACCTAAAATTTTTGTTTTCTTAAACACAAAAAACCAAAAAAAACCAATATAACTTTTAAATAATATGAGTAAATAACTAATAATACGTAGTAAATAAAGTAAATATATAATAATGATGATTCCTAAATGTTTATAAAATGCTTAAAGATTATTTGTACGTAATTGATTCGCAAATTATTTATATAAACTGGGAACTTAAGCAAACGAAGCATAAAATGTATGTGAGAGTTGGTTGCAATTTCAAACAAAGGGGGAAAAAATACTAATGGCGAAAAAAAAATATGCGTTAACCGAGATAACAGGAAGTCAAATCACAGCAAGGACGTTGAGACAGCATGCTCAATTATCTTGTGGGGATTTAAAACCCTGTTATTTTGATGTTATGTTTCCTTCATATTATTTAGAACGTTATAATCAAAAACCCAAATTATGGGGAAGTAGCGCGATAATATGAAAGAACCTAAATACCGCGAATAAATTGAAAAGACAACCCTTGCATGTAACAAAATCGAAATGTAAGAATCTACAGAGTTATTACTGCTGACTGTCTGTTCAATCCATCCGATAATTATATAATTTTAAATCAAAGAAACAAATTAAGTTAATTAGGATTGGGATTAAATTGAACTTTAAAAAAAACGTGTTCTTCATATATTTATAACATTAAATTCAATAAATCCAAAATGGAGAGTTAATGCGGTGATATGAAGAAATTATACCGAAATAATTAGAGAAGCAGCATATACGACAAGAACAAAATCAAAATGTAAAAATATACAGAGTTGTAATTAATTGCCTGGTTGTTTAATTATTTCGACATAAATTTTACACAATAAATAGTAACTTGAAATTTATTTTAAGATGACAGGATAAATATAATTAATAAATAACTGAACTTAGGAATTGAAAGCAGAAGGTCACTGTTTTATTTGCTAACCGCCGTTTTGGTTAATACTGTAATAAAACAGTGAGCTACCGAATTGTCCGCGACACGTGTTTGGGCGCCACTGTAACACAACAGGTCTCCATATGAATACCCATTGTGTTCGCAGAAATTTATTTCATCCTATCTTCGCTCAACGCGGTTATTTTTTTATGCCAGCTGCTCAGCCTGGGGTGGTTCTAAGGATGTCGAGGTATAATAGGATGCTACGTAAACCGCCGAACAAACGAAAAAGAAGAAATTGCAACACTCCACCATCTCAATACTTACGCTTACCTAAGTTCCCATTAAATTCGAAAAAAACACTATTCCATAACTAAGTCACATACACTATTAACAAAAAACGAAAAAATGAAATGCAAAATTTACCATTTTAAATTTTATCAAACTTTGATGGTTTTATTATTAATAAAGAAAATTTAAGATTAGAGCAAGCAAATAAAAAGAACCAATAATAGAAAAATTTAATTAGACTACTAAATAAATGTTATTCATTTATCTAAACTACGCATGCGCATGGCCAAAAGAAATAATTAATACTACAAAATTAATAAATTAGGAGGTATATAAAAATTATAATTTGAAAATCACTAAATATATACAAAAACCATCGATTAATAAATTAAATAAATAATAATAAGATAATCACAAATTGGTACACAAAAAAAAGTTGTTGGCTCACACTGCGTGTTGTTGAAACGTGGCAGCCACCATGTTGAAAAAGTTCTCCATGTAATGCAATATCATCCGAAGCGCGATGAAAGAATTTATTTTAATTTCGTTGGTTTTACAGAAGATGAGCAATCAGATGTTTTAAATTTTTATTTTGTTTATCACCAATTTTATTGTATTGATTGCGGATATTTTTATTTGGTCATACAAATAGTTTCCTTTGCTTATTATTGTATGATTTATTTGGTAACACAGGAATATTATAATGTTGGCCAACTTTTTAGTTATTTTTTTAAATTTAGGTATACACCAGAGAATTTTATAAATTAAGATTTAATTAATTCTTATTCTAGATACACAGTTGTAGTTTCTTATAGATAATATAGTTTTTGTTTGCTGGCTCTAATTTCAAACAATTTTAGCATGACTTAACCAATAACAAATTTTGCACTCATTATCACGATTCACAAAACAATTTCATATCACTGACTAAATGTTACAGAGATGTCCAGAACTGCTAATAATAACATAGTCTTTACACAGATAGTATATGACTTATATTATATGAATATTTTTTTTTAAACGTTAATTTACTTTAAGCAATTTAATTGAACAAAATATTTGTTATAAACACTAAACATTAGCCATCTTTGGTTTTTTCGTTTACTTGGCCATTTCGTGTCACACAATATATATTTTGGTTAAATTTTAGCGACCAACTGATTATTTTGACTTTATTTTTTTTAACTGCCCACAAAACGATCAACATCGTTTATATACCTATCGGAATTTGATCACCCATACTAAGACATCATATCGAATGTTCATACATATACAAGCAAATTAAGTAACGACGGGAAATTTCTCCTACACAGCTGATCTACTAAAAATTTTATTTTTAGTACACATAAATTTATAAGTGTGGCTGCATGGGTATCTATTGTAGTCTTACAAGCTCCCGATGTAACTGGTCCCACAAAAACTCTATCGGATTAATATCGGGCGATTGTGTGGGCCAATTCATTAAATTCAGCTTTTGGTGGCGATATTGTTGCTGTAAATACTTCTTACACACATCAGATTTGTGCTTCGGATCATTGTCGTACTGGCACGTAAACCCTCGTCCTATTAGTTTTAGTGCATATAGTATAGCATGTTTTTCAAAGATCGAAAGATAGCCGAAGTGGTCCATTTGACCGGTAATTATCGACCAAAACTCCAACTAGGTTATTACCAAAATTACCCCATATCATTACGGACCCACCCCCGTGTTTCATTGTAGGAATCATGTCTAGAAGCATTTTTTCACTGGAACGATGTCGTACGTGAACTCTCCTTTTCGTTCCAAAAATTCCGTATATATAGATGCATTTAGACAGGGTGTGTAAAAAATATGCATCAAAAATAGCATTGCAAGACCTTTGTTTTAATTGAGAAGGAATCATTGACTAAGTGCTTTTGGCCTGAAGTGTACGCGGTTATTTATTTAAAAGACAATTAGCAGAAAAGGATTAAAATAAAAAATAAAAAGAATGTAGTTTTGTGTATTTCCTTTATCAACATGATCAAAAATAATCATTGAAAATACGATGTATATGCGCGCGCGTGTGTGTTTTATAATTGTGTTGCTATAGGAAAGCTATACATTTTTGTTATAAGAAAACTATATATGACTAAATCAAGAATAGTTTTATTATATGATCTATAATATTATGTAAATTATAGATTTTTATATTATAAAAAATATATGAAGGTGTTTTATAGATGAATACATAATATAAAATTTAAAGTACATTTTTGGCATGTATTTTTAATTTCATTTTAGTTTTCGAGTGTGTAGTAAGAAGGAATGAAAAAATTAAACAATGTATGGGCATGTGTAAATTTGTGTTTGAAGGTATGTATATGTATGTATGTGTATATATGTCAATCGTTCCAGGACAGAACATGGTAACTGGATAGGATTCCTGTATAAGTTGCCATGTGTTGTCTTGGCATGATCGATATATATATATGTATATATATATATATATATATATATATATATATATATATATATATATATATATATATATATATATATATATATATATATATATATATATATATATATATATATATATATATATATATATATATATATATATATATATATATATATATATATATATATATATATATATATATATATATATATATATATATATATATATATATATATATATATATATATATATATATATATATATATATATATATATATATATATATATATATATATATATATATATATATATATATATATATATATATATATATATATATATATATATATATATATATATATATATATATATATATATATATATATATATATATATATATATATATATATATATATATATATATATATATATATATATATATATATATATATATATATATATATATATATATATATATATATATATATATATATATATATATATATATAT
>OW052221.1:163962367-164083138 GCA_932526605.1 Nephrotoma flavescens | reverse complement strand
ATATATATATATATATATATATATATATATATATATATATATATAATATATATATATATATATATATATATATATATATATATATATATATATATATATATATATATATATATATATATATATATATATATATATATATATATATATATATATATATATATATATATATATATATATATATATATATATATATATATATATATATATATATATATATATATATATATATATATATATATATATATATATATATATATATATATATATATATATATATATATATATATATATATATATATATATATATATATATATATATATATATATATATATATATATATATATATATATATATATATATATATATATATATATATATATATATATATATATATATATATATATATATATATATATATATATATATATATATATTAGGGTGGCCCACGTTTATATGGGGAAAAAAAAGTGTTGAGATATTTAACGGGACACCCCCTAGAAATGTGAGGTTATGCTAAAAACTTAACCAGAAAAAATATTGGGTCGATCGAAGGTCGTTTAGAGGTCGCGACTTGAGCGCGAAGTTCGATAAAAACTGTGTTTTTTTCGATTTTTCACGTTCAAACGAAACAGAAAAATTATTTAAAATTTTTTCTCAAACTAAATAAAAATTGCGGTCAATAGAGGAGATAATTAACTTTCCAAAACAGCAAAGATGTCGAAAATCGGTTAACAAATAGCGAGATTATTGCTAATTTTCGAAACTATTAAAAACTTAAATAATAAACGATTTTTTTTTAAATCCTGGAAATTATCTTCAAAACTACAAAAAAAATAAATAAATAAATAAAAAGAAGGTATAAAGAATAAACAAAAGAATGTTTTATGGTGTCATAAAAAACCGTATGAGTCATGAGAAGTTACCATAGTTGTGATTTATGATGCCATTATCATAAAACCCAACTATGTTAAGTCCTTATGACTCATTTGACTCATTAGTTATTGTATTTAAAATTTAAACCCGCCTACTGCACTAATTATGATCTGATATGGCCAATATATTTCATTGTATCATATACTATATAAACAAAATAAATGCAAATTAATTTCAGTTTAAATCCAAATCTCTCGAGAAAAGGACACAAATTTGTAGAAATTAAATCTAGTCATTTTAACAGTTTTATTAATATTTTTAAGAAAGTGCTATTACAGTTGATAAAATGACAGCTAATTTACGGTCCACTACAGAAATTTATCTTCTTGGGCATGAGTACTGTCAAATTATTGGTGCTAAGTTACCATCAAAAAAGCAAGTGTTGTGTCTTTTTTTTTACAATCACCGTACTGTAAAATTAGCTATTCGTGAAAGTGCAGCTCTGACAATCCAGGAAGTGTCTATTTTTTGGGCAAAAGCACGAATTCCAGTGAAAAAGGAACAACATTCTATTGAAAAATTGGAACAATTGCATGATGAGTGGAAAAATCTTCTAAAGAATAAAAATAAACCTTTAAAAGTTTACCGCGAAAGAGAAATTGCCTTTACTAGTAAACTGGATGATATTTTCGATATCGCCCATACTAATGCCTTATCGATGATGACTAGTGAAGACGACAAGCGATTCCTGTTGTCACAGCGTGAGAAAGGGCGCCCCGGATATTTGGCTGGAGTCAGGCAATATGAAATCGAAAAAGAAAAGCGGAGATCGGAACGTCTGATGGCAGAAGAAAATCGTAAACGAAGACATCTTGAAGAAAAACGTAAATCAATTCCAATAGACTCACAAACATTATTTTCATCATCGGAGAGTGACAGCGAAAGGACATCTGATAACGACATGAGCTTCGAAAATATTGATTTGCCCGTGATAAGCGCAGAAGGAGCCTCTATAGGAAGCAAATGTTTCATTACTCCTAGAATATTGTCAGCTTTGGATAAGTGGAAGATTACAGATCGTGCAGCAATGCATTTAATCAGTGCCGTTGCCGAAAGTCTTGGACATTCTATTGATGACCTCGTTTTGAGTCGAACAACACTGAAGCGTCTTCGTGAAACAAATAGAGTAGAAATAGCAGAATCAATTAAATCGACTTTCAAGTTTACGACAGGCGTAGTACATTGGGATGGAAAATTACTTCCGGAGTTATCTGGAACGGAGACCGTGGATCGTTTGCCGGTGATTATTTCCCATATAGATGGAGAACAATTATTGGGCGTTCCCAAAATATCAAGAGCAACTGGTTTGGAAATGGCGGAGGCTGTTTTTCAAAGCTTAATTGATTGGAGAATAGTTGACAATGTCGTGGCGGCCTGCTTCGATACAACATATTCAAATACTGGAAGACTAAATGGAGCAGCTATTATTTTAGAGCAGAAACTGGATCGAAGTTTATTATATCTTCCTTGTCAACATCACATATGTGAAATTACATTACGCGCTGCATTTGAATCGAAAATGGGCAATACATCAGGAGTAAATGTTCCATTATTTGTGAGATTCAAGAATGACTGGAATTCCTTGAATAAGAATAATTTTAAAGCAGGCATAGATGATCCCAACGTTCATATACAATTAAATGATGTGAAAGCGGAATTAGCGGGTTTTTGTAACAACGAATTGGCAAAAGAACATGCTCGTGATGACTACAAAGAATTATTGGAAATTACTCTAATTTTTTTGGGCATGATACCAACTGAAAATGTCCATTTCCGCCTGCCGGGGCCTATGCATCATGCTCGCTGGATGTCCAAAGCCATTTATGTATTGAAAGTATTTATCTTTCGGGAGGAATTTAAGTTAACAGCACAGGAACAGAAGAATTTACGGGACATTTGCATTTTTGTCGTAAGATTTTATGTGAAAATTTGGTTCCATTGCACAAAAGCTGCTAAAGCACCACAGCTGGATTTCAACTATTTACGAGATATTTATTTGTACAAAACACATGACGAAAAGTTGGCGATGGCTGTACTGAATAAAATATGTGGCCAATTGTGGTATTTATCCGACGAAAGCATCGCATTCTCTTTTTTCGACGAAAACGTCTCTAGTGCGGAGAAAAGAAGAATGGTGCAACAGTTGGATAGGAAGAGGGATGTAGAGGCCGAGTCAATTAAGCGCGTCGAGTTGAAAATTGATGATGTAAAAACATTTATTACGAAACAACTAGCAGATTTTGTTACACCAAACACTGGCGATCTTTTTAAAAGGTTCAATATTTCTACAGATTTCTTGAACAAAGATCCGGATATGTGGCCTCGGGATGATAATTTCAAGAACGGAATGAAGATTATCAGTCAAATAAAAGTCGTAAATGATATCGCAGAACGTGGTGTTAAATTAATACAAGATTATAATAAGAAATTATCAAGAAATGAAGATGACATGCAATATTTACTACAAGTCGTAAAGGACTACACACAGAAGTTTCCAACATACACCAAAACAGCCTTAATGGGTAGAATATCAACTTAGATTGACTATTTTAATACTAAAAATTAATTTATAATATCATTGTATAGAAGAAACATTATGCATTAATAATAAAAAAAATATAGTAATAATTTGACTTGTTTTTATATTTTGGAAATTTGGCAATAATCTCGCTATTTGTTAACCGATTTTCGATATCTTTGATGTTTTAGAAAGGTAATTATCTCCTCTATTGACCGCAATTTTTATTTAGTCTGAGAATTTTTTTTAAATAATTTTTCTGTTCGTTTGAAAGTGAAAAATCGAAAAAAATACCGTTTTTATCGAACTTCGCGCTCAAGTCGCGACCTCTAAACGACCTTCGATCGACCCAATATTTTTTCTGTTTAAGTTTTTAGCATAACCTCACATTTCTAGGGTGTGTCCCGTTAGAAATTGGAACTTTCGAAAATTTGGACCACCCTAATATATATATATATATATATATATATATATATATATATATATATATATATATATATATATATATATATATATATATATATATATATATATATATATATATATATATATATATATATATATATATATATATATATATATATATATATATATATATATATATATATATATATATGTGTGTGTGTGTGTGTGTGTGTGTGTGTGTGTGTGTGTGTGTGTGTGTGTGTGTGTGTGTGTGTGTGTGTGTGTATGTATGTGTATGTGTGTGTGTGTGTGTGTGTGTGTGTGTGTGTGTGTGTGTGTGTGTGTGTGTGTGTGTGTGTGTGTGTGTGTGTGTGTGTGTGTGTGTAAATATATATCTATATAATCAATTGTATATATCCCTTTCGTGTTTACAAAAAAGTTGTTTTTGCTTCGAGTTCACCGTGCACAAATGTGTCTGTTAGTATTCACAGTTTGCGGTGGTCTTATGCATTTTAACCATTGTTGATTAAATCGGAATCCTCTTTGAAAAATTTAATAATTTGATAACAGATAAATTGTATAACATTGATAATTTGTTTTTGATAAAATATTGATCAGTTTATTGGTATTGTTATTTTTCGGCCGAGAACCAGTTTGAATGGTATGCCCAAGTGTGTATTGTGGTCCAAGGAGCATGCAAAGGTCAATTTTTGACAATTCTTTTTCGTACTCGAATTTTACATACACGATTGTGTATAAGGGCCGGAAAAAGGATATATATATATATATATATATATATATATATATATATATATATATATATATATATATATATATATATATATATATATATATATATATATATATATATATATATATATATATATATATATATATATATATATATATATATATATATATATATATATATATATATATATATATATATATATATATATATATATATATATATATATATATATATATATATATATATATATATATATATATATATATAATTAATTATTTTTATTTGGAATTATTTTAATGATCAGTTTAATATTATCATACTGGTATTAGGGACGGATTCTTATTTATTTGAAAATTAATAAATCTTGCCCTCAAATTCATTAAATCGGACAATTTTAATTGTATATAATTTTAAATTATAAAACATTTAATGAAACATCAATAAAAAAATTGGTAATTAAATGTCGAATATAGAAAATCGTAATTGACATAATCATGGAATAATTTAGATAAATTATATAAAAAAATCTAAATTTCTGCAAATAAATTATCTGATATTGCAAATCATAATTCACATAGGCAATGAATTAATTGAATAAATTAGGGAAATTTGAACATAAATTGTTTGAATCCGATAATTTTATATTCTTTAAATATTAAAATGTTTTATATAAAATCATAAAAAAAATCCTCGATTCAGCAAACCGGCTCGCTGCGACAATAAAGAATCTTGTTTGGTATTATTAAAGAAACTTAATGTATGGCTAAAAATCATAGAAAATATTTGTTGATATCTGACTACATTTTATTTAATATTAAAGAATCATTTTTTTCTGTGTACAATTCAAATAACCATGGTCTCAGGAAATTTCATTGTAAGTTGTGGAGTTGCAGGAGGGTTAAATTAATAAATGTTTATATTATTTAGGAAGCCGGAAATTATTAATTTTTTATTTATTTAATCTACAGATGCTTGTGAATAATATTTCTTTGAAACATTAATTGCTGATTATGTAGACTAGAATTATTTTATCATTGTGTTACTAACTATCGACTTTATCTAGGTGTCTGTAACAGGGCCGATTCAATTAACCATTTTGGTAGAGGAAGCCGAAGAGTATTAATTTAGAATTAAATTTCAGGAAATTTCCAGTTGCATGTAAAATAATATTTTTTCTTAGGTTGCGGATTTAAGATGCAATTGTTGAAGACCAATACCATCGTTATCCATTAAACCTTTATCCTTCCTCTAGTAGATTAGTATTGTGCTGTCTTTGTGTTACTAACTATTGGCTATACCAAGGTATCTGTAACTGGGCCGATTCTGTCCCACTTAACTAACCTATCCAATCCTTCGGTTTTGTTATGTGTAAAAAAGAGTGTACGATGAGCCCGGCGTCAACCGGGAGCCCCTGTATAAGAACTTGATCGTACATTCAGAATCAATTGTTTTGTTGTGCCAATTGTGATCATTGTAGGCACCATTTATAAATAAATAAATAAATAAACTTTTATAATTTTCTGTGTTTGTGTAAAATGGTAACAAAAAAAAATCGTTATTGAATTACAAATATTCACTGACTTCCAGTTTTTAGAAAACGACTTCTTTATAATAAACTGTGAACCGAAAATGGCACTTTAGGACAATAAATGCAAACAAATTAATTTTTTTATTTAAAAAAAATACAAATAAAAATCATAAAAATTCATTCCAAACCCAATTCAGTCATACTTAAAATAACAAATTAATTGACCATTATCACAAAATATTATCACAATATAATATATTATATTTTTATTGGCTGTCGTACAAAGAATTTTTTGTGCAAAGGAATATCGCAGGTTATAAACACTGATGTTGCTCGGGTATGACACTGAGCACATTTTCTTCTGCTATTGATGTTGGTAACTAAGTGGCGGCCTGTCTTCAAAACTGGATTAGTTTTAGTCTGCCTTGGCCGAGGGCCTGGTGCCAGTGGCAGAGATCCATATATGGTACCTAAAGCTCGGGCGATCTATCTACGAAACTTTGATTGATGTAAGCAACCACCAAATGATTTGCTAAGTACCCATGCATTGGTTATTGCTACATGAAACAACCAAAACTTGATAGGGGTATACTATTTTTTGCCTCGAATTCCTATTCGATAATTCGATATTCGTTGGTTGTACGCTCAAACTACATGAGGTTGGTGTATCTTAACTTTTAACTTTGAGCTTAGAGCAACTTGGAATAGATTCATCTTCAGCGATGAAGGTTATTTCTGGTTAAATGGCTTCGAAAATAAGCATGACTATTGTCGCATTTGAAGTGCAATCCCCCCATATGCTGTTCATGAAATATGTTTATATCCACAAAAATTAACAGTTTCGTGTGGTTTATGGTCTGAAGGTGTAATTGGACTATATTTTTTTGAAAATGAAAATGGCATTGCAGGTACGGTCAATAGAGAATGCTACAGGCCCAATCATCGTACTGACTGTTTATGGCATGACTTAGATGATTTTGACTTTGACATGCCATTCATCTCATGACACATTCAATTTATTGAGAGAAAAGTTTAATTGACCGTGTAATCTCCAAAAATTCTGATGTGAACTAGCCACCAAGATCATGCAATATAACTTCATTGCACTTTTCTCATTGGGGTTATGTTAAATCATTGGTTTACTAGAAACACTCAATGACTTTAAAACCAACATTATTCGCGTTATTGGTGAAATATGCGCAGATTTATTTAAAAAGCCAACATCTGGTGTTCCAGAATCAAATTTTTAAAAAAATCCATAGGTGGTCATTTAGATGACATCATTTTTAAATAAAAATGTCACGAACCCATGCCTAAATTAAATAAAAAATTATATACCGTTTTATCTTTATTTCAAATTAAAAATATATAGATCTTATTTGACCACCCTTTATAGACGGCGTTCCTTCTTCGAGCTTGTACGAAAAATAATAATAGTCTAACTCTATAACCTGACTATAGCGGTTTCGATCTTCTTGATCATTGTTATCATATTGTGTTAGACGGAAAAAAAATCATTTTCCCTGCTCGGGAGTCATCGCCACAAGCTGGCTCAACGTTCAGAGAGTCCTTCCATTAGTTTCGGATCAGTAGACAGAACGTGGCTGAGCTAGCCGAGTATGAACAAAACTCCTTTTCGGAAAATTATTAGAACTCGGAGCATGCCTCGTTTCACGCATCTTGAACCATATCATCCACGCATAATGCGCGAGTATAATCTTAAGTACTAATCCATCGGCACAACGGCACAGTACAACGAGCTTGACGAAAAGTTGGCTTGTAAGTAAGCTTTAGTAAGCTTCACAGAGTGTGAAGATTATAAGTATCAAGTACTTTCTTCGCTCTGTGTCTATTTAATCCAATCACGAAGATATCATCCGCATATATAGGGTTTTCCAATAAGAGTGATATGATTCCTTTAAAAAAAAAACATACAAATTGTTAAGGAAATTGAAATGTTTTTTATTTAATGTGAAGTACAATCGATACAATTATGTTCTGAATAAAACGTCATTCAAATGGCCTCCACGACTTCTTCTGCAGGAACGAATTCGATGAACCCAATTTTCGAGCACCTTTTCTACTAAATCAAATCGTATGTCATGAATAGCACGTTCAATATTGACTTGTAAAGCTTGAAGAGAGTTTGGTTTATTGCTAAAGACCAATGACTTCAAATAACCCCACAAGAAATAGTCTAATGGTGTTAAATCACAACTTCTTGGAGGCCATTCAATATCACAATTTCTTGAAATAATCGAGTCTCCAAACTTTTCTCGCAATAATTCAATTGTTACACTTGCTGTGTTCAACGTAGCACCGTCTTGTTGGAACCAATGACTTCAGTTCTTCGGAACAATTTTATACGGATGTAAACCCAAATCCTTTCTCAAAATCCGCCAGGTTGTGGTTTGAACAGTCCCAATTCTTGAGAACGTCTTGGAATCGACAAATTGAGGCCTTCAGCAACACTTGTCTGAACGGCAGCAACATTTGCATTACTTCGAGCGTTTCTTTGTCTTATTGGCACTTGAACAATATGTAAAGAAAATGTACGCTCAAAATTTTCAACAATTCAACGAATAGCGAGCACACTTGGACGATTATTACGACTATAAAATGGCAAAAGCGCACGAAAAGTTGCAATTGGAGAACGATTATTTTGATAATAAAACTGAATAATTTGTAAACGTTGTTTTTGCGAATATCTCACCATGATGAAATTGTAAACATTGCTGAACACAATGAAACAAAAAATGACAGATCATGACATATTACAAATGGCCGAAACGTGACTTAAAAATCATATCATTCCTATTGTAAAACCCTATAGTACCAAATTCAATTTCGATGCTTTCGTATGATCAATCCACATTTAGAATAAAATTTTAAATAGTGAAAAATTAACTATGGAAAAATACAAATTACGTTATAGGGAATAGCTGGATAAAGGGAAAACTATTCATTTTAAAGATTAAACATTATTAAAGTTTAAATAAAACGTTTTTAACGGAACAATTCTAATAACCACTAATAACCACGTCGCTCGCCATGATGACATTCTTCTCGAAAATTGGTACTTTCAGGCAACATTTTCCCCTAAATTTGTAGATTTGATATAAAATAGCTGAATAATTTCAGGTTCTATGATTTCAAACTTAAAATCTGCCTAATTAAATAAACTATATATAACTATCGAAAAATGACTTATTTACGTGTAAATTTTTAACGATTTTTATTATTAATATCCATTTAAGCTATCTTTTTATTAAATCAATATAATTTAAAATGATTTACGCTAAATTGTATAAGATTGTTATTCTGTCGAAAATTAAGAAAAGAGAAATTTATAAAGATTAATGAAAAATTTTTGGTTTATAATTTTAAATGTTTCCTTTCAAAAAATAAAAGCTTTTCCTCTGCAGATTTTGGTATATCCAATTAAACCATCATAAAAAGGCGTTTCCGCCATCGATTACAAAAAATATTGTATGCTAGGTATATATTATTTATAAAAACAATAAACGTTCTATAAATTTTTAACATTCGTGAAATTAATATGAAATGTTGACAACCCATAATTTTTTTCCTTAACAAAAATATTATAATTGTTATTAAATTGATCCGGGCCTTTTTAAAGATTCCCGTCAGAAACAAACGAAGCGCCATAAAAAAGCTTAATATGTAGATAGTTAATGTATAATGTTCGAATTTACAGTTGAATGCGTTGACAGAATTTTTTTATTATTATGTATATTGAAAGTTTTTTCGTTGTGAAAGGTATAATCTCCTAATTATGTAGTTTAAATGACTTTTTAGTGCATATGGAATAATTATATAGTTTGTTTAACCTATAAAAATAAATAATGTCGTTTTCTGGGAAATTAAAAGAAGATCAGTTTCGAACATTTTGAAGGTTTCCACTTTTAAATATTTTCTTATTATTCAAATCACTTCGGTAAACTAAATTAACTAAGCATTGCACATTTTCGCATAAGACGTATTCTCTAATCGCGGCTACATATGGATTATTCGTTAACTATACTTACCGAAAATGCATACTTTAATCATAATATTTGAAACAGCTTAAAGGATTGTATAAATTATATTGTGTTAAATAAAACATAAAATATAAGATCTCATCATGTGTTTAGATTTGTATACAAAATTCATCAGTATAAATTAAAATCGGCCCACATATTTTATTTCTTATATACATTTCATTAATGTAATTGTCGCAGAGCACAGTACAACAAAATACAAAAACTTACACGCGGCGCGGTTTGAATTAAATTTGCATAAAATTAATATAAATAAATATAAATTATCTCAATTACTAAATACATTTTTCGGTCAATGGCATATATGATAAAACTTTTCTTCTGGGTGTGATTCAGTATTTACAATTGTACATTACATATAGACAAACATGCTTTACAGATTAAAGTAATTCGAGTGGAATCATATTTCTGGCAATCTCGAAAATATACAGTATTTTTTTAATCACCGTATTTCATATTTTAAATATAAACATGGCATATTTGTTCTTCAAATCTAAAAATATACATAATTTTCGTTTGAGAAAATTTTCTGTAAATAGTTTTTGGTATTTTTTTATTGTTTTAATTTAGTTTGATGTAACATCAGATATATTTGTACTTATGCTGTATTTACAGTGAAAGTATTTTTTATTGTGCGCTTCTAAAAGTTAAAAATGACAACAATTTAAAAAGCAAAATGTGTTTATGCTTGGTGTACCTTCATACATTTGGGATTAAAATAAGATGTTCTTGAGCTTGTTACTATTTAATTTCTAGAATTAACTCACTTTGTGAACGGTATGACTAAGATTATGTAAAGAAAGTAGATTTATCAGTAAATGAAATTACATATAATTATGTATAAAAAATGAGCAAATTTTAACGAGGGCTCACAAAAAATGAAAATACAAAATATAAGAAGGTAATTTACATCACATTATGTGATGTATCATCAAAATCACCCAATAAATGATTTCGTTTCGCGTAATGTAAATCGCAATATAATCATAGTAAGGTAGATAGCAAAATTATTTATAGAATTGCTCTAACTCTTAGAGGTGTGTCTAAGCGGGATTTGAACAAAATAAAATATTGACGTTTATATCTCCTACTCCAAGGCACAACGTATTTCTCTATATACGGATAAATATGTACATATATATGTACACTCGTGGACAAAATTAACGCATAGTTTTTTTTGTAATAAAAAAAATTCCCGTTGGTCAATTTTAATACTACTAGTGTCAAATGATAGCACGTTTATATTTAATAATAATAATAATAATAATATTTATTAAATGTGTTTAAGCTAATGCTTTTGTACACATGAATATTTAAAAAAGTTACACATGATTTACAATAATTATATTACTAACTTATAACATTAACACAAAAAAGAGAAAAAGTAATTAACCAAAGCAATAAACTAAATCAAATATCTACAAATATGTACAATAATTATTTACATTTTGAGTTTGCATAATTAATTGTAATAAAGATTTCTTAAATATACTAAGAGAACTGATGTTTTTTAGTTCTATTGGCAAACTATTCCATTTGATAATTGCATTTATTAGTACAGAATTATTATAAACATTTCTTTTATTAATAGGCAAATTAATGTTTATTGTACGTAAAGACATGGAAAAATTTAACTTTTCATACAAATACAACGGTAAACCTGAGTTAACCAGTTTAAAATAAAAACAGATGTTCTATAATCAAATAATTGAAACAAATCATATCCTAGTATTGAACACCTAAACTCCGAGCTATGGTCGAACTTCCTAAGGTCATGAACGTATCTAGTGCAATTATTAAACGTAAGTTCAAGTAAACATTTAGAAAAACTGTCACATTGATTGTAGATAACATCACAATATGTGAACATTAGCAAAACCAAAATTTTAATTAAATATTTACGGAGGTTAACTGGACAAAACTTTCTAATAAATTTAAGGGAATACAAGGCATAATTAACCCTCTGGCAAAGAGAGCTAATATGATCATTCCAAGTTAGTTTAGAATTCAAAAGCAACACCTAAATCATTAAACACTGGAACAAAGGATATAACATCATTATCTAAGAAAAGTGTAGGTGTAACATTATGTTGATCATTTTTTGAGAGTAATAATGCATTAATTTTAATCGGATTTAATGATAACGAATTATTTTTAGCCCACAAAGAAAATTTTTAAGATCTGTGTTAAGTTTAATCACTATCTCATCTAGCTCTGATAAATGACCACGAAGTTGTAAATCATCAGCATAAAGATGAAACCGGCAATTCACAATTTTCCATGTTAGATCATTTATGTACAAAGAAAAAAGTAACGGAGCTAAGACCGACCCTTGAGGTACACCTACTACCATTTCACTAATATTTGAATGGTCAATACCATACTTCACAAATTGTTTACGATTACTCAAATATGAGTATATTTAACTAATAGCCGAATTAGAAAATTTATAATACAAATGTAATTTCTGAAGCAAATGAATATGATTAACACAATCAAATGCTTTAGAACAATCTAGTATGACCAAAATAGCAACCGAATTTTCCTTGTCCAAGATAGCAGACAACTCATCAATAATATTAACAAGAGCAGTAGTGGTACTGTAACCTGATTTGTACCCCGACTGAAACTCACTTAGGAAATTAAACCTATGAAGATGTTCCTGCATTTAACGTTGCATGATTTTTTCTAGAAATTTTGACAGAGCAGGCAAAATACTAATAGGACGTATATCTCCTATATTGGAAATTACATCCTTCTTTGGTAACGGAGTTATGGACGCCACCTTCCATAGATCAGGAAACATAGATTTTGTCAGATATTGGTCAATAACGAAAGTTATGAGAGGGAGAAATAAATCGATAAAAAGTTTTAAGACTTTAAATTCTACCATATCATAAGTTAATGAATCAGATTTAATTTCACGAATAACATTTAAAACAATAATTTCATCAACAGCAAATACAAAAGCATCACCTGTATAATGATCAGATTTAGAATCAGGTAGTGGCAAAACTCCCAAGGAATCACGAAATTTAGTGATTCCAACCAAAATTTCTTCTCCTGAAAAGTCAATTCTAGCATCACTATAGTGATGCAAGAAACCTCCTATTTTTTTAAATTATTCCAAGTTATTATGGAATTTTTCAAATTTCCAAAATAATAACTTTGTTTGGCTTGGTTGATGTACATATTTGTTTTATTTCTAAAAAATTGTAAATCATTATATAATGCTAACCTTTTATGTTTTTTAAAAGCTAAATATCTACGTTTCATTAATTTAATAATATGAGCATTCAGCCATGATGCAGTAGAGCATCTATTTATAAGACTTTTACGAGGCACACAAGTGTGGTCTAAATATAAAAGGTTTGAGTTGAAATTCGCAACAATATCATCAACCTCAGAATAGTAATACATGGTTTGCCAATCTAATAAAAAGAAATTTTCAATAAAATGTAATTGATTAATCGCCTTATAATCAGAACCAACAGTATACGATATCTTACTCCTGGTGTTACAAAACTTGTAACTTGCAAATATTAGAACTCGCAAATATTAAATAATGATCAGATTATTATTACTTCAATGATTATTATTACTTCAATTTGCCCAACGGAAATAATATTATGTTTATCAGGCTCATAAACAATAATCAAATCTAAAAAGTTGTTAATTCTAGTAGGACCAAACGGTAAATAATATAAGTTATTAATATTTAAGCAATCACTAAGTCTATTATTGCTCAATATGTTATAGATAAAATCACCACAACAAATAATTCTTTCATATCCACATAATTGTTCAGCAAAAATATCTTGTCTATTAACTATGTCACATGAAGAAACAGGAGAAGGGTTATAAATAATCAAAATAAGTATTTTTCCAAATGCTCCAACAAGCTCAGAAGATAAGAACTCTACTTTACCTAAAGAATTAGAAGAAAGTTTGTTAATTTTAAAGGGGGCACGATAATAAATACAAACACCACCTGGGAATCAGTACGATCAGCTCGCAGCAATTTGTAGTTGTTTATTTGGAATGACTTGTTTCTATTTTTCTTAGTGAGCCAAGTCTCAGACAAAGCAAGAAAATCAAATTGATAAATATGTAAAAGAATAGTTGCATACCAAACTTGGAACATTTAAGTGGCCAAATGTCAAACAAATGTTTTTATTTACAGCCAAATTATCAATGGAATAGTTGTGTTAATGCTTATCATAAAATAATTATTTAAAGTATTATTTAAGATGGGTTGGGTATAGATGCCGACATCCAAAATTTTACTTTTGCAGTTGACCAAAAACTTTGTGAACTCGAAAGGTTTAATATATACACCTACAGGCCAGGTAGCAATCCAGAGCTTTCACTTACAAATCATCCTACACCCCAATTTAAAGCATACGTATTCCAATTTCTGTATGTTAGAATTTTTCGGGATCAACTTATGTACTTTGCAAACTTCAGTTTGTAAACAGGTTTTTCTAAAAAAGCCATACCCAAGATATCTTCTTCCTTAGTAGTAGGATCAAATCGAGAAAGATGTATAAAAAACATCATAGTAATAGGAATAGTGTTAATACCAAAGCTCTCAACTGACTCATTAGTTCCATGAATCAACTTTGTAGGTTTGGTATGTGTAGGAACATTAAGAGCATTACTAAAGTAAGGTAATCTAAACATTTAACTTCCGTAGAAACAGAATTAAATATTGCTTGTTCAGAGGACAAAAAATAAACAGCTGGTACACACAATCACTACAATGACTATATTTTTATCATAACCACCTTGAATAAAATCTACTGCAAGCCAATCAATTAAAATTTTCAAAAATGCTTAATCAAGAGTACATGTTTTTTGAAATTCAACGCAACGATAGGCTTTTGTAGTTAGTTCTTGTAAATGTGTTCTAAAGCAAAGATAGCACGAAAATTAGGAATGAACCAGACTTCGGTTTCACGAATACTTAAGCGATATCGAGAGACCGAAGAATATACACTTGGGTGCAAAAAAAAACCGCACATTGCTCAATTTTCCACAAAAGTTCAAAAATATCAAAAAACAAAATCAAAATTTGTTTATTTTTTTTTAATGCAGGTTCAAAGTCTATTTCAATACCTATCCAGTGGTACCTTTCTTGTACTTGTACGATGCCAACAAAGTGATTTTTTGTCGAATGCATATAACAGGCTTTCGAATTAAATTCTAAAAATAATTCAACAAGATCAATACAATAGCATGCCATGAAATATCTTGCTCGGAATTGTGATCATTCGCATATCAACGCTTAGCTTGAACAATCCTCTATTGATTACGTCTTCAACCGGAGCAACGAAATGGATACCACACCAGAGATAGCCGTACAAGTGGTTGCACTAATTTATGCAGGGCAGCACCAAAGTGAAGTGGCTCTACAACTAAATTTGAGCCGATTCTCCGTTCGTCGAGTGTGGCAGAGATATCAGGAAACTGGTGGCTCCAGAAGGCGACAAAGATGTGACCGACCTCGTGCTACAGCACAGCGTGATGACCGCTTTCTTGTAACAACTTCGTTGCGAAATCGCCGTATGAATGCGGTTCAACTGGGGCGGCGGCTCCAAGAAGTTCGTGAAGTCGAAGTCAGTCGGTGGACAGTTACAAGACGACTTCGAGAAGTTAATCTGACTGCACACAGACCAGCAAACGGGCCGAAATTGACCGCAACTCACCGACCAGTCTGTCGTGAGTTCGGTCGAGAGCATTTGAATTGGACAGAAGAAGAATGGAGAACAGTCCTGTTCTCTGACGAGTGCAGGATGTGTTTATATGGCACCGATGGACGCGGAAGAGTATACAAAAGACAAGGAGAGCGATATGCACAATGTTGCATTGAAGAACGTATCTCGTATGGCGGTGGATCGTGCATGTTCTGGGGAGGCAAATCATAGAGGCGAAGACAGATCTTGTATTCATCACACGAGCCAATACTGCCTGTCGATCAAGAGGAATGAATTCTCAACGGTACATTGAGGAAGTACTCGTGGTGGAGTACGTCTTACCTTTTGCCGGGTTTATTGGTGAAAATTTTCTGTTTGTGCAGGATAATACGAGACCACATACGGTTGGTGTAGTATACCAGTACCTTCAAGAGGTGGATGTGCCTGTTATGGAGTGGCCAGCTCGAAGCCCGGACCTCAATCCTATCGAACATTTATGGGACGAGTTGAAAAGCAAGTTTCGAGCCAGAGATGTTGCTCCAACGAATATTCAGGAGCTGCAACGTGCGATCGAGAGGAGTGGGAGGCGATACCTCAAGATTTTGTGAAAATTTTGGTGAAATCAATGCAGTATCGAATGGAAGCTGTCATTCGATTAATTAATTCGAGTTTTACCTCTAATCTTCATGCTGACAAATTCATAAAAACGTGTACCTCAGATGTTTACCCCCAAAACTCAGTTTGATGGCACGTATAAATACAAAGAAGGTACCACTGGATATAAATATTGAAATAGACTTTGAATCTGTATTTAAAAAAAAATTAAACAAATATTGTTTTTTTTTGATATTTTTGAACTTTTGTGGAAAATTGAGCAATGTGCGATTTTTTTGCACCCGAAGAATATACACGTATATAAAAGAGTAAAACTATACATATGTATATTAATGTTCTAAAACAATACAAAATTGGTTTTATTTATTTAGAATTTTGTTGAACTTAAATTTTTTTATTTAATAAACAAATAACTTAGAAGCATATTATTTGTGTACGTACATAAGAGAGAATAATATTTAAATAGCGGTATATAAGGTCGATCGATCACTTTTTAGTTTCTGTGTGCATAGATAGGAATGTTGAATCAATTTGTTTCGGGTAAACTGTAATAGTAGCATACATAGTTATTTGAATAGTTAGCAATTTCTAATAATTAAATACAGAGATTAAAGATAATGATTACTGATCCATTACGCTCGCATACATGACTTTCACGAAATGGTGTCTTGTATAGGATTTTCAAAACGTAAGTTATATGTACTGAAAAATTTCTCCTGCGGTTAAAGGCAATTGGAAATGTTCTTATCTTAAAATTATTACAGGTAAAAGAAAAAAGAAATCTGTTGTTGGATACTATGATTATGATCACACACTAAATCAATTGGATATTGATTAACATCAGCTACACGTATAAACTTTTAATTATTACTTAGTATTACCTGACAAAACCAAAACAAAAAAATAACTGTATCTTGATAGTATAATGTGTCTTTTAGCCCACTAAAAAGATTGACGTTCGAAAACTATCCCAGATTTTAGTGGCCTGATTTTATAAAATTCAACTAACAAAAGTTAGTGAAATTTGAATAAAATTTACTACACACCGTATATCATAAAATAATTATTAAAATTATTACAATTATTACGCTACAAGTAAATATAAACAAAATGAACCTTCGAAAATCCTTCAAATTGTATTCTTTTACAGCATTTAATATGAAACTAGCTATGTAATACAAAACCGGAATAAAAGAGTTAACTTTTAACTATAATACTAGATACACAAAATATAAATATAATGTTATTGTTTGATTAGAATTTTATAGACTGTGGGTTTTCTTCTAATGTAAATTTAACAGTCAAGTGATATTTTTTTATTTGTAAGCATAATTTTTATAATGTTAAAAACGAAAACTTTTACAATAGAATCAGAATAATACAGAATCATTATCTTATGTTTTATAAACCACTTTTTATTTGTGACTTTCCATTTTAATGTTATTCCAACGAATAATAAGGTTTGTGAATTATTAAGATTATGGATTTACATATATTAAAATGATCGAAATAAAATCATATTACATGTAATGAGAAGCCGGAACGAACTGCGGAAAATGTACATTTTTAATTAAGACGAAAAATTAATATTAATAAGCAAACTAAATTTGTTTAACAGTCGTGGTCAAGAAATCAATAAATTTAATTTTAATATGTACCTATATCGATTAATAGTTCAGAAAAGCATGTGGGTTTTGTCTGCACTGAAAATATTTAATCAACTGGAAATTCGAAATCAAATTTGTGGGCAATCGTAATTATTTGTTATGCAGCAATAACTTGTTACGTAGTAATACAATTTTACAACGGATTTCCTTAAAACTATATAAAACTGTTTTACGAATTATTTTGATTTATATAACGTACAGACACATCTCGCAAGCTTTCGGTAACAATTGAAATAGTGAGTAAGCATCTCGAAGGCGTAAGTGAAAATATATTTGATTAAACTATAGGGTTTCCTTATAAATGAGTTCATATGTTCAAAAGCAGAAATGTGGTTTATACAATTTTTGAAAAAATAATTAAAATAATCTAATTAATAAAAATTATTTAATG
Source organism: Nephrotoma flavescens (assembly GCA_932526605.1). Taxonomy (NCBI): domain Eukaryota; kingdom Metazoa; phylum Arthropoda; class Insecta; order Diptera; family Tipulidae; genus Nephrotoma; species Nephrotoma flavescens. The sequence goes on along the minus strand of OW052221.1, from coordinate 164,064,572 downwards.
GGTTATTTAAGTGGTGAGTAGGTGCAAGGTGTGACATCGACAGGTGAAATAATAACTACATATTTGTTGGTATCAGTATATGAATTTAACTCTTCTCCTACATTTTGAAAAGGTCAATAATCGCTAGTTATTTTTAAAACCCTTTGCGCTCGATTTATTTTCAAAGTTGTTGGGCGTTAACTTGTATTATTTTTATTACTATTGTAAAATGTTTTAATTTTTGTAATCTTTTACAGTGTGGTAATTTTTTTTTGGTCTAGGAGTTTTAGAGTAAATTAGTATTGTAACCTCCAGTTATATTAGTTAATAATTAAAAATAAAATTATTATATAGTTTGTAATTGATTATTTAAATAACACTATCACGTTGTAATATAATAATAATAATAAATACAACTTACAAATTTAACCCAATTTCTGCGTTAAATTTTGTAATTAAAAAACAAATTTTAATTACATTTAACTAAAAGTGTCGCTTATTATAAGAGGAAATAACTTTCAAATAGCGTGCCCATTTTATTATAATGAAGTAGTGTTACAGTCTGAAGTGGTGTAAAGAAAAAATAAAAGGCCAAAAAGACTAAAGATTTTGATTTTAAAATTAGTTGTTATTATGGTTTTGAATCTAACATCTAAAAAATATCATTTAATGTTCGATTATAATTATTGATATGACTTAAAGAAGGAATCATATGAGTTTCGAAAAAGGTTATGAGAGGTCGAAACTATCATTATTAATACAGACATGAATGGTGTGCTGTGCGGACTAAATCACAAAATTTTTGAAATGTTTATAGCTCATATTCATATTGTTTTGGTGTTTTTTATTTATTAACTCTCTGTAATTACGTGTTTGAAGGCGGATTTTTGTAAAAGTAAATGTATAGGTAAAATTAAGTATGTATAGGTAAATTCCAGTCACTGATTAGTTTTAATATACAACCAGATTTGTTTTTGTGTCAGGTACGCAGTTTGTCCGATTGAAAATGTAAAAATATATGTTACAAACGGAAATTAATCTAACCAAAAAATACTGTCAATAGTTGTTTTCGCGTTTTATTCAAATGAACTTCCTGTGTTCTGTATATATTTCTCGTGCATTTAAATACATATATGTACATATGTGGATATGATCAACATCAGTGATTCAGATAATGATGTTGAAAAACACAACTATTATAATACAGGTGATGATGTTATTGTTTTCTTTGACAAACAGGTAAACGTAAGTTTTGTTTTTATTGTAATTTGATTAATTAGTTTTTCTTTGATGACATAAATAATTTGCGGAAATCATAATAATTTTAAAATACCTGAATGAAAATTGCGCAAAAGATTTTTTTCTTATAAAACGTTTATTCATCTCTGTGTTCTCGTGTCTAAAGACATAATATAACTGACATTAATTACTTTTATAGAATGATTTTATATCAATTTTTCGATCGATGCGTATTGTGAGTATGTAAGCTAAATTCATACAACTGGATTGACATAAATTCTTATTACCTAATCTAGAATTTAATTAAACCACCATTTGTGTGGAAACGTTACTCGTAATTGGGCTATATATGTAGCTTTTCACAACTGAAATAAAGTAGAATAACGAGTCGAAATGGAAACTAGTAATTTATTCGGATATACATACTTACATACACATTAATTTTTTATAAATCGTCACTAAACGAACTAATGAAAACAATTAAAAATTTCCGTAGTTAGTTTATTTAACTTAAATATCTGCGAATATAATTTTTTTTTTTTTTTTTTTTTGTTTTTTATCCATGCCATCTGTTTTGGGGCCCAAGCACTTCCTGCTCTTTCGCGGTTTATTTTTCCGTCTTACTTTACGCATTACCTGCCAAATCGAAGACGTACGGCTATAGGGCCGATTTAAAACCATCTGCACATTGCAAGCTCCATGCCAGCCTATACTGATATGGAAGATGGGTCGGCCCATGAGTTTTTGCACTCCGACAGGGGGTCGTAGATGTGTTACATTTCATCCCCGATCGTAATCGGTTATGAAATTTCACTTTTGCATCCTGCCCCTATCGGGATTCGAACCCGGTACCTCCCGATCCAAATGCCAAAGCTTTAACAACTGTGCCATTTGGTCGGTGCGAATATAATTAACTAGGACAATTGGTTTGAGTTTTGATTTTACAAAATTTTTAATTACACATTAGACCATTACAATATTTTTCATCATTAACATCGCATTAGCTAAAAGCAGGGGTGTACGAAGATGGCTCTTCGTGAGAAGATTTACGCACTCTATCTACACATATGCCAATGTAATTAGAAATATGTATAGGGATCAAAATGTTTATAGCGTTAGACGTGATTTTACTCAACTATTTGGTGACCTAAGAGCACCAATTAAATAGTAGATTTTATCAAAACTGTAAGATACTATATGGCACTTCAACATTGTACATAAATCGATAGTACAACCATCCTGTTAAATGGTATAATGGCATGAAAAACACAATCATGTCATTATACCATTTAACAGCTCATCTTATATTTGTACATCTTATACAAATTTCCGTAACTTTTTCAACTCAAGAAGGGTAATAGGTAGAAAGTTGATATTTAGCATGCTTTTAGGGTTCGGTGAAAAAAGTTCATAGCAGTTGAAATTACACCGATAGGTTCTTCCTGGCTCGGCTGAGTTGTGGCGGATCAAAGTTTCAGAAATTTGCCATTGAAAATATACATGAGATTCAAAAACTGATATTTTTAAGTTTTGCAACATAAAAATACTTATTACAATGTTTAGAGGTACATATATTAATTTCTTTATTTCGCATATTTTTTTTTCTTTTTTTTTCCTTTTTTTTAATTTTTATTTTAATTCATCTTTTATTTTTAATCAAATCATAAATTCCGACCCATGCTTGCATGGGTCTACAAAATGGGTTTACCAAAAAAAGACAGTGGCAAATCGACGAACTGACGGCAAACGAATTTGTAACTCACCAAACATTTTAAACGATTATTGATACTTCAAAACAAATTTCAATGTTTGAAACCATGATTGAACGTATGTTTAAAATTTTTCGCTGAGACACATTGAATAGAAACGGCGGTATAAACCTTATGAATCAGCTCAAAACAAAAAAAAACGTATTGATGTTGTAAAAATCGTCTATATTTTTTTCTTATATGTTGCGAGGCAAAACAAATTTACGCACGAACCGTGTGTAGTTAGATGTGTATATTGGATCGCTTTTATAATCTAAAAACGTTCTCGGTAAGAAAATAAATACTTGCTGGTGCCGTGAGTAAAAACAGAGGGCGATGTACAGTGTAAAGCACGGTTTGGTAAATACAGACGATTCGTGCGTACATTTGTTTTGCCTCGCCCCATATAAGAAAAAGAACCGACGGGTTTTACAACAACGATTCTTCATATTTTGTTTTGAGCTGACTCATGAGGTTTATACCACCGTTTCTGTTCAAAGTGTCAAAGCTAAAAATTGTAAACATAAGTTCAATGATGGTTTCAAATATTAAAATTTGTTTTGAAGTATCAAAAACCAACGAAGTGAGGTTAAAAAACATAAAATAAATCAATCAAAATTTTTGGTGAGTTCGGAGCTCGTTTTTAGATTTTTGGCGTTCGTTTACGTGTAAAATTATACCATTCAGAGCCAAAAATCGTTTCTAGAAATGGCTTAATAGAAAAATTATTATTTTTCAATGAAAATGATTAAATAATTGTAAATTTATTATTGTGGCTACTAATTTGAGATATTTTACATATTATCTCATTAATTTAAGTTAAAAATATGCTGTAATTAATTCATAAATGCCAAATCTGTTTTTAGAAGTCGTCCGTAAATATGTGTATGTACACTGAGAAAAATTTTGGTTTGTAAAATTAAAAAACGAAGTTTTTAATTTCTAAAAGTTATAAATTTTTTTGAATTTAAAAAGTATTTTTTTGAAATTAAATGAGATTTTTACAAACTAATAAATAGTTTTTTTATTTTAATAACATATTTTATAAAATAATTTATAAAATACTTTTTAAATTTTAAAAGTTTATTTATTGAAACAGAATAATTTATTTCAAAAGAAGAGTTCTAGAATTTTAAAACAATTTTTTTGATATTAATAACAACTTTTGAAAATGTTTATTTTTATTGGTTTACCAGAAATCCCGTTGTTTTATTTTTCAATTCGTCTATATTTTATATAATTCGCCAACTCTACATGTCCTTGTGTTATACTAAAGGTATGAAAGTTTATATTTCTGAAGTTTGGTTTTGGTCGTTGCAACCTGAGTAGACCAACTTTTTATCAGTGCGAAACCAAACTGCCAAGAAAGAACATGAGGAAATTCTCATTATATTTTTTTAAGGGTTATGTGTGTTTTTATACAAGGACCCTGGAGCTGGAGGTTAAAAATTGGAGAGGGGGAGTTAATTTCTACTTTTTGTGGTAGATATATTATGTTATAAGCAGATGAATTGTGTGGCATTTGTTAAAAAATATTTATTTAAAAATTAAAATAAATCTTTTAAAACAACTAGCCAAAAGTTTTTTATTTTTAAAAATCAATCTCTTAAAATGTAAGAAAACTCTTTGACAAAAGTAAGGAAAGTTTTTTTGAAAATAAAAACAATTCTTTTTATTTTTATAAACAAATTTGGCGAAAAAATTGATTTTAAAATTAAAAAGATTATCCTTTTGATTTTAAAAACGAGACTTTTCGCATAAAAAATATATGTATATTTTTTTGATTTTATATATATGATTTTATATTTTTTTATTTTTACTGGTTTTTTTTTCTCAGTGTGACATCGCATTTTATTAATTTTATATCACGCCGCATTAGTTTGACTTCTGAACAAAACATTGATGTGCTAGATTAAAAAACAAGAGAATCTTTGATTAAAGAATTCGAATGGAGGCAGCAATGTTGGCATATTCGGAAAATGAAAACAGAGCAAGACGATTTGCTAAAACGAGACAGATTCTTGCGAAACAACAAAACCTACAAATTGTAACTTCAAATTAGTGTAACTATTATGATTACTACTAATCCTGGTACACAGCTTACTAAATTTTTAAACGGGCTCTGTTGTTCCTATACACACTCCTACTAACGTTGCTGAAATAACAGTGAAATATTGGGTTATTCTGTATGATTGCCAGATATCTAGGTATAGCTTCGTATAACGTAAACTAAACGGAATTTTTATGGAGATTCATATGTTAAAATGTGATTTTATAGTAAAACTTAGGCCAAGTTCAATACAATTTAATAAAATAACTAACAGGGGAAAATTTTGGGATTCACTTTTCATCATCGAAGTTAAATTACTCGAAGCAACCATACACCTCACTCCATTTGTTACAAATAGCACAAGTCTATGGAGACTACTTTTGATTCGTCGATTATTTAGCCGATGACGTCAGCTAATTATAAACAATCACTACCATATACAACGTTTTCTAGAACATTAAAATATATAATATTTTAACCATATTCGTGCAACAAAGGAATTCGAAATCATTCGAAATAGCTTCGTAAATTTCTACTTTGAAAATATAAAGCTTGCGCTATACAGTACATTTTCGAAAAAATGCTATACCTGGTGTAAATAAGTTTTTAACAATTTTGACACATCGCCCATTCACCTAAGCACACAATTACAGTTTATTCCGTTTGCACATAGCATAGCTTTATATCAACCTTCACACTGACGTGGACGTTGCCCTTGTTCCGCACATTAACAAAGTGTATTTAATAAAATCACCGATTGCAAACTTATGATTTCCCTTTTGCTTCCTGCCCCTTCTAAAACATTGGCCCGGCCCGACGTATTACACTGGTTTATACTATTTTATTAAAATTGATTATAAAATATATACATATGTATATCTTCGAAGAGTTGCAGTCAATAATTTTAGCATCTCACTACTTGGCATCTACAAATTATAGGAACTCTTTCTCCATTTGGGTTTCACAACTTTTATAATTGTGAAATGACCAAACCAAGGATATATTTCGGCTTTATCCATGGAGTGGCAGAAGTTACACAAAATCAAACGTGATTTATTTGACAATGATGATGCAATTTACAAAATATATTATAGCCTTATACATAATTCTTAATAAAAGGACAATTCTCCATAATAAAAAATTAGTCCAAAATATACAACAATCTTGTATACACAAATAATGTATATAACAACTGTACATAGATAAACGTACAACAACACTCGTACATATCGAAATTGGTGTAAGCAAATTAGTATCGAAAAATTATATTTTGGTTACACAACAATTTCATGAGAATACCTCTACAATCAAATCATTAAAAGACGCATAAAAATCGTATTGATTTTGCAAATCAAAATCAAGTAAACCGCAATAACACATACACCATGTCATGTAAAACCAATTCAAAACCAGAAAATACGCTTTGAATTTTTGAGATTTTTTGTTAGATTTAGGCAAGAAGACGAATGCAAAAATTATCGTCTGCACATTCAATTTTGGAATTTTGCCGGAGCAACAAGCAGCAGCCACACAATCGAAGAAAATATTTTTTTTTTGATTAAATAAAAGTTTATTTAAAATTAAAATCAGTCAGCAAAAAAGCATGTTTATTATCTATTATAATTAATTTATCAAAGTGCTCCGGGTGAAAACCTCAACAATATAATTAATGGCATGCCAGTTGTTGTCATTGTTTCTCGCTACATATGAGGTTCTTCTAGTGGTTGACATATCCCTTTTCCTGCCGGCAATCACAACTGTGTGGGTAACAAACAAGAATCATGTCAAAATTTATTTTTGTATGTATTTGGACCAACATACACATTTGTGCATTACACGTAAATTGTTTTCGTCCGAAAAACACTATAATAACACTAACATTAACTATAATAACAGTAAAATAATTAATATGTCATCAAAACAAATGATTAATATGTTATATAATTTATTAGTTTTCAAATTATGTTTTTTTCAAAAAATAATTCCGATTTATCTAACATCCGTTAAAATCCGGAAAAATTACAACATCATTTTTTACACACACATTTGTGTGGATTGGATTTAAATTAACAAAAAAAAAATTTGTCTGGCAGATAAAGGGATATATAACAAATTAGGGCTAATAATTTAAAAAAGACACAATTTCTGCTAAAACTATCAAATAAATCATTGTATACCAAACCAAAATTTAAATTTTTGTGTGTTGTTATTAAATATATTTTGCTTAATTTGTAATATAAGTTAAACTCACTGTTTTTTACAAATTTAACGAAAATAATTGACGGGAATTCACGTGTTATCATGAAGCCAAGTCTTTGAGGTGAATTTAATTGCCTGAGTGATTAAAATTAACATAAATAAACTGGTTTAGCTTATAATAATAAGTAGGTGTTGTCAAACAAAAAATTAATAATCATATTCCGACATCGAAGCCAATTTTCACTAACAGAAATCCCAGGTTCGTTTTCAAAAAAATAGGGTCCGATTGGTCTTATAAAAATTATCACAATCACTTTCTGTGGATGTATTGGTTTTTCCCATTATTTCTTTTGGATTTTCTTCAATCCAGATTCGGATATTTTGTTGATTTACAAATCCACCTAGTTGAAAATTTGCTTTGAAAGCCTAAGCTGTCCACCTGCCATTACCATCGAGTTACACCATTAATTTTTGAACAGTTTGCTAGTGGAGACTCACAATACTAATAGTACTATACTTCCTCTCTAACCTAAGCTCTCCACCAGCCATTACCATCGAGTTACACCATTAATTTTCGATCAGTTTACTAGTGGAGACTCGCAATAATATCGGCGAAGTTGTTGGTATATAATATTTTGACATTTCGTAAAAATAAAAATAGCGTCAATAGCCAATAACCAATAGATATTTTAATTATTTTATGTTTTGGTGACATTTGGATGTGGTTTGGTGGCATAAGACTCAAATGATGCTGTTGAATATCAATAAGCGAATGATTTTCAAAAGTCAAATTTATGTTACGTTTACTACACTCGACGCCATAGTAAAAATTTTTCGTACCATTTATGTTAATGGTAATGATATAAATTATATTAGGTGGAGATGCTAGTTTCAAGTTCCTTTTGTACGGCTCAAAATTGACGAAATAATCCAAAGTTTGACTGCTCTATTTTTTGAGTTATCTGAATCTTGTAATCCTTCAAATGAAGATCTGTGTATAAAATCCTGCGAGTTGATGTTTCTGGACTCTCATTAACACTAGCACTCACAGCAGGAATATTTTCTTCTGAACGACCATTCGATGGTACATTTTGTTATTTTCAACCTATACCGGAAAGAGTTTTTGCAACTTTCACAACAATTTTTAGGATGGCCACAATTGACGGACAATTTTCTTTTCCCTATTATAAACGAAATTTTCTGACAGCTTCAGCATAACTTTCACAAAATTTAAAACTATTTTTAATAATGCATACTCGTTGTTCTGAATGTTTCTGCTTATTATCTGTCAAACAACATATGGCACCTTAGTACAAAAAATATAAATGGCAGCAAATTTAAAAATTAACCTAAAATTTGAACATCGTTTATAATATAAAGAAACCATTTAGTACGTATCAATATCACTAAAGAATGGGTAATATTCAAGATCTTACTTGAAAAACGCGGCGAACCCAAAAAAATAGTATGCATAGATTGAGTAATCAAAAAAATACCAGTAATAAAAACCTAATTATTTAAATTAAACATTTTAGTTATACAGATACTCACCATTGTTCCTAATAAAATCGATATAGGAAGTTTCACCACAAAAAAGCAATAAAACTGAATTATAACATCTCATTAAAATGTATGTTCATCACACATATTAATAAAACACATGATCAAATGTTTATATTCTGATTATAAATCCATTTTCTCGGAAATACTTTTATAATTAAATTTCATTTGTTCAAAGCAAGAAACGAAGCATATTCACAAACGAGTATGTATACGATATTTAAATAAACTAAAAATGCTGTGTGATCTTATATAAGTTCATAAACAAATACACAATTAAATCCGACTTAAAAAATTAAAGATAATTTTTATTTAAACGGAAAGATCGATTGAACACTTAAAATATCAGCGGTCCTGGAACAAATATATTTTGTATCTCTCTGTGGATTCTTTTAATTGGAAGTCTTCTGCCGTTCCGTATTCCGTAAGAAATAAAGTATTTTATAGGTTCATCTGCAATTAATATGAATTTTCGTACAGTACACGGTCTAATTTTCTATTTTTACGTCAGAATTACGCCATGATTTGCTACAAGACAAAACCAAAGTTTTTTTAAATTTTCAGTATAAAAACATAATAGATCTAGTTTATAAAATTTGAAAAATAAAGCCAATTACCGTTAAACTTATTAAAAATTCGAAATCTAATGTCAGTGAATAATGGATAAGATTATTAACTTACTTTCTATATACCATATGTAATATACGTCTACTAATATGATTTATCAGTATGGTTGTTGAAGAAAACCACAAAAACTTAGCTGTTTAATCACATGGGCGGACACAGCGGGAAGCTATTAATAAAAAGGTTAATCCATAGGTACACGTACTTTGTTCTTCTAAATAAAAATATATAGAGAAATAATTATGTGATATACCAAAATATAATATTAATTTTCTAGGTATAACATGATTGAATCATAACAAATCAGATTTAAGTTTCAAGTATCTATATCAAAACTATCGATTTCATTTTTTTTGATTGATTAATCAATTTGAGGTTTTGTCTTAATTTTAATTAAAGTGAAATTGTTTGGAAACAATCATATGGAAATTAAGGTGCCCATACTAGCATTACATTACGTTAACCATTGAATTAACCAAAACATAACATCAATTATAATAAACGATTGATTGATACATAATTAACATTCAACAATAATAATACCGAACAGTTAGAATATCAGGTAACGTAATTTTAACGTTTTGTTCATTACAATAAAAGTCATATAAGATGAGAGCTCGATTAAATTCTTAGCCTTGGAAAAATTATTACTTTTGAAATTTTGTAAAAGGGTATTTAGATTAGAAAGTTAATCTAATCATTCACAGCTCATTACATTTATTTCCGCTACAGTTTTAAAATCAATATACTCATACAAAACTAAACTATGCCTATTTTTGATTGACACTTAAAACATTAGTCAAATACGTAACAAAATACACAGAAGAAAACATAAATAATACTCAACATGTCTAAGAAATTTTTGTTAATTTTTTTTTAAATTCTGACAGCAAGATATATGTTTCGACCGTATATCTCATGCTGGGTTTTTTTATAGATATTTTGTAATTTTTTTTCATTTCCCTTCTAATTGAAAATCAACTAAACTAAAATCATGGCTACGCAACTGGACCGCGTAATTCCATTGTATAATTGTTGTGTTTGTAATTTACCAAATTTAACTTATTTATAGAAAATTAACGCTTACGATTACTGTGAATATTATAATAATGCATGTCGGAAAAGCACGTGAAATTTGTTTGTTTTCGGAATTGACAAATCTTAATAATTTAGTAACATTTTACAATTAAGCAGTAATTTTATGCTAATGACATTCTAACTGACTACATTATATTCTATAATTTTCGAAATTCACAAGTAATAAAATTAAAATTAAAATATGTGATATATTTATTCAATAGGATCTTTATCGATTCGAAAATACTTGAGAAAAAATATAAAATACATACAATTCATTTTAATCTATGTCTATGTATGAAAAAAGGCCCTTGAAATAATTATAAACTAACTACTAAATTCACTGATCTTGGGTTTTACAAATACTTACTGTAAATTTTAATTTCAGTAACATTTCAATATTAATACGAATAGATTTTCTAATTCGGATAATAGGGTAACCGGACCGGACCAACCGGATAGGTTGTTTTACGAAAGGTGCATAACTGCACATAACTCTGAATTATGTCAAATACTGTTGAACAATGGATTTGGAAAATTTAAAGAGTTGTGAACCCATTAGAATATTATCCAAAAAGTGTACATTTACACGATTACACTGAAAACTCCTCCATGTATATTCGTTTAAGATAACAATGTCTAATACATTCAATTTATTATTCAGTTAAATAGATTAATTTTTTTATTGCATTGTACGATCAAAATAATAGAAATTCTCGCTTAAGATAAACTCAATATGGATGAAAGAAAATGATCATACAGTTTAATGAACTTTGATCTATTTTATGATTTTGTTATAATTAAAATAAATCACACAATGTATCCAAAACAAAGAAAAAATTGTAATCAATTGAAAGGTAGGTCCAATTGTAGCTGAAACGCGTAAATTCCAATAAATTAACACCTACGAAACGTAAAAACAACATTAATTATTAAAGCATTTGAAGGATTACGTGTGTAACAATTATAGCGCGCGAGATAAAATTCCATCTTAAGTGACTTTTCAAAATGCAAGAAATATTCGTTTACAACGATTTAATAAACTATGTGCTGCTATATTTGTGTAATGGTTTGGGTGACATCAATAAAACAGGAATAACATTTATAACTTTCATAAAACAAAATTAATTAAAAAAATTAATTTCTAAGGATAACTCGGTCATTCAATCTAACATTCCAAAATACGGTTTTAGCTAATTCTAAGTAGTACGTTAATAATGTTTCGACACCTATATTTTATTTCAGAATCATGGAATCGTTCTATTCATACTATGATTATTTTTGTTATATTCTAGCTCATACAACACAAGTTCATAAGAACGTGAGATATAGTATGGTGCAATTGGTATATAAAAACTACTAACATAAAAGTAACAATATTCATAAATAATTTCAAATATGTTCACAAAATACTAAAAAAGATTGAACTAAGTTCAATAAACTGTTGTAGTTATATCATTACTTTTGTTTAGTTATTTTTAGTTTCAGTTACAATAAACTCCCTGGTAATGTATGCACTTTTATTCTAGTATATGCGATGTTCCACTTGTCAAGATTGAAATCAAAAGAATATGAAAAGAACGCAACTAAAGGCACAAGGCCTAATGTGAAAACTAAATATGTAATGTACTACCGCTTGTTCGTTCCCCGTTTATAAATTATATATAGAGTTCTGATATAACTTCAAGATAAACACTAAACTAACATAACAACAACCAAAAATTATGAAAATTTCTCTATTTTTTTTTTTTTTATAAATTATTGAGGGTGTTTTTTTACTATAAAATAATATTATTACAATTTGTTGAATTAGTTCCGGTCATCGAACTTATAGGTTCATTTAAAAACTGTACAAACGCATAGCATATTACAAACAAGTAATATATACAAGAACAGATTGATAGTTATGTCAACGTGAACTAAACATATACTATAATTGCGGTAGTACGAGTTTAGTTAATTACTTGAATACTACGAGTTTAAAGATTGTATTGGGTTTCAATTGCTGGATTGATTAGCAATTTTAATCTGTTATTGTTAATTTTTACATTTTATTGTCATTATTTTCTGGGTTAGTGATTATTATTTAGAAGGGTTCTACAGTATTTGCAGCTGCTTTTATTATTCAAATGGGAGTTCCTTTATTAGATTAGAAAGTATCCCAAATAAAGTAGAATTAGATAAAAATAGCTTTTGAGTTTAGGCAGATGGATATTTTGCACCGTTCTAAAATGCAACGATAAATGGGGTGAACAACTTCAATGATAAAATGCCTCAACATTAAATTCATATCAAAATATAGAGTACACAAATAAACCTGTTTGACACTTTATTGTTTACGTGACATGACGCTTGTTGAGTTATCTAATCTACGTTATATACGAGTGCTAATAAACGGGTTGTTTTTGTTTGCAAAATGTCAACTAATCTTAAAACTTTTTTGTTTTATCATTTGTTGATTTTATGTTTCATAACTTTATCAATTTGATAAAGTACGAAATGCATTTTGGTTAAAATATATCTATGGAATTATTTTTAATCCAACCAAATTTAACAATAAAACTAATAAACTCCAATACACAGCACTTTTTAAAACATTCACAGTAGCAATGATAGGTAACAAATATTTTTAGTTCTTAGATGATCAATCGATATCGAGACCGATTTAAGTTTTGTGAGAAGGGTGAGCCTCGTGAATTGATCCCATTAACACGTACCTTTGCATTACTTAAAGTAGCCGATACCTCTGCTAGTATCATTTATAGAAATGGTCTGTTTCCACTGTGACTTACAAGTGCGTGTAAGCTTTTTGTTTAAGCCATTTAGACGAAAAGTTCCTTTTCAAAGGAATCCTTTACTCTGCTGAGATTGCGCTAAGGCAATATAATTACGAGAGCTGTTTCATAAGTACTCGTGTAAGGGAACAATACCTTTTTTATTTATTTTACGATATAGTCCATTCAGTTCGTCCACTTTCAACAGCTGCGTGATAAATCTGTCAGCAATCCTAACAAATGTAGTTTGAAAAATAGCGGAAAACGACGGTATGCAAGTAAAACAGATTTTCAATCAATGGCTTCATCGGTCATCAAACACGCTCCCACACAGCCCTCGTACCATTTCGCCTTTTGTTTCATCAAAGATGTTGTAAGTAAATACATTGCCGTCAAACAAACCGGACATAATACTTATTCAGAAAATATTTTTTACTTTGACAATTATTCGTATTTTTCCTATTATGTTGTACAATAAAACGAACCATAGCTAAGCAGTGTATGACATTTGGAGAGAAGGAATTGATTCCTCGACGAGCTTCTGATCATATTTAACATTTTTCTTTGTATCCCGCGTACCAGGTTTACAATACTTCCTGGTGTACCATTTACAATTCTACTTACAGAGCTGATTGTAGACTATCTTTCGGAGGTTTCCGGAACGTGGTCACTTAATATGAACAGAATGGCGATATTAAACTCAATTTTACAATCTAGCCTTTGATATTTTAGGTTACTCTTCGGAACGCAAACATTAGGAGCAAACTATTCACAAACGATAACAGAAACTGAATATTAGCCATTTTAAATATTGAGTTCAACGCTTCTCATGGCACAATTAAACATGGCGCTCTATGATTAATTCATCCTGTGGTTGATAAAAATGTCTTAAAGAGATATTCGAGTATAGTATGCGATAGAAATAGATTGTAGTCAAATAGCGACTGAATGTTAATAAAATGCATGCCTTCTACCGAAAATTAAAAAAAAAAAGTTTCTCGAAAAGGAAAGGTTAGGCAGGAATCCTCTCCCGTTTCAGTTAAATATTAATAACTAAAAAAAACTATTATTTAAAAATAGGTTCTGATATTTCCTTTACAGGAATTGGAAATGTTATAACAAAATTCATATTCACACACGATTAATTATGTAAATGTAAGTTTATTAATTGAAAGAGTCAACAACAGCGGTTACACTAAATTTAAGATATTTTCACAATCGCATGCAAATTACTTTCATAATTGAACCTTAGATATATGAACCAATGTTATAACTTATAACACATCGCCTGAAAAGTTCCCGGTCTAATAAAACATAATCAATTTTTTTGGGAAAAAATAGATTTTATTCAACAACATAATTTGCTTCTAGAGCGATACCAGTAGTTCAACGCCTCTCTAACATTTCGATGCCTTTTTTCGATGCTTTTTTATAGAACTTTTTCATCTTTGTCTTCAAAATAAGGTTCAGTTTCGGCAATCAATCTTAATTGGAGCCCACACTCTTTCCCTGGAGCTTTTTTTAGGTCTGCAAACAAGAAATAATCGCTGGAGTCCAAATCTGGAGAATATGGTGGACGCGGAAGCTATTCAATGTGAAATTCGTGCAATTTTGCCACTATTGCGGTCGACTTATGAGAGAGTGCATTGTCTTGGTGAAAAACAATTTTTTCTTCTTCATTTGAGATCGTTTTTAGCGATTTCTTCCTTCAAACGCACCAATAACCGGATATAATATTAGCTATTGATATTTTTTCCTTTCTCAAGGTAGTCAACAAATATTATACCATGTTCATCCCAAAATAAAGACGCCATGACCTTCCCAGCAAATTGTTGTGGTTTTGGTCGCTACAGATGAAATTCGTCTGCCTCTCGCCATTCAGCTGATTGTCGATTTGACTCTGGTGTATAGAGGTGGATCCATGATTCATCCATTGTCACATACCGTATAAAAATAATCCATTTTATTGCGCTTTGCTTCAACGGTATTTTTTCCTATCAAAATCTATGTTTTCCAATCAACACTCAAAATTCGTTTTTTTTCTATTGTTTTCAAATTAACAAAAGTAGCGTCACAAAAACAACTGTATATAGCTTGTAAACTTAATGATCGAAATGTCATGAAATTTTAACAGGTATCATTTGAAGGTTTGTAGAATATAAAAATCATATGGGTTTTAAATTTGTGATATCATCTATGTGTCAAACCGGCAACTTTTCAGGCGATGTAATATCTATTGTTTATATTTATACTAAAAGTTCATTGTACAGCAAACACACCTAACACACTCCTTTAATATTAACCAAACGTAAAAAACTATACACCAAATTCGCGTGATTCTAAACTTTTATTTAGAACTTATATACATAATATTATATGTATGTATAAAGAAGAAATAAAAAAATAGATTGTTATAGAAGTTAACTTATCTTCATACACGTTGTAATTGCCAAATAAGTAGTTTACAGTATAAACTTGTATAAATGTGAGTGCTCAGTGATATTTAAAACTATTTTAAGAATACCTAGGGTTTACAGAAAAATCATAATAGACAAACTTATAGACGTAGTTTCAGTCTCAGCGAAAATTTTTGTCTTGACGAAGACTGTAGACTTTAAATTCTTATTCTGCACTTAGTCTTATCTGTCAGCACCCTTCTTCGCTAATATCAGCGAAGTAAGTAAGACCACCTATCATAATTTTGGCGTTTCCAGTTAATAATTTTGACATTTAAACAGAAATAATAATTATATGTAATTGATTATTAAAAACAGAAAAATTATTCAAAATAAAATATGTACTATTTTATATTGTTATAATACACTCTTAGCATCTATAACATATCAATTTGAGTTCTTTCAACAATTTGTTTTCGTTCGACATTTGAAACAATTTTTGTGAAAATTTGGTTTTGACAGCTCTACAAAAGTCTTTGGAAAGTTTCTAATATATTATGTAAGACACCGGAATTCAGAATTCCAATGAAGACTTTAGTCTTAAAAAAAAGTCTTCACAAGGAAGTCTTAGCTAATATGGTTTTAGTAGCCTTATCATCAGAATCGAGGGGTTAATTAGAAAATCTGGTTTCAATCATAGCCACAATTATTTAACAAAGCCTTTCGCGTAGTAAATCTATGTGTAATTAATTACATTATGAATTATGATTTAAGATAAATCAATGTAAATTTACTAAATTTCATTTAAGCACAGTTTTTGTTTATTTATTAATAATTGGGGAAATTTTGTGTCTATTTTTTACAAGTGTAATAATAATATGGATAAATAACAATACGAATACGTGAATGAGTGGAAAATCGCAAAATGAAATAGATTTGCGGATATAAAATTTATTTTATTTTATAGATAAATAATTAACGATTGCAGTTCAAAATTCCTGGCAAACGCCTTTTTTTGTTTTTCATTTTCTGTTATGCATATAATTCATTTTATTCGTAATAATGTGTTTTCAAGGGGGACGCTACTTTTTATTTTTCGCCCTCATATTTTATGATTGAATGGGTTGTTGAATTATACGGCAGGTGGTTAGTTAGATGAACATGGATTTATACTCACACCAAGCTTTTACTTATTTCTAATTTAACTATTCCTTAATAATCCAGTTAAGTTTTATTACAAAGTATTTAGATACGGTCAATTAATAAAAATTGCTATTGTTGAGAAAAGTTTGTTTAAGACAAAACGTCTTATATAAATCACAAAAGCATAGTATTATTGTACAACAATATGCCTTGAAACAAAATCGTGTCATTTATTGATTACCGAACTATTAGAATGTTTGATTGATGAAATAATCGCGTACAGGCTAATGCTCATAAAAAACCACTAAGCAATTTCAAGGAAAATACGAAACGAAGAAGGCAATTTACTTAATAGTAAATGTTTCGGATCTTATCACACGACATAAAAAATTATAGCCTATAACTACGCTTTAAGCTTTTAATGGTGAAAGGTGTTGCAGTTTAGAGAATATTATAAATAAATTTAAAATATGTAAGCTAATAACTGATATGTTAACCCATATTAGCCCAGTGATCTATATATAGATCAATAGAAAAAATCTCTTAAAAAGAGAATTGGAGAAATTATAACGGAATATTATTACTGCAATGTTTTGTTTAAATAAAAATCCTTTCCAAAAAATTTTTAGTATATGGTTTTGCAATCGCAGTGGTGCACAGGCGAATTATTCAAATTACCATAATTTTACAGAACACATTTACAATTATATTTTGTTACATAATTTCAAGGACTTTGAAGGTAAGTTGTTATTTTTTGCATATTTTTTTTACATTTCCATTACCTAACGGTTGTTTTTTATTTTTCCAACAATTTTTTGTTTTCCAAATTCGTCATTCGAAATACTTACTAAGCAGTTTACATTTTATTCGGAAAAAAATAATTTGGGCTAATATGGGTTAAGGAACATCGTCTCTTTTCATTATTTATCTATAATTTAGAAAAAAATTAGTCCATGACTATGCATATTACAAGCTATACGCATAATTACAACATTTTCTAAAATCATAATACACAACCAATAAATTTCCTCACAGTCATGATTCATTTTGTTTAATGGCCTCAGACTATTGATCATCTGTTCAATTTTACACTGACAGAGCATATACATAGGAGGTTTTATCTCTTTATTGATCGGAAAACAGATATACATAACAATTAGATACAATTTTTAGTTATTAGTATATTCAGATATTTATTCACATATTTAGTTTATACACATATTCATTTTTATTTATAATGTCGAAATTAGTTTAAATATCCCAATCGTGCGAAATTTTGAAGTCAAAATTTTCGGTTTTATTATATTATATGTTTTAATATTATATCTATACGTACACTCTACGACATAAATCATCACACGATGCGAAAAAAACGAATTACCTACGCTATATTAAATCAGTTAATTCCTAAAATACGCAGAAAATTAAAATCAGCTGAAATATATAGTTTAGCAATAATACACATGAGTTTTTTTTCAAGGATATAATAGAAAAATAAAAATCAATTGTTTGTTTTTGTTTTGTTAAAAATTTGGCGTACGATAGTATAAATACATAAATAGTATAAATAATTGTTAACTGTTAGATTTTTGTCTATATTAACACGATACAATTCCTCTAATTAAATCAGTTTTGTTATAAGGGTGATCTAATAAAGTAGTTCGGCATTAATACGGAGAAAAATGACTAATGCCTCAACCAGTCAGACTTAAGAGCTTAAGTTACACGCCGATTGCACCACTTCGGTTAGTGCTACAATCATCAAAATGTTATAGCTTCTCGTCACAAATAAACTGACCTCTAAAATTTTGGTGGTCGTACCGCTCTCCTAAGTGGTCCAAAACGGAGCACAACTTAAGCTCTTAAGTTTGACTAGTTGAGGTTTAAGAAATAAGTAAGTGCTGATTTTCGCGAAGTGGTAATAAAATTACACATAAAACGTTTTTCGTTGGCTGAAATTGCGAAAATGTTAACAAACCAAAGTCAACAATTCAGCATATCGTAGCCTCATTCAAAAAAACAGGCAGCGTTGAATATACAAAAAGGCCAGAGCGAAAACGAGTTCTAAACGAGAGGGATGTACGGACTGTTCTACAGATAGTGTGTATAAATACCAGAACTTCCACATCAGGTATCGCCTAAATAATAACTACGTAGCAGTTGTAAGAAGCATGTGAGCTCTCGAACTGTGCAGCGATTGCTACACAGGAAGGGCTATTTTTCAAGAATCGATAGGAAGAACCCTTTATAAGTATTGTTAATAAGCAAAAAATGATTGAGTTTGCTAAATTGCACCAACATCGAGAAAATTTCTTCTAATGGTTTTGTTCACCGACGAGAATAATTTCAATATTTTTGGGCATGATGGGCCATCAAAAGTGTGGCGAAAAAAGGACATGCTCTTCAAATGAATAATCTTCGTAGTACGGTGAAACATGGGGGAGGTAGTGTAATGATCTGGGGCTGTATGTCTTATACGGGAGTCGGTAATTTATTTTTTATTGATGGAAAATTGGATAAGCATAATTACTTGGACATTTTAAAATACAATAGAAGGCATCTGTGAAAAACTAGGCTTACCAAGAAAGTGGATGTTCCAACAGAACAATGACCCCAAACATACTGCTCACATCGTTCAGGAATGTTTGCTCTGCAACACTGCTAATCACTTACATTCCCCTCCACAAAGTCCGGACGTAAATCCCATAGAGCATCTATGGAATTATATTGAGCGGCAACTTCGTAATCACGAAGTAACTTCAAAAAAACACATTGGAGCTAGCAATTGAAACAGAATAGGATAAGGTTCCAGCCTAGTTCACTCAAAAATTGGTGTCGTCGACGCAAAATAGAGTCCATCATTGAAGCAAAAGGTGGTCCGAACAAGTATTAATGGCCGATATATTTACATTTTTTCTAAAGCCTACGATGAGTTATGTCACCTACTACACAAAACAAAATACAACTTTAATTTTTTAAATTATATTAAATCAAAACACAAAGCATTGAAACATAATTAATATTGTTATTTTAGATCGCCTTTTTATTATGATAGTCTTTGATAAAATTGGTTGAACCCTTTACCAGTTTTGCTTGTTTTAGAGACTGTACGATGAATTATGTCGCAGAGTGTAGATTACGAATAAAAATTGTGTACCTATAACAAAATTGTGCACCTATAACAAAATATGAGATATAACTCATAATAGAAGAAACAAAGGTGTGTAATGCCTATGAAACAGTTCGTCCTCACTGTTTCTAGTTTGTATTTGTCACAGGAGTTCGCCAAAGTAACCGGTATAACAAACTTGTTGGTATTTATGATTTAGAACTCAGTACAAAACATAGTAAACAAATTAATTTCGTTTTAAGAGCGTTCTTTACTAAATTAAATTTGTTGTTGAACCTAACCTAAAAATTAAATTTCAATATGTCTATTTATACATTTTTTTCTTTACCATTCGAACCTACCTAATAGAAAAACTCTTTATTTGCATACCAAACAATCATTGGCCCTCTATCGACAATTTTATGAGATATTTTTATTTCGAAATTATGGGTAGTCTGTTTTTATTTAAATTTTATTTATAATACAAAATTAAAATATTTAAAAACAAACAAAACTAAGCACGAGTTATAGATTTAACTTTATTATTGCGAAAAAAAAATTGAACCTATTGTTGTTGTATATTCCGATCGAGCTTGCACATCTTCTCCAAGTTTGGGAGCTAATAATAAAATATTTCGGGAAAAGCAAAAACTAAGCACGAGTTTTTCGTAATAGCTATTGAATATCAAAAAACTCTGGAAGAAAACGTTCCCACAAATGCTTATCGATGCTCAGTTTGATTTCGATATAAAGAAATCGAAGATAGCGCTTACTAGAAGATTAAAATGTACTTCTGTAATATTTCGAACCTCGATTTAAATACAAATCGTTTGACGGCTAAGGCTGTTTTCCAAACGGATACTTATTTCAGACTTATTGACTTATTTGACGCCATCTAGAATAAGTAAGTAAATCCATTCCAATTGAGTTGGCATACTTATTTTGACATCGACATGAAAACATTGATTGTTTTCATCGCAAAATTTTTCGAGGCATAATATTTTCATTTGCATTAATTTATATTAATAAATTAACAATTATTGTATATTTATGCAATTAAAAGAATTGGCGACACATGTTGCATACAAAAATGTTTATATGATTTTTAGGTATACGGTTCGGCTGGATTTTTATATTTCAATTTTCGTTTAGACAGACAGTCAAAGAAGTTCGAATTCATTTGTGTAAGACATGCATACATTACGTAATTAGGATGCTACATATATCTTTATTGTAACCATTTTTTTTTATCTTAATTTTGATTTTAATCTACAAAGATCGTGCCGATTTCGTTATCTAGAAATTGTTATTATCCAAATTCTAAGTCATAAATTGATATAAATAACAACAAAAAATTGACAACCAATTTAGATTTTTCGGTTAGAAAGGGACAGAGAATAAGTCACCTCGCCAGCTTACTTATTTGAATAAGTTAGGTTCCACAAATAAGTATTCAACACCAATACTTATTTGTGGAACCTAACTTATTCAAATAAGTAATCTAACGAGGTGCCTTAGTTTCTGTCCTTTTCTTGCCGAAAAATCGAAATTTGACAACCGTCAATTTTGTTGTTATTTATATATCAATTTATGACTTTTTTATAATTTGGTTAATACTTATTTCTAGATAACGAATGGATCTCTGCGGATTAAAATCAAAATTAAGATAAAAAAATGATTATCTTAAAGATATAGTATCCGAATTCCATATCGTATGCGTGTCTTACACAATTGAATTGAGTTCAGCTACGGAACTAGCAAGAAGACCACAAGGTGTATTAATATATTCTATCTTTACGAAACAATTAATACTGATTAGAAGTAAAATTTTATATTTTTCTATGAACTGGGGCCCATATGAACTTCTTTGATTGTCTAACCGAAAACTGAAAGATAAATTCGGATTAGAAAGATAATAGAAAGATAAACATTTATGTAGATTGTAAATTTAAACATTGTTTCTAAGTTTCTATTTTTTAAATTGACGCCAGTCCTTTTAATTGCATACTTAAATATAATTGTTAATTTATTAATATAATTGTTAATTGTATGCAAACTCAATTAGAACGAGCTTGCTTACTTATTTAAGATGGCGAAAAATAAGTAAATAAGTTTGAAATAAGTATCCGCTTCGAAAAGGGCCTAAATCACTAACTTCATTTACATGAATGTTTTATTCGTTGTTTTTAGATTTTGGATTATTATTAGTTGCTTTCCAGTCGACCAACCACAAGTACTTGAGAGTACTACGGTTTATGTCTTTGCTAAGCCAACTACTCGCAATTGCTCTTGCTGTTTTGACAAGAGTAGTTAGAAGTAGTTACGTAAATGTGTCCGCTAGGTGAACCGGTGTATATTTTATTGTTCTTCTGTCGAAATAGTCTTTGATTTTTCACTTTGAATTTAATTGTGTGTTTTCGTGTTTCGTGTAGTTTTTTAGTTTTAAGTATACAAACAATAATTCTATATTTTTTATTTACAGTTCCATGACTCGTCCGACTCAAGCATAGAAGAAATCGAGGAGATATTTGGATCATCATCGACTAGCTCATCGGATGAAGAATTACCGAGATCCAAAAAGTACACATTGAAAGTTTCATACGGACTATACAAAAGTTTTCGGATGAAGAATTTATAAGCCACTTTCGATTAAAAAGGACCATAGTTTATTCATTGATTGGTAACTTCCAAATTTGTGAATATGTTTAACAGATTTATTATAAAGGAAGGTTTATTTTTAGATAATTATAAAAATGATATTATAAGAGGTAACAAAGGTGGATCGGAAGAAATTTCAGCGGGTGCTTGTTACATTGTGGTACTTGGCAAACACAAATACGTTTCGGGAATTATCTAATCTTTTCAATATCAGTTTAAGTTCGGCACATAGATGCGTGGTTGCTGCAAGGGGTGGTTGGACCGGATAAAAATTTTTATGACATCCATGTAGGATAACCAGGAAACATACATGATAGTCGTATGCTTCGAAAATCGGAATTATACAAAAGATGCTTTGAGAACCACGAGTTGCTAGTAAAAGATAGGAAAGTCATTTTAGGAGACTCTGCATACCCATGTCTTGCTTGGCTCATTCCGCCTTATAGAGACCTAGGGAACCTAACAGATTCTCAAAGAAAATTTAATAAAAAACATTCCTCTACCAGAGTAGTTGTTGAGCACGCATTTGGTCTCCTAAAAAGTCGTTTTAGAACATTAAATAAATTCGAAAACATTTCAATCGATTTTGTTGTAAACTGCACGATAGCTGTTTGTGTGCTCCACAATATATTCATTGACAAACACGATTTGTTAGAACATGTAGCAGGAGACATAGAATCGACAGTTGATGCGGGGATTGAGGAAAATTTCATTACAGAGGAAAACGATAATAGAAGACACGAATTGCTACAAGAAATGTGTCCCGATATCATTTAATAAAACTTTAAAATTTAATTCGCTATTACAATTTTTAATAATAATTTGAATATACATAAATAAATTAAAATAATTAAAATAAAATGGTGACAAAATTTTTGTTTTTAAATGTATCGACAACTTCCATGTGCCGTTGTAACTGACTTTCCTCCTTTTTCTTTAAATACTGCTCGAGCAATACATTTCGGTTTTTTAAAGCCTGTATTTTTTGTTGGTAGTACTGAATTTTTAAATCGGCTAACATTTCACTTTTTGTTCGTCTACGTTTAGGTGGAATAGGTGAACAGGCGGGCGTTTCATTGGAAGTAGGTGTATTATCATCATTATGATATTCCAGTTCGGGCTCTACAAGTTGTGATGGACACACAGGTTCTATAGCTTCGTGGATCACACCCACAGACCGACAATGTGTTGTGGAAATGGTAGGACGACTACCGAACAATTCATCCATTAAACCCAAAAATGCAAACTTTGATGCGCTGCCACCGCTTACTCGGTCTTTGGTGGCTTTGTAAGATCTCCAAAGCGCTCTCCATTTAATTTCGACTTGTTTGACCGTCGTGAAATTTTCCTAAAATTTGAAAATCATTTTTATCATTTATTATATTCATTACAAATTACTAGAATATTTAAATTTTCTAAATCTATTAAAATAGATTCCCAGAACTGCTTTTTCTTTATAGTGGTCGCATATTCGTCCTGCCTGTTTCCATAAACTTGAATTAAAGATTTGGTTTCTTTATGCGACCAATATTTTTTTTAGATATTTCTGACATCTTGAGCAACGTATATTCACAAAACAAAAAATTCAATAAATTTAAATTTTGTTTTACTCATAAAACTTATTTTTGGCTGTTCCAGTCGTCAGTTTAGCTAAGACACATTTAACTACTCATAAGTGCTTATAAGTACTTGCGGTTGGTCGACTGGAAAGCAACTATTATTATTTATTTATTGTTTTCCTGTTCAAAATCCCATAGAATGCGTTAGCATTCAATTGCAAAACTTATTCAGAAAAAAACTACAAAAAAACATATGAATATCGTAATTTTGGGTATATTTTTCGTGAAACGATAAGTTTATATCGACATCAATATAATTTTATATCGTTTAAGTGTATAGCCGTCACATTTTATAAAATATATTAGTTTTGTTCTGCGCTATGTGACCAGTTGAAATTAATTAATATATACATCCAAAACCAACAACAATATAAAGCCACGATCAAGCAAAAAATACAAAAGGAACTAAACTACAGATAGTTGTATTGAAGTGTATGTGTACATTCAAAACCAACAACAATTAAAAGGCCTGAACAAAGTCTGTATCGCAGATACCAATCTACAACAAACTACAGAAGATTATGTTTGTTACACTAACAATCCCATGTAAATTTTTTTCGTTCACACCACTACTTATTAAATTAGTGCACACATAAGATGTACACATATATTCTAATACAACATAGCAGAAACTACTTAAAATACTTGTATATTAAAGTAGATTCTGTCTATAGTGAATTTTTTTCTGTATTTGTTGCATTAGCATATATTGTTGTTGGTTTTTGTACATTGTATGTGCCAAAAGCAACAACAATGTAAAGCCATGCGGAACCAACGAGAATGTATTCTACAAGCCGAACTGTACTCGAGTATACACCGATCCTATCAAATATTTCGGTCATCTATTTATTTGTATTAGTATAAAAATACAGGAAAAGTTCACAACATTTTATAATAAATATACGACATAATACACGCACACATCAAATAGAAGAATTCATCTTTAGTTTGTAGCTTGTGGTGTGGTGACCACTGCAATGAACAGTGTGACGAGATAATTGAATTTTTTAATTTATTAGATTTTTCAGTCTTGTTCATTTGAACCAAGATACCAAACACTTGGTAACTGGCTATCATCCAGAAGAAGCAAGTTTATATTTGTTTTGGAAGGAAGTGCTTCTAAAAATAAGTCAAAATGAAACATGATGATGGGTCAATCTGGCATAAGACTCTCCTTATTTAGAAATTATTATAATCAGATCAGTTATTCTAACAATTTAAATTATACATATTTTATTTACAAGTTAGGCATAAAATATTTGTAATTTGTACAAATTAACTAACCACCCTGCGCATAAAACTTTATTAATTCCGAAACATTTTTTTTAGTAGCAGTTTTATTTTATGGCTAGATGCAAAATTTTTAATGTTAGTTTTGATATTTAATATTTTCATCGTAATTATTAATTATTTGATAAATGGACCTAAAACCGACTAAATAAAACATTTCAAATTAGAATATAAATTGTTGTTGTCGTCTTTTCAAATTTATTTTATATTCGAAACATGTATAAACTGTGTCGTTTCTGAACATGAGTTTTCTCAGTGCTGTATTATATTAATAGCTGCAAATTTATTTGGCTTTGCAATATAATAAAAACTAAATCAATACCTTGATTACCTAATCCTTATAAACTGATTTGAAAGACAATCATTTTTATATAATTTGATAACGTAAAGCCTTAAGAAAGAAAGAACAATTTATTATATAGGTTGTCTCTGCCAAAACTAAACTATTGTGCAAACTATTCAAGACTCAAAGTGGCTGCTCATACAACGCAAAACCAATATACACAGTTTTGAAAATTATTTATAATTCGTCATTCATACTTAACTACCTAACCCTTTAGCCCTTTGCCAGTCTCATGCATACATAGGCGGTTAACCGAGACGCTTCTGTATCATATTCGATACATATTCTAAATTAGATTATGTATCACATATGATACAGAAGCGTCTGGGTTAACCGCCTATGTATCATATGTGATACATGAGACTGGCAAAGGGTTAATACTTTGTAGTAATACAGCTACAAACCTAAAATCGGATATTTTAGGAAAACAATTTGCATGAATAAGTCTTAGATTTAGTGTGGTAAATGAGAATTTGCAAAATATATTTCGAAGCCACTCTGGAGCTGAAATTTGGGCTCAAAATCAGAATCTAAACCCTGGCTCTAATACCTGTATTGTATTACTAATCTTTATGTGCTATTTCATGTTGGTATTTTTATGTTATTGTAAATAAAAAAAACACTTAAATGTAAATCGTGATCTATCTTCAATTTTACGTCTTATTTTATATAAATTGTAATTTTATCCAATATTTAGATTGTTTCCAAATTTAAAATGATTTTATTTGCTAAAAAAAAATATTGTTTATAAATACAAAATAAATACCGGAAGAGGAAAAAACAAAAGATATTATACATTTAAGCTACTACTTCAAGGCTAAACTAATACAAAACAAAAAATACTTTAATTAGTAAGTTTTGGAACCAACTACTTAGTAACAAAACAATCTACTGTTTCTCAAAATAAAAATATAAACGGGCTAATTTTAAGATATTTATTAGTTTATACGAGTACTTATGACCACCACCACGCACATATTTTAAAATTTTAATTATACTCTCGAAAAGTTAACACATGTGAACAAAAAATTATTAGAATTATAGTTACGATGTTATTGTTTCTTTACGACATAATAATATAAACAGAGAAAAACTATTTTAGGACTCAACATTGTCTGTGGATTCTAAGATAAACATGCGGAATTTCTCGTGATTTTCATTGGAGAACCGCTTTTCGATTTACTATATAGAAATGTGGGACATTTAAATATCGAAAAGATTACTATAAATAGTTTACATATAAAGGGGATATTCATCGTACGTATGTTAACCCTACATATTATTGGAAAGTAAACTTTTAAACTAGGAAATAAATAAATTATAATGTTCGAATCGAAAACTCTTCGTCAATGGCCCGTTCTACACTCTATTTTTTTGAAGTACTACTTCTTACTTCAAAACAAGCTGTAATAGATTTTTTATTGCTAATTTAAAACCTTATTTTATATTTAAACACAAAATTTTTTTGTATTGTTTTATTCTGTTTTCTCTAAAATAAAATGTAAACTAAAATCTACATTTTAAAAATGGCCTTTAATTTTTTTTATTTCGTTTCTATTTGTCACCGAAAAATTTTTTGTCGAAAAATGAATCGCAATTAAAACCGGTTTCATAGGTAAACGGGGAAAGAGACGAAAAGGAGGTAACTTCAAAGAAGTAAAGTGTGGAACATTGGGCCGTTCCACTGTTTATGTCATTATAATTCAAACGAATTTGTTAATTTATGTTTAATTACAATAAAGCATTGTAATCCCTAAATAGTCGAAAAGCTGTTGTTTAGTAATCGGTTAACCGTTGTGCTATCATCTAAAATAATGTTTTAGTCTATCATCTAAAATGTTGGAAAAACAAACCTAAAAATTTAGCAGAAATATTAAATTGGGCGCGGAGTTGAGTTTTGATGAATGATGATATCATAAATGATTGAAGTATAAGGTCATATGAAATGAATAACTAAAACTATGGTTATGTAAAATCTATAAATTTTTAGATTATCAAAAAACACAATTTAGTAAAGTTGAGGTTTCGCATTTCTTTTGTTGTTCAAGATAAGGATTAAACGGACAGTTAAGTATTATTGGAATGCAAATTATATAAAAAAGTAGCAAAACAGTAAATTATATAAAACCATATAAAAATGATTGCATATATTATTAACTTTCATAGCATCTTAAACTAAAATCTTAAAAACCACAAGATTTAAAAAATCGATACCATAAAAATAAAATTTCACGTGATTTTAGTACTCTAATTTATTACATATTATCGTGAGCAAGGGTTTCAAAAATATTTTTTCTTATGTAATTTCTTAGGTAGCATATTATTTGCACAAAAATGCGGTACAAAAATAGTACAGATTCGTGCAAAAATTTGTTTCAATTCTTTGTCGAGAGGATTCGGCTGAAACATTTTCAAGATATAAGACCTTCAACTTTTTTCAAACGATTCTTTCTAATTTAACCATTAACTCTATTAAACAAAGATTTTTGGTTTCAGAAATAAATACATACATACTAAAGAAAGAAACGACGGACGTCAATTTTTCTTATATACGTTATTATTGAATTCGTATTGTGTAAGGGCAAAAAATTATGTTCGCGGGAATGAAATCTTATAAGAAATAAGAATGAAACACAGTAATAAAATTTAAGATATTGCATTCATTTTTCAAGGCTCTTAAACATTTTAAATATATTTTGCCTGCTTTATTTAAACAAATGGTAGTATTAAAATTACAAAACGTATGTATCTCATCTCATCGCATGGGTATGCAAAACACTAGTTTTTAGTCAAATTTTTATTGGTTAAATTAATTTTAATGAATAATTTAATTGAATTACCACTTTTTACAATATTATACAATTTGAACTCACCCAAAAATTTCAAGGAACAAATAAATCCAAAAATGTTTAAACTTAAGTTTATTAACTGTTATGAACAATTAATTATAATTATTAATCACTTATTAGAACATACATATAACAACACCACATCAAAACAATAATTATTCTTCGTTTCTATTACAATATTTAATTCAAAACTTTACAATAACCCAAAATGACTTTTATGTGTAATAACCATAAGAGAATGATTCATAATACATTTATAATTTCTTTCACTGCTAAAACCACTATTAAATCCAGTTTATTTTCTTAAAACAACACACACACAGTATAATGTATAAATATTCTTAAGCTATATAAAAAAAAGAATATTTCAAGTACTTATTTATATTTTTTTTTTATTTTCTTTAAGATTTTTATTTCTATTTTGCAGAATGTTTAAGGCACGAAAAATATTTTTTTTTATTTTGACTTAAAGACACTACTCTTCTCTCTATACCCATCAAAATTCCCAAACGAATTGTTTTATGTACATGTGTGCTACACCAAGTATTTATAATACATATGCATTAACTAAATTAATTAATTTAAGGAACTTAAGGATTTTTTATGACAAATTGATAAATTACAATTATAATTCGGTAAAAATGCTGTTCATAACGAAAAAACCAATATTTCACTATACACAAAACAAAAAAATAATTACAAATAATTTTTAAAATAGAAAAATTAAACTATACATAAAAATATAAAAAAAAAAACTGGTAATCACGAAATGACTTCCATTATATTCCGATCCATTTGAAAACTCAAATGCAACTAAACTAAATTGTGTATTTGTGTACAAGCAGCAGAGCAGACAAAAAGAAACCAAAAATAAAAAGAACAAAACAAAAATAAAACTAACATGCTGAATTTTACAGAGGAGAAACACAATTCGTTTGAGTGAAGATGAGATTGCTCGTTGAAAGTTTTATTTTAGGAAAGTTTAATTTTAACAAAAAAATCACTACATATTTCTTAATTCAATGACCGAATAGAATAACCTTAAGAATTAAAATTAAATGAAACAACTTCTTTTATTATTATAATCTTATCAAAGCCAACCTATTAATTTTGGTATACTTACAGCGCTTCCCCAAAAGAAAACTTATGAATTTTACCTTACAAAAAGTAAGAAAAAATTTTTGGAAAAAAATTTTTTTGTTCGTTTAGTTGGTGATTTACTTATGAAAAAGTTATGAAACTTTTAACTTTTGCTTTATGAGAAATACAATGAAGTTAACCGCGTTTTAAATTTAATGTCAATTGTTTATTTTAATGGTGTACACGATTTTAATACAATTTAAACTGCAAATTTAAGAAAACTTCGAATATTTTTACAATACTTATAAACGATTATATATTTTGAAGTTTTTAGAGTGTGCACGATGTAGAGTGATTCAATAATATAGATAAATACATTACAAATAAAATGGAGCTCAGTCCTTCGGTTCTTGAGTGTAGTGAAAATCAAGAGATTTATCAACTTCAATTTGGTGAAACATTACTTGGGAAAATGGTTACAACTCAAATAGTGATACCGTCGGCATTTTTGTCACGGAAGCATTCAATAATTACTGTGTTTAGGGATGTACCTTTATGATTCAAACAGAACGACATCCAAACCAATAACTCTTGATACATAAAATATAAAATTCTGACTAACAACACCTTTTTGTTGCGTAATATAATTTTGTAAAACTATATTTGAATATAATATGTGTTTGCGTTTTAATGTATTTGGTGTTTTAATAATCAATTTTCGGAAAAATTTGGAGGTTAAAAATGTATAAATCAAGATTTTGTAAACAAATAAATAATAATGAAGTATGGTTCAGTTCGAATTTTCTTCTTTCTCTAAGTTTTTATTGCGTATGGTCTTCAAAAGATAAAAGTAAAAGGCAAAAGTCATAAGGAAAAGTTTTTTTACAGGACGTTAAGTACCTTTTAGTTTGTCGACTGAATATGTTATGGTTATGTTTTTGTTGAAAACCCGTATCTATCATTTGCATCACTACCATAATTTCATTCAACCAAAACAACTTGTTTTATACCGAAAACCCGAAACAATGCAAATTGACTACTAAAAATGTATTTTTCGTTGCTCCTTCAAAATAATTTTTGGTTATAAGTATTCTAGCTTTTCCAATACGATTCGGCCCTCACTAGCATATGTTTATCAAGGTACGATAGAATGTTATACCATAATGTGATTTACTGATTTCAATTACATCTGCAATTTTTTTCACAACAAAGAATAGGTACAGGCGGATTCAGTGATGCATTCGTTCGTTCATTCATTCATTCAAACAATTTTTTCGACCAATCATTGCTCCAAAATGATGATTTTTTTTCTTTTGCATTTTTTCACAAGAGATAATTGGTCGAAAAAATTGTTTGAATGAATGAACGAAGAACTATGAATCCAGCTTAAAAATGGTGAAGTCATAGATTTTTTTTCATGTTTCAAGTTAACTATCAAAGACAAAATTAAATATTATTGAGTAAAATCCAAGGTTCATTGAAGATGATCAATTCATATTCTGTGTAAAAATGGATGAAAATTTGTTTATTAAAAAAAATTTTCGAAAATAATTTTTAATTTAAATGTTCTAGTTACATACTTTGAAAAGTTTAATAAACCATTTTTATATTACACATGAATTGTAACGAAATTACAAATCATGGATTCTAACCGATCGTAACTCCTCTGCATTTTACAATATACTTGTCCACTGTATATCTTTTATTCACGTAAACATTTATCTATGTATGTATCAGGGTATGGTTTTACGTTTGTATTGAGTACATAACATTTATATATTGCTGAGTTTGTAGCATAAGAATAACGAGAAAGCAAACAAAGCGAAACTCGAACATCGACCAATATTTTTATATTTCAGCTTAGCTATATGAATACTTCGTAATATGTATTATGTTTTATTACTCACGCGTATTTTTCATTCTGGTCTGTTTTATTACCATAATTACATTGATAAACAATTATCTAATAAAAGTTAAATTCGTAATCAGTTTAGTCAAAGTAAAAAATAGAAATTAACTAAGTCAATTATGTTAATTATGATACATAACTATGTTTATATGCAATGTATACGGTTGTTAGGATTTTATTTCTTTGCTTTTGATCTTTCTTCAATTCAAAATGTTTACTTAAATAAAATAGCTATACGTACATCCCTTTGCCTGCCTGCCATCACAATTGTGTGGGTAACGAAAAAAAAACATGCCAAACATTTATTTTTGTATGTATTTTGGACCAACATACACATTTGTGTATTCCACTTAAATCGTTTTTGTCGGAAAAATAACACTAACTATAATAATAATAAAATAATTAATATGTGATCAATAACAAATAATTAATATGTTATATAATTTATATATTATCAAATTATAATGTTTTTTTCAAAAATAATTCCGATTTAACTAAGATGAGTTAAAATCCAGAAGACATTACAACCTGCCTTTTTTTACCCACATGTGTGTGTTGGACTTAAATTGAAGCAAACAAATTTTTTGTCTGGTAGGAAAAGGGGTATGATGTCAAGTTTGACACAACTATAAAACTCTTAAAAACTCTCGTTTATCCGATATAAGTAATGGCGTGACTGTAAATTTTCAAGATACATATTCATAAATACTGCAGTACATATAGAAGAACAAACCAATCAAGTACTACTTTGCACTATGTGGCCAAAAAATTCATGTTGCAAAAACTATGTTTTCCATCCTATGTAAAAGTCCTATTTATAAATCTGATTTTCTGTATTATTTGTCCATCTTTAATTTCTTCAATTTTTATTAAAGTTAAAGACAACCTACAAATCACACTGTAAATAAGATGAAAATGAGTTATCTTAAAAAATAATTTATCTTAAAACTTTTTGGAAAAAAAAGAAGACACAAATCTTATCTATCTCTCTATGTTACATATATGTACATATTTTTAAATACATCAGTAAGCACTAACCTATCCACAAAATTGAATATTGTTTATTATATTTTTAGATACCAATTTTAAAAATTATGAATTATCTTAATGTAAAATTGAATATTTATTTAAATCTAGATAAGATACAAGATTTTTATATTTTTTTAAGATAATCGTCTTATATTCAATCAATGAAAACATACATAAAGTTTAATGTTTCACTTTAGACCTATTAAAAATGTTCAAATTGAATAAAATTCTATGAGATTTAGGTGACTTAACATATTGTGAATTCTACAGAATGGTTATCTGGCTTTCAGCAAATCATAAAATCTACCTTGTCATGTAAACAGGATATTAAATTAATGACACTTAACAATTAGCACAATTTTGTATTTATTAGTAAAATTATCTAGCAAATTAAGAACGAAATATGTTATTTATTTACAAGGTAACAAAACAGTACAGTTTTCAGTTATGGAATGAAGCCTTATAAAATGTACATTCTCATATAAGTTTAATAAAAACCAATTTAACCTCGAACGATAAGCTTTGTACAATTATTTGTGCCTTATGAATAATTGCCACTAGTATACTACTAGTCAGGCTCACAGGTCAAGAGAATCATTTTGTATGGTGTAGTTCAAAATAAAAAAAAATATTCGAATATTATAATATGCGAGAAAACCGTAAAATTCGAATGAAAATCCATATTTTACAATTAGATTCTTATTTGATTTGAAATGAATTTGTGAAATGGATTGAAATGAATGCATCCGTATGACTTAGAATCGTTATTATCGAAACCTCCGAAAAAACCACGTCAAAATCGATCAAAAGTTAAGGTAATGTTGACTGTTTTCTTTGATTACCGCGGTGTTATGCACTCAGAATACGTGCAGAAGATGAAACGGTGAATAAAGAATGTTATCTGGGCGTTATGCTGCGTTTGAGAGAGTTTGCTCTCGTTGAAAAAGGTTAGGTTTGTGGAAAGAACAGCCATGGATTTTGCACACACCATCTCACAAGGCTATCTCTCTCTCTCTCTTTAATGAAATTAGTACTTGCAAGTAAAAATGGTTATATCTACAAGAAACTGTGTTGGAAGGTAAATTTTTAAACGTCTATTACTTGATAGGGAGGCTTTAACGTGCGAAGTGATAGAAGTAACCTCACCTTCGTTTTGATCAAGAAACCCAACGGTACCATTCGCGGCTCCTACTTTAAAAAGTATACTTCACTATCGCATTTTTTTTTAATATTCATTTTACATTTAATATACAGCGTGTCCCTAAATTCGTGTATCAAACGAAGCAGGGTGATAGAGGAGCTCATTGCATGCGCGCTCACCAAAAAATCAATTTAAAAGAAACTTTCTGTAGTACATTCTTTTCCCGCTGGCTTCACTTAAACATCAATAAAAATTTTTGAGAAACAAAAAAGTTTACAAAACCAAAGTTTTTATTTGACAGAAGATAATGCAGCTTATACAAATAAATTTATTGGAAAGGCACATTTTTCTAGATCGTATTAAAAAAGAAAATTAAACAAAAGAACTCTGCTTCGTTTGATACGCGAATTTTGGGACACCCTGTATAACACGATTTATTATACTAAGTTCTTATTTTTAATTATTTAGACAATTATAATTGTTAAATTATTTAATAAATTTTTTAGTTATTACGTCTTGGATGGAAATATGTGTTGAACATTCGAAGCGTTGATAGCAGTGTTCACAATTAAATTTTCTGTAATGTTGCTGAAATATTATAAAATTTCTTGCTATTGGAAAGCAAATCTGAAACACTAAATATACAGGATACCCTCCCAGAACAAGATTAATTAGTTCCGTGTTCTTTAAAACCGTGTTGTTCGAGAACGTTACGATATACAAAAACAAAATAAAAGAATAACGAAAATCGTGTTGTTTAAAACCGTGTAATTTGATGAAATGAGTATCCCTGTTCTTCGAAACTGTGTTTTTCGAATACCGTGTTCTTGGAGGGTTACCTGTATATCCTCAGGAAAAAACTGTTCATTATGTATTTTGTTTTAATTTCTTTCTGGACATGGATTCCGTTCGCTTTTCACATTCAATTCAATTTGAATTTTGTATACGTATACAGTGTATAACATACACTTATTTTGTGCTGTTATTTGATATTTAATATTGTGTGCTGACACATGATGTATTGTTTCACTACCGATAGTATCATTTATAAAGCCGGGTCAACATTTTGGCGAAATGTCATATGGATTTGACACACACACAATGATAGAAAATAACAGCACACAATATTAAAAGAGTATATTATACACTGTATACGTATACAAAATTCAACTTGAATTCAATGTGAAAAGCGAACGGAATCCATGTCCTGATTAGGATATGTATCTTTAATTCTTTCTCTCAATAGTTATGCATTCGAATTATATTTTAGTTTCATTAGTTTAGGCCGAATGTGTCGGCGGGCCGAATGTATCAAAGGGCCGAATGGATCGAAAGGCCGATTTTTTTTGTTTTGTTTTTAGAAATATAATTTTTAAAATTTTTTGTTTTATGGAATATTATGTAAATTTTTTGTTTTTATTAAACATAAATGAATTTCTTATGAATTTATGTATATTTTACTATTTTTCATCTTTCGATATTCATGAAATTAAACGTATCCAGTCAGCGATACATTTTGGTGAAGGCAAATTTTTTCATGCGCCACATGAGACATTCGGCCCTATGTCAGCCTTCTCATAATAGGTATATGTACAAAAAATTTAAAAAAATAATTTAATTAAATAACAAAAATATATTTCTAAAAACAAAAAAAAAATCGGCCCTTCGACCCATTGATATCATACCATTTATTATATATACAGCGCGATGTTTCGATATTGGTTTTCCTCACTACGTACTCAAGCACCACAGCACAGGGCGCGAGTGCTTCTCCCTGTCGAACACCAGGATGTTATTTCAAAGGAGTCTGATACAGTTCCTTCAATTACGATTCTACAAACAGACCCAGACGTTGTTAATTTGCATAGAGAAACGAATTTGTTTGGAATCCGTAGGTATATAACTGCGGCTCATAGATTGGGACGAGTCTGGCAAGTACAACTTTCGCAATATCACGCTAGTTTCTCCATTTAAGACGGTCGCCGTTTTCGTGCAGCGGACATATGAGCGCGATCTTCCAATTTTCTAGCAGCTCTTCTTGGTTCCAAACAGAGACGATGAGGTCATGTGGATTTGTTGCAAGAGTAGCAATAGCTTAATCAATTCTGCGAGGATTCCATCGAGACCGGGTGCCTTTCTATTTTTCAATCTACTAATAGGTTTATCTACTTCCTCTACTGTGGGATATTCGATAAAGATTTCTTCACCTGGAGGAGCTATTATTCTAATTAGGGTCACTTTGTCATTCCGATTTAGCAGATTTTGAAAGTAGTTTTGCCATACTGAGAGAACATCAGCCACGTTTGTTGTCAGCTCTTCATTCCCATCTTTGATCGCTTTACTTCTTGGGTGGAAGGCTTTAGTTTGGCTAGTTCCGCTTCGAAGCTGTTGTTTTCGATGCATGATCTCATATGATTGCGCGCGCTTCTTTTGTCGAAGGTATTTAGTCGGGGCTTTCCTAGCGCGGAGATATTCTTCTAGAGTGCTCCTAGTGTTGCGAGCCAACCGGAGCACGGCTATTACCTAGCCGATAATAATAGAATTCGGCACGTTGGATAAATATGGGATTATAAAATGATAAACTATTGTACTCGCCAGAAGCAGAGAAACTCCATATTTTCTGATTGTTGCTGTAGTGTTGAAATGGGATGATAACAGTTACTAAAGTATTTTATAATTTTATTGCTTATTATATTATTTTATCCAACTATTTAAATGGAATTACATTTTCATTAATTTAAGATTTTACTGAATTATTTTACTAAATTTAATGAATTATGAATAAATGTCTCGTTCTTTTATTTTTTCTTATGTTTCCACAAAAGAAATAAACAATATTTATTTCGATATTTTAAGAGTAAAATAAAAATTATAATTTTCATTTCATCAGAGGAAAGGAAATTAAAATAAATAAATATAGTTCTTTTCCCTGAAAACGGAAAAAAATAAACGATACCAAAAAATAAATTGGAAGGAATGATATAGTAAAATGTCATGTCTAACATTATGAAAACAAAATGTTTTTAAAAATAAAAAGCGGAGAAAACGAAAGTAAGAACTGAAAAATATACGAAAAATAAAATTTGGATTTGAACACTGGTCTGCAGACAAATTGTAAATTATAACAAATAAAAATAATAAATAGGCCAGCTATTTTAAAATAAAATAAAAATGCTTAATAACTACAAAACAAAATTAAAGTAATTTTAATATTTTAAATATTTAAATCAGATTAAATCTGACCAAACTATTGTTTTTCCAAATTCAGAAATGCATATAAATGCATGAGTCGAAGGTCTTTTCGTTTAGATATTCGGCCAAAAAATATGTGTCAGAATCTTTAGGTACTGGTGGCATGCATGTAAGTAAAAAATTAGAACAGCCCAATCTCTTTCCGAAGAGCACGTAATCAAAGTGTATCTCTAAAGTTACTTGAATCCTAATCAAAAGATTAAGATACAATAATTTTTAATCTACTGAATTTAACGCACATCAAATATAAATAGATTATCACAGAGAATTTAATTGTTCAACTTTTCGGCCAATTATTGAAGTTACATATATTTAACGAAGGACTACAAAATAATATTCTACAAAAACGGTTTAAGACATTTTCAAATTCGCTATTGACGATATGCAGTGATTGTAGAAAATTTTGTTTGCTCGTAAACTTTAAAACTTCTCCGCTATACCATTTTGTAATCGTATTGTAAGCGCTGGCAATCATTTCTAGTAAGCTTTATTTAATTTCGGTAGTTAGTGTTTACTCTACATTCGGCAATACACCTACGTTAAAGGAAAGTATTTTATTTATAATTTTTGGCAAAAAAGCACTCATAAATTAACAAATATGCATCTCACAGATTCTCAAGGTCATACAGCAACTTCAAGAACGAAAACAATTCATATTCCAATTAAGTAATAAATAATTTCAAATTATCATGTTAAGAGAAAAATAAATAACAAAACTTTGTAATGTGTCTCTAAATTTTAATATGAGAAAGCTATGTTGCAGGTTAACTTATCGAATTTACTGATAATTTGCACTAGTAATAATATTCATTCATGCTGAACATAAAAATACCACCGAAACAGATAATTTATTATTACAATAATTACATTAATTCAATTTCACGATAAAGACAATTTTTATATAAAAAATATTTCTAACAATAAAAAACACAAGATTATTTTATCAACTTTCAATCTACGTGACAAAAGTCAAATTTCTTCATTAATTCTCACAACATGTTCTTTTCGTTGATATTAATAATTTTAGTACATTTCCCATACAATTTGAATTGAAATAATAATATTGCACTTTCATTAAAATGTATGTAAATGTGTTGTTTATATACGAGTATGTATGTACATATGCACATATTACATAGAATTAAACCTATTGTTTGCATTACAACAGCCGCGAAAATGTAAAGCCATATTTTACTATATAAAAACACAATTCATTTCATAGCGCATAATTACAATACAGTCATAATATAAATAATTTTTAATATACATATACTTTCATTAAAATTTCTATTTCTAGTTATAATTTAGCTAGATGCGATAGGCACATTTAATATACAATCAAATTGAGCTATCTAAATAATAGATATATATATATATATATATATATATATATATATATATATATATATATATATATATATATATATATATATATATATATATATATATATATATATATATATATATATATATATATATATATATATATATATATATATATATATATATATATATATATATATATATATATATATATATATATATATATATATATATATATATATATAATCTTATACATAGTGCAATGCAATATAATTAAAGCCTCAGAGGTATGAACAAATTATCGCTCTCGACTCATTGATTTTCATGCATGACACTCGAGGATTCACACGCGCGCATTTGCTTTTTCAAGAAGTAAATCGAAAAAATGATGCTTCAAGCATGCCAAGAAATCCGAATGTTTATAAAAGGCTGAGTACTCATCATAGGCTTATTGCACTTACGCATATTGTGTATTTAAGAAATAAAGGCGATTAAATATCTAATTATTAACAACTAACAATTATTTGCTATTGACAAGAAAAGAAGTAGCGATGGTAAATATAATGTTAATTTATTTAAATACACACGGGTTTTAAAACCGTGTGTGATTTTAAAATCAACAATGTAATTAAACAGAATGTAAATTTATTTTGATATACTTACGATAAAAGTTTATTAATTGCATTCAATTATACTTACTCGGAGGGCAAGCATGCATAGATATGCATAATGATAATAATATTGAACTTACCTGAAACGATAAAAAATAAAAATTGTATAGGTTAATAACATAACAACAGAACTGCTTATTCAAATTAAACACATTAATAGGAAACAACCAACGCCCGATTAAACCATTAGATATATCATGAGTAATTTGCACAAACTGCAACCGAATTTACTTACAACATTATTACGGTTACGCGAAAATCGTGTTCATGATCAATAAATGTGGTACATCTATGAGGTTATATTATGAGAGTATCGCTTTCATTTTTAATGTACACACGAATCTCTATTTTATGTAAAGATGTTTTTATTAATGTTACATTTTATATTACAATAGGTTTTACTTTTTATATAATGAAATCAGTAGATATACTCGTACTTAGTGAAAACTGACACACCTATTTGTATAATTCAACAAATAAGCTAAATTCTTTACGAAGAAAATTCGGAAAATTGAGGCGAAATAACGAAAACGTTTATGATATTAATTGCAATGAAGGCATTGGGTGCTTTCAAGTCATCAACAGTTGGCAACATGCTGAATAAAATCACCACCAACGTAATGAATACTTTAGGCCTTTTAAAATTATCAAATCAAATTGACGATGATTTCATTAATAAACCTGAAAGTGCTTATTGTCACATGACAATAATTTCGAACATTTAAAAAAAA
This sequence comes from Nephrotoma flavescens, assembly GCA_932526605.1. NCBI lineage: Eukaryota > Metazoa > Arthropoda > Insecta > Diptera > Tipulidae > Nephrotoma > Nephrotoma flavescens. Next base: position 164,024,779 of record OW052221.1, on the reverse strand, counting down.
CACATTTAATCATAAACGAAAACCCGGTTTTAAAAAAACGTTCGTATATAATTATTGTCATGTATATGGTTACGTCTTAAAACTTTAAAACGTGATGTTCTGAACTGGTGAAATCGATCGAACCACTTCTTCTTATACTTCATAATCAAAATTCAAGCGGTTGTTAAAGTGGCTAAGCTCGACTGACCGGATAAGTGTGGTGGAGAACTATAATGCAACAATAACTTTAACACTAACGTGAAGCAGCCATTTTTTGAGGTAGGTAATCAACTTTTGGGTGATCAAAGGGGAGTCCACCATGGAGAAGAGGACAAAAGAAAACGAAAATAAAGAAAACGAGATATAATGCTCTCCAACTCTTCCAGATTCCGTATGTCTTTTTCAGCAGCTCTGGGACCTGACTAGAATTCAATGCAGGCGATTAAATACCTGCAAGGAATGTAACACCAGCGGAAAAAAACTGATATTAAATTTAAAATGCGTTTTACATTGAGTGGTTCTTCCCCAACATGAGCATGAAACGTTAATCGACCGATTTTAAGTGGGGAAGAACTGTCACAAATGTTAAGGTGAGTAAGTGATCAGTGATCGTCTAAACACAACAATCACAATCAGAGGACTAAAAAATGAAGCAACACGAAAAACTAAGATTTTTTAAGAATCAGGGACCCATTTAAATAAAAGTGCTCATAAAATTTTAGTTCAAGAACTCAGCATGATAAAAATGTATACAAGGTAAGATGGGTACCACGTTTTTTGGTAGCTGAACAGAAATTCAACTGAATCGATATTTCTTAGCTTTCTTTAGAGATGTTGCGGTGTAATTTAAAGAAATTTTGGTATGGTTTCGGCAACCAACGAGCAATTTAAACAGTGGCTAGAATGCGATTCAGCTTCGCCAAAAAAGATCAAAACGACCCTCTCGCTGAGAAAATGATGGCGTCCGTTTTTGGTGACGCCTTTCAAAACAGTAAAACAATTAATGGAGACTACTTCGTCAAATCTTCTGCACCGATCAAGTGATAAGCATAAACAAAAACTAGGTAAATAAAATAATTATTTTAGGACAAGCTTCCTCATTCCGCTATTCTCTAGATATGGCCCAAGTGACTTACTGTCTAGTTGCAAAATTAAAAGAGTGGCTCTAAAGCCGTATATAGGTTTACCAATAATAGTGTGTAATTAATGCTGCTGTAGACCAGTATTGGAAGAACCTGATATTTCTACATATAAATCTAAAATGCATTGAGGTGGTGTTAGATTATATTGAAAATAATTAATGAAACATTAGAATGTTTTTCATTACTACATAGGTCCGAAGCTTCTCGAATAACCCTCGTATGGACTATGAAAGAGAAAATTTTAATCATATTATGTTACCTACGGGTATAAATAATTACTTGTACACTAAAAAAAATCAGTATTGCATTACAGCAGCTCTATAATACATCGTGACAATAAAATACGGTTTTTAAATTATTTTTTGTACGTTTTTATGTACGAAGCTAGAAATTCGGGAAAATAATAATTCAAAGTAATCGTCTTTCACGTTAAACAGTCTTCAAAGCAATATAAAGATAGCAGGAGATATGTAATTTTTGAACCATCCACGAAGAGATCAGGACCATCATCATTCAACAGCTCCACAACATCATTAAATGTCGGATTCACCGAAATCTACAAATCAGTAAGCGTTATGTAGAAAATTATCTTCAAGTAAACCACAATACTCGTAGTTCGACAATAGCTAAAGACACTTTAACAACTATTCTTACAAGCTTCAATCAGTTCAAAATGATGCATGAAGAGCCTGAACCCGCATAATTCTGGAGAACAATTCGTTCAAGTATGGTTTTGATATTGTACTATGCTTATTCCAGGATGTGGTATACATACCTAGGATCGCAATTATGGTTGGTCTATATGTCTCTTATTATAACATTGCATATCATATCATAACAGGTGGTACCCAAACTGCTCAATTCGATAATTCACCCTCTAACGCAGCCGGCTTAATGGATTCTGAGGTCATAAAAGCTCAAAAATATCTTCACATAGAAAAACACAGTCCATCTAGAGAACCACCAGGCCAACTATAGAGGATGCGAAGTAGCGGTACAACTGCTCTAACGTTACAAGAGAAAAGGTTCCAACTACAACTGGAGCGCCGCCACAACTACAGCCCATAGAACCAGCGAGGAGATCCTTCTCGTAAACAACGCAGCCGTTAACTAATGCTACTAAATAAAATCCACTCGAAAGGATATTAGCGATAAAAGCACGTGTTGCAAAACCAGAACGTAAAAATATATGCTAAATATATGCGACTAGATAGACAAGAAAATTTCCTAAACTTAGAAAAACTAGATATATCTTTTGTGTCGCAAAATCATTTAACAGAAAATTAATTTATTAGAATAGGTGACTATGAATATTCATTTATTGGAATACGATACTATTCATCCAGGAGGGAACGCTTGAGGTGGTTCTACCGAAATTATTAAGAATAATATTAAATATTACGAAGAGCCCGATACTAAAACAAAAATTATGCAACTTAAAACCATAAAAGTTGAATCAATCAATAATAAGGATTTCAGCATCTCCTCTATTTGCTGTCCCCCATGGTATCAGATAAAAAAAGAAGACTATACTGGCGACTTTTTAAATCACTAGCACCAAATTTTCTTATAGGCGGTGATTTTAATGCAAAGAATACGTATTGGGGATCTAGACTTACAATTTCGATCTATTTAATTAGTTAAATTAATTTAAAAGTTATTTAGTACAAATCGCGAGAACAACTGTGAGTTTCACTCTGGCGATAAACCAACAAATTCGCCTACATAAAATTCCATAAATTCTTCATAATCAGATCATAAATTCTTTGTTAGAAAAGGAATTTTAGAGGACTGTCATTTGACCACTAACCTGTGATCAAGAGTATGAGTACAATGTTAATAGAAAAAGATAACATGCCTAAATTAATAAACAATAAAACCGTGTGGTTCTAAAAGTAGAATGGTTCTACAAGTTAGTGCGAGACGAATAAATCTCCACAAACCGAAACTATTTCGAAAAAAAATAGATTTTTGAATATTTTAATTAAACAATTTTTTCAAAAAGTTTAAAAAGTTGTAGCTTGGGAAAGTTCACTTCTTCCTCAAACCAACTCTATCAGGAAGCTGTGTTTCCCTCTTGAGGTCAGATACAGAAAGCTCGTAAAATCTGGCAGCAGACTCGTGCTCCACAACACAAAAAATATCCTCAATTTTCTGTGCAACAAATTAAAATACCTAATGAATAAAATAAAGAATAAAGCATATATTACATTAGCGACTTCGAGGTCTTTTTAAACTAAAGGAATGGGGGCGTACATACAGTATGTGCAACAAGAGTGTGTACGGCATAACTATACTTAAAGCTATAGGAACAAATATGGGCAGGGCTTACATCGATTTTCTATTGATTCCTCTTGGACGCTTTAAAACAAACATTAGTTTAACTGCAACTGTTTAGCGGATAACATATATGAAAGAAATGAGTGAGATTTATAAAAAACGATTTGAAGTGGTATTTTTAAGTGCACATCCGAAAGGACCAAAAATGTCGGTTGCAAGTTGCTGCACTTATATAAAAAAGTCGAAAACATTTGTACAGAAGAGGATTACACATAATTCAATGTTTAAAAATGTTGACGATTTGCCAGATAGAGGCAAAATCCGAACCACTACAAAAAAGGAGGATGAGGGAATCATACAGCTATTTGATGAAAATTCTTCGATTACGCTGGATGCAGCTGGGGCAAAATTGGTGAAAAAGATTAATATTTTACCAAAAACAACCATACGAAAGAACATGGCTACGCATATGGAAATACTTTAGTCAAACCACTGGCAACAAAAAAATGCATAGAAAAGCGACTACAATGGGAGGAATGAACATAAACACAAAGATTTTACGAATACTGTGTTTACCGATGAGTCATCCTTTTAAGATAAGATAAGATAAGATATATACAACGCAGGGCAGCTGTTAGGCTGATTACCTATAACGTACTTCATGCTAAGTATGCCCATGTCAAGATGAACACAGATTTGTTCGAACAACGCAGCAACTGAATTACTTGAGCACATGCAACTACTGCTGCTTCATTCGAATACCACCTAATTATTCGACAAAATCTGTTACATAAGACACGATTCGGTGAACGAACTGACTAGGAATCCTGAACCTGCGAGGGTCTCTAATACTACTGGAAAAGGATTTATTAAATGTTCTAACTTACAAAAGAACCTACTTGAGCAAACTGTCGTTTTTCCACAATACAGTTCGGTGTTTTGTTCTCACAAGTGCACCATAACCATTCCTAAATTCCCTTGTTAGTAAAAAATTATTACAATATTAAGGTTAGTTTGTTAATTGGGACACTATTGACTATCTTCCTTCCACTCAGCATAAAGATGAGGAGGGTACATCACCCAAATAATTGTTTATGTTTACCGATGAGTCATCCTTTCGGGGTTTTAATGCTAAAAGACGTGTTTGGCGAATTAAGCATAAAAAAGGATTGTGCGAACTATGGAGCACCCGCCCTAGCTCCGGAATGCTACGGGAATGCTTCACCAAGCAAGGTTTTGGTCAATTAATCGTTTCCACACGGAACCTAAACGCACTTTTCATGAATGAAATTTATTCATGAGGTTTGTTACCACCCAACAAAAAACCCACGGATTTTTTTTATAAAAAAGCAATAACAACAATTTTTCTGGTTTTATTCTGATGTTTCAAAAATTTTAGTGCGTGTTTCTACTAATTAAAATGCCGCATAAATACTTAAAAAGTTAACAGTGGTATTTTTTAACTTTACCACTTTTTATCTGTTTCATTTTGTTAAAATTTCTTGACAATTGTTGCTTATTTTACGTTATTCTAAACGTATAGCCAATAGCTGAACAAACAAACTTCTGTTTATACACAAATATTTTTTGTCAGCGAAATGGTTCTCATATAAAACTTATACCGGCTCTTGAAACAGATCGACAAACAGCTTGATCTTTTTATTCATCTCAATTTTCTCGTCAACTTTTCAATTTTTTGTACGGTCTTTAACCAATTGGAACAGACACACCTTCAAATTCATGTAATTGCCGTACAGTTGATTTTTATGGCTTACTTTTCTGTAAAACAATGAAATAAAAGAGGTAAACATTGATATAAAAAGGGTTATTGCTTTTCCGTACAAAATTGCACGACCATTTAAAATTGCCTTTTCGTGTTGATGATCAGATTAGTTAAATCATAGCAAGTCAGAATCAAACAGCTAAACCAAAGTAAAATGTATGGTTAAATCAAATTATCGATGTCGTTACAAATAGAAAAATATTTCTAGCGGCTGTTAGTAGAAATGCTTAGCTAAAACGCAAACCCTATTTGGGTGTATTTGCTTAATGTACATATTTCTCGCTCAATATATTTTTTCAATAAGCACACGTACAAATATTTTTATTTATATTTCTGTACTGTACCAATGATATCATCTCATAAACACCTCGTGCCTCATAATTAGTAGATAGAAAGAACACCTGTACTTATCTATACCAAAATGGTTTTAGTTGTTCGAATAGCAGAAAATAGAAATCGCACTAAGATCTGTTTGTTTAGTTAAACATCTGTTGATTTTTTATTTTGGTAGTTTTCATATCTTGAAAACTGTTTAACAAAAAATAGCGAAAAATACATGGTATCCCAAAAAATGTAGGCACTGCTAAGCGAAATATAGCTTTCTGATTTTTCTTTCTTTTCAGGGTCTAATAAATTGAAAATAATGAGTGAACCTTAATTAATTTTGAAAAACGAAAATTTATTTGAGGGCGCTTAAGAAAAATTTCTCTAAGCCGCTTACGAATCGGATAAAAGATACACTACACGTAGATGAAGAAAACCCCCAAAAATATATATCCGTTATTTACAATGACACCACCAGCAACGTAATGAAGAAGATATTCAACAGATACGGATATATAATAGCACATAAAACCAATAACAATCTACAATAACAATTAAAAATATCAACAAACAACAAATTAGATAGCGGGATATATAAATTAATCTGTGACAACTGCCAAAAGTTTTGTATCGGACACACAGGCAGAAACTTCGCGCAAAGATTTAGGGAGCACACACAAGAGGTAAATCACAAACAACAAAAATCGAATACCAAGTCAAATTACGCACTACAACTAAATATGGAGAAACATACATACACAGCCATAGAAACAAATTTACAGGTCATACGCAGAATAACAAAGAGTGGCATAATGGATAGAAATGAATAGTATGAGATATATAATAGAGTTACACTAACTACAGAGTAGAATTTTTTTTTCCCATATAAAATTTGCTATTTCATTTGAGGCACGTCAGAGCAGGATGGTTATATAAAAAAGCATATGGCTTACTCATATTTCAAAACGAAAAACCCCATAGCAGCTGTTTATTTATGTGCGCAGTGACAACCTTTGGTGGCGACTTAATTTTGTGATTTTAAAATTATTAATTAAAATAATAAAAATATTATAACATATTTAGTTGGTTTATATAGTAGTGCGTGGTGTGCATCATTTGACAAAAAAAATACAAACTGGAATTTAAAATGAAGTGTATTGTCAAAAATTGTAAAAATACGCCTAAAAGATTTCAAAAAGGCGTATCTTACCATTAGTAAGTTTACTAAGTGTTTATATAAAATCAAATGTAAATTGTGTTAAGAAGAAAGTGATTTGTGGTAAATTTATCCTTAATTTAAGTTATAAATCAGAGAAAATTAAGTAAATAATTTTGATTTCGGTGTGGGGTTTTTCATTTTGTGTTTGTGTTTGTAAACATATGTTATATTACCAGTGTCGCATTTCTCTTATTACTACGTACATACTCTACGTGCTTTTCTTTTCACAATTACTTTTTATTTTGGAACACTATAAGTATAATTTTTTTACCGAAAATAAAAACAATTAATGCGTATTATATTGGAATAAAAATAATTGTGAATTTGTGTAGTTTTAAATTTCGATCGAGTAAATTCTAAATACGACCAGTTGATTTATATGCTTTCTCTTTTACCCTCCGAATTTGACTCACTTGACAGCTATGTACTTTCATGCACTCTAAGGTTTTTTTACTCTAAGAGATATATAAGCTACGAAACAGTCCACTATTACTAAACGAAAAGGTTAATACAAAAACAAACAAAATATACGAAATAATATTACGATTATGACGCGCGTTATTAACAATGCCATGATACTTCAACTTTTCTAATCAAAAATTCAGTAGTTAAATAATACTGAAGAAGAACGTATTGTTCGAAACCGGCATATATTATGTCTATTAAAATTAAATATTATCACATAAAAGACGAAAACTACAATTTTTATTGTTATTAATTTTATTATGTTAATTGTTTTTAAAAATTATTAAACTTTTTTGTTAATATAGTTTAAATCTGTTTTTTAAAGCTTTTTAAAAATAAATAAAAGTAAAATTATAAATAACATCTTTGTAGAAAAAAAGTGCAATAAAAAATTCAATTTGTTTATATACACATATAATAATATAATAAAAGATAAGGTTGAAACGAGCTTTGCCAATCGAGAACCGGAAAAGTGTTTGGAGCGATGAAGCGTTCTCCAAACCTGGCAGCACGAGACATTTTATTGTGGATATACCTTAAAGACTGTTCGCAGTCTTTTCATGTATTTCTACTTTACAATCGCAAAACAAATTTTGTTTCTTACTTCATTTACAAATGAAAATTCACAAAAAAATGACAGTTCTGTAGTATATGCGAATATGCCGGGTCGGATAAAATATAAATAATAAATGATCAATAGTATGTAAGTGTAAGTATTTTGCTTTGTACGTATTCAAAAACATGTTAATGCATAAACTAATTAGAAAGATAAATTATTTCATTTAGATTATAGCTACAACACTACTCTGACTCAATATGATTGGTAAAAATTTATAACCTACGAAGAAATGAAAAACCCATTGACACAAAACTGGCTAGAGAATGTAAAGTTAATTCACACATTACAGTAAATTTAATGTTCTAATATTTCAGAGCACAACATTTAACTTTTCTGCAATCTCAAAATTAATAGCAGCGTATGTACATATTCATACCAAGTGATAACGGCCCATCTACAGGATCAGCATCATTTGTACAAAGGAACTTGGGATTATATAAAACAAACTTGGAGGCACGATAGAATGCCAGGTTTTATTAAGGTCTGATACCTTATTTGGCTCATGTAACACCAAATATTATGTTAGTTATGTTAATTTATGCAAAATATACTGTGTGATAAAGAGAACGCGTAAGACAAAATCAAAAAAAATCGTAATATAAGACAAACAATGAAAATGAAATGTCTGACAACGCAGGAAGAATTTCCTACGATTGTGTATTTAATTCGAGATATACTGAAATAGACCAATGTACGGAACAATCACAACAAAAACCATTACAATAAAAACAACAACAACGTAAAATATAAAAGTAATTCGTACACAACGAAAAGTTAATTGGTAAAAATGAAGTATAGATGGAGAATATGAAAGAATCGAATTCCGTAGACTAGGTAGTAATTCGCTAGTGCTACATATACATGGTATTGTTCTATATATAGACAATATTCCTATGTAAAATATCAACGTCAGTCGCCGCGGCCTGATGAGATGACTGATTTTTTCAAATCAATAATCTCATTAAGTTCGAAACTGATCGTTGCGATTCTTGCAAATCTTTCATCTATAATTCAAATTCGTCATAGTCGTTGTCACACAGATTTGACGCCAAATGGAAGATGTAACCATTTGGCGTCAAATGGAACATTCCAGATAACATATCAATTGTTTTTTATTCTTTAGATTTTTCATGTTTAACAATTCGATATATTTCCTTCAGAGACAAATGACGGCTATAGCCGTCCTACCACGTTCACGCAAATGACGGCTATAGCCGTCATTTCTTCTGGAAATATAAAAATGTAGTGATGAGCAAATGACGTCAATTGAGCTTTCAATAAATTTTGTACACAAAAACCAAAAGTATCAAACAATAACATATCAGTTGCTTTCCAATCGACCACCGCAAGTACTTATAAGCACTTATGGTTTTTGTCTTTGCTAAATTAACTACTCACAACTGCTCTTCTACTTTATTATGAGTAGTTGAAAGCAGTTACGATAAATTTGTCCACTAGGTGATTGTGTGTAGTATTTTTCTGCCAAAAATATAATTGAATGTAGTATTAAATAAAATTTCGCGCTAATAAAATTCGGTATAGATATTTTTTTATTAAAAAAGTTATCACAAATAAACTACACATTTGTAGGTTACGTTGTGCTTTTGTAATTTTTTGTGCTTTCCAATCGACACTTTAGCCAATACTTGCGGTGGTCGATTGGAAAGCAACTAACATCAATATTAAAATAGTGTATTTATTCTTAAAATAATATTTTAATTAATCATGTCTGCCATTTCGCGATTTAAATATTCCCAAAACAAAAATTGTTGAATCATTGTTCAATAATTGTTGAATTTTAGCAAAATTACAATGACAGTATAAGCTTTATTATAAAAATTTGTTTAAAATAAATTGATTTTCACTTTTTACGTGATATGCTATACAAATATACAAGTAGTCGGAAGATTATGTTGTTATACCAGATAATTGATAGTTTTGTCTGTCATTTAATTGATTTACATAATGTAAAGGTTTTATTAAGCGAAAAGAAAATAAGAAATCTTATAATTAGTCGCGAAGTTTGTATTAAAAATTTAAAAAAAATAATTAAAGACTAGAGGCAATCTTATCGAAAACCACATTACAACATTCTATCACGGTTTTTACGTTATACTATTTGCAATTATATAATGTGCATTACTATTTTCTGTTGTATATATTATCATTTATCACTATTGTTAGATATAACTAAATATTACAGCTACCTGTATATCAGAGGCACGGCATGTGTTTCAAATCAAACAATTATTTCCCTTAAGGCTGTATGGTACTCATTTTATCAAAATAAGGGTTACGCGCAAATCACCTAGTGGCTACAAAAATTTAGCTAATGGCATAATTTTTGTTTTAACGCATAGCTAAAGGTATTTTTGAGGGATTAATACATGATTATTTTAAAATTCTGTATATTTAATCCGCAATTATTATTCAAAGTTGACGAATTTTTAAAAAATGTTGCAATCTTACGAATCATTTTATTCTATTTTTTCCACCAAATTTTGTTTGTTTTTTATATTGACATGTACAGGATGATATTTACGAGGGATTAATTCATGATTATAAAGATTAACATTAAAATAACAAAGATATAATTAAAAATATATCAACATCATTATACTTATCGATTGATAACGATAGGATAATTTTGTCATGTACAATGTCTCGGCTGAAAATTAATTGCTAAATTATAATATAGATGGCTTACTCAAAAATTCTTAATATTACAACAAAAAATTAGCGGAGACACGATTTGAAACTTATCGTTTGGTGGATAATAAGAAAACAGATGTTGAATTTTTGTTTTATTTGAGGTACATAACACATTCAAATTAAAAATATTATTGTGATAATTCTATAATTAATCATAAATAATGTTATATAATTTAAGAAAAAGTACGTTTTGTAAAACATTTGCGTTTAGTGCCTTATTGTATATAAGTATATTATATGTATATTATATGTGTATATAAATATACATATATAAACAAATCCTTGAATCGTCTTTTCCTATTTTTGTATATCGTTTTTTCCAAAATGTGTGTAGCCGGGCAGATATGGTAGTAGTATTTGTGTTGCGCGAATTGCTTTACTGCACATGCAAGTCACGTGTCATTGTTTTTGTTTATTCATAAAACGAGATATTTTTGTGTTGTTTATAAGACAGTGTTACTTTTAAAATAATTTATGTACATATTTTCGATTTTTTTTTTATATTTAGTAATTAACATTTTATTTTTAAAATTTAAAGTAAATTTATTTATAAAATTTTACTAATAAATATAAAATTAATTTATGAGTTTAGCCGATACATTATTTTAAATTGGAATACCTCATTTTTGAAATACTTACAATATAGAAACAGCTGTACCGACGAAACTAGGTCTTGTACAAATTCAAAGTTAATATCTAGAAAGGTACAACCTTCACCTTACGAACGGTGGGTCACACTTCTTTATAGAATTCAGTTGCACCCCCTACACGTCATAACATTTGGCTACATTCATTTCACAAAAGCTCTTAAAATAATGGTACTTTCATGAAATTGTTTATTGAATTTTTTAACACCATCTAAGGTCTTTCTAAAGTTGTACTAATTTTAACCATTTCTTCAGTAAAACCGGGAATACATCAGTTCAATTTAACTGGTAAATAAAATTATTAAAAATTAGAAAAACCGACGAATTCCCTAACCGTATAACGGGATAACTGAAGGTCACAAACCAACAAAACTATACGTGTCTGTTTTTCTTGTCAAAATAGCACTCGATAATGTACGGAATAAATTTCTTACGTCATTGTTTGTTTATCTACTGGTATATCTGTGACTAATTTGTAGTAAAAGAGTGTCAAAAATTAAATTATTTCAAGTTTGGAGGCTCTAATGTAGGCTCGAAATAAACATTTTATGTTTCAAAAGTTTACCCATTTTAAAGAAAGGTCACCGGACAAGTGGTGCAGTGGTTAAAGCTTCGGCACTTGCCGGGAGGTACTGGGTTCGAATCTCATCAGAATTTTCATCATCGATTACAATCGGTGATGTTAATAAACACGACTAAGACCCTCTGATGGAGTTCAGAATTCAGCGCCGACCCACCGTCTACGTCAATGTACAGGTTAACATGGAGCTTTCAATGTGCAGGTGGTATACTGTAGTTGTGAGAGTGGCTGAATAGGCGAATGGGTTAATGAAGTGGCGTGAATGCGTGGTATCATCATAATGGGTCAAAATTGGCCTAAGTGTCAAACCACTGAAACCTAACCTCAAATAAAGGTCAATTATCTACCAATATCTATGTCAATAGGCCCAAATTTAGAAAGTTTTTCTCTTTTTACTCTGGTTTTATAATAAAAGGAATAGATTTTCAATTTAAAACGTTGTACTGGCTAAATTAGGTCTTATATATAAGTATATATCAATAGCAAACATTTTTCTTGATAAGGCAACCACCTTGAATGCCATTTATGTATGAAAAACAATATCGAGCATACGCCCACCTCGGCTTCGTCTACAGCCTCGCATTCAAATATCATCATATTTTTCAATGACCTTTTCCAATAAAAGTGGATTAATGACCTCAACTTCAGCTCGAGTGTTGTTTTTAAGTTGTTGAATTGTTTGTGGGTGATTAGCATACACCTTACCTTTTAAATAACCCCACAAAAAATAATCAAGTGGTGTTAAATCCGGGCTACTTGGTAGCCAAGGAACTTCACAATTTCTTGAAATTATGCGTGCAGTAAATTTTGTTAACAATAAATGGATTGTTGCACCACTTGCGTGACATGTCGCTCCGTCTTGTTGAAAAAAAGGTCGTTGACACGCAATTTATTCAATTTCGGTCACAAAAGCCCCATAACCACACCAAACAGTGACTCTTGGAGGATTAACTTCTGCTTCCTGAATAACATGAGGATTTTCCGCTTCCCAAATTCGACAATTTTGACTTATACCCAAGGACGTACATTATTGACGGATACCCGTTAAGATGAAGCTCATTGCATCATCGCTAAAGGGATTTTTGATTAAAAACCTTCATTTCGTTCAAGCATCCAATTAACAAAACGACGACGATTTAAATGGTCCTTGCTTCAATTTTTGAGTTAGTTGAATTTTTATGGATGCAAATGAAGACCAACATGCAAAATGCGTCGTAATGTGGTTCGTGAAATGTTTAGTTCTTGTGAACATTGCCTGGTTGATGGGCTTGGATTACAAACACTTTGAGTAACAGCTGGCACTGCATCAAGAGTAGGAACTAGATGAACAAGCTGATACGGTCTACAACCTTCCACTGAACCAGTTTTTTCAAAACGATCCATAGTTTTGCCAATGGCACGCTCAGTAAGAAGTTCATATCGATCAAAACTCTCACGTAATTTACGAAATGTTGTTGTTTTTGAACGAAATAAATTTGGATAATCAAAACGCGTTGTTGTGTTGTTAGCGACTCTAGGATGATAAATGACATATTTTTGACTTTTCATGTGTCAAAGAATTCTGTAGCACATGCTATCTGTATTAAGTACTAAATATTATTTTTTATATTTTTCGAAACAAATTAAAACTAAGATTACCTCATTCACCTGGGTCCTACAGTCTACACTATGCAAATTCACTGATATTTTCTGTCAGCGTCAAAATTAATATAAAATACCCACACATACATCGATACCCTGATAGAAAATATCAGTGAATTTGCATAGTGTAGACTCTGTCAATGATAACTCCATACAACCTTATATTTTGTTATATACTGATGGTACAATCAGAGCCTGTACAATTGTATATAATAAGAGTAAGTGAAATAACAGTCGTAACATTCAAAATAATATTTTTTATGTAATAAAATGTTGATATACAATACAAATGCAATTTTTATAGAGAAAAAACAACAACAATTATTAAAACAATTTTATTAAATTGTTCCGTTTTTATGTTGCTAGAAAGAAAAAACCACTCTCGCACAACTATGCCTCTATGTAAAGGGTGTCTCTACAAGAGCGTCGGATTTAAATTTCCCGCCATTTTGTTAATACGAGTTGTACGGTGATTTTTTTTGACAATTGTCACGTACAGACTAAGCGATTTAAGAATATGGAGAAGTAGTCAAACCAACAACGTTTAATTATTGTAAAAACACATTACAAAAATGGTGAAAGTTTTACGTCAAGTTTTCGGTCGCAATATTGCGCCAAATGAATCGACAGTGAGGCGTTTAATTACAAAATTTGCTGCCAAAATTACGTTGATGGATCAGAAAATCATTGTTCGTCATCGTCCTTGTTGGTCACTCGAAAATATAGCCACAGTAAGGGAATCTGTGGCCGAGAATCCATGGACTTCCACTCGGCAACGTGGTCAATAATTAAACATTTCCAGAAGCGTTGTGCAACGAATTTTGGTAAAAGATCTGCATTTGCACGCGTATAAGGTGAAATAAAAATGTTTGTATAATTGAAAAATAAATGTGTTTTCTTTAAAATTAAATCCTGCACTCTTGTTGGAACACCCTATACATGTGACTAGTAGAGACATTAACCAAACGTAGCGACAGAACTCAGAGTAGTAATATCTTTATGTATTCAAAAAACGATTCTACTAACTTCTGGGTAACTTCCGGTGAAATTTTACCCAATTCTTTCATTATTGTTTCTTACAAAATTTTTTGCTGGTGATCCTGTATTTTCTAACTTGGCGTTCCAGGTGATCCCATAAATGTTCACTGGAGTTCAGGTCAGGCGATTGAGGTGGCAAATGTAACTGGTTTGGGACGTTATTCAGAATCTATTTTTTCCGTATTTTTGTACGGTATTTGTACCGTATGCATAGGATTGTTGTCTTGCTAGAAGATTCATGATGGCATTGGCTTCAATTGTTCCACGGATGGTTTCCAATTGTCCTTTAGAATACCATGTATTTCCAGCGATCCAAATTTTAATTTATAAAAACAAGTTTACCTACCCCACTCGCCGAGATTGAACCCCTTAGCATAACTGAACCACCATCATGTTTAATAGTTGGGGTTTTCTCCGAATTGTACCTCATTCATCGGCTTTGAAAATCGGCTCCGTAAAAAAACGTCTTCCAGAAGTTGAAGTCTTCTATTTTTAATTTTTCTGCAAATTCAATTCTTTTTTGGAATTAACATTCGAAATGAATGGCCATGATATCCATGTTTCCACAAAACCCTTGTAATATTTTGGGGGCGGGTAGCTTTATTAAGTACTTTCTCCATTTCTTAAGCTAGTTTTGGAGCGCTTGAATTTGGATTTTCTCTCACCAAATCCAAAATATTTCATTCGTCCCGATTGGAAAATGTTGCTTTTCGTTGCCCGTTCGCTGCCCGTTTTCAGCCGATTGTGTGACTTTGAATCTGGATATTATTTATGCCCCCGTAGAATAATTTCGGCCAAATAATTTGCCAATTTCGTACATAGATTTTCCAGTACGTTTCATATTAATTACTATTTGGCGTTCTCTGTTTGTAGTTTGATTTCAAACACCGGCCAAACAACTCGCAATCATTACATTTTCATTCATAATTTATGTAAATGATTTAAAAAAAAATCAAGGATCATATAATAAGTGTATGATAATTTTCGTTCCAAAAAATCTTGATTTTTTTTTGTTTTTTTATTATAAACGGTAAATGACATTTTATTTTGTATTTTTGGATTTAATTTGTAAAATTTAATTAATAAAAACTTCAAAATAAGTTCCTTAATCCTTATATTTTATAAAATTTTCTCAAAAATCAGTGTGTATATCATTTTCGTTACTGACTGTATGTTGGTAATACTTAAACTTTGGTTCGATGTGCACTTTTTTAAGCCAAACTTCTAGGAGGTCCTACACGGTGGACCGGTCGACCCGTCTCCGTTACATTGTGTTGGTTGCTGTGTTTAATTAAACAAATACAGCACCATAGAGTAAATAGAATCAAAATAAATCCAGGTTTGTTAAAAAATTATATTTTAAGGACAACCATGCGCTTCGATCGTTTTAAATTAGATTTGAAGTTCACAATAAGTGTTGCTTTAATAAAAACATATAGCTCGTCTTCGATATTAATGACAAAGGTATAGTTGATACAATGATTCATGAATTATTCTTCAAATAAATATTTAAAAAGCCACATGACCAAGTGGAAAATATAGTAAGTGCAGTAACTCTTATTTCATCACTAATGACAGTAACTCGTTGTATTTTGAAAAACTTACTGACCAATACAATAATGAGTAAAGCGATCTTCGACAATCTCTGTAGCAAGTATATTCTGTCAACACAGTTGGCTTTTGAATAATTATCTTATTATAAAACCTTCTGAAGTTAAATTGGTTGTAATGTCAAATTCAATTAATCGGGCACTAATTTAATTTTCATATTTCAATCATATTGTCTAAATTCATTGAGAGAGTTTATGATACGATTTGAAATAAGAATAAGCTACCGTGAATTTTTGCTGTCTATTCTAGCGTAATTCTTTAGTGTAATTTGGCCAAATATGAGTTCCAAATCTCTCATCAAAACATGTTTTGAGGAGTAGTCGGTAGTATTAGAGATATGTTTAGAACAAATGAGTATTATTTATTATTACTAGTTCAGCTTATTAATAACTTATAGGTGTCTAGTTTAATTTTTTGTCATAGATGAAACCCAGACACTTCGGTCTATTTGTACTGGTGAAGCTGGTTCCATTTCATTGCATCCCATTCAAGCTTGCCTTGTTTCAAATTCAACCATACAGGGATTAACAATTAATTTGGTTTGAAAATAGCTCAAAATAAGTTAGTAATGTAAAATCATAATCAAGACCATTTTCATATTGCTGTGTTTATTTCACAGCTATGATAAATATAGCTCCCATATAACCGCTACATCATCAGAGTTAGATTATATTACTATTATTATAAACAGTAAATTTTAATGTGTGACTGTTTGACAAAATTGAAAATAAATTTAAAATTTCATATCGAGATTTAAAATATCAAAAATATATATAAAAGCCAAGCACCATTGTTTAAAATATGTATACATATTTTACTACTAAATGAAATTTGAATTATTTTCTTGCAATTGCTTCGCTTTTAGTTTCTCGTTCATAAAATTTCGTCCCGTTTATGTACGCAAAACTAATACTATCAGAGCTTCATAGTAATCAATACAATACACAAAGAGCACAATAACAAAATAAAACAAAAACAAGTATGTATATAATAATATATCGTTTAGATGAAAAAGAACAAAAAAAATGTTTAGTTTGGACACATTCTTGGGTATTTAAATATCGACATCAAAACAGATTTTTTTTCTGAGTACCATACAGCCTTAAGGCTGTATGGTACTCAGAAAAAAAATCTGTTTTGATGTCGATATTTAAATGCCCAAAAATGTGTCCAAGCTAAACATTTTTTTTTGTTCTTTTCATCTGAACGATATATTATTATATACATACTTGTTTTTGTTTTAGTTTGTTATTGTGCTCTTTGTGTATTGTATTGATTGCTATGAAACTCTGATAGTATTAGTTTTGCGTACATAAACGGGATGAAATTTTATGAACGAGAAACGAAGCAATTGCAAGAAAATAATTCAAATTTCGTTTAGTAGTAAAATATGTATAAATACATATGTATACATATTATATAAAAGGCAAACACCATTATGAATTTTTGATATTTTAAATCTCGATATGAAATTTTAAATTTATTTTCAATTTTGTCAAACAGTCGCAAATTAAAGTTTTCGTTTATAATAGTAATATAGGGGTATATCCTCTATCCGGTCGCAAGTTAATTATTTGCGACCAGAAATATGGTTACTAGATTTATTTTGCCATGCCAATTCTTACATCTTTTTTAAATTTAAATTATTTTTTGCGATTGTAAAGTAGAAATACATAAAAAGATTGCGACCTCAGAAAATCTGAGTCTACTTTACAATCGCAAAACAAATTTAATTTTAAAAAAATGTGTCAATTGGCATGGCAAAATAAATCTAGTAACCATATTTCTGGTCGCAAATAATTAACTTGCGACCGGATAGAGGATATACCCCATAATATAACTCTGATGAAGTAGCGGTTATATGGGAGCTATATTTGTCATAGCTGTGAAATGCAACAAGGCAAGTTTGAATGGGATGCAGTGGAATAGAATCAGCTTGATCAGTACAAATAGACCGAAGTGTCTGGCTTTTATCTATGACAGGAAGTTAAACTAGACACCTATACGTTATTAATAAGCTGGACTAATAATAATAAATAATACACATTTGTTCTAAGCACGTCTCTAATACTATCGACTACTCCTCAAAACATGATGATAGATTTGGAACTCATATTTGGCCGAATTACACTAGAGAATTGAAACTGTATAAACAATTTTTACTTAAAGATAATTAATACATATACAAAACTCAGAAGTATTACAATATTTATAAGATAGACTGGCCGATAACTACGACTACACCATTAGAATGTTGAAAAATTAAAATTAATTATTGCACATTTAACATGCCACTGCTTTCCAATAATTTTAAAATATATTCTTAATGCAACTTAAACTAAAAACATTTCAAAAAAAATATGATGGAGGTTCGAACATATGAAACAAGTATTAATTCAATTTATTTAACTCACGCTAAAGTATTGTAATACTTGACAGAATGTTTTGGAAATAGAAGGAACTCGTGACACTGAAGTCACGACTCAAATAAGTTGGACTAAACGCAACTTTCGAGAGACATCAAAAATGACTCTCTGCAAGGAATGTGAATAAAGTACTGAACAATAATATAGCACATGTGTTAAAATTACATATATTGCTTGATTAAATGGGTGTCATGAAATGAATTGATCTGATTAAATAGGTGTCATGAAATGAATACAAAAGTTAACGAATTAATAAAAAATAAATACTTTACCTGTTGTCTAGAATAAGTTAATCCATATTTTCGCGACAACTAGTGAAACGAATTTTATTAAACGTGGTTTAATTTTGTGAAGTTCTCACATTAACATAAATATCACTTTTTACACAATTTGCCGTAGGCCCTTGGCGAAACACACTTACACGTAATAAACACATTAAAAACTTGTTTTTCTATTCCGCAAAAATTAGATTTTTTAATATATTAATTAAAAAATTTTGTTCAAAAAGTTTAAAAAACACTTGATCGATTTCGACTTGTTAGGTGCATCATCAGTGGCCCTATTCGGGTTTTCCCTGGGAATGGGGAATTGGGAAAAATATTTGCATAACATTTTTGACTAAATTGTATTGCTCTGGCCTACTGAGGAAACAAGTTTGGTGTAAATATTTTGGAAAAAAAGTTAAATGGGAAAATATTTTTCCCTATAAAAATTTTGTGGAACAAAAGTTTCCAAATTAACTTTGTTTTAAAAATTTTTACACTAAACTTTTTTGTTCAGTAGGCCAGAAAAATTCAATTTAGACAAAAATGTTATGAAAATAGTTTTCCCAATTCCCAGGGAAAGCCAGAATAGTGCCACTGCGGCACTATTCTGGTAATTCCCTGGGAATAGGGAATTGGAGAAAGATTATATATGTAATTTCAGTTCAAATATTTTTTTTCCGGCCTACTAAGGAGAAAAGTTTGATGTAAATATTTATAAATTGGGAATAATTTTTCCATATCTAAATTGGCAGGGAAAATTATTCCCAATTTTATTTAGTTTTCAAAAAAATTACCACTAGATTTTAACTCAGTATGCCAGAAAAAAAATTCTAAAATAGAAATTACATATAAAATCTTTCCCCAATTCCCTATTCCCAGGGAATTACCAGAATAGTGCCACTGTGGCACTATTCTGGCTTTCCCTGGGAATAGGGAATTGGGAAAAATATTTCCATAGCATTTTTGTGTAAATTGTATTTTTCTGGCCTACTGAGGAGATCAGTTTGGTGCAAATATTTTCGAAACAACGTTAAATGGGAAAATATTTTTCCCTATAAAAATTTTGTGGAACAAAAGTTTCCCAATACACTTTGTTTTGAAAATATTTACACTAAACTTATTTCTTCAGTAGACCAGAAAAATAGAATTTGGACAAAAATGCTATGAAAATATTTTTCACAATTCATTATTCCCAGGCAAAGCAAGAATAGGGCCACTGTGGCACTATTCTGGTAATTCACTGGGAATAGAGAATTGGGGAAAGATTTTATATGTAATTTCAGTTCAAATATTTTTTTTCCGGCCTACTAAGGAGAAAAGTTTTATGTAAATATTTATAAATAGGAAATAATTTTTCCATATCTAAATTTGCAGGGAAAATTATTCCCAATTTTATTTTGTTTTCAAAAAGATTACCACCAGATTTTTACCTCAGTATGCCAGAAAAAAAATTTTAAAATGGAAATTACATATAAATTCTTTCCCCAATTCCCTGTTCCCGGGGAATTATCAGAATAGTGCCACTGGAGTATCTACTGATTTGTAAAAGTAAAAATTTTGTTACATATAGTAGAAAAAAGGTAAAAAAGGAGAGGCAAAAAATAGGCAATAAAAATTAATCTATTGATCGTCCCAGCCAACTGTGTTTTTATACAGAAAAATTAATAATAAAAAAGGAGGAGTATAGCAGGTAAGCAAATAGTCATCGGCCTGAGTAACAAAATTCAGGGATATTGAAGTGTAACAGTCGAAGTCTGTTCCATACGTTTCAAACATTTAACAAGACACATGATTGTTCGATGTAAAATATACGTTGTCAACAACATTTTTTGACTCACTGTATATAGTATATTGTTGAATTTCGGAATTCTCAAGCAACGCATAACTCTTCTTTATAATTGAGATAAACTTCATTTATATATTATCATTACGTTGTGTTTGTAATGTTGCTGATTAGCTTCCGGCTTTTTTTATGGCCTTATTATTGTCTTGTTTATGGCCTGAATGCAAATTAAAAAAATCTACTTTACGGTCATAATCAGTTGTATAGTGTCTGCCGTGGAGTGCAAAGCTCGATAAAAATTGTTAAAACAAAAATCAGTTGTGCAAAAGTTAATGCTATTACAGTCCGGCACAATAATAGTGAACTTGCGTTTTTTTTTATGTACAAGTGTTTGTATAAACTATAATTAAATCTGTGATAATAGTACGTGATATTGTGCGCGGTGATCTTTGGATTATCGCAGATCCACCGTTGTAAAAATTTACAATTTGTGAGTACGGGATTAAGATATAAGGTAAATGATTTTTTTTTTATTATGTTTTTGGTTTCCGTTTGGCGGGAGAATAAAAATCACGCGCGATAACGTCGCAATTACGTAGCCGCTTTGACATTGACCACAAAATGTTTCTATTGCCATATAGAATCGTGAACGAACGGTGTTTTATCCGTATTGCAGATTTACCGTTAAAGTCGTTGCAAGCACTCCGGTTACGCTTTAGCACGGGTATAAGAAAACGCAAGATTACAAGATTCCACGGCAACTTTTTTTTATAAAGGGAGCTAGACCGCACAATTTTTCAAGACGCTGTAAAATTTACTCATAAATTCATATATCCGATATTAATGTTAAACAGCAACAAGTACGTCATCAAAACTGTATACAACTAAGTCAGCAAAAAAAAAATTGTACGCCATATGAATGGAACAAAACTAGCTTAGTTTATTGTATATGTACTAAATTAGAAAATTTAATTAGAATTAAGACTTTATTTTTATCTTACTATACGTCCGCCATGGTTCTAGAACATACCTTTTTTTTAGCATGCCTGATACATACCTATTTATTATATTATATATCTAATTTATATATATATATACATACTATTTTATTACATACTATATATTATTAATTATAAACTATACAGCAAAAACATACATGTATATATTTATTGACATGCATTAATATTATTCTTAAACATAGTTATTTGATCATTTATTTATTGCCAAATATATTATTTAAGATTTTATGTTGATTTATTTATATGTTTATTAATTTCATTATAATAAAATTTGTGTTATCCTTTAATTGAAAATTCTGAAATCATTCAATGTTTAGGTCCTCGAATTCTGCTTCTGTTGATTGCTTCGAATAATCATGTGTTTTGCTGGTTACGTGATAGTGATATATTATTAGTGATAGAGTAAAAATAAAAAGAATGAGTGATTAAAGTGAACCAAAAGTGATGTAGTTCAGCCTTACACGAGGGTACGCCATTTCGGTGGTGGTACAAAATGGTTGGGAGGGTTTAGTGGTGGTCACAACATCTATGATCACCACCAAAGTTAAAACGGTAGTATCTGTGATAATTTATGAAACATTCGGTAGTTATCTAAAAAAGTGAGATCTCTAAAATAAACTATTCCATCGATCATCGATAAATTTATTTCAAGCAGCACCCTCAAGCTCCAGTGTGATTAGTGACAAGATCCCACCCCAACGGACAATGTGCTGCGTTCACTAATAACGATCACTAGGAGATTTCTGTTAACTATCAGATATACCTTCCCAAGGTTAAATTTTGAAACGGTTCGTTACAGTGGCGCCCAAAGTACGGTAATAATTTTGTTGTTTTATTTAGAGATTTTTCATATTATTTAGTTTATTTTTTTTAAAGTAAAGTAACTTAGTAAAAAAAAAAAAAAAAAAAAAAAAAAAAAAATGGTTGAATTGAATATTGTATTTTATCAACAATTTTTTTTTTCTTTCGGTTGGTACGTGTGCTATTTCCGTTCTAGTGGATGTGTTTGGTTCGATGCAACCTTGATTATAGCATTCATAAATACCACCGCTTTGATTATAATTTTAGATCAATACCCGTGTATTAAGGATACCATGATTACAATAGGTGCTAACTATCTCTATAGTTGGTTTGAATGTTAGTACTAAAATGTAATCTTGGGTATCTCAGTTTTGTGCGTTTAAGTTAGTAATATGTCCGCATTGACGCGTTGGTTTGGAATAACCTTGAAGATACTTAACCCGAACCCAATTTATCAAATAATATTTATGCTTTTGGTTGGCTGTTAGTTATTGTTTATATAATTTTAAATTTTACCATTTGCCACAGATATTGCCGTTGTACTTAGTTTATTTTTTTTTTGTTCTGTTTGTAAGGTCGAACTATAATCTCTTTCCTATGATACTATTATAAAATCGAAAAAAAAAAAAAAAATTTTTGTTTTCTAAAAAATTTTTTTTTGTTGGCGAAATTAGAACTACCTTATTGAGTTTATAGAAAAATTTATTTAAGTATTAACGTTATATTTTTTTTATATATATAATTTCTTCTTGTTTTATACGGTCAAAATAATTTTTTATTATTATTTCAAATTGAGTTATTTAAAATGGAGGTCCAATATCTCGACTGTGACGAACTGGATGTTGAATGCCAACTTAGGGGAATTGGTGGTCCAATCTCGCATAGATTAGCACTATTAGCGGAAGCGCTCAGAAATGAGAGCAATGACGAAAGTGAAAAACCCACACAACCACACACCTTTGCTACACGTTATCCGAAACGTGAGGTTACAAACTGTGCCAACAAACTGAAGAAGATTCACGATACACTTGAAACTCTCATGCAAACCAGTAACACTATGGATCCCGAGAAGCTGGAGTTTATGTCAACTGGGGTGACGATTGTTACAGGTCGTCTCACTAGAATTGCTATGACGAAAACGGGTCCGGTAAATGTTTCAGCTCAAGATTTAATGAATACTTGCAATAAATTGTTTGGATACTTAAACGATTTACGTAGCAAGCAGAGCTCAATACCTGACGTTGAAAAATCATTGAAAGAAATAGTTATAGTTATACCTGATAGTGATGGGGATGAAGTGGAAATGGGAGTGACTATGCCATCCTCCAGTTCTAAACCAACAGCAGAAAATATCGTCAAACCAGAGGTTAGCAAGATTGTTGCAATTCCAGAGGCAATTCATGATCCACAATCATCACAATCAGTGATAACGAGCGTGAAATATGATTTGAATAAAGAACAAGTAAATGCGATTGCTGAAGCTTTTCTAATTCAACTAAATTTACATAAAGCAAATACAGGTGAAGCAAACAATGATAATGGAATCGGAAATAAAACTAGTTTATCAAAATTTCATTCACCAACGATTAATTCTCTAAACCATAACGAATCGACTCCTAAATTTGACCCTAAAATACCCCCTCCTAACAATAATGGCTGCATTGACCAACGTTTTGCCCAGCAACAAATTCATACAACCCATCATAATCATCCTTCTGATTTTGAAGTAAATACAAGAAAAATTGGACGTTTGGAAATCCATAAATGGGTTATTACTTTTAGCGGTGAAATTGGAGAGATCCCAATTGAAAGATTCATATATAGAGTGGAAAGTTTGGCTACCTCTAATGGAGTTAATAAAGAATTCTTGGTTAGAAATCTCAACGTATTATTAATTGGCAAAGCAAGGGAGTGGTACTGGATGTTCATGGAGAGAGAAGGAAATGTAAATTGGGAAAAGTTACGAAGTGCGATGATCCACCGTTTCCAGGACAGACGGACAGACGCAGATGTTAAGCAGACTTTAGAAAGACGTAAACAACGAATGAACGAAACGTTCTTAGACTTTTATAACGACATTTTATCCATGTCACTGCCCTTACAGATTCCGATGACGGAAATGGAAACAATACATTTACTGACTAGAAATATGAGACCAGGTCTACAATCCACTTTTGCCGGTCAATCATTTAATGATATTTCGACCTTAGTTAACCGATGTATTGCAGTAGAGGATACGTGGAATCGTATTGGGTGGATCCCGGAGCTAGTATATCAAGAAGGGAAGTTAATGAACTTGAATTGAATGCAAATTTCAATGAAGGAATATCCAATCAAACCGATTTTTCGGAGCTGTCTAAAGATTTCGGATCCGTGTGTGCTGTAACATGGCCAAACCAATCATCATCAAACTATAATAACAAGCGTAATCGAAACATTTGTTGGAATTGTGAAAGCGATGCTCATTTCTTTAAAAATTGTACCATGCCCATATCTCATAAATTTTGTTTTGGGTGTGGTGAGAAAAATGTGATTAAAATTAACTGCCAGAAGTGTCGGAATGTCAGGAACTTGGGAAACTTGCAACGGGGTGTCAGAAGCACTGAGGTTCTGGGATCCCAAGGTCAGAAACCGAATATTCCCAAACCAGAGATGGATGATTCGGCGACAAATACGGATCCAGAGTTCTACAAAATTCTGAAAAGGAAGCCACAATAATCAATGCACTTAACTCGACCAAATGCACATCAACTCAAGCAATTCTTGATCGTAAACATTCTAGTAGAAGTCATTTGCAACGAAGTTTGAGATATTTTAAGATACGCAGAGAAATTAAAAAGATAATTTCTGAATCTACGGTTCAAAGCAATTTTGATAACAGACCATATGCCGAAATTCTAATTAACGGGATGCCATATCGAGGACTTTTGGATAGCGGCGCTAGCGTCGCTGTTCTTGGTTTAGGTTCAGAACAGTTTATTGAGGAAAATAACATTAAACTACACAGCTTAACCTCGTTATTGGCTACAGCTAGTGGTGATCGCCAACGTGTGCTGGGACATATTATAGCGAAGATATCGTACGCTGGTAAAACCAAAACAATGCGATTACACATAGTTTCAAACCTTACTCAACCATTGTACCTCGGTATAGATTTTTGGGAACTGTTTGGTCTGGTATCGTTAATGTTGAACGAGTTAGAGAATATAACCATAAAACCCAATAAGCAATTTATAGATAACAAGCATGTTTTGAACCGAACTCAAGAGGAGGCATTACATAACGTCATTCAAAAGTTTCCTTCGTCTGAGAAATATGGTTTAGGCAGAACACACATTCTTGCACATCGTATTGATGTAGGGGATGCTCAGGCAGTAAAACAAAGATACTATGCAGTATCACCGAAAAAACAAGAAGAAATGTACCGTGAATTAGACCGCATGCTGTCATTAGGAGTCATTGAAGAAAGTGCCAGCTCTTGGTCATCTCCAGTAACTCTAGTGACAAAGGCAAACGGGAAGGTTCGTCTATGTCTCGATGCTAGGAAGATGAACTCGGTCACAGTGAAGGATGCGTATCCCTTGCCGTTGATAGAGGGGTTACTCGGTCGGTTCATAAGTACCATCGATCTAAAAGATGCCTTTTGGCAAATACCCCTCGAACCTTCGTCAAGGGATAAGACAGCCTTTACTGTGCCGGGTCGTCCACTCTACCAGTTCGCCGTCATGCCGTTTGGGTTGTGTAATGCAGCCCAAACGATGTGTCGGCTGATGCATAAGGTGATCCCTCATCAACTACACGACCGCGTCTTTGTCTACCTAGACGATCTGTTAGTGGTATCTGCGACTTTCGAGGAACATTTATCACTACTGTCTGAAGTAGCTAGATTGTTAAAATTAGCAAATTTATCTATAAATGTAGAGAAAAGTAAATTCGTTTTAAAGGAGACAAAGTACCTTGGTTATGTGGTTGGTGAGGGTTGCCTAAGAGTGGACCCTGACAAGATTCGAGCCATAGACGAATACCTCGTTCCCAAAACTGTCAAACAAATACGCAGGTTTCTGGGGATGACCGGCTGGTATCGGCGGTTCGTACCAAATTATTCAAGTTTAGCTGCACCTATCACCGACTTATTAAAGAAGCAAAAGAAGAGCTCGTGGGATGATAAAGCTCAAGAGGCATTCGAAAATCTAAAGAGAGCATTGGTTACGGCACCCGTTCTGGTAAACCCAGATTTCACAAAATACTTTTTCATACAGTGTGACGCTTCCACGACTGGAATAGGAAGTGTACTATTCCAAAGGTATGATAATGGGGATGAACACCCAATTGCGTTCATGTCGCATAAGTTGAATAAAGCCCAAAAAAATTACAGCATCACGGAATTGGAATGTTTAGCGGCAGTGATGAGTATTAAAAGGTTCAGGCCTTATATTGAAGGATATCCTTTCACCGTTATCACAGACCATTCGAGTTTGCGTTGGTTGATGGAACAGAAGGATCTGAATGGAAGATTGGCAAGATGGTCCATGAAATTGCAGGCATTCGACTTCAAAATCGAATACAGAAAGGGCTCGTTAAACACCGTTCCAGATAGTTTGTCTAGAGCTTTCGTAGACGCTTTAGATCAAAATAATAGTGTACTTCATATTGATCTCGATTCACCAGCATTTCGGGATGAAGAGTACGTTGCGCGTATCAAAGCTTTGGAACAAAATTCTGACGCAGCCCCAAACTATAAAGTTGAAGATGGGAAAATGTATGTTAATATCCATAGTGATATAGAAACGGACTTACCAACATGGAAACTGGTTGTTCCCGTATCCCTGACGAACATACTAATTAAGAGAGCTCATAATCCACCTGCAGCTGCTCATCAAGGTATTGAAAAAACAGTTCAAATGCTGAAAAGGTATTTTTATTGGCCTTCCATGGTTCTTCAGATTAGAGATTTTGTAAACGCATGCGAAATATGTAAGTGCACAAAGCCCGTGAACTATACCACGAGACCTGAGATGGGTAAGAGTTTTGAAGTGTTACGCCCGTGGCAGCGCTTGTATCTAGACTTCCTTGGTCCGTATCCAAGAACCAAAAATGGACACACCAGTATCTTTATCTTACTAGATCAGTATAGTCGATTTCCCATGTTGTTTCCCTTGCGTTCGGCCGCTGGTGGAAAGGTTGTTGAATTACTTGAAAACAAGGTTTTCCATGTTTTTGGAGTTCCAGAAAGCATTTTAACAGATAATGGTTCCCAGTTTGAATCCCAAATATTCGAAGATCTAATGCAAAAATATGGAATAAAACACGAATTTACAGCTAAATATTCTCCTCAGGCCAATGCGGTAGAACGAGTCAATCGGTCGGTGTTATCAGCAGTCAGATCATACGTTAAAGATGATCACCGAGCGTGGGATCAGCATCTAGACGAAATTGCCGGGGCCCTACGAAACGTGATGCATTCCAGCACAAGCTATTCACCGCACTTTCTCGTGTTTGGACAACACAAAATCCTACATGGGTCCTCCTACGCATTATTGCGAAATTTAGAGTATCTTGGCGATACTCAAGCTTATGTTCCAAACAACACAGACCTATTATCGTCATCTCAAAGGATTGTGTTAAGCCATTTGAGAAGAGCACATCAAAAGAATGCCTGTACATACAATCTTAGAGCTAGACATAAAATATTTAACATCGGTCAAAAGGTATTTGTTAGGAATTTTGTTCAGAGTAGCGCAGTTAAAAATTTTTCTAGCAAGCTAGCTTACAAATTTAAACCCGGTATAATTTTGAGAAAAGTTGGAAATGTTTCTTACGAGATTGGGAATGTTGATGGTAAATCTTTGGGTGTATACCACGCTAAAGATATTAGGTGACCGTTGAATAAGAGATACGTGGATGATTTTAAATTTTTTTTTGCTTTAATCACAGTTTTTAGGATTCTTAAGCCCGGCTTTGAGACTTTCTCAAGGGTGTGGGTCGTCCCCACGAATGTAACAGTCGAAGTCTGTTCCATACGTTTCAAACATTTAACAAGACACATGATTGTTCGATGTAAAATATACGTTGTCAACAACATTTTTTGACTCACTGTATATAGTATATTGTTGAATTTCGGAATTCTCAAGCAACGCATAACTCTTCTTTATAATTGAGATAAACTTCATTTATATATTATCATTACGATGTGTTTGTAATGTTGCTGATTAGCTTCCGGTTTTTTTTATGGCCTTATTATTGTCTTGTTTATGGCCTGAATGCAAATTAAAAAAATCTACTTTACGGTCATAATCAGTTGTATAGTGTCTGCCGTGGAGTGCAAAGCTCGATAAAAATTGTTAAAACAAAAATCAGTTGTGCAAAAGTTAATGCTATTACAGTCCGGCACAATAATAGTGAACTTGCGTTTTTTTTTATGTACAAGTGTTTGTATAAACTATAATTAAATCTGTGATAATAGTACGTGATATTGTGCGCGGTGATCTTTGGATTATCGCAGATCCACCGTTGTAAAAATTTACAATTTGTGAGTACGGGATTAAGATATAAGGTAAATGATTTTTTTTTTATTATGTTTTTGGTTTCCGTTTGGCGGGAGAATAAAAATCACGCGCGATAACGTCGCAATTACGTAGCCGCTTTGACATTGACCACAAAATTTTTCTATTGCCATAGAAGTACTGTAGTATTGAAGTCATATTATTACGAACGTGAGAATACAACAGGGCAGGATCCGTAATTGGTGAGAAACGAATTTCTCTCGGTTCGTTAAGGAAATTTTGGTTAAGAAATATGTATGAACTTTCGAATTTCGTAAGATTCTAAGATATCTAAACGTCTGCTTTTGGGTTGTATATGTATGTAATATTTCTAGATTGTTCAAGCTAGCTGTATGATTTTTTAAAGTTAAATGGTTATGGAAAGTTGATTGATTGCAACTAGATAAATGTTCTTTAGCTCTAACTCTAAAATTGCGAACAGTCAGTTCAATATAGGAAAAACTACAATCATTGCAATTAATCCTATAAACACCAGACTTGGTAAGGCGATCAACTCTAGGTTTATTGTTAACACATTGTTGTCGGGCGCTTCGCGTCGGAGCGATATGGCGGAAGCGGGCGATTTTTCGAAAAATCCTCTTGAATTTTTTCGTTACGATAAATTGAAAACTACTCTGAATTTTTTATGAAACTGATTTTCGCAACTTAGAATGTATTCTTCATCGTTATTATGAAATATAGGCACTTTTTATATAAATGAGTATAGAATATACAGTTGAAAGTACAAAAAAGAAAAAAAAATATAATTTTCGTCAATATTATTTATTACCAAAAATTTTCAATCAAGAAATAACTTAATGAAGTAAATAATGAACACTAATAATGTTTTATAGTGTGATAGCGCTCAAAACATTTACCCGGGGTACGCCGCAAAATTGTGCAAATTTTTTCTTTCCGTGTCCAACAATTTTTTCTAGAATGTGTTTTTTCATATCCATCGACAATCTTGCTGGTTGATCTTGTTTAGGTTGCCTTATTTATGATTTTACCGTCACATACCTAATCTATGGTGGGAATGTTTATACCTGCGTAGTATTATGTATAAATAAGCGGCATAACAAACAAACACACATGTAGTAACTCGTATTAGCTACGTTTCTCTCGTTCTAACATCCAGTCCATAAAAAACGTATTTTTACGTGATCCGCTCTCTATGCATAGTTTGCGAAAAACGTAATTTTACGTGCCCCGCATACAATGTGTTAAAAATCATTTTCTTTATTGTATTATTATTATAAAAAGCAAAACTAATATTGGTATAATCGGACCAGGATTAGCAACATCGTAATATACCTTGATTTTTGTTACTCAGCCGATGACTATTCGCTTATCTGCTGTACTCCTGATTTACCCCTTATTATTATTATTTTTTCCGTATAAACATAAACAGTTGGTGGGGGCGACCAATAGATTAATTTTTACTGCCTATTTTTGTCTCTCCTTCTTTTATTTCTGCATTTTGTCTACTATATATAACAACATTTTTACTTTTACAAATCAGTAGATACTCCTGATCCTGAAGGCCTAACAAGTCGAAATCGATCGAATTTTGTTTTACACTTTATGAACAACATTTTTTAATTAAAATATGTAAAAATCTAATTTCTGCGTAATAGAAAAACAAGTGTTTAATAAAATGTGTTTATTAAGAACATAAATATGATTGAAAATTAGGATATTCAAATGGACATGATATCTTTAAGAAATTACGCAAGTTTAAAGCACATTGTTGGGGCTGTGAAATGAAACAAATTGTTGCTACATTCATTTTAAATATTTTCTCACCATTTGTTTCATTTGTAAACTACCATTTGCTCCGGTATACACAAGTTCATTTTACAGAAGTTTTATTGTTTATACATTAAGCAACCAATTTGAAGAAAAAATCTTGCCAAGGTATGTCAAAAATGCATAATACAACCAAACTTATTGCGGTAACAAAATTTGAAGGCTTATTACAAAAAATGGACGGGTGTATAATAATCAAAAAACATTCTCCCTTGCTTAAATTTCAGAAAACCGACAAGGTGAACCCTTGTTGGTTCAAAATTTAATCTTTGAATAAATCTTTTAATTCTTTTGTCGCTTTTTGAAAATGTTAACCTTTTCAACATCATTGGTCGCCATTACCGGTAAAATTTAAAAATTGAAATGAACTTACTTTGTTTGAAATTTGATTTACAATCTTTTTGTTTTTAACCATTTTATCGTTAATATTATATACTTTTCAAAAAATTTGTAAAAATGAAAAAGTTCCCATTCCGGTGGACCGATATATAATCACTGGGATCTCCCAATTTATTCCTTTATTTATTCTCCTAAGTTTTATCCTGATCAATTAATCCGCATAGGCTGTATAGGGACTGAACTTTTGCTGAAAAACAGTTTTTGTCAAAAATCATAATTTCCGCTAAAATTTTGGAAAATTGATCTGGAACGGTATTGTCGCATAATTAATTTAGAATCGTTTACTTTATAGTTGTTTTTCTCGAAAATAATGTGTATACTTTCCAAATTGCAAAAAACGAAAGAACTATCGTGGAAGTCACTCTCCGTGGACCGATTTTGACAAACATTCACTGGGATCTCCCAATTTGTCGAAAAAACTTAAGTATGAAGTTTCACCCTAATCATTCAATCCGTCTGGAAACAATTCTTATTGAAAAACAGTTTTTATCAAAAAAACATCATTTCCGCTTAAATATTGGAAAATAATCTGGACCGGTATTGTTGAAAATTTAATTTACAATCAGTACACAGTTCATAATTGTTTTTCTCGTAAATGATATACTTTTCAAAATATGTACTTGCATAAAACGAAAAAGCTCCTATGGAGGCTGTCCTTCTGGTGGACCGATTTCAGCCAAAATCATTGGGATCTCCCAATTTATGAGAAAAGTTTAAGTATGAAGTTTCATCCTGATCAGTCAATCCGTCTGGGCTGTAGAGAACCCACAAACATTTATTGGTCACGGTACGTGACACACTGGTGTATGTGACACACTCAGATTTTTTAAAAACTACTTCTTTTTGCTTCGGCCATATAGTGAATGGTAAATATGTAAAAATGTCGAGGTCAAAATTGTTCATGATTACTTTACTTACTTTTACTACGTAAAAGAAAGTAAAAATTGTATTCGCAGTTATTTTGTATAAAGAAGAAACGATAAAAGCCATTTACATAATTATAAGACCGAGTTCAAAATGAGCCAAAAATTCGCAGAAATAAAATTTCATGACTAATAGGCATTTTGGCTTATTTATATTGAAACTACGTAAAAATTGTCTCATTTAAATTGTGTAGCTCTAAAGAATAAATGAACCAAAAATGTTGTGCACGTATAATTCAACTGCATAACAGATGTAGTGTTTCTCCGATGCGCTGGTATGCAAAACGTGATCGAACTAATAACATATGTACATCTTTCAAGAATACATATCAACTTATGATGCAACAAAAATGAAACTGGATTTATAACCATAAGTATTTGCGAAACAACAAATATACGCTTAAAAACCGTATTCCAATCGTAGACATCTGCGAAATTATATTGTTTACATTTTATTTATAAGACAACAGAAAAAAAGTAACTTAAGATACCATTATAATGGCAGAAAGAAAACAAAACACAGAACCGTCTCTTAAATAGGAAGACAAAATGAAAAACGAGAAACGAGTTTTTATTAATTTTTCCTTGAACTTGTGCATTATGTTGTACATGTATGTATATGCTTGTCGCGTACTTGACCAATTAAATGTATGTATGGTCTTATGAAAATACTTAGTAAATAATAAGCTGTAATTGTTTGTGAATTATAAAACTCAGTACTAGAATATGTGACTTTTCGAACCGCATTCTTCAATTTTAGCAAAAAAAAAAATCTCGACCAAATCAATTAACTGCTACCAGTATACACAGAGCATAAATTATTTAAAAATTTCTTTTCAAAATTAAACCAACTTTTTATTCAAGTTTATCCTATATATGTAATTTTATACTTTCGGTATTGTTGTTGTTTTTTATTCCAAGTGTTGAACACAAAATTTTATTTGTTTTGTTTTATGATTGTATGTACTTTCATTTTGAGGGGCAGCCCCCCTATTCCTGAATACGATACGAAAACGAAAATGCAAAATTCATATTTGAATTCAATCAGATTCGTACGATTCTTATATAAAATTGAATATAGGAATCTTATACTTTCGTTTTCGTATCGTATTCAGGAATAGGGCTGGCCTTTTTATTTTCGTTACGAAAAAATCGTTACGACTGTTATGTTTTTATGCCACGTCCTATTTCTATTTCAAAGAATGATATAATTTGAGACATATGAAGAGCAAATTTATAGCGTGAAATAATTTCACGTGTACAAATTGTTTAAAAAGAGTTCTTGTATATTTACATTTTTAAACCTAATTCTAAAAATTTGCGAATTAACATATAAAATCTTGATTTCGCTATCACACTATTTAAAGAAATGCAAATAAAGCAAGTGTAAATGAATGTAATTGTCTGTGAATCTCGATGGATTCAAACTAATCAAAAATAGGAAATACTATTATATTTGCTGTTTAATTAATTAATGTTAATTTAATAGGTAATTCTTCTTTGAATGATTATAATTCTCTTCAAAATTGAATATTCCATCCATATTGATTTTTTTATTTCCACACTAAGAAAGAAATTAAATTAAAATGATAAGACTGTTCCTTTAAGTAACTGTATGCCTACTTTGTGATTACGATACGTTTATTGTACCATATAGGTACAATTTAATTTTTACTTATTAATATATTATAATATGTATTTATGTATAATATGTATTTTCATCATAATTTAACTCGGCGTTAATACAAATTGGGGCAATTGCTAAGAACTCGCACTGCAGGCTTAATTTCATCTCAAATTTCTTCATTATACAATACATTATTTAATATTATGATTTCTTAATTACATTAAGGGAAGTGGTGTAGGATTATGTGTTGTGACCAACAACCGACTTTCTTTTACCATAAGTCTAAGTAAAACACCCATACACCGAACTTGATTAGTTGAATATTAATAAAAACAGTTTCATCAAAAATTGTCATTCCCGTATAAGTTTGAGCAAATCAACAACATCACGCCACTTTTGTTGAAAATTTAATTATGAATCTTATTGTTCATAGTCGTTTAACTCAGAAACATTATATTTTTCACAATATGTATTCGCAAAAAAAGAAGAGAGCTTTTATGGAAGCTGCTACTTCTGGTTTCAGCACATTTAATTGATTCAAATGAATTTGTGAAATGGGAAGTTGTTGCGCTCGATATTGTTTTCGACTTCGATTATAATAATTTGTTTTGTATATGCACTTGTCGTATCAAATGTAAGACACAAACAAGGGATAGCCTACATATGAATGATGATCTGTACCTTTATATATTTTCCTTTTCAATTGTTTCATTATTACTTCGTTTTCTTTATTAGCTTGCCCTCGTGGACATTGGCTGGATCCTGGATGACAAAAATGATACAAAGCTATTTATTCGTTTATGCAGGAAAATTATAAGATTAAAAAAAAGTTTGAAAATGATGATAGTATGTTGCTGGGCTTGGATCTGTAGACCGTCTAATGTATAGATTTGTATTTTCAACGTTCGGAACCACGAGGTATTTGTATTGGCTTATTACCTCGTATTTTCTTATCTTAACACATTGAAGATGTGATGCAAGCATCTAGCCGGAATTCCCGAATATTTCATTGAAATTAGAATAATAAAAAGTGCTAGTTTTTTATAACACTGAATTGAATATAACGGTTCTTTATTATTCAACTATATAATGCACGCACCTTCAACACATGTAACACATAGTTATTGCAGTTTTTATACGATTTTGCTTAAAATTCCAAATGACTTGAATCTCGTGTGACGTGAAGATAAAAAACATGAATCCACGTCATCCGTCTTCAACGTGTTAATGATTTTTTCATTTCAAATTAACAAATCAAATTTGAAATAGAATGCTATTTGCGCTGTCCTTTCCAAAGGGTATGTATATTTTTAACTTTAGCATAATTAGAGTTAGTAATTATTACTCTGCACGAGACAATACTTTTTCAAATTAGATAAAAGGAATGAATATTTAAGGTAGCTATATGACACATTTACAAATACTAAAATATAAGGTTGGGGAAAAAGAAACCCATTATTTTTAGGATTATTTCGGGGCTTATTTAACGTGGGTATAATCATTCATTTTGGTTCAAATATGCACCGCTTCTTCAATAACTTGTTGCAATTCCATTATGCCACCCTTTCAAAACATCTTGTGCTTGTCCCTATTAACAAAAAACTGAGATAGCCAGTTTTCACAAACATCTCTTGTATCTACTAATTTGTAAAAGTAAAAATTTGTTATATATAGCAGAAAAAAAAACAAAAAATAAATAAAAGAAGGAGGGACAAAAAATAGGCAATAAAAATTAATCTACTAACTGTTACGCGGCTTTTACATCAAACGAATATGCATCAAATATATTTGAAAAATTTCTTTACGATTCTTGCGACATCTGTTATGCATTGTGAATACTGGAAATCTCTTCGAATTTGGAATTGGAAACGAAATCAGAAAACGTATGAAATGCATTTATGTTTAATAAAAATTGAAGAAAAATGGAAATTTATAGTTTCATTTAGACTGTAGAAACGGAAAATTCAAAGATATTCGTTTGACTCAATTTTAAATTTTTAATAGACACGAAAACTGTATAATACCACATTACTGGCTGGACTAAGAGGATCCATTTAAATTTGAATATATTTTTTTATCAAATAGAAAGATAAAATATATAAAGCAACCAATTAACACTGTTTGACACAGTGTCAGACTCCTTTGAAACAACATCTGGCGTTCGACAAGGTGATGCACTCGCGCCTTTGCTGTTCAATTTGGCGCTTGAGTACGTAGTGAGGAAAAGCAACATCGAAACTTCGCGCTGTATATTTAATAAATCCGACCAAATTCTTGGATATGCAGATGATATCGTGCTTCTTGGCCAAAGACCTAGCGATATCAAAGACAGTTTCATACCGCTCGATCGCTGCGCAAGAAGACTTGGTTTGGAGGTGAACAGCAGTAAAATCAAATATCTAGCAACACCCAGGAACATCTCTATGGCAAATCTCGGAATTGGCGACCACAATTTTGATGGTGTCGAAAACTTTAAATACCTCGGGTCAGTTATAACATCACTGAATGAAATGCAGGCAGAAATAAAAGCCCGAATCGCTGCCGGACAACGAGTTTTCTACGCCCAATCAAGATTATTGTGATCGAAACATCTATCGCAGTCGTGCAAGCTCGCACTTTATAAAGCACTAATAAGACCTGTGCTGACTTTCGGAAGCGAGAGCTGGACCATGACCTCTAACGATTGTAGATTGTTATCTACATTCGAAAGGAAGGTCATCCGTTCAATTTTTGGTCCAATTAAAGTTGCGAACAACGAATATCGGATTCGTATGAATCACGAAATAAAGCAACTCCTCGGAGGCAGCGATATCATCGGATTCATTAAATCCAATCGAGTGAGATGGCTCGGCCACGTTACAAGGTCCCCACAACAACGAATGATTCACAAGGTGTTCCATCAACACCCAGCCGGTGTACGTCGTAGAGGAAGACCCCGACTGCGCTGGCGTGACGACGTCGAACAAGACCTACTCGCGTTAGGATGTCGAAACTGGAGGACGAGAGCAATGGATCGGGATGGATGGAGGGCCATTGTGCGGGCGGCGAAATCCCTTCATGGGATGTGAAAGCCAGAGAGAGAGAGAGATAAAATTAACACTGTTAGATTAAAACAACAATTGTGTAAATTGTTAGATTAAATTATATAG
The DNA here is from genome assembly GCA_932526605.1 of Nephrotoma flavescens. NCBI lineage: Eukaryota > Metazoa > Arthropoda > Insecta > Diptera > Tipulidae > Nephrotoma > Nephrotoma flavescens. Next base: position 163,987,995 of record OW052221.1, on the reverse strand, counting down.
TACCATCTTCTTGCTAAAAATCTGAAAAAAATAATAAAATTAAACAAATATAATTTCTCCGCCATCCTATTTCAATATTTTGACATTCTAATATCAACTAACAAGCGCGGGTTACCCGATATACTCATATTAAAAGTGAAATAGCCTGCTAGAAATAATTTTAGTTTTATCGACAACCGGAACCTTTTTGTCGATTTGGCGTTTCTTTAATCAACTTTTGAGTTCGATAAGTTAATTGTTTATCGAACTTTTTGAATAATAATAAACTCACAAATAAATTCTGAAAATTAATTGATTTAATTTTTTGTTGTTTTCATACGGTTTCATTTGCACTAAAATTCCAGAAAACTAAAACAAATAATTATTACAAATAAGTGAAATACGAATTTTGGATAGTAAAAATATTTATCAAATAAAAAGTTTCTTTGGTGTAAAACATGGGTTAGTCATGCGGAAATATTAATAAAAAGGGGGGGGGGATGAGGATAGCAGATAGGCGATTAGTCATTAGTCAAATTATTACGAACGTGAAAATAGAAAAGGGCGGGGTCCGTAATTGGTGAGAAACGGACTTCTTTCTGTTCGTTAAGGAAATTTTGGTTAAGAAATATTGATTTTCGAATTTCGTAAGATTCTAAGGTATCTAAACGTCTGCCTTTACAGGCATGTAATATGTCTAAATTCTACAAGCTAGCTGTATGATTTTCTAAAGTTAAATGGTTATGGAAAGTTGATTGATTGCTAGATAAATGTTCTTTAGCTCTAACTCCAAAATTGCGCCCAGTCTGGCTAATATAGGAGAAACTACAATCATTGCAATTAATGCTATAAAGACCAGATTTGGAATGGCGATCAACTCTAGGTTTATTGTTAAAAATGTTTTCTTTATTGTGTTATTATTATATAATATTGGTATGATTGGACACGATGTTGCTAATTCGTTGGCTCGTTTTTCCTATATAGTCTAAGCGACGCCAATTTTCCCGCGTTGGGCTATCCGGTGGATAAAGAGGCTCCGATGGAGCTATCAATCTAGCCCGTTGTAGTTGGAGGAATAACGAGCTGCGTAAAGGCATACAACTTATATCTCCACCAGAAACAACTTATATCTCAATCTTAAAGTTGTTCACACTGAGTTAGCGATTCGTTTGCATTCTGTTGAGTTCGATTGGCTGGGCAAGAAGTTCGTGCAGAGGTAGCGGAAATTTCACATATTTAATATGTGAAACAAAAAGCTAAACTGGATGTTTTGCGAGATAAGGCTTATCTATTTAACCGTAGAGGTAATAGGTTCGGTTTCGTATGGTTTCGTATTTCATCCACGTTTTAAGAACTTGTCCTTTTGATTTTTTAAACGTTTTGAACAAATGTTTTAATTAAAATATTCAAAAATCTTATTTTGCGAAATAAAAAACAAGTGTGTGTTTCGACAAGTGCCTACGGCAAATAGCGTAAAAAGTAAAAACTCCAACCAAGCTCCCGGAGTTTGTGGCGGGTCATCATGAACGTGTGTTGTCCTGGTGGAACACGACGCCTCTCCTATTGGCTGATTCTGGCTGCTTTTAATCGATTGCTGCTTTCGGTGGCCAATTCCGCGCAGTAGAGGTCCAAATTGAGCGTTTGGCCATTAGCTCCCGCTTCGCCGGCCTTCCACCATGATCGTTCCCGCTTGGAATGTCGTATGTGGCCCATTACTTGTCACCAATCACCACCCGCTTCGGAAATGGCGTGATTTCGTTCAGTTTGGATTCGCAGATGGAAGGACGGTCCATCAAGTTTTTTTGCGTCAACTCATGCGGCACTAAAACATCGAGGTACATTTTGAAGCCAGCTTTATGCAAATGGTTTAAAACTGTTTTGTGTTCGATCTTCATCTCTGGGCGATGCTACGAAAGCTCGCATGTCGGTCTACTCCGATAATTTCCTGTATACGAATTTTGTCTCAAAACGTGTGAAACGAAATGAGTGTAACCGGAAAGATATAGTAGTAGCATTTCTGTTTGTGTTAGTTTCGTGCGTATGATTGTTTTACTGCATATGCAAGCCACGTGTCATTCTTTTTTTGTTTATTCATATTAACCCTTTGAGTGCCAAGATGATTTCGGCTAGTGTATTGAGGAGCACAATCGCGCTTTTTGGCACTCAAAGAGTATACCATTGTAATCGCCATATTTTTGTGTTGTTTATATATTTTCAATTTTTTTTATAGTTAACATTTTATTTTTAAAATTTATGAAATTTAAAATAAATTTATTTATAAAATTTTATTAAAACATATAAAATTAATTTATGATAAAAAAAAATTAAAATAAAATATATTAGCATGTTAAATAATGACACTCCGAGCAGACGTAATGTGCTGAGAAAAGGAAATAAGCACCATAACAATTAAAACGATTCGCCCGGATCTCGTTATTTTGATACTGTTCATCGTACAAATGACACAAATACGAACAAAAGAAAAATACAAATACAAAGATATAATTGTGTATTATACACAGTGTACGTATTCGATTTTTTTTGCTTCACTCATTTTAAATGAGTAACTCACGAGACAAAATCGATATACTGGATTTTACTGACATTTTCGACGATAGGCCTTCCAGTGCGTGGTGTATCCTTGATATCGAAATTACCGGAACAAAATCGACGAAACCAAGACTGTGTGTATTTGGCTGCGGCAGTATCGCGACCTTTAGACACCATTCACAATTTCAGCCGCCGTAAGTCAGGCCTTTATCGAAGCAAAATTGTAAAATATAGCGAATTTTCTCTATGTTTACCTTCATCCTTGACACGCTATAAATTACAACTGAATCGAGCAATCAAAACAATACCAAAAGAATATTTTTAGTATATGAATGTACAACGAATATAAGTATGGTCCACTGCGACAAACACATAACGAGATATACACCACTAAAGCCATCTAGCGAAAAAACGTAAATACCAAAAACGCTTATAGAAATGCTATGGACATCTTTTCTGTTAAATTTTGTGTAAACTTTATTTATATCGTGACTGTAGCAGAGGAGTGAGTTTTCATTCTCCTGAGCGTGAACTTTGTTTATTTGTCTTTTTGATTAAGTGTTTTTATTTTTAAGATGTTTTTCAATCGGAATTTCTCATTTTTCGATATGAAGTATTTAATTTGATTATCGTCGTATAATATAGCGCAAATTTTGTATGAGTGCATGAAGAGTAGTTATTTTTTGTGTTTTGACGACCAATATAGCGGAAAGATACTATTTTCAAGTTTTCCTAAAAGACTTAAAATTTTATCAATCGTCATGGCCTCGAATAATTAATTATGACATAAGTTTAGTATTATACAATTTTATTTACTAACTCTGCTCTAATTATTTATCTTACTAACTTATTTTCTGGTTCAGATTAAATTGCATATACTTTTTTATTTAAGATAAATATTAATTTAGAATAACTGATCAACATTTTGGATGGAGTCTTACATAATATTTTGCAATATAGTGTTGATTATATCAGGTGCATTTTTGGGTTTCACACATAGATGGTGCTAGCGACACATCTAGTTGCCATTTATGTCAAAAGTTGTGTTTTGTTCATAGCGTGGACAGTTATTAACGATAACCAGTTGTAAGACCAGCATATATCGCAACGCAAAACTATTTTTTCTAAGAACGAAAATGTCGAGTTTTGTGGTAAACGAACATCATTTGCGGGAAGCTTTGCTTTTCTGCTTCAACCTGAAAAAAATGCAGGTGAAGCACGTCATTTGATTGAGGAGGCCTACGTCGAACATGTGCCATCGAAAACTACTTGTGAAGATTGGTTTAAACGCTTCAGAAGTGGAGATTTCGACATTGAGGACCAGAAGCGCCTCGGAAGATCAAAAACATTTGAAGACATCGAGCTGCAAGCGTTATTGGATGAAGATGACCCCCTCGGATTATCAGTTTCGAAGAAGTGCAATATTGGTTGGATGAAGGGTTTCGGTCCAAACACACGCCGTTTTATCGTCGTGGTATTCTTGTATTGCCAGAGAGATGGCAAAAATGTGTAGATAGCGAAGGACAATACTTTGAATAAACCATTTTTTATATTTCTGTTGAAATTTTCCATTTTAAAAAAAAACCGGAAATTTAGTTGCGCCTAGTACCTAATTTAAGTTTAAGTCTTAATTATTGCCATATCTTACTTGATTTATATTCATCACAATCTATTTAAAAAATGTGTAATTTTATAATGTGTAGACTAGTTTGAAAATATTTGACAGGACTGTTTTTGAATATGAAATAAATTAATATTTCTGATTGACTAATAAATTTGTTATTTCAGTACGAATGTTAACTGAAGAAATTTTATTGTTAATGTTACTTAATATTACCTAATTTAAATTAACTCATCAAGATATTTTGATTTTGGATGGAGGTTTACATAATATTTACAAATAATTTTGATTATATTTTAGACTAATAATTTGTTTAAAGAAGATAATTAAATCGTAATTATGGTAAGATTTAACTTAACTTGAATATTAAATTCAGTATTACGTATTTTATAATGTATTATCGCAATATAATTAGAAACAATTTTATTACTATGGGTATATGCTAAAGGGTGTATTATTAAGGGTAAATTTAATGTAAACTAATGGTTTTGAGCATTCTTACGCAATGGGTTGTACTCGCTTATTAATACGATTCATTTAAATACTTATGTTTAGCCTAATAGTAATATTTTCTACAAAAGGTGTACAAATTAATTTAAGTGATAAAATTAATGCGATAAATTGATATGTTAATAAGATTCTTTTTTATATGTGACATATGTGTTATTTAGAAGCCGACAAAAAAAATAAGTTTTATTGCGAAATGGCTGAATAACGGAAGAAAGATTGTTTAACTGATCATGTAGGATTTTAAAATGATATATTAATTATTGTATTTCTATTTATACATAGAATTCATTCATACATCAACTATCTTTTATATCGACATTATTATTAATTAATTTTAAGTTACTGAATTGAAGTGAAACTATTAACTGAAAATTAAAATTGAAGAAATTCATATCTATAGCTTTATATGAAACTAATAATCAAATTTTAACTAAAGGACGGATATCAGTCATGGAAGGAGATATACTATTAATTGCTGATTATGTAGATTAGAGTTGTGTTGCATTGTGTTACTAACTCTCGGATATACCTAGGTGACTGTAACCGAACCGATTCTGCCCCACCTAATTAACCTATCAAATCCATCGGTTTTGTTATGTATAAACAGAATGTATATAAACAGAATGTGGGCCCGGCGTCATCCCGGAGAGCTTGTGTAAAAACTTGGTTGTACACAAAATGACTAGTACATCATTTCCATAACCAAATCACGTGGTCCGATACGAGTTAAAGTTTTTGAGGTGTAAAAGTGTAAAAAAGTTACCTTATCATTTTTATGCGGTATTTTTTTCGTTTGATACACACAATAAGAGTTTTTTCATTCTTCAAAAACAGTAGAATTGAAGAATATAAAATAAACGTTTTGCCCACAGTAGAATAGAAGAATATAAAACAAACCCATACAATTATTATCAGAACCAGATACTATGCTTACATTCCGGGCTTATTCCGCTTAACAGTTCGATACCATGATTCATAGATACGTAATTAAGCCATTACATTATAAGTTTTTCAATAAATCGGTAGGGCTCAAAGGTTTTTACATGATTCGGTAATGTGGTCCCTATATGCACAGTATACATACATCTAAATCTGGTATAATTTAAAAAATTTAAATGATAAATTTATACTTCATACATTAAACGATTTAATTGGAGCATTTTTTGCTACAAGATAATGCTCGAATACACAAAGCTAAATCAATGACTAACTATTTAAGAAATTCCAATGTGAACGTCCTAACATGATCACCGCAAAGTCCAGACTTGCCGCCTGTTGAAAACTTATGGTCCTTGTTCAAATATCGAATTGCAGATAAAACTCCAAGAAATTTGACTCCGCTTCGCAGTTTCATCACTGAAGTCCGGTCCCAAATTAGTGTTGAGGAATGCCAAAAGTACCACCCCGAATTGCGCGGATGGTATAAAGAAAAACGGACATTGTAAGTTTTAATTAATTGATTAAAATATTTTTGCTCCCGTGTGGAGATGCCGAACTCCCATCGTGGGCCTCCCCAAGTGGCGGATAGGGGAATTCTCTTTATAACCAGCTTGCCGGATGGTAGGTGGGAAATAAAATACAATCCGCGAACCAAATTTGGCTAGGCGAAGGGACCCCGAACAATAAACCAACCATCAAGGCAATGAGTGTACAACAAAACGGAATGTAAACCCCAGGTGGTATGTCAACTGTACAGATGGCCAATACACCCTCACACGAGGCAGGATCAACGGATTCTGGGGTGAGCCAACCATTGCGAAACCCATTTATAACAAGCACAAGTATCTCTAGATCATCAACTAGACAAATTCGTCCAGCTACTCAGCAGGAGAACGAAAACGCTGAACGCAGAGAGACGTAAACTAAGAAAACCACTACGATGTCGCTAGAGAAAACTCTGATTGGAAATCAATGAACAACTATTCAAAAAAGTCAAACAGCTTAAAGAAGAAATTGCTGTAAACAAAAACGATAATCCAGCCAAAGAAAATACTATAGCTATCTATGAAACAGATGAAAATGAATTGGCGTATAAAACGCTCTATACGAAGGCAAAACTAAACGTCAAAAAAAGCGGAATCTTCCCCTGAGGTGGAACAATCAACACAGAGCATCAGAACACCACAATCGCAACGACCTGAAGTCATCCACGGACCTAGTGAAGGTACATTAGAACGTATCACTGATACCGAAAGAGAAACCACTGCAACCACTTAAGACATCCAACGTAATCAACCAAGAGGAAATGCAGGATAATCAACCAACACATAAAGAGATACCACCTCCACCCATTAACATCCTTAATGTTAGTGAATACGAAACAATTAAAAAAAATAGTGAAGCTAGTTCCAAACGATAAATATAAAGTCACGGCACTGAATAATAATGTTTGGAAAGTGAATGAACTTGACCCAGAAACCTACAGAATATTATCAAATGCAATCACCGCTCAAAACATCGAATAGGTGAACCTATGAAAATAAAGCTGAGCAACCAATTAAAGTCATAGCCAGAGGGACTACATCATGTATGCCCAAACGAAGGAATAATTGACGAAACTTAGTCAGAAAGGATTCAAAATTCTAAACGCTGTGAACATATTAAAGAGAAAGGTCAATATAAACGCAAACGGTGAACGAGAAAAAACCAAAGTTGGCCTCCCCCTCCGAATCATGCTAACATTTGACAACACTGAGAGCATTGATAGGGTATGTGGAATCAAAGCAATCCTTAATGTGAAAGTTAAGATTGAGACATTAAAAATGAACACTAGTAGAACGCCGCAATGCTACAACTGTCAGGCGTATAACCACACCGAGATGCGCAAACTGTGCTGGGAAACATCTATCAAGAGAATACAACAAAAGTAAGAACGAATCAGTGAAATGCATACACTGTGGTAATCAGCACCCAGCAAATTACAGAGGATGCGAGGTAGTGAAAGAGCTGCAAAGAATGAGAGATTACAAGAAAAATCAAACAAGTAAGAGTTCTCAACCTAGGATGCAGTCCTACTCAAAACAAATCCCCCTAAATAGCGGCAAAGTAAGAGAAGGCATAACATATGCACAAATGGCTAAGCAGAACGAAAATATCAAGAACGCTCCGAGTCAGGAAACCCATGTCCTGCAAGGATAGTTCAGAAGCTAAACGCTATCAACTCACATCTGGCTGGGCAGGACCAAAGACAAGAATTTATGGGTGAGTTACTGAAAAAAACAGGAACACTGGAAAATACATCGATGAGCCAAGATAAAAGAATAAAGGATGCGTCTACCTTCATTCTAGTCCATACAAACTTAAAAAGAAAAAATAATGACACACTATTTTAGAATTGCTACCTGGAATGCAAATGGCATGGCCTAGTGCAACGCATTTCAGAATTAAAAGTATTTTTTTTATTTTTTATTAAGAAATCTTTATTTCTGTACAATATTACAACTAATCATATGGATTATCTAGTAATTGTTTTATTAGTTTAGTAGTCGATTCTTGTGGGATGAAAACTATCGGTTCATCCCAGCTCTGTCAGTCCATTGATTTAAGCGGTTCAGCGAACCACTAATTCTAAAGGCTCTGTTATTTTTAGGCGCTTCGGTCCATTGGGGCGATCCAGTAGGTTCCGCAGCTCCTCGTTGTCATGCTGCTGCAGTCGTTTGCGATTTCAATCTCAATTTGTTGCGATTTCAATCTAATCGGAATATATTTTAATTTCCTATTTGTAAAATTGATATGTGTTGATTCCGATTCGTTAAGTGTTATTCTCAATTTTTTTGTCCAGTTATTCGCTATATTAATAGCATTTTGTAGTTTTCTTATGGACTCAACAATACAATAGCATCGGTGGTCATAATCATCAGCAAAAGTTCCTATTCTAGCTTCTTCTATGTGTGGTAGATCATTTGTATACAGGGGGGGTATATATAATACGCGGCCTAGAACACTGCCTTGTGGAATCCCTGCCAATATTCTCTTCAGTTTAGAGTATACCCCTTCCTGTCTCACCCGGAAGTAACGGTCGTTTATGTAGGACTTTAGCAATTCAAAATGTTGTTTTGGCAATCTCGTTGGAGCTTAAATTCTAGACCACGGTGCCAAACATTATCAAATGCTTACGTTCTAAGAATATTGCTGAACATACTTCGTTTTTTCCAGCGCCTCATCCATTGTATCAGTAATCCTATGTACTTATTCTATCATTGAGTGCCTTTCTCGAACCCCAAATTTATGTGCTGGTATAAGATTTCTGCTCTCTATAATAGGCTTTAATCTCTTGAGAAACAATCTCTCGAAAATCTTTGACGGTTACTGTTAACAAAGAAATATGTATATCCGATGTTTTGTCGTTAAGCGATTTATTAGGCTTTGGAATCATTATGATTTCCGCTACTTTCCACTGTCTCGGAACATAAAAAAGTCTAAAGATAGCATTGATTATGTGCTTTAGTTTCTCCTTTTTCTGATAGAGCTTTTATTATTTGCCTCGTTGCCAAGTCGTATTCAGGAGCTTTTCATCTTTAAGGTTTTTTTACTTCTTGTTTGATTTTTTTCAGAGTAACTGGTATGCTTCGTCTACTTTGCTTATAGGTGTTAGATATTCATTACCCGCTTGTCCAGTTGGTGGTTTGAAGGTATTTTCTAGGTATTCGGCAAACAGATCAGCTTTTTGCTTTTCGCTGCGAGCACAGGTTCCATCAACCCTTCTAATGGGTGGCACTTGAATTTTAGGCCTTTTTAATCCTTTGGTGGCTTTCCACATGGAATAGTCTGTGTCAGGTTTACCTGTCAGATTACTTAGGAAGCGAACTGACTCATTCTTAATCTCCTTTATAAGTAGTTTAAGTTTGTTGCATAGGTTGTTTAGGATTGTTTTGTCTTCAGGGGCTCTAGTTCTCTGCCAAGTCTTATGAGCTCTTCTTTTTTCGTTAACCAACGCTCTCACTTCAACTGGATATTATATAATTTTTTGTAATATTTCTTGCTGATCAGGTGTACCATGATCAGCAAGAAATGCTCTCATGTCACTTTCTGCACACTTTCAATGAGGTTTTCCAGTTCTTCTTCTATCACGGAAGCGTTCGAGATCTGAACCTGTAGATTGACGCTTTCTTCGACTAGCTGTCGAAAGTATTCCCAGTTGGTTTTGTAGGTTAGTTTTGTATGAAGCGGCTCGCTATATAAATGTGTTCAAGGTAAAACTGGATGCGTTAAGATTCTCACCAGTATGTGACCCACATACGTTGGTTGAGCGGCAGGCTAACAACCTTCCCTTATAAAAACAATTAAAAGTTATGAACTCTAATCAAAGGACTCGGATTACCATATCGGATTCATCACAAACTCGACCCCGGAAATTGTACATGGACTACGCTTTAAAAATGAGAACAAGGAACATGCTTAGCCTCTTACGACCTGGAGATCTCCAGAACCTTTCGGACCAAGCAAAGAGTTACACATTAGACGAACTTGCACTACAAGAGCTTAGATGGTCTGGGAGTAGGATCCACGACACCACCAATGGTTACACTCTACATTTCAGCGGCCATCAGAACAAGGGAGGATTTGGAGTTTACTTCCTCATCCACGGCCTTAGGTCACCAGCATATCTGATGTTACATCTTACAGAGGTGCAGACGGCGATCATGTGCTTGTCATATTTAAATATGAGTGCAAACTGTCATTTACGTTCAATAGACAATCACAAAAAAACCGTTCGATGGAATGCCGATGCTCTAAAAGATCAAGCGTCCCTGCAGAGTTACCAATCAACTATCGCTAACTATAGAGCGGCCAAGTAACAACAAAAAGGCCATAACTACCGCGGCGCAAAAGATCTCCGAGGTCCCGCAATGATTGGTTCGATTATCAATGCCGCCTGGCCGTCGAAAATAAATAAAAGCTTCGTGAAAAATGGTTGGCTCGCAACACTAGAAGCACTCAAGCAGAATATCTCCGCGATAGGAAAGCCACGACTAAATACCTTCGACAAAAGAAACGCGATGATATGAGATAATGCATCGAAAACATCATCTTGCAAGCGGAACTAGGAAATTCAAGGGACTGTTTTGCATACGCCAGGAATCTCACTAAAGACTTCCAACCAAGAAGTACAGCCATCAAAGACGGGAATGGAGAACTGAGAACAAACGTGGCTTATGTTCTATGAGGATAGCAAAACTACTTACAAAATCTGCTAAGTCGCAATAACGAAGTTTAGAGAACCTTAGAGCACTCGGTCTCGATGGAATCTCCCCGCAGAATTGATTAGACTCGGAGGCGCTACTCTTGCACCAAATCTATATGATTTCATCGTCTCTATTTGGGACACAGAAGAGCTGCCGGATAATTGAAAGACCGCACTCATATGACTGTTGCAAGAAAAAGGCTACCGGATTAAATGTGGAAACTATCGTGGTATCGCGCTATTGAACACTGCTTACAAAGTGTTGGCTAATGTTGTACTTGCCAGACTCATCCCTTTCGCCAAAAACATCATTGGTGATTATCAAAGTGGCTTTCGAACCAACCTATCTACCACTAATCTGTGTTTTACCATGAGAATGATCTTGGAAAAATGTTGGGAGTACAACATAACCATACATCAACTATATGTATAGACTTTCGACAGGCATATGACAGTATAAACCGCAACAACCTATGGGCCGCGCTGATATGTTTAGGAATTCCAGAGAAACTCGGAGATGGCTTGGCTACGTTACAAGGTCCCCACAACAACGAATGACCAATAAAGGTTGCATCAACAACCAGCCGGTGTGCGTCGTAGAGGAAGACTCCGACTACGCTTCCGTGACGACGTCAAACAATTAGATCTACGTATATTAGTATGTCGAAACTGGAGGACGAGAGCGATGGATCGAGACAGATGGCAGGCTGCAGAACACCCATCATGGGATGTGAAAGCCAGAGAGACAGAGAAATGTTTTTTGATTATTCAAGACAGTTTTACCGAAGTCCAGTAAGTTTAATTTTTTTACTTTAGAATTCAAATGTAGTGTATTCTAAATATATGTATACTAAAACTAAAAACCTCTTCTGGTGTTAAGCCTATTTTTATTAAATATGTTATAATTTATAACATAATATTATATTGCCGACGTTTCGGATATCATCCATATCCATTATCAAGACAGATCGAAAAAAACAAATTAACAAAGTAGAACAAATTAATGTACATATATTGTAAATATAAAACTATAAATATAAAAATTAAAATAAATGATTTATTTAAGTAAAAATTGTTTGATTTTAACTGAAAATCAGAAAATAATTAAAAAATAAAAATAGAAAATCTATCGGCCAATTTCACTTCTACCAACACTAGCGAAAATGTTTGAGAGGCTGTTGCTCAAAAGATTAAAAAAAAACCATAGAACAACGAAACCTTATCCCAGAATATCAGTTTGGTTTTAGAGAGAAACACTCAACTATTGAGCAGGTTCACAGGCTTACGGATGTCATTGAGAATACATTAGAGAGGAAAAAGGTTTGCTCTGATATCTTCTTAGATGTGGTACAGGCCTTCGATAAGGTATGGCACAGAGGTTTACTCTTCAAGCTACATAGACATTTGCCAAAACAATATTATATGATTTTAAAATCATACATAGAGAATCGCCACTTTCGGGTGAACTATGAAGATGAATATTCCGAGCTAAAAAAGATTTCGGCAGGAGTTCCGCAGGGTAGTGTTTTGGGACCTATTCTTTACCTACTCTACACCAGAGATTTACCTCAATTAAACGATGTTACCGTTGCAACATTTGCTGATGATACTGCAGTTCTCTCAGTAGGAGACACTATCGAGGAATCGACAAGGAAACTTCAAGAAGCATGTGACAAAATCATAAAATGGACAAAAAAGTGGCGTATCGGGCTCAATGAATCGAAATCCACGCATGTGAATTTTACTAATCTAAAAGTCAGTTATAAACCTGTAATCATTAACGGTCAGCAGATTCCGTATGCAAATAAGGCTAAATATCTAGGAATGACCCTAGATACCAGGCTCAGATGGAAAGAGCACGTTAAAAAGAAAAAAGAAGAACTTAACATCAAATATCGAAAAATGTATTGGCTGCTCGGGAAAAACTCGGAATTGTCAACCGAAAACAAATTGCTATTATATCAACAGGTGCTAAAGCCTGTATGGACTTACGGAATACAGCTCTGGGGCTGTACAAAGAAAACCAACATCAAAATAATTCAAACTTTTCAAAACAAAGTGCTACGTGGTATTATTAACGCTCCGTGGTACATTAGGAATGATGACCTTCATAGGGATCTAAATATCCCGTTGGTCCAAGAGGAAATAAAAAAACTTGCAGTAATACATGGACAACGTATTTATCAACACGTAAATGAAGAGCTTCGTGGTATGTTGGACCCTTCACATGCAGTAAGACGATTGCAGAGAACGAAACCAATTGATTTAATGGATTAAGGACACCAAAGCAAAGACTACTTCAGTAAATAGCATATAAATGGAGCTGGCCAATGGGCGTCTTCTCATTCACAAGTGACTAAATTAAGAAAGAAAATTTACTAGATGAATTGTATTCAGTTGTAATAATTAAAAAAAAAAAAAAAAAAAAAATCCTTCAACTATACTTATCAAACTCAAATAAGCTTTTTATTTAAAATAGATGTACGTTTATTGTCCATTTGCTTAAGAAAACGATAAAAACCGAAGTCATATGTTTGTTGTCTACAAACTGTTTAATTATTTTAAAACATTGTAATTTGATGATATATAAGTTGTGTAATGTCAATTGTTTTTTTTTTGATAGTATATTGATTGTTTTTGCTGTTGTTATAATTGTACTGTTGTTTTTCGGATGAGGGCGATTTGGGTGGAGTGCACAAATGTGTGTTGGTCCGGGGTGCGTGCAGAGATGGATTTTTCACATGATTCTTTTTCGTGGCCCACACGATTGTTATGGCGGGCAGGAGGAGGGATGTTAGCTGTATTTTGTTGAGACAATTACAACAACACCACCATGGCTAAAGCAGATACTAAAGCATTTTAAAATTTTGCTTTGGCTGAAGATAATGTAGATTTGCATTAGTTGAAAAAGCTTAATTGCGCTGAAACAGCTGGATCAAAGATGCTTTGTTTCTCAACAAAGTACAGATACTGTTTATTGTTTTTTGTTGCTATTGTTAGTTTTATATTACATTTATATTTTTTGATGAATACAGCGAAATAATAATTGATAATATTTTCCGGTTTTACTCAAAAAAAAGAACTTGAGATTTAAGAGCGGATTGTCACGGCTTTGGGTAATTGATTAAGCATTAAGGGTATTTTCTAAACACCGACTTATTGTAGACTTATTGACCTGTTTGACTCCTTCTTGAATAAGTTGGTCAATCTGTTCCGATTGCTTTTACCGACTTGTTTTGACAACCACAAAACGAAACAAATATAAAAGTTTTTTATTTTAAAGCGAAATAAATTTAAATAAAATGGTCGTTCCTGTATTATTTTAGTGTGACAGAACCCATTTTAAAATATTTACATGACCAAATAAGTTTTCTGCCTGGAAGAACGAGATAGAAAATAAGCCACCTCGATAGTTATTTGAATGGGTCGGTGTGAGCGGATGGGTCGGTGTTTGGAAAGGACACTCTGATTGCTGGGTATTATACCATAATATATTAAATAATTATGTTGTCTTGTGCTAACCGTGTTACATTACATTTCAACTAACAATCTACTAACTATTGACTACTAAGGTGTCTGAAACCAGGTCAATTTCCATAATAATTAACCCATATTAGCCCAGCGATCTATTTGTAGATCAATACAAAAAATCTCTTTAAAAGAGAATTGGATAAACTATAACGGTATATTTTTACTGCAATGTTCTGTTTAAATAAAAATACTTTCGAAAACATATTTAGTATAGGTTTTGCAATCGCAGCTGTGCACAGGTGAATTATTCAAATTACTATAATTTTACAGAACACATTTACAATTATATTTTGTTACATAATTTCAAGGATTTTAAAGGTAATTTGTTAGTTTTTGCAGTTTTTTATTTTCTTGCATTTCAGTTACCTAACGGTTGTTTTTTATTTTTCCAACAACTTTTTGTTTTCCAAATTCATCATATGAAATACTTACTATATTTTATATTTTATTAAAAAAAAAATTAATTTGGGATAATATGGGTTAATTCACCTTTCCTGTCCCTCCATATTGTTAAATGTTAAAGAGCGTGTGGATGGGCGCGGTGTCAACCGGGAATCTTACTTAGGTTTGGTCGCACATTTCAATCAATTAAACAACCAGTCAAAATAACATGGTCTCTAACTAACACTCCATATACTTGAGGTTGTATTTGGATTTCTAGGGATATCTTTATTGGCCAAGAAGAATTCTATTAATATATGTGGTTTGAATACAAAATTCTATAAATTGTTCCCACCCCTCGATGGGAAGCCCGGATTAGTTTTTCTAACAGACAGACATGGTCCTCATAAAATACACCAAAAATTTTTTAAACCGCCCATTTTTCTCAGAGTTGAAATTTGACCACTGCGGTTATCTCATTTGATTTCAATAATTCATCCTAATTAAGGATTCCACCTTTTCAAAATTTATAAACCGACATATATTAAAGAAAATCTATTTACGAAATTATTCAGAAAGTTTCAGAATTTTCTTATGATTTGTTTGTGAGCAATACCGAGTGTTCGTTTTCGAGATTTTCCGTAAAAGTAATAAACGCGTCGTTTCCCTTAATTATTATTATTATATTTTTTTGATTTTATTAAATTATAAATGTTCATATTATTTAGGTAAGCAGCAATATATTAATTTAGTATTAATTTTCAGGAATTATACATATTGCTTGTGAAATAATTTTTCTTTATAAAATTAATTGCTGATTGTGTAGTTTAGGAATTACATATATTGCTTGTGAAATAATTTTTCTTTATAAAATTAATTGCTGATTGTGTAGTTTAGATTGTCTTTCTTTGTGTTACTAACTATATCGTCTCTACCTAGGTGTATGAAATCGGGCCGATTCAACAATCAGTTTTGTTTAGGAAGTCGGAAAGTATTAATATAGTATTCATTTTAAAGGTGATTTAAAGATGTACGGTGGGCCCGGTTTCACCCGGGAGCTCCTGTGTAAGAACTTGGTCGTGCATTCAGAATCAATCAATTAATCAATATATTGTAAATATAAAACTATAAATATAAAAATTAAAATAAAATACTAAATTTTCTTAAAACTCCGTTACGTAAAATAAAGAAAAAAAATACATAACGGAGTTTTAAGAAAATATAGTATTTTATTTTAATTTTTATATTTATAGTTTTATATTTACAATATATGTATGTACATTAATTTATTCTATTTTATTAATTTGTTTTTTCGATCTATATAATTCAATTTTTTAATTTTTATTGTTAATGTTTTACTTATTTTTTTTATATTTAAATATGTTTTACATATATGATTGTTATGTATTGTTTATTATATATGTACATTTTTTAATTTTATTTTTTATGTTTTATAATTATTAATTTACACTATATCGATCAATTTTTACTCTAAGCTAATTGTAATAGGATAATATCTGTAATTAGCTGAATTGAATTGAATAAATAAATAAATAAAATAAAGATCTGTCTTGATAATGGATGATATCCGAAACGTTGGCAATTTTATGTTATAAATTATAGCATATTTAATAAAAATAGGCTTAAAACCAGGTTTTATTTTTAGTAATTAAAAAGACTAATATCCAAGAATTTAATATATGTATATATTCACTTTATAAAGAACTCATAAGGCCTGTGCTGACTTTCGGAAGCGAGAGCTGGACCATGGCCTCTAACGACTGTAGATTATTATCTACCTTCGAAAGGAAGGTCATCCGTTCAATTTTTGGGATTTACTGTCAGTTTATCGTGAACAATTTATCGTGAGCAATTTATCGTAGAACAATTTATCGTAGAACAATTTACCGTCGAAACAATTATCGTGGAATCAATTTATCGTGGAACAACATCGTAGAACAGTTTATCGTGGGCAATTTATCTTATAACAGTTTATCATGGACAATTTATCGTATAGCAGTTTGGAACAGCTTTAGTATCGCAGTCAAATTTTTTTGACAGTCTGAGCGACGGTAGCGCCACTTTGACCAAGAGCAGAATTGTTTAGAACTAAAAATGTGCCTTTGCTTAGCATTTTGGACTTAGCGCCATCTATTGGAATAAAAACGAACTAAAATTTAAAAAAATACGTTAAGACGTGCTAAAAAATTTAATAAAAAAATATTGAATCTCATTTAAAATAAATGAAGTTTAATATTTTTTATGAATATATTAAATTGAGAGTGGGAGTCGCACTGCGTGCCGCGCGTAGGAGAAGATTATATAGAATCTATTAATGACACCTACGCTCCTACCCGTAGCCCTGCGGGGATCTTTAGATTTTTTTTTCGGGGGGGGGCGTAGGAACCGGGATCTTTAAACATGTCGCACTGCGTGCCGCACGTAGGAGCGGATTATATAGAATCTATTAATGACACCTACGCTCCTCACCATAGCCCTGCGGGGCTCTTTAGATTTTAATTTCGGGGGGCGTAGGAGCCGGGATCTTCAAACATGTCGCACTGTGTGCCGCACGTAGGAGCGGATTATATAGAATCTATTAATGACACCTACGCTCCTCCCCGTAGCCCTGCGGAGCTCTTTAGATTTTAATTTCGGGGGCGTAGGAGCCGGGATCTTTAATCGGTTAAGAAACTACCGAGTTCCGTTCCACATGGCCATATTCCAGAACTTCTTCCAAAAATCATTCAATAATCCCATTTCCATCCAACATACCCAATCATATCATAATCGGTTAAGAAACTACCGAGTTCCGTCCCACATGGCAATATTCCAGAACTTCTTCCAAAAATCATTCAATAATCCCATTTCCATCCAACATACCCAATCCCATCATAATCGGTTAAGAAACTACCGAGTTCCGTCCCACATGGCCATATTCCAGAACTTCTTCCAAAAATCATTCAATAATCCCATTTCCATCTAACATACCCAATCCCATCATAATCGGTTAAGAAACTACCGACTTCCGTCCCACATGGCAATATTCCAGAACTTCTTCCAAAAATCATTCAAAAATCCCATTTCCATCTAACATACCCAATCCCATCATAATCGGTTAAGAAACTACCGAGTACCGTCCCACATGGCCATATTCCAGAAAATCTTCTAAAAATCATTCAATAATCCCATTTCCATCTAACATACCCAATCCCATCATAATCGGTTAAGAAACTACCGAGTTCCGTCCCACATGGCCATATTACAGAAATTCTTCCAAAAATCATTCAAAAATCCCATTTCCAACCAACATACCCAATCCCGTCATAATCGGTTAAGAAACTACCGAGTTCCGTCCCACATGGCAATATTCCAGAACTTCTTCCAAAAATCATTCAATAATCCCATTTCCATCCAACATACCCAATCCCATCATAATCGGTTAAGAAACTACCGAGTTCCGTCCCACATAGCCATATTCCAGAACTTCTTCCAAAAATCATTCAATAATCCCATTTCCATCCAACATACCTAATC
Organism: Nephrotoma flavescens; assembly: GCA_932526605.1. Classification (NCBI taxonomy): domain Eukaryota; kingdom Metazoa; phylum Arthropoda; class Insecta; order Diptera; family Tipulidae; genus Nephrotoma; species Nephrotoma flavescens. The sequence goes on along the minus strand of OW052221.1, from coordinate 163,969,702 downwards.
CCATCATAATCGGTTAAGAAACTACCGAGTTCCGTCCCACATGGCAATATTCCAGAACTTCTTCCAAAAATCATTAAAGAATCCCACTAATTTTTTGATACCACGCATAAAACCTTTCTACGATAAATTGTCCACGAAAAACTGTTTTACGATAAATTGTCCCACGATTAATTGTGTCCACGGTAAATTGTGTCCACGATAAACTGTTCTACGATTAAATGTTCACGTTAAATTGAAACACGATAAATTGTTTACGATAAAGAGACCGTCACCCAATTTTTGGTCCTATTAAAGTTGCGAACAGTGAATATCGGATTCAGATGAACCACGAAATAAAGCAACTTCTCGGGGATAGCGATATTATCGGCTTCATCAAATCTAATCGTGTTAGATGGCTCGACCACGTTGCAAGGTCCGAATGATTTACAAAGTGTTCCATCAACACCCAGCCGGAGTGTGACGAAGAGGAAGACCCCGACTGCGCTGGCGTGACGACGTCGAACAAGAGCTACTCGTATTAGGATGTCAAAATTGGAGGACGAGAGCGATGGACCGAGACGGATGGAGGACCATAGTGCGAGCGACAAAATCGCTTCATGGGATGTAAATGCTAGAGGGAGAGAGAGAAAGAAAATACATTCACGGTAAAGGAAAGTCACAACATATTCACCGCTCCATCTAGTAGAAGAGTCAGGTAGACCATTAAGCCATTAGGCATTAGGTCAATAGCATATTTAATTTGGATAACTAAATTCTTGCTATAAACAAAAAAAAATTGGTAGAGCATACGGCGAAGCCGCTCGCTATGGCACATTTCAAAACAGGATGTAATAAAACAGTACATCACAAAACAGTACATGGTACGAAACAGGACCAATTAAAACAGTACATCACAAAACAGTACAAAGTACATTAAAGTACATGGTACAGAACAGGACCATTTAAAACAGTACAACACAAAACAGTACATGGTACACTAAAGTACATGGTACGAAACAGGACCGATTAAAACAGTACAACACAAAACAGTACATGGTACACTAAAGTACATGGTACGGAACAGGACCGATTAAAACAGTACATCACAAAACAGTACATGGTACACTAAAGTACATGGTACGAAGCAGGACCGATGAAAACAGTACACCACAAAACAGTACATGGTACGGAACAGTCAGGATATTTTTATCCTATCATATCGAAATCTGAAATGTTCATCTTTTAAAACATTGTTGGGTGAAGTTCAGAGGATTTTTTCAGCTTGATTTGTTAAATATTTTTTTATTGAATACGTTTAGTAATTAGTATCCTATCAAGTAGAGATTTGCCTTCACCTAGAGTAATTAAACAGTATACTATATAGAATTATAGTTTAAGTTATAATAAAATATCCCTTCACCTAACAGTATATTATTTTGTAGTGTACCATGTACTGTACACATACACCTGTATACATACATCTCAATCGCTACTACTCGATTGTTGCGAAATAAAACAAAAATATGAAATGGAAACAGTATAAATACATATGTGAGGTGTGCAAGACTTTTAATTCGTATTTTGAATTTGAATGTATAATATAATTTTGCTTTTAAGGAATGTAAATATATAGTATTAGTTATTTGGAACTTTCAAGGATATTGTATTCATCATAAAAAATCTGATAAGGAACAAATCTTGATTTTATGACCCTCTAAAAAAATATACCTACATTTTTTGGGAGTGAAAAATTGTTTTAAAAATTCATTTTAAAGACTATTGTTGTATTTTTCTTAACAAATACAAAGTATCAGTTGATTTATTGTACAGTAGTAATTGATGATACTTTATTAAAAAAAAAAAATGGGTGAAGTAGAACCAAAACATCGGCTTTATAACACAATGTTTTTTTTTACCCTAATATTTTTTTTTACCTGATTATAAATGCTCACTTCTCGTCAACATTTTTATATAAATGATATGATTTACAATAAGAAAATTAACTTCGCCTAACACTATATAACATTATTTTAATTTAAATCGCTAATACTCGATTGTTGCAAAATAGATCAAAAATTTAAATAAATTTATAAATAAATATATAAATAATACATTTATTTTATTTATATATATATATTTAAATTTTTGATCTATTTTGCAACAATAAATAAAACTTAAACAATTTTTTGGAAATAAAAACCTGCAAGATTAAGTTATTAAAATCGTAAAATTGACTTAACTATTTTGTGGCGTTCTCTTTTAATACGTACTGTTTTGCGATGTACCCTTCCGTGCCATGTACTTTAGTGTACCATGTACTGTTTTAATCGGTCCTGTTCCGTACCATGTACTGTAGTGTACCATGTACTGTTTTGTGATGTACTGTTTTAATCGGTCCTGTTTCGTACCATGTACTGTAGTGTACCATGTACTGTTTTGTGATGTACTGTTTTAATCGGTCCTGTTTCGTACCATGTACTGTAGTGTACCATGTACTGTGTTGTGATGTACTGTTTTAATCGGTCCTGTTTCGTACCATGTACTGTAGTGTACCATGTACTGTTTTGTGATATCCTGTTTTGTAACATCCTGTTTTAGCACATCCTGTTGTGAAATGTGTCGTTTCGTATGGGACCCAGGACACGGTTAGACAATATTTTGTTTAATTACAAGTTTTAATGTTACAAGTTAAACCAAAAACTACACTCAACGAAGTTCGTATAGCCATACTCTCATTTTTTTAAAAATATTTTTTTAAAAAGATTGCTTATCATTTGTTATTTATTTTTGAATACACGTTTTTCTCAGTACAACTGTTAGGTTTGGAGGCCTAATTATGATTTACTGTTGATTTGAACAGATAATTTGAATAAACAAAATATTAAGCGCCATTTATTCAAAAGTATTACTCGTTTAGTTTTGGTGCTATTTTTACTGTAATGCCTAAGGGACCAATCTTACCAAAACCACAGATACTTCAACGCATACAACAATCTAAGCTTATCAAAACTGAAAATTATTCGACAAATCAATTGAGTGGAAATGTTATACGAAATTTTCTCAAATTTGCTAATAAACATGGAATAAGGAAACACACAAAAGGAAATTCTAAAATAAGCAATCATATTAAACAGCTAATTCGTCGATAAAAAAAGATAAAGAAATGATACAAAATTGCATGGCCTGAGTTTGCCAGGAAATACATGAATTTCGCTGGAAGAACGAACGAGAAAAATTTAATTTAGAGGGATGATAGTTTAATTTTTTGCGGGTCACCGCAAACATCTTGGAATTTTGGATATGGTAGAAAGATTGTTTGGCCAGCATACTATATCCCAACACGATAATGCTACAATCTACACATCGACTACAAAAACTTGGTTTAAGGAGACACAAATTGAACTACTGATATATCTGATAAAACTAAAGCGTGGCCAAATATCATATTAACAGTAAAATAAAGAAGCTGCCATTTCTTGACATTTTATATAATTGATTATCTTTCAGTAAAAAATTAGGAATAAAGAAATTATAACTCGGCTGTACAAACTTCGCTAATTAATTTAGGATTAAAAAACTAGCGGATGATCTTGTGTTTTAATTTTTAGTTTCAAGTTTAACTTTCGATGCTTGAAATCAGCAACAAAAGCGCCGAAACTTAGACGTTTCTTTTATTTGATCGTGGATTAAATAAACTATAAAAATTTCTAATTCAAAAATCATATCGTCGGTTTGGTGCAACAATGTAATATCTCAAAAAAGCATATATTTGATTATTCATAATAATATTATGAAACTATGAGTAATTAAGTGATACTATACCACGATTGTTAGATTTAAAAGATTTTTGTTCGAATATCTCAAAATTGGTAATTTTTGACTTGAGTCACTATTGCATCAAACCGACGATATAAAAGATGCATTTGCAGATTTGGAATCAAGTTCTAATGAACCGAGATTTTTCCAATATTATACCATCGAAACAATATAACATTAAATACAATGAGCGGAATCAATTGATGGAAATAAACAAATTTAAAAAATGTTGTTTTTATATATGTATGTATTAGTTAAAATGACTGGAATTAGGCGAGGAATTCCAGTCATTTTAACTAATTACTTTGTTGTTTTATCAAAACAATTCAAATTCAGTTTTGTAAGTTCAATTGTAAGCAACTGTTTTCTAGTTCTAGCTGTGGGTATTTTAAATTTAATTTCTCGTGAAATAAAAAATATCAATGTAAATGAAAGTAAACTATTTTTAGCAACTTTGTGATTAACCGTATTCTACGTTATTGTAAGGTGGAGCGAAGAACAATTTCCATTTTAAGTTTTTCTCATCGCACAAAAATTAATCATCATGATGGCTAATGTAGATTGAAATAAATGAATAAATTTTAATTCTGTTACATAATTTCTCCGGTTTTAAATAAATTAAGATTTTATATTACACTCGTAAATATGTAATACATAATATAAACTATTCATTATTTCATTGTTTGGTTATATCATTCAAAAGATGTTCAGCTAAGGAATCGTCCTACTAAGGTAATGCAACAAGATCGAATGCCATGTAGAATGTACTCATTAGAACTTAGATTATATTATTTAAGAGAAATTATTATTGTTTGAAGTGAAATTTGTCTCAATAAAATTTGCCAATTAATATAAGCAAATAAATATGGACGTACGTAAATAATATATATGTATTACAAGAAGTACGTTCGCATATATAGTACTATAACATATTTTGCGGTTTTTTGTTTTGACATTTAATACCAAATAAAACCCTAAAGCTGTTATTAAATCTGTATCATACATAGCCATTTTTTGTGAGTTTGAAAATGATCATAATAATTATTTATTTACAAGTAAGATTATAACCACACAATATAATAAAGTAATAGTATATTATATTTACAATACCTCGCTTCGTGGTTGATTAAATAAATAATTTGATAGCTTTTTATAGGCAAAAAATAGTTTAATGCAGATAAAAACATGATTGGTTTTTCTCCTCAGTGGATACTCGTGTTTTGTTCGTATACATACTGTACATCCATTGGGAGTTTACGTTCTCGTAGATACGAGTATATAATCCGTGGCAAATTAATTATAATGCTTTAATATAAGTAAAGTGAAAGGGTGTGTCTTCAGAGTTAACTGTATTTTGAAAAATATATAATAGTGTAAGGTTGCCATCAGTAGACTGTGGATATAAAGAATGAATAATCGATTACAACAAGAATTTTACAATACATCTAGAAAAAAATAAAAGATCCAAAAAATATTGTACTTTGCGGTAAAAATTTGTTTATTCATATAATGGACGTTACTTTTATGTCACACTAAAAAAACAATTAAAAATTAAAGTTACTGACACAGATATATAATATTTCGGTTAGAGCATATCTGGTTCAAGTTAAAACTATATAATTATTTTAATTTCCAACCTCTATCGTTATAAGATTTTATTTTTTAAGATTATCTGACCTTATTATTAACTGCAAATAAAAAACGGATCACATAAAATTTAAAAAATGAATTTGTCGTGTAACGTAAAAATGACTACAAGACTTTTGTTACAAATCAAAAGTAATACTGGTTTTCGCGTGCTTTAGTGGCATCAGGATTTGAGTATGGTCAAGAGTACTTAAATTTTTTTGTATTTATACAGTTAAAAACAATCTGCTAATAATATTTAGTGAATACATAAAGGAAATTTACACAAATTGTTTTATGAATTCGAAGCATTGTAAAGGGTTTTTCAATTTGGACGAGTAGATGTTGAAATGGAATAAAACAAGCTGCGTGTGAAGTATTAACGAAATTCTTTTTTTTATTTGAAAGGCCCATGTATGCCATTATTTATGGAATATAACATCGTTAAAATGTCCGCCGCGGCTTCTCACGATGGCACGAATCCGAGTGGTTCAATTTTCAATTACTCTACCACATAGATTCGGCTGAATTTGAGCGATGGTATTCGTTATGTTGGCTAAAAAGGCAGCTGTCGATTGCGGCTTATTGGCATAGATCTGTGACTTGAGGAAACCCCACAAGAAAAAGTCTAGTGGCGTCAAATCAAACGATCTTGGTGGCCAATTCACGTCACCTCTGCGAGGGATAACCCTACGCTCAAATCGTTCTTGCAGAAGGTCTATCGTTGCATCTGCTGTGTGATACGTAGCCCCGTCATCTTCCAAACGCTCCGAAGCCCAGTTAGCGAGCAAACGGCGTTGCCTACGTAGGCCCCAGTCCCAACGCAAAGTTCGCCAAATTGAATTCTGTGAGAGGCCGAGTTTTCGTACACGGCGAGGAATTGCCTGCCTAGGGTTCTCCTGTACACTTTCACGGACCGCTGCAATGTTCTCGGCCGATCTGGCATTCCTTTGACGTACGAGTGTTGGCTGATTGTTTTTCCGAACCGGTTATCCCGAATTAGGCCACCAAACGTTGGAAAATCGACTTTGAAAGTCTAACGCGCCTGCCGTAAAATGGGCGCAACTTTTGTATATACTAATGATAATAAAGTTTTATCATTTGGACGTGCTGCTCAATCGTGTAACTTGTCATGGTGATTTGGCATCAGTAACTAAAAAAACACCATATTAGACAGACGCCACCAAAACAACATCGACCCGCCCAAATAGAAAACTCCTTTAATACTAAATCCTTTCACCATTAGCACATTAAAAGCCCAAAAATAAATATCCAAATAATTAATTTTATAAGAGAAGAGATGTGTCTTAAATAATCATTTGACGATATGCGCATCGCCTCTGATAGATCAAAACTACTAACGGTAATCAATCAAAATTAAGATATAAATTATTGCTTTCATCTTCAATAATTAATTTTTCTTTTAACCTTTATGTCTTGAAATAATCTTAAAGATTCCTTACATCCATGTATAACAGAATGTAATCAATTAATTCAAGTTTAAATATATAAATAAGATAAATTACATTTAAAATGAAATGGAAAATGAAAATTAAATTTGTTATTGTGAGAAAGTTAATATTAAAATAAATACAATATTTCCTTCAACATTTTATGTTATTTTCACAATGGAAAGATGACAAAAAAGGGCAATTTAAACATTGCCGATGAACGGGTTTAATAAAAGTTAGGCCCAACATAATTTTTATGTCTACGAAAAATCACCACATTTTGCATTAATTTTAGAATACAGCGATATAATTAATTATTAATTTAGGATGTGTGTAAGATAAATCTGAATTTTTGACCTATAGATGGAAAATGTTTAATCACAACAATCAGTTTCGAATGGATGAGATTATTGATTTGAAAAAATTACTCTTCTCATCAGGTCACAACATATTTAATTCGAGA